>JADLZK010011795.1:0-600000 GCA_015847255.1 Hyparrhenia diplandra
GCTTCCATCAAATATTAACACACACTCTATATGTTCATACTAAAGCATGTTCGATGATATTAGAGGCTTGTTCGTAGCCTCCCAGCTGGCAAGATTACCGTCAAGCATGGATCCTAGCCCGAGGCCTCCCAGTTACAGTAGTAGCCTTTGCAGCAGCTGACTTCTTCTTGGCCACTGAATTAGAGGCAGGTGCTTTTGGTGCTACTCGCACATAGCTGAATCCTAACCCACGACCAGATGGATTTCCAACACCTGTGATTTCTAATCTGTTTATATTTTCTCTGTTCTGCACGCACCAAAGGCAATTTGATTAAAATCAGGGAAATGCATACCAAGAAACTAGGGAGCAAGGAAATTAGCATCATATATCCATACGTTTCACATTTAGAAAAATCGCATAGATAGACATGCATTCGAGATAACCCAACCAAACTAGGACTGCCATCCTTAACTTTGCCTGGATAGAAACGTTACCAATATATCTGTTTGCAAACCTATGTCCCTTCTCTCTATTGCTGCAGTAGGGCACCGATAGAGATGGATGTCGTGCTGCTATAGACGTTGCTGCTTGATCTGTCAAGGGGGAGTGTCAAGTGACATAGGAAATCCTCCATCCTGTCTATCCTGAATATTCTACTTCCTTGATTCTCTTCTCTCCTCCAATTAGTGTCATGTGTTTCTCCCACTTTTAACACAACTCACCAGAATCAATCTTAATTCTCTAACCTCCCATCAATCTTGATGAGTTCTAGGCACACACACTTTGATATACAGTACAACAGAGGTCCAAAACCGGCTGGTTATATGGTTTGTTTGTTGATTGGAGAGCATATATCCTACCAGTGGTAGACTACCAGTTATACACCCAAACGTATATATTGTAGTTTAATAAAACCACCAAAGTTCAAAACCATTTTTTTGAAAAAAAGCACACCAAGAAAACTGAATCTGGCTCAGTACAGGACACAAATTTATTAAACCTTTAAACATATGGAATCGCTATGGCTTCTGCAGAGCTTAATTTATAATCTTGGTAACGCTAGATCTCTATTACTTCTCCAGCAGCTCAGCCCAATGGAATAAAAAATACCCATCCCATAAAGACTTATTTATCCCAGTGGGCTGAGAGGAATCGTCGTGGACTCAGCTCGCTTTTCTGGACCATGTCACATCCAAAGATCAACAGGTCAATGGGGGATAATCCATGTAAATCAACATCATAGGAAATGGACTTGGCTCCCAGCATTCCTGCTCTCATTCTCTGTACACCCAACAAGACCTAATGTGATCAACAACTAATTACCCTGTACACTTTTGTTTCTATTGATACCAAAATAACACCATATGAGATAAAGAGTAAGGTACCTGATTAGTACAAGGACAAAAACTACTTGAAGATTTCAGATAGTGATTTGCAGTTCTGTCTCAATATGTGATGCAGCAGCAAGCTCGATAGCCTCATCAGGAAGCTGATTCATGGCTGAAGCCAGTCCAACAGGCTGAGTAAGCTTCAGAATTCCTAATCACTTGAGATGATAAAGACCAGCTTGCATAGTCTCATAACACCAAACCTGGATAATGATATTTAGTCGAGTCATTGTGATATTTCAGATTGACAAGAGAACTGTATTAAACACCAAGGCAACAAGGTAAGTCAACCTTCAAAGAATAATTATCCTCATTATTTAGGTATTTTTGCTTTCAATCGAACTTTCTATAAGCAAGAAAAAATAAATTCAGTCAGTTTACTCTGATGACCCAATTTTAAAAACATTTCACCCTATATATTTGGAAATGTTGGTATGCACTATGGCATAATAACAAGTGCTTGTGGTCTATATATAGCCAGCACAATGTGATAAGCACTCACATTTCCACAAGAGTTCCCATGCAAAATAAAACATTTCTTCGAAAGATAAAAGCTTGTCATCCAGTTCTGTTGTATTGGCGATTGGCAAAAGACTAGGCCAGTTATAGTGGAACGAGCGTTTAAAAGGTTCGAGAGACAGCATGCAAAGACCTTTGAAGCCTGATACTTTTTGTCCAAGTTGGTGCCATTTTGCCTTGGTAGATGTTTGGCTATTAGTTGTGATAGTTGTTTAGTCAGTTTAGCTGGAGTGTGAGTTGTTTAGTGGTTTGGCCGTTTTTTTCTAGTTGGCTCATTGTTTTTCTGAGCAGCTAGTGGTGTTGAGTTTGTCCATGGAGAACTTTTGTTGGTTTAGTAGTTCTGTTTTCGGGAGGTGGTGTTGGGTATTTGGGCCCGGTTTCCCCAAAAACACTGGGCCAACACTAATTTCTTTTTTCTTCTTCTAATAAAATATGTGGCAAAAGCTTTTGCCATCATTTTGTGGAAAAACTTGTCATCAAGAAACAATTGATTGACACAAGGGAAACAATAATTGGCAGAAACTCACACTTTCTAGCGTCAATAATCTCCTCAGTTCTTCCTCTGATGGAATCTGGAAATCAGGTCCAGAAAAATGCCCCTTTGGTCCTTTCTGTAAGGAAGTGCACGAGAGCATTGAATATGGTTGAATAAGAGTCCAGGATTACAAAATGTAAAAATGAAAGATAAAGAAGCTATGAATACAGATACCTTCAAATCTGCACAATGCTTCAATCATTTTTTCACTATAGTTTCTGTCAGAGGACTTTGTATGGGTAACTCATTAGCTTGAATCTGAGGAATACCATCAGGCCTCTCTAGCACGAAACTCACGATAAACGTATGCAAGGCCTCTCTCAAGGCATTTACTGTTAGAAAATAAGGAAAACATTCCTATATTATAATCTATCTCCAGCATTTCTTGCAAAATTATTCAAAGGTATTGTGCCAAAGCATTTTAAAAGGTACAACTATAATCAAAGAGCATTTCATCTATTTTTGTTTGTTATGGCCAGACTATTAAGATTTAAAGTGCATAGGCTTAATCATTGCGCGTGGATTTCTATTGCTAATTTCACATTGTTCCTCTTGCAGTGAATACATAATAAGTACAGAGACATCTCCCCGACTAGCCCTGCGAATGCATTTCAATCTAATGGAAGAATCAAAATGTTACAACCCAAATAAATGGAAACAATAGAGCAGACCTGACTGCAGAAGGTGGAAGTGGGAACGTTCTAACCAGATTTTCCGAAGAACGAGATAGGCCATATAAACAGTTTCACTCATTATCAAGACAGCACATGAAAGGTGGATGCTATGAGAGGATAAAACTAACCAAGGAATGTGTTGTACGAATATATAAAATCATAGCAGATCCCTTACTCTGCTAACTGTGGGGAAAATACACAAGCTAAAATATTTGAAATCACCTCATTGATAAAGAGGTTCAAAAGATAGATTTATCACTGGGAGTGCAGGGTTTCTTCACAAATTATGTAATAGAATAAAATGCAAAAGACTTCATGTTACTCATTACTTTTGCAAACTGATTCCAGCTGCCGAGCCAACTAGGACTGCACACAAAATTATTTAACCTGTTGATAAAAAAAGAAACACCTTTTTGTGAATAGAAGGTTTCCCCAATTTTATAGATATAAAGCAAAATATTCAGGTTCCGTGTAACGGCGCGACTGTGCACAGAAAGGCCATAGGCCACAACAGACGAGGACTTCCAGAACGAAGCAAAAACTAAGCCCTATTACATTTATCCATAATCGCAGCGCTGGAAACCTCCAAAGGCTGAACAGCCTGGCCAAGAAATTAGAGCACAGGGCATAATAGTCACGTCAACAAATTGGCATCTCACGTAAAGATGATCAGCACAGTTGAAACCTCAATTGCTTTTTTTTTTGTCAAGACTCGACTGTTGTTGACGAAACAATACTTTTCAGGTAGATACTTTGCACGGTGTTGATATTCACCACTTGAGGAAAGTGATATAAGCACAGAAGTAGTGGAAGCCTCAAGTGAGAAATTCTTCTCATCAAGTTTGGAGAGGTAAGTCCCAGCCCTGCTTACGTCACCTCTCTGCAATAGCCTCCTAACTAAAGCATTTAACATATGTGAGTCTGGAGCAGTACCATTCTTTTCCATTGCTGAAAAGAGACCATCAAACTCCTCTAGTAACCCTTCTTCTATGAGATTTTCTGCTATTAAGTGGTAGGTCACAAGATCCGGAACCAAACCATTAGCAGGGATAGCAGCGAACAAATCCATTGCATCTCCCTTTCTGCCACTTTTGAGCAAAGCACCAATCATGATGTTTAAGGTACAAATGTCAAGTTGAAGATCCTTAGAACACATGCTCTGGAACAATTTGAATGCTTCGTCAAGATAATTATTTTTGCAAAGACCATTCAGAATTATGCTGTGTGTGTAAATGTCCCACTCTTTGCTACCTTCGAGCATTCGAACCACCTCATTCCATTTTCCTATGGAGATGTATCCATGGATCAGGCAGTTATATGTGTCATTGTCTGGCTTAACACCATTATCGATCATCTGCTGAAAGACATCGCTAGCCCTGTCAACCATTTGAGCTTTGCACAGGCCATCAATTACTGTGTTGTATGACACCACATTGGTCGGCAGCTTCTATCTCTATTGTTAGCCATCATATACAGCAGCTCAAGTGCCTCCTGAGCTCTGTTGCCATTGCAGAAACCCATGAGAAGTATGCAATATGAAACTACATTTGGCGTGCAGCCAAGATCAGGCATTCGTTGGAGCAGCTCAAGTGCCTCCTCAGCTCTGTTAACATTGCAGAAAACCCTTGACAAGTATGCTACATGAAACTACATTTGGCATGCAGCCAAGCTCAGGCATTCGTTGGAGCAGCTCAAGTGCCTCTTCAACTCTGTTGTCATTGTAGAAACCCTGGAGAAGTATGCTATACGAGCCTACATCTGGAATGCAGCCAATCTCAGGCATTCGTTGGAGCAAAACGTCCATGGCCTCACACACCCTCTTTGCATCACAGAGACCTTTGAGCAGTTGACTGATGGCAATGACATCCACCCTCCAGCCTGTCTTAAGGGTGAGGCCAAAGGCAGCGAATCCATGATTCAGGCGGCCCATACGGCAGAAGGAACTGATGAGGATGCTGTAGGTGTGACCGTCGGGAGCCACCTTGTTAGAGGAGTCATGTATCATCCGGCTGAAGAGGGAAACTACGAGGTCCGAACCTGAGGCACGTGAGACAGTAGTGAAGATCTGGGTGAAGGCAATGACCGAGGAGGGCCTGGCGTGGAGAAGCAATTTGTCGAACAGCTTCAGCGCGTTGTTGAGGCCGAGGCTTCCCGAGCGGAAGCGGTGGCCGATGGCGCGCTCCAGCTCCAAGCACCGGTCGCGTACGGCGCTCACGCGGCGTGACATGCCGACGGTGCGCGGGTGATGGCCTGACGGGGCTAGTAGCCCAGCGAGGAGAGGGCACGGGCGGGCGGCGCGCTGCGTCCGCCTCCGGATCGGTGAAGCTGAACACACTCGTGAGCTGGGTGGAGCCGCATGTACCGCGCCGGGCCTGGGTTGTGTGGGCGGCGGCGGCGCGCTGTTGGTTGGGCAGGCGGGGCGAGGGGCGCAGGTGCTGCGGCGGCGCTCACCGTTGAGCCTCAACTGCTGCGCCTGGGCGCTACTGACTACTGAGTACTGAGGCGGTGATGAAGTTAAGCATTCACCTAGTAATCTTTATCTTTGAAGTACCTAAGCTTACTATCTTTGCTGTGCTTGCAGGTTGTTCCAGCAAGAAAAACGAACCCTCTCCATCCACTGCAATGAGTTGCCTGCTATAGCAGAATCCAGTGAGGAGGATGACTCGCTTCTTAAACAAGCGCAGATTTCCATCATCCCCAATCAGGATGAGCTGCATGATTTTCCAGCTTATGCTACTTGATATCCCTCCAATAATTATGTCTGATGTAGAAAAGGCGCTATTTTGGAAGTTCAGTGGCAATTGAATAATACTTATGTATTAACTATGAACTATCCCATGGATCCTACAGAAGAGGCTCCTGGTAAAGCAGGTTGAGACGATCATTCTCCCGCGCTAATTATACATATAGGATGATTACGAAGGTAGAAGGTTTCTCAGTATTAGTGAAGGAAACAATTTTGAGACAGTGACATCTTTTGCTTGAAATGTCTGTAACAAGAATGGTGCAGTAATCTTGAAATGTATGTGTTGGAGCCACTTTTTCTTAAAGTACTATTGCTCTGGCGTGACAAAGAATCTGCTGGAGGTTGAGAGGAAAAAAGCACTAGACTTTTAGTACCAATCAAGGAAACTTAGAGGTCCAGAGGTGAATGAATTGTTTAATTGTTAGGATGACTAGAATTCTTTATCATCATCTTTGGCGAACATATCTCAGGGAGTGTGGGTTTGAGTGCTCAGAAAACAAAGGCAACTGTCCTTCTATTGTAGATCAAGCAACTCAGAGGCCCAAAGAAAATCATTTGATGTTTCGATGTCTTGGCTCTTGATAATTTCGTCAGCTTTACCGCACCATCACATGCCTCAGTGCTTGGAGAACACATTTCGCATACACCTCCTAGGAGGTGATGTTTAGAAATAATACACGTTTTCTGAAATACAAGTTTCACCACTACTGACTCTAGTACAG
Organism: Hyparrhenia diplandra; assembly: GCA_015847255.1. NCBI lineage: Eukaryota > Viridiplantae > Streptophyta > Magnoliopsida > Poales > Poaceae > Hyparrhenia > Hyparrhenia diplandra. Next base: position 6,565 of record JADLZK010011795.1, read on the forward strand.
CTATTCTCATATAAAAAGATAAACAATAAGTAAAAGGGTGGAATTAAGACATGCATAATAACAAGATAACTGATATCTAACCAGTAGCTTGGAACACTTGATTAATGGATAGCACAATACATCTTATCAGAGATAGCAATGGTCTTATGAATGTAAGATAGCATCTAAAGTTTACAGAAAACAGGTGGAGGATAACAGCTAGAGGTGCTTAATATTTCTGCAGCTACACAGAGACTGGTCAAAGGGATCACCAATGCTCATATCATGCATATGCCTGATGTGCACCGAATCAGTCGAGGAGTCGGGATCGTTTTTACACGTAAAGAGAACTTGAGTATCCATAGAAGCTCTGTTCTTCAACTTCAGTTTTTATGCTGCTTCGTCAAATATTTAGAATCACAGCTTTTATGTTGGGTCACTAATTCCACCATCTCTAGCACTTTAGCATTCAAAAAGAAGTTGGCAAATTCCACGTCTCTCTTCGTCCCTTGATAATTTATCAATATTAATTTCTTGAGATGAAGATCAAGGCATTCAAGATAATCAAGGGGATCATGATGCTGCACCACGTTTGATCTATTCTTCGGAGAAACCTGAATATGAAATAGAAAAGATTTCTTGTCAACCATGATTCCACATGAAGACAGATATGCTACAAAGATGATATAACTGGAACGAAGCAGTTGGACAAAAATAAAAAAATGGTGGGAAACATACGTTACCTTGACATATAGCCTCTGCAAGCAGGGAAAACATTTTATAATGCCAATGACATCATGGATGCTAGGAGAGGACATGTGCACAACCAAAACCTTCACTGTCCGCACCACCGCTGTTGAGTTGACATGCATAGTTTCCTGAATTAAAATCATTGCATATAGTTTCATGATCTAAATCATTCGGTATAAACAGTAAGTGCGTGAAACATAATAGGGTGACACATTAAGTTAGAAACTACAGGCACCTTCAAAACAGTAGTCCCAAGCTCAAGTGTTGAAATGAACGGTGTGAGCGACCCCAAGAACTGAAGTTTGGGCGCCCCAGATATGCGAACCGATAGACTTCTTTCAGGATAAGGTTGGACTCGGATGAAGAATCTTTCTAGGAGCGGCGCATCCTCAATAATGACTTCTTTCAGTCTTTCAGGACCCCATAGAGGGTGGACATCCGAAACACCAATGCTTCTAAGGGTAGGGAAGCTAATCTGGAGGCGAACAAAGCCCACACTTGCGCTCAGCACTAAGCTCTCAAGCACAGGGCAGTTGGAGAGCAGAGTGTGGAGCGTGCTCTCAGGGATGTAGATGCTCTTGAGCGTGAGCTGCTTGAGGTTGGGAAAGTGCAGCCTATCAAAGGCATCCTCAGCAAATTGAACGTTGTCGCGCCGCCGGCGGCGTCGAGACAGAGGGCGCGAAGGGAGGATGATAGCCGGAACGCGGCCGGCGGCATCGGGGCCGGATGCGCGGACCCCTGCCACAGCTCGAGCTCCTGCAGGCTGTCAAACGCGGGGGACCGGAGCCAGGTGTCTAGGTCGGGGTATATGACACGGCACCAGGCCCGAACGAGACCGAGGGAGAGGCGCGGACGGGGCCAGGGTGCGCGGAGAGGATGCTAGAGACGGTGGCCGTGATGTCACGCGGTGGAGAGCAGCTCCAACCCGCGAATGTCGCCCGCCGCGAGAGGTTGAGTGGGGAGGAGCGCCAGAGGCGGCGCCACCGCGTGGACAAGACTTGAGTCGGGCGCCGTCATCGGTGGGGAGGAGGGAGACGATGGTACCGGGATGGCGCCCGGGAGGTCGCCGATAATGTCGCGGCCGCCGCCAAGCCTTCCCGCTGCTCTCCATGGCCCCTCGACGCCGACGCCGCCTCGCCGCCGCCCGTTTCTTGGATTAAGGTACCTTAGGTACCGGCCGCCATTGAACGGCGCGGAATGGAGATTGGGGAGGAATGTGATTGAGGGTTTTGCCCGACAAGGGCAGCGATGGCTACACCAAAAGAGGGCCAGCCAGCGCGGGCCCGCCGCCGCCGTTCTGCCCTCGGCCGTCCGTCGGCCGGATGGACGGCCCAGATCGGGCGAAGTCTCGGTCATTCTAAAAAGCCCTCGGTTTATATGAAATCAACCCTTGATCCGGGGCTTCTCACGAAAAATTTAACGGACAAGCCCTCGAAGTTTTTAAATCGCACCACAGCCAAGGCCGGCCTCCCTCCCCACTCGGGCCTGCTTGGGCCTTAATGGGCCAAAATTGGCCCAACTCTGTTTTGTCTTATCTATTCTTTTTTTACACGAATAAATTTGGTAACACTACAAAAATGCATAGTAAATTAAAGAAAAATCATAAAATAAAAAATCAAATTGTGTTGAAATCCTCATAAATAATTCTATGCAAAGTGGATCCAAAATAAAACATATTTTAATTGGAAGTTTTGTTGTTGTAGCTACTCCTATGTTTTTAATGGGTACATATGAAAATCAAATTAAAAAACATAAAATAGGAAATTCAATTACCAAAAGAGGGCCAGCCAGCGTGGCCACGTCGCCGGTTGCCCTCTACCGTCCGATCGGCCGGACGGACGGCCCGTGATCGGGCGAATTCCGTCATTTTACAAAAAGCCCTCGGTTATATGAAATCAACCCCGCAAATCCGGGGCTTCTCACGTAAAAATTTAATCGGACAAGCCCTCGAAGTTTTTTCAAATCGCACCACAGCCAAGGCCGGCCTCCCTTCCCACTCGGGCCTGCTTGGGCCTTAATGGGCCAAAATTGGCCCAACTCTGCTTTTGTCTTATCTATTCTTTTTTTACTAATAAATTTGGTAACACTACAAAAATGCATAGTAAATTAAAGAAAAATCATAAAATAAAAAATCAAATTGTGTTGAAATCCTCATAAATAATTCTATGCAAAGTGGATCCAAAATAAAACATATTTTAATTGGAAGTTTTGTTGCATACACTACTCCTATGTTTTTAATGGGTACATATGAAAATCAAATTAAAAAACATAAAATAGGAAATTCAATTATTCGTAACTCTTCATGATAAAATATCATCACATTAAACTTTCGACTACTTAATAAATACTTTTAGCTTCTTTCCTCAAAAAAAAAATGTGATAGCTCCATTCCAATAATAAATATAAAATATAACATAGCGACAATTACACCGACGCATAACTAACCACCATACTCATCCAATCACCCTTAACTCTGAATGCAAAGTAAGACAAAAAAATAATGACACAAATATATAAAAAATATCTTATCTAACCACATCAATCTTATACAATTATTTTAACTACATATATGAAACAAAAGCCTACATAGTTAACTAAACCATTTCACAACAAATAATAACTTCCAAATAAAAATACCACGGTCCTATCGGCCATAAGCGGTAACGCCGCGCCAATTTCTAGTGGAAATCGTAAACGCCAAGACTGATGGGCCAGCTAGCCCACTAGCAGCCACTGACGGCCCATCTAGCCCAATAGTAGCCACTGACGGCCCAGGTCTTCGAAGGCGTAAAGTTTTTTTCGTTCGGTGAGGTGCACGGCCGCCGCACCGATCGCCGGACACCGCCGGCAGAGGCTTAACTTCACCTGACTGACGGCTGACACCGACGAGAAGGGGTGTCGAAGCGAGGTGCAAAGACCACCCCCACCACACACACACACACCTGAGCGGCTGAGCGTGACTGCCTCACCTCTCTCTTGACTGTTTTTTTTCTTTATTTTTTTTTTTTTTTTTTTCTTCTCCACATCACAATGAAGCCTGATCTTATCAAACAAGCACACTTGATTAGTGCCGTGTATCTACGAAGAAGGCAATTTGTTCGCAAACCTACCACTTCCTCCAAATTATAAGTGATTTAATTTAAATCAACGACTTATAATTTAAAACGAACGAGCAGGAATATACTACATTTATCCAAGTACAAAGGCGAAGTGTACATAATCCTACTGCCAAAACTGATTCGTAAATACACGTCCATATCATGCAATCCAGAAGACGGATTTCCTCTCAGATTATCTTGTTTTTTCTACCGGACCTGCACACCTCGTCACTGTGCTGCAGAAACCCGTCGGCGACTGGCCGGTGATGAAGTTCTTGTTACACTACACTCGCCTGTACGGCCGTCTGGGGCTGTTGAGTAGCACCTTGTCCTCGAAGGGGAGCCTGTACGGCGACACCTTGAACCGCTCGGTCTCCCGGCGCCGCCGCCGCTCACGGGAGTGCACAACCCACGCCGCCGCGGCGAGCATCGCGGCCACCGACGCCGCCATCAGCGCCTGGTACACCCGGCCGCTGTCCCGTCGCAGCGGAGGGCAGCCGCGCTGGCTCACCGTCTGGAACGCGCGCCGCACGGTCGCGCAGCTCGCGATGTCGGCCAGCGCCGGGGACTGCCGGCGCAGCCCGTCGCTGAGGCCGGCCACGGTCACCATCTGCGAGTACATCGCCGGCGTCAGGCGGCCCATCGTCGAGCACACCTCCTGACCCGACGACCCCGTCGCTCGGCACACGTAGCGCTGACACACCTGATGCGAACAACGCAATGCATGCAAGCGCGTCAGACATCTCGCCAACAACGACGCGCCATGGCGACGGTGCTTCTTTTGTCCGTAGTGCCGTGCCGTACGTACCTGTTGCGCGTTGTCGGCGGTGACATCGCCGGCGGCGCAGGGTCGGTCGGAGAGGTCGGCGGCGTTGTAGGGGCTGCACAGGAGCGGCACGAGAGGCCCGGACTGGTTGTAGTAGGCCGGAGGGCCGACCCGGGCAGGCACGTCACGGTTGGACACGTTGGAGACCAGCTCGTTGAGCTTGGAGACGAGCTGGACGTTGACCTCCTTGCTCCGGCGCAGGGCCTCCGCCGTCACCGCCGCGTCGGCGCAGGGGAGGATGTCGTCCAGCGCCGTGTGCCTCTGCCCCTGCGGCTGGACCACCCACTCGTCCATGGCCACGCAGGTGTCTCCTATCACGCTGAGCAGATGACCAAATTTAGAGGTCACAGTATGCTCCGTTTAACTTGTAGTACTGTACTAAGCATTTGAAAATGAGTTTTCAAATTTGGACGAACTTGGTGGAACAAAAACATCCAGATTTGTTCAAAATCCAACCATAACAGGTGGCATCATCAGCTTACTTGTGCAGGAGAAGGAAAGTGCCGGACAGTATTAGTGTCGCTGTGATTATGATCCATCCAAGAAACACCACTCTGCCAAAATTCAGAAATTGAAACTTAGCACGCCAATATAATCTCTGAAAGAAGGTGTCCCATCAACTACGGTCACTGTCAGAATTGGATGCCTCTATGTTCTCAGTGTGCTTACATGGACACAAGCGACTTCTTCTCGGTCAACGAGAACACTGCAACAAATTGTTAGAGAAATTGCATGAGGTTCTGAAAAATAAATGATGTCACGATTTCAAGCAGATAAATAAGTATAGGATACTATATTTTTCTTCTTTGAAGACTTGGTAAGAGGAATTTATGCTCACCCAAGCCAAGAAACACGAGGACGAGCATCACGGCGGCGACGCCGATCAGGACCTTCCTTCTGCAATCACGTAAAGCAAACAACCGATCAAGATCATCCATGGATGGGATGGTATCACGAGTTCATCTCGCGCCCAACGCATCAAGAATCATGCAGGTCGCAGACGACGAATCAGAGTGCAGCGGCGACGTGTTTCCGTATACGTACATGGTGTCCAGCGCTGTCCGGATCCTGCGGGAGTTGCTGGCCGTGCGCGCGGTGAGCTCGTCGGAGGCCCCGTCCACCCGCCGAACGACGTCGTCGATGCTCCGCGTGACGTCGGCGGGCAGCGAGGCCACGCTGCCGCCCACCGTCTTCGCCGTTTGCAGGAGGCCCGTGAAGTTGCGCATGGTCGCCGCGGCGCCGTCGGCCTGGCTCACCACGTAGTCCAGCGTCGCCGTCGTGCTGCCGTTCAACTTGCCCCTGCCCGTCGTACAGAACCGCGCACCCGATGCTGCAACACCACCATGTCACCGTCAATCCATGATTGCCGCCGGCTTATCCGCACACAAACAGGTGCGGCGATTGATCGAGCTGGGATCGGTTGGTTTTGCTTACACAGCTGCGGCACTGAAGACGAGCAGGAGCAGGAGCGAGAGCGCGAACAGCCGGCGCGAGTAGGAGTAGCTACCGCCGCCGCTGCGGGAGCAACAGCTGCAGCAGCAGGCGACGAGCGCCGCCGCCGCGACCGCGACGAACCAGAGCGCGGCGAACGCGAACACGGGCGCCGCGCTGAAACCCGCCGACTGCAAGCAACACCAGTACACCACACGGGTCACCTCGCGCGGGACGTACTCACGTACTCCATGAATCCTCAGCTGCGGGGATCATGCTTTGAACTGGCAGCCGGCCGGCGGCCATGACAAGAAAGCAAGAACTCACCGCCAGGTAGTGCCGGTTGCTGATGTTCCAGCCGCCGGTGTAGTACCTGAGCCCGTCGGGGGTGTTGACGATAAAATCGGTAACACACCAAAACAAGAGCTAGATCGCTTCTACGCAGGGGCAAGCCGAAAATCGGGATCGGCAAGCGCCTAGGGATGTCCACACCTGGACCGTTTGCCTCCAACGATGAGCGCGACACGCAAGACACGCCGTCGGAGGAGCCTCGTCGGGAGCGCTGCACGCCAAGACACGCCGGGCGAAGTCTCTTGAAACCCGAAAACCCCACACGCCGGGACGGACCCCGTGAGGGCGGCGGCAGTTATGGGCTGCCCTAGCCGCCTGACCGCCTAGGGCGTTGTTGTCGCCGATCTTCCGCTCATGGCATCGGGCGCGTAAGAAGGAGGGAGGATGACCTACAAGCAAGACGGTAGTAGATGTGTTTTTGTCGATTGGATGTAGATGAAATCAAATCGCCATGAACCTCTTTATTATATAGAGGTGGGTGGTCTTATCCTTTTTAGGAAACCGCCCTGGACGTTTCCAATCTCGAACCTTCCAAAAACCGAAGAGAAGTAAAATCGGTTTAGGAGCAGGCTTAACCTGGCTAAGCCAGCTCAGCCACCCGGCTTGGCCGGTTTTCACAGGCCTGGGACGCCTCGCCGTGGCCTTCAATTAGCTGCTTGCTGGCCACGTTGATTTGCTGATGCGTTTCTGGTTCGGTTGGCACGATCCCACGCACGCGGATAAAATCTTGATGAGTATACAAATATAGGAAATAAGCCTCGGCCTTGTACGTGTACGTACGTGATATGCACCCTTGCTCCTTCGTCATTGACCCACATCAGCTGTACATCATCTTCCATTCCGAAAGTAATAATATCTCTTTTCCATCTCTCATACGCGTAATCATGCGTGACTTGTTTCCCACCTTGAACACATATATCGGAAACATTAAAATATTAATCTTTCCGAATTGACAATATCTTGGCTTTCTGGTGCTTTCCTTTTTAGCCTTCACGTGAAGAGTTTAGCCCGTATAGCAATTGATCCAACTCCTTTATGCACACGTATGACAGCACACTAGCCGATAATAACCACACGCTTGAGATGTCTCAACAGAGGTTGGTGAGCTGAATTATTGAGTTTGAACCCGAACAGTCGTCTTGCCATATGCCACTTGTCAAAAAAGATTATATCCGCGACCATTGTGACACTTGAACTCTCCTTGGACATTTTCGGTGTCAACACATGCCCCCTGTTTTCAGGTGAGAGGTACACGATCCCCTGAAAAACAAGAACAAAGAACACCAAACAACACGAATGCCCATCATATCGGTCGTCCGCGATATTTTATATCGGTCATTTTTGTTCTAAGGACGATACATGTATCGCCATTGTTTGGAGAGCACTAAGCCTCTTACCAAACACTTGGATAATACCTCTCTGAAGCACTTCCTGTTAATTGCTCTTGGGAGACTATCATCTTGCATCATCTCCAGCAGACACCACTTAGGCCACTCTTTAAAGAGCTCGATTAAAGCACATAGAACGCTCCCATAATTGTCCTTGCTCCATTAAAATTCCAAATATACCAGTAGTATATCTTTGACAATTATTCAATCTAGCTCAGGAAGCAAACAAACTGGATTGTACTCCGCCAAATACTTTCACCAGCTTTGATGTTCGAATCAAGTTCCAATATGGGAGACCTGATGCTGGTCTGTCTGGCCAGGTGATCCGGCTTGGCCGACTGGATCGGTCGGCTGAACCGGTTCGCTATATCTGCACAAATAGAAATTCTATATCTTGACCGGCCAAACCGATTGGTGAATCGGCTAAACCGATCTTGCAAGAAGAGCATATGTGTGGCCAACAGCAGCAAAGCAGGGAAGAGCGCATGCAGCACTACGCCGTAGAGCATCCAGAACAGGGTCAACAGTAGATGCATGGTAATATTGATTTGTTTTCTTGCATATGTATGGACTCTCTATTCTTGGCTTCCCGATCATTACGCATGCATGTATTGCATATCAAGTCCGAAACATCATGCTCATGCTCATGCATACGTATTTGAATCTTCCCCTTTTTTAATCTTCCCCTTTTTTAGCCTGGTTGACCAATCGGCAGCATAAAGACAACCGGCCTAGCCGGTGGTAATTGGCCAAGCTGATCAGCAGGGCTGTAGTAGACCAAAGAAACCAGCAGTTGGGCTAGCTAGTAGAGCATACGGCACAGGGTTAAACATCCTAGCCGATGGCTGCACCAGCTTAGTCCTTTGGTTGTACAAGAGCAAAATAGCCAGCGGCAGCTGATGGCAAAGTGGTCAGCAGTCTCACAGCCACCAATAAATGATCTGACCAATCCCGAAATTTGCTTGTCCAAGCAACAGGGAATAGTAAGCACGCTAGCAGCAGCTCAAGCACCAAGCGAAGCAACCAACAGGTGCATACGTACGTGTAACAACATAACTTCTCATGATTAGACACCAACGGCACTTTGGAAATTAATAAAGGGTAAAATCGGACCCTTGCTGACCATCTGCATACATCTAATTAGAAGCACGATTAACATGTTTAATCGGCCAAATCTGATTGGCAAAAAGGCTACGATTAAAGCATGTGCAAATAATCGGCTAATTTAATTCTTCATATATATCATGCCCCCAAGTCTTTAAATCATCAAAATAAAATTTCATAGGGGCTTTTTCCAATAGCACGATGGTTGTAAACATTCATCGGCTATATCGCATGCTCAGGCGATAACAAAGTATCGCCATATGAATTATCCATACCAACGAGCATAGCGAAATAATTGTCGGCTCTTGATCGTTGATGAGCATAATAATTTGGCAACCCTCCATAATATAAAGACCCATGCCAAGGATCAAAATAAGAATATGAGGGATGACCATGCATACCTAAGGATGAATTCCACATGTGCACAGGTAGAGAAAATGGATGATGCCATGACCAATGATTTTGATGATTTGGTGCAAACCTCCAACTTGGCGATTGTGTCTTAAATCTTTTTCTTCTATTCTTTGTTTTCTACACCGCTTGCTTGATCACCATCCTTTCGATCTTTAGTACTTCCTTTAGGGACCCATGCTAAGCCCCTTCTTTTTAACTCTTCTCAAGACCTGAAGCTTCGCAATTCTTTTTCCTGCCATCTTGGTAAACCGATTGAGCATATCGGTTTAGTCTCTGTGCCGGACAGCAGCAATTCTCTCTTAAACTTAGGTACTTTTACCATCCTTTGTTCAGATTTAGTACCTACAATATTAATAGATGAATTTTCAACTTGTTTACCATCAATAGCCAGATTTTTCAACAATGTAATCGGCTGTTCAATGGTGACATTCAGATCTGAATTTTTCTTTTTTCGTCCATCATACTTCACGCGGTAAACTTGCTTTACCACCTTCTCTTTGACACAGCTCCGCACCGATTTTGATCAAATCGGTCTTTGTAAGATGATGACTCATTCAAGCATTTAGGAGCTGCATACTCCACACATGTTGCGCTCGAAATATGATGGAACATTTGCCTTTCTTTGCCAACGTTGTTTTTGAGGATTATGCTTTGGAGGCAACTTTAATGCTTGGGTTTTCTTTAATCGATTTGCTTCCCCTATCTTTGTATATTTAGCTAGAAGCTCTTCAAGCTAAGCTTCGGTCTTCTATTGCCTTTTTCTTTCTCATGTTCCTTGCCTCCACTAGTTTTTATGAGTATCCTCCTTTCCTTCATCTTGATGGACATGCTCCAAAGAAAGACCTCCAGCCGATTTCCCTTGCTCAATGGAATCAATCGGCTTTTGGTGGAGATGGAGAGATTTTATTTGCCCCCGGTGTCTTGATTTGAGGATTCTCCATCTCTTTCTTGGGCATTGGAGCCTTGATCTTTAAGTGAATCGGCTAGTAATTCAAGCCCGATTTGGAAACTTCTCGCCATCGGGCCCGATTGAATCTAATCGGTCCACTTGTTGAGCTTGAGAAAACCTCAATCGGTCATTATCAATGTCCGATTGGATCTCATGATGAAATACATTGCAACTATGAGTATTATGATCAAATGAATTACACAACTTGCAATATATAAGCTCTTCCAAGTTCTCGAGTTGATGGCAAAGCATTGTGATCAACATGCCTAATAAATTTATTTTTCATCAACATGTTAAAGACATGATCACGACAAATAGAGCCAAAGGTGAGCATTAAATTTGTAAGCCAAATTTTTGTAGAATCGGCTTCAATGCTTGGCAAACGAAAAGACTAACTTTAACACCAATCCATTCGGCCACACCTTTACAATAATCTTTCATGCCAGAATTAAATGTAGAACAAACATCGGCATGAGCAATATTCTTCAATCTTAGCCCCGAATCATAAAATCCAAAGTAATTGCAAAACTTATATCTCATTCGGGACCAAGTATGAATTGAATTTAAAATAAGTAAAGCAATCCGTATATATGTATAATTCACATTAAGCATTGGGAAAAGCTTTTAACTTTAACAACACATTATCATCGGCCTTCCAATTGAAGACAACATGTAGGCCGATGCAATTTTGTACCTTAGTGACGAAAGATGTAGCAACAAAGGTTTTGCTCTTGATGATCTCATTATTAACAATACTTTTGGAAAGAGTTTGTGTGCTCTCTCTAACGTCACTAATTTCCTCCACAAGCTCTTCTTGTGTCTCGACGCCCACCATAGTAGTGGTGAAACTTTCTCAAGCACCTTTGTGGAAACATCTACAACAATAGGAATCGGCTTAGCCGACTCGGAAGTTGTCAATGCCGATTCATACTCAATGGCAAAGAACCTTAGCCAGCTCGGTCGCCTCGGGGTCGGCTTAGCCATCTCAAGTAAGGTAGTTGGCTCTTTCTTATCGGCACGATTGGCTATGGCTCAATCGGCTACGAGGTAAGTACTGCTGTCCATTGTCAATTTCACTAGCACACACTCTCCTTTGGTGGAGATTTTGACACATTAATGGGCGAGGAACCAATACTCCACATTTATGTGTGTGCTGCACTTTTGCTTATAAATAGCTTGACCGATTTGAGCAATCGGTCTTGCTGATTTTTCTGTCCACTAGTTCTAAGAATTGATTCCAGCAATCCCTTTTTGGATGATGACACTAGTGGTTGCCCTCTCGCTCATGAATGGGAACATGAGCTTGCCCCCGAGCCTAGAAGACTTGATGGTGATCTTGAGGCTTTCCGATTGTTATTAGATTTTTTTCTAGCACCACCTCACGATCTGAATTTTGCTTTCTCTTCTTAGGCTCTCTAGGTTCGCCGATTATGACATTTTTTCCAATAGTGGAATCGGCTTGCCCTGGTCGAATTAAGATGGCTGGATTATTTTTCTCCAAGATTTCAGCCATCGGATGTGTCTTTCGGCAAGGCAAAGATTGTGTATTTCCTAAACTGGTTTTATCGGTTTCAGCGCCCGAAGAAACCAATTTGGTTTGACTAAGTTTAAATAATCGGTTTATCCGACCGACAAGTCGGTTTGACCGATTCAATGTGAGTTTCGGGAGTAGCATGTTTCGATGTTCCTCACACTTTTCTATAGTGAGACTTGCCTTTTGATAATCATTTAACCATCCTGCCTCAACCATTGTCCTAATTGTGATTGGTCTTTTCTCGGTATCTCTCCCAAAGAATTCATAGAATAATTCTTCTAATCTAGACCATGACCGTGCAAAGATATTTGGGTAAAGATGTGAACCATGCAAAGGCAATACCAATTGAGAGATAAAGGAAAATTCCGTATTCTCATGTAGTCTTCTTTCTTGGCGTAACCCAATTGTGAGAGATATATATTAATATGCTCCACGGCGGTTGTACCACTTTCTCCATTAAACATATTAAATTTAGGCACCCGCCAACCATTAGGATTCTTCAAGTAATCATAACATAACACATAAGGTCGGTGTATGCGGGCATTCTCCATTTAGAAGATCGAGGTGGATTTATGGCATGACCTCGACTGTTCATTAGCCCAATTTGCTTGTAGAAAGTCGAATAAGGCCGAGTCATAATCAACATCTTCACGTATCTTGTTGGATTTTTATTAATTCGCTATGATCATTATCAATAATGTGTGTAGCCGAATCATGATAGTTAACACCTGCATAAGATGTTGACTTAGACGTGGAGTGATGATACTGAGATGTAATGTCTTGATACGCCTCCATGGATCTTTGTATTTTTCTTGGAGTCGTTCAAATCACAGCACGACACGCCCAAATTTGCTTCACTCGTACGTGATAAACACCAAGCGACAAATTGATAGATCAATGATGAATTAGGGCTAGGGTAAAGATATATTCGGCTGCAAAGTAGAACCAAAACAATTCTTGTCCCCAGCGAGTCTTAAAAAAGTGTGTTGACGATAAAATCGGTAACACACCAAAACAAGAGCTAGATCGCTCTACGTAGGGCAAGCCGAAAATCGGGATCGGCAAGCGCCTAGGGATGTCCACACCTGGACCGTTTGCCTCAACGATGAGCGCGATACGCAAGACACGTCGTCGGAGGAGCCTCGTCGGGAGCGCTGATACGCAAGACACGCCGGGCGAAGTCTCTTGAAACCGAAACCCCACACGCCGGGGCCGGACCCCCGTGAGGGCGTGCGGCAGCTATGGGCTGCCCTAGCCGGCCTGACCGCTCTAGGGCGTTGTTGTCGTCGATCTTCCGTTCATGGCATCGGCGGCGAAGAAGGAGGGAGGATGACCTACAAGCAAGACGGTAGTAGATGTGTTTTTGTCGATTGGATGTAGATGAAATCAAATCGGCCATGAACCTCTTTATTATATAGAGGAGGGTGGTCTTATCCTTTTAGGAAACCGTCCTTGGACGTTTCCAATCTCGAACCTTTCCAAAAACCGAAGAGAAGTAAAATCGGTTTAGGAGCAGGCGAACCTGGCTAAGCCAGCTCAGCCACCCGGCTTGGCCGGTTTTCACAGGCCTGGGACGCCTCGCCGTGGCCTTCAATTAGCTGCTTGCTGGCCACGTTGATTTGCTGATGCGTTTCTGGTTCGGTTGGCACGATCCCACGCACGCGGATAAAATCTTGATGAGTATACAAATATAGGAAATAAGCCTCGGCCTTGTACGTGTACGTACGTGATATGCACCCTTGCTCCTTCGTCATTGACCCACATCAGCTGTACATCATCTTCCATTCCGAAAGTAATAATATCTCTTTTCCATCTCTCATACGCGTAATCATGCGTGACTTGTTTCCCACCTTGAAACACATATATCGGAAACATTAAAATATTAATCTTTCCGAATTGACAATATCTTGGCTTTCTGGTGCTTTCCTTTTAGCCTTCACGTGAAGAGTTTAGCCCGTATAGCAATTGGATCCAACTCCTTTATGCACACGTATGACAGCACACTAGCCGATAATAACCACACGCTTGGAGATGTCTCAACAGAGGTTGGTGAGCTGAATTATTGAGTTTGAACCCGAACAGTCGTCTTGCCATATGCCACTTGTCAAAAGATTATATCGCGACCATTGTGACACTTGAACTCTCCTTGGACATTTTTCGGTGTCAACAGGGGGCCTTTTCATTCACATGAAGAACTTGTGCGGACCAAGATCGGTGAGCTGACGTAGATGTGAATCGGCCATCATCGCAGCTGCGCGGGTCCCGACAGCGGCGGTGTTGGCGGCGGGCGGGGCGCGTCGCTCGCCGCCAACACCGTCGTGTCGTTGGGCCGCGCTGCGATGATGGCGATTCACATCTACGTGTCAGCTCACCCGATCTTGGTCGCACAAGTTCTTCATGTGAAATGAAAAGGCTTTGGAAATAACTCCCGAGTAACAATTTTTTGCCGATGGCTCGTCTCCCCCGAGCTGAGCTCTCGCGGCGAGCCCCTCCGCCCTCCACCTTTGCCCCGGTCACCGCCACCCCGGACTCCCCGCCGCCTTCCTCCTCCCGCCACCACCTCATCCCGTCTCCCACACCACGTAGCCTCACTCCCGCCCCTGCTGCCGGCGCCTGCAGGGACGCTCCGAGGCGGGAACTCCCCGAGCGGGGCTGAAGACTCTTCGCCGTGATGCGGATGGCCAGCGAGCACGCCCGCCGGGCAGCTGAAGCCGCTGCCGCCCCCAACGCCCGAGGACATCCAAAACCATCTTCGGCCGACTTCCGCGACCGCGGTGGTACCAAACCTCCTCGCTCCCTCTTCCTCCCGGCTCCTTTGTGGATCACCCCTCCCTCTCGCGATCCACGTCTCGATAAGATTTTTCATTCAGAGCAGCGTTGCATTGCCTGCTTGTCCCTTGTAGAAATTAAGCCTTAGGGTGTCGTCCAGGGTGGCGAGTGCGTGTTCAAGGTCATGGTTTCAAGCGAACATTGCCAACATCTTGATCGTTCGTGGTGTGCTCCGTTTTGGCGCCGCCGATTTCCTCTTCCACCATTCTTTCTCGGCGAGCGGCGCGCCGCGCGCCGCCTACCATTCCGTTCTCTCCGCTCCGTGCCCGATTCAAAATCGCGAGCGATTACCACCGACACAACCCCGCCTTGATGACGGTTGACTTGGATACGGGCCGGTATGTCGTCTGCGAACTTCAGGGTACAGCGCCATGACTCGGAAGGATTCGGTTGGGAGCGGTGCGGAAAATCTTAAGGCGCGTCTGCGGACAGCCCACGACGCGCACCCTATCCCGCTTTGCCGCGTGCTAGGGCGCCATGCCCGGTCTTGTCTCCTCGCTGGCGGCAGCGTCGCCGTCCGGCATTCACCCCTCCCTCTTCAATGCCCAACAACCTCGCGGCTCCTACCTTCAAGTGGCTTCATCTCCCCTGCGCGCCTCGAAGGCTGGCTCCCAAACCCCTTAAACCCATTACGAACCCCGGAGGCTGCTACCGTTGCCTTGCCCGCGACCACCTTGTGCGTGGCTGCCGTGACCGGTTGCTGCAAGCTTTGCCACCGCTCGGCCACCGCAGCTCGCGGTGCAAGATGTTCGCATCGCTGCTCCCGAGCTGTGCCGCCCGTCGCGACCGCAAGCGTTGCCTCGCGCGGTCGCCGCCGTCTCTGCTGCACCAGCGCCGCTCGTGCTGCCAGCGCCGTCTGCCCCCACTCCGTCGGCCGAGGGACTTCTCCTTCGTCTTGGCGGCGGACCTGCGGCCGGCGGCCATGGTTCTTCGTCCCTCGACACCTCCGGCTACGTCGTTGCGCCTCCTTCCTCGCGGGGCCGCCGGTAAGTATTTTCGACATGCGGTGCCTCCACCCGTTCTGTCGGCGAGCTGATTGCATCGACCGCTTTGTGCACAGAGGGCCGGACGATGAACTTGCTGGCGGGTCGGTGGCCTTTGCCTCCTCGGACTCCTCCGGTGAGGCCGGCCGCCGCTCACCTCGATCGCGCCCATGCACAGGGCTGCCGCCGGCGGCTGCGGTCGCCCCGGCTCTGGCGGCGCGCGGGCGCGCGGGCGACCTCGTGCTCTCTCGGGCCCCAGGACCTACGTCGGCTCGGAGGAGGGAGGTGGTGGAGAGTGGGGACTTCGGCTCGACTTCGGCGGCAACGCGGCGTGGATCAGCGGCAGCGCCGGCGCTCTGGCCCGGCGTCTGGGTCTCTCTGGGCGACCTGCGCTCAACGGCGCCTGCTGTTCGCCTACATCGACCCACCGGTCCCGCTATCACGGTGAGCGAATTACTTTGCGCCGCTCTCAGGGAGGTCGACCCTCTACTCCCGGTGGACTTGCTGCCGTCTTCCAGGGGGGCTATGCTCCTTCGTTGTGAGACTGCTGCTGCTCGGGACTGGCTTTGCCAACAGAGCCCCATCGTCCACGACCACCACGTGCTCTCTTTCGAGAGGCCGGAGGAGGCGAACAACAGGTTCACCTCCACTCCGACTTGGCTCGCTTTGCGTGTCCATTGCAGACTACCCCAGCGAGCATTGAGTGCGAGGGGAAGATCATGAGTGCTTCTCGGGCTTTCTTTGAGGTGGCGAGGTCGACCCAGTGCATGGCGGCGACAACCGACCACCTGCGCCTCCTTCTTGGTGAGCAGCGCCTTGAGATCCGGCCGAGTTGCGCATTACCGTGAAGAACGGTGCCTCGCGGGATAGTGGCGTGTGGCGGGGTCTTCCCGTCCGGGTTTGCCCGCGGGTTTACCGCTTTCGGCGGCGATGGTGCCTTGGCGCCTTTCTTCGGTCCGCCGCCCCGCCTCCCGTGGGCCCCTCCTTGGGACCCTCGGGCCCTTTCCGTCTGGAGCAGCAACGGCGCCCCTTGCCGCACCGGTTTGCACAACCTTCAACCCGGCGGGGGGCACGAGGGCGCTCACGGTGCCGCTCCTCCACCGCCTCATCTTCTTTGCTCGCCCTTGTCCCCGTGGCGCCTGCTCTACGGGAGCTTTTGGGTGTCATTTGGCGGCGCTTCATGGTTTTCTCCCGGGCTCCCGTGGTGGAGGCGACCTTCCGCGGCGGCCCGACTTCTGTCTCTCCGCAACTGGCGGCTCGGCGCTCCACCGGTTGGGCTCTTCGGATGAGTCGGTGGCGGGCGCTCGTTGGCCTTGCGCGGCCGGGGCCGGCTCGGTGGTGGCTCCCGGGCCGCTCATCACCTACAGCGCCGTCCTCTCGTCCCGGCACGCTCGGCGCACCGGCTCGAACGTCCTCGGCCGGCACCCTTTGTTCAGCCAGCGGTGGCTGCCAAGCGCCCGGCGAACTTCGTCGGCGCCACCGGTGGTGGGCGTCCAGCGCAAGGCGCTCATGAACACCCTCTCGCTGCGGGCCGGCCTCAAAAAACGCGTCGAACGGGAACCTTACGTCACGCAACAACATTCCGGTTGGGCTGGCGCGATCTTCGCAAACTGGTGGCCAAAGGCGGCATCGGGCGCAACTTGGCTGGCGGCGTCGCGGTGCTCCCTGAGTGCCCCATGATGACCTACCTCTTCCTCCTCGCCGGCTTGCTCCACCTCCCCGGCGGCCGCGGGATCATTCCTTTGGTGGCGCTTGTATCTCGCTCGTTTTATTGTTTTATGTTTTCCTTTTCCGTTCGGGGTTTCACCATTTGTCGTGGTCGTCGTTAGTTTCCTTTTAGCAAGTGCTAGGGCTCGCCCTTCGATCGGGTTGGCGTGGTGCTCTAGCTTGTACCCATGATACATCCTTTGTTTTCGTTTCGTTTCTGGGATATGCAGCGGTTTAGGCGACTTCGGACAAGTGCAAATTGGTTCGTCATGCGCTACGTGATGCAAATCCTACGTTCGTGTGTGCGCAGAGACTAAACTCTCACGAGGTTTCCACGGCTCAAAGCGGCGACTTCCTACCACCCGCTACGGCATCCTCCTTTGCCGCCGCTCGGCGGGCGGCACCAGGGGGTGGTATCCTCCTTTGCTTGGAACCCCTCGCTCTTCTCGCTCCAATCCTCAGTTCTCTCAACTCTCTCCTAACCCTTTGCCCTCTCTGCAACATAACAAACCTAGACCTCCACGATCACTAGCGCCTCGGCCCCTCCGATCACGGGGCTCACTTCCTTTCCTCCAATCCATTGTTGATCTCCAACCGTCTCGACCTCTGCTGGGTCATTCTTGGTGACTTCAATCTCGTTCACGCTGTAAAAAAAAAGAACAACGGCATTTTCAACCTCTCTCTAGCGAATGCTTTCAGCAAAGACGATTCAACGCTTGCTTTGTTTGAAGTGCCCTCTTGGATCGTTTGTACACGGACAAATGGTCGGCCTAGTCCGATCCTTGCTAAACTTGGCGAGTGTTCGCGACATTGCCTTCAACTTGGCTTTCCCTTTACGACGCTTAACTCCCTTCCTCGCCCCACCTCGGATCTGCGCCTCTACTTCTAACGGTGAACACCACCATCCCAAAATCCAACTCTTTCCGTTTGAAAAACATTGGCTACTCAACCCTGCGTTCCTTCCCTCTTTGTCCTCCCGCTTTGCGCAAAGGCGCCAAGAACGGGCGGTCGCGGCATTGCCACATGCATCAAGGTGACGAGATCGGCGGCAAAGGTTTGGAAAGCGATTGTAACGGGGCACCTCACCACCTCATACACAACTGCACTTTCATCATTCATTTATTCGATTTCTTGAAGATTATCGTGCTCTTTCCCAACTTGAGCTACGAGGTGCGTCGACTTGCCTAGCGGAGCCGGAGGCTGCGATCTTGGCCAAAGGCGGCATATTGGAAACAAAAAGCAAGCAGGGCGTCAAAGAATTTTGATGCCAACCGCGGCTTTCCATCATGCGCATGCCACGCAGCGATCAAGGGCAAACTACATCAAGTTGATCTCGGTGCAAGGAAATGATATTGTCAGCCATCTTTGGAAAAAGCCGAAGCCCTCACTTTGCATATTTCGGTTCAATCATAGGGGTTCCAAGTTCAAGTGTGCCGATCAACCTTGAGAGCTTGTTTAGCAATGCGCATGGGCCAAATGATGACATATGCTGCGAGTTTTGCTGCGACCGAAAGCCTTGCGGCCATCGAGGCGATGAACACTGCCCGGGCGCACGGGCACGATGGCTTCGGGCCGGCTTTCTACAAGTCGGCACGGACATCGGTCGGTAGGCAATCATGGAGTACCGCCGCCTTCCACGGAGGTGATGCGGCACGGATCCTATCAACCGCCGCATATGGTGTTCATCCCAAAGAAGATTGGGGCGGTGGATGTTGCTTGCTTCGAGGCCAATTTGCTTACAAATCGCACCATAAAAATCTGCCCAAGATCCTCACGACAAGGCGCAACAAGAGATTCCAAACCTCATTGACATTGCTCGATCCGGTTTCATCGAGAGGGAGATCAATCTCGAGACACCTTTGTCTACGTTGCCGAAGCTTGTGCGGTGTGCCATAAAAAAAAAAGGCCGCCTTAGTGCTAAAACTGGATTTTGCAAAAGCTTTTCGACTACGGTCGTTGGGCCGGGGGGCTCTTTTGCGATGCTTGAAAGCAAGAGGATTCAGTGAGGTGTGGATTAAATGGATCGGCGGATATTGGACTCCTCAAAAGCGGCGGTGTTGGTGAATGGCTGCCCGGGGCCGTGGATCAAGCGCAAGAGAGGGCTACGTCGAGGGAGACCCAATCTCGCCCTACCTCTTCTTCTGGCGGTTCTTTGAAACTCTACAAAGGCATGATCAAATCAAATGGATCCATCCGACACCCTACCAGATGAGGAGCGCCTTAGCGCGGTTTTACGATGCTGGGATGACACCTTAATAGTTCTCGGGGCGACACTCGCGATGCCGCAAGCCTCAAGTTGATCTTGGATCGGTTCTTTGCTTTCTCACGGTCTCGGGATAAACTTTGACAAAAATGCGTTGGTGCCAATCCACATGAAACGCCAAGCGGGTGGGGAGTCGCGTCGCGGATCCTAGGCTGCAAGCAAGAAGGTTTCCCTCAACCATACCTTGGCCTACCTCTGTCAATTCATAAGCTCCCTTTGTCGGCGTTCAACAACTATGTTGAAAAACAAACCGGACATCTCGCCTCCTGGCAAGCACAACTGCTAAATCCCATGGGAAGGGCTGCTCTGATCAACTTTGTGTTGGATTCACAATTGGTATACTTGATGAGCTCCATCCAGATTCCAGCATCAGTGATACAATTCATGGATGGTAGCAGAAGAGCTTTCCTTTGGTCGGGAGACATCTCTCGGAAAAGCCTCGCCCGCCCGGTGCACGGTGGCTTGGGTTTGATGCGCCCGGCGGCGTGAATATGAAGGTTTAGGCATCAAGGGCGTCGGTGTCGAGAATATGCGCCTCCTTCTCAAACTTGTCCATCGCCTACACACCTCGATTCCTCGGCTTGGGCTCGTGGGTGCGGGGCGGGCATCGGGCTGGCATCATTCAAGAGGCGACATACGGTCATCATTGGGAAGCGCCTGCGCACCTGCTGCCGTTATGTCGGGCCATCACCACGGTCAAGATTGGAAGCGGAGACTCAACATCATACGGAATGATGTGCGGATTGGAGAAGACGCCTTTGGCGGACTTCGTTTCGGCTCTATTCAGATCTTTGCAACACCAAAGACATATCGGTGAAGGAGCTCATTAAATGCAGGGGCATCGCCAACGATCACGAAACCAAGACTATCACCAAGGGCACAGCTCGAGTTGCAACAAATCCATCTACTTCTACGAGGATCTGGTACTCCATGGCGATGAGTTGGACAAGCGAACATCGCCCTTCTTCAATAACGAGGGGCGCCCTCGGCCGGTGGCGCGGTTATCTCACGCCCTTCTCAAGTCCCAAGGCCGGGGAGAAAGGCGGCGAGCTAGCCGTGCGGCAAAACTCAGCTCCCCAAAGTCGAGAATGTTCATGTGGCTTCTATTGAAGAGGCGGATCAATGCCGCCGCGGTGCTATTCAAAAGCATTGTGTTCAAGCAACACCTGCGAGGTATGCAATGGCGATGAGACACCGGATCACATCATGGGGAAGCGTACCACTGGCGAAGGCTGATGCAGGAGAAGTTGGGCATGCGGCAGTTCATCGGAGCCGATGTGACTCAATACCACTTGCTCAAACCGGGGAGCTGGAGTACCGGATGAAGATTCGGCGGCTTTCATCGCACTATCTTGCTTTGGATGCTTTGGAAAGCAAAAGCGCAGCAGTCTTCGAGGCGGGAGATGCGGTCGGTCGAAAGGGTTCTGGCGAGATTGCAGGAATCTTTGCAGAGCTATGGCGCATTAGGCTCAAGAAGAAAAAAAAAACACATTGCGGAAAAATGGTGTCGAGTGTTTGACATGGCTTTACAAAGATAACTCTTACTCCAATACATGTATAGTTCCCCTCTTACCGAGCTATGTAACAGCCACTGGCTGAATTTGTAAACTCTGTTGCTTTCAGGCCATCATGGGCCATTAGAATAAAAATTCAGGTGGGGAGGAACTCCCCCGGTGACACTTCAAAAAAAAAAAAAAAAAAAATGAAAAGGCTTTACCTGATACATGGGTGCAGAGGGTTGCAGAGACAAGGAGGACGACGAGCCAGCTTCTGCCAGACGGTCCCATGGCTGCCCTTGCCGTGCCTACGCAAGCGAAGCTCCGACTCCGAGGCCGGCCGGCGACGCTGATCAAATGAACTGCGAAATGCGTGTGTACATGACCGAGTATATGGCAATCAGCAGTCGGCAGTGGATTGCAGGGTGAAGCGACCGGAACTGGTCGTTTTCGAAATTTGTAATGTTTTCTTCACCTTTTGCCAAGTCATGCAGAGCTTGTCAGCTTGAGCTTGTTATGAGGCGGCTGCGAAAAGCTCAGCTCGCTCCGAGTAAAAAAATTCAGGTAATTTCACAGTTTCGTCACTGCCGTACAGAAACAAAAAAAAAAAGTTATATATTTATTTATGTAAATATATATGTTTTTTTTGAGAATTTATGTAAATATATGTTGAGACCAGATGTTCATCTCCTGGCTTTCTTTTGTTTTACACCTTCAGGTGCCTGAGCTCTCAGGAGAAAAGCAGGAAACCGATGATCACAGCCCTGCAAACATCACCTGATTTATTTATTTATTTTCGAAAAATTCAGGCGCCAATACAATAGCAACTCCCTTTGTTTTTAAAATTTCCAATAAAAGTGACTGGGTTGTCTTTCCTTGTCCCTCATCAGACGATCCAAGCGCGCCATCGTACGTATCTAGGTTTCTGAAACTTTCCTTAGCTGTGTGGAACTGTTATACCTTAGGTATGAGCATCTCAAATCGAACCTTCAACAGTTATTATTACTGATACTTCTAGTAGTTTGTGTACACCATCCTTAAAAATAAATAAAAAAACTTATCTCTTTTTGTGCAATAAGGAGACAAGAGTACGCGTAGCACATTGTTTAAAACGACGAATACTTGCCCGGTTAGGTAAAGATGCATGGGTAACATCAATGACATAGCCATGAGTACCAAGTCAAGGCCAGTGCACATCATTAAGCATCTCGCAAGTGACGCAAAATAACTTGTCCGGCATAGATCGTTTGTTACTAGTATATTGACTTTGGGCATCCATGTCAGACGTCCGATTAAAGCCGTAACTACATGCCAACAGATGCATTATACTAAATATATATTCATATATCAGATGGTTCAGACTCAAGAGGCCTGAGCTTACCTTGGCCATTTCGTCATAAATGAAATTTGTCCATCAGCTTTGTGGTTCAGGGTTCAACGCATACACCTCCAGATAAGAAATAAGGTTGAAATAAGACCTAAAGAAGTTAGGAAGTGTGCACCCTGGCACGTGCTGCACTCTATTGATTCATCCTGCACTTGAATGCCATTCATAATCACATCACGT
This sequence comes from Hyparrhenia diplandra, assembly GCA_015847255.1. NCBI lineage: Eukaryota > Viridiplantae > Streptophyta > Magnoliopsida > Poales > Poaceae > Hyparrhenia > Hyparrhenia diplandra. The sequence continues at coordinate 29,234 of JADLZK010011795.1, forward strand.
AGTGAAGACAATCGGTTAATTGGACCGATATAAGCCATGTATATGGACAGAATTACATTCTACATTTTTTACAACATGAGGCCATTGGTTACAGCGGACTCTTGGTGACTAACCTAGATCTTTTGTACTTCCCCACTAACTCCCAACCCAATACCAACAGTAGGTAAAAACAGCTGGATTTGGGATTGCATGTAAATTACTGCGAGGACCCAAAAATGTACAACTCTCCCCTCCTACAGATCAGCAAATACATCATCTATGTTAGGTTATAACAAGATCCACCTGCTAAATCTAATTACCGGATGTCTCGAAGAGACTGCTAAATCTAATTATTATATTGCTTCAATAGCATCTTCGCCTCGGTGAGCAGATCTGCGCTTTCGTCAAGCAGATGATCTTGAGACCTCCATAAGCTCGTCAGCAAGTGGAGGGATGTGAGGATGGCGACCGTCATTATATAAGTGTGCGTTCAGTTGTATCTGTGCTACATCGTGCCTGAACTCATCCGGTTTCTGTACACCATCTTCCTCACCCTGTCCCTGATGGTACCAAGATCCATTGGAGACGTTACGTAGTCAAAGTAATCAGGAGCATCTTTCTTTGTTACTGGTTTTAAAAAATAGCAGTGATCCACTCAAACCTCGCAAGTGATCAACTATCTTTTCCAATATGTTGGAGAGCTCAACCTGCATGACAAGGAAGCAATTAATCAAGCCCGAATTCCATTTCCAACAAATCCCTCCATGTGTAATTTTACTTTATTTTCTCTTAACAGCCGTACAATGCAATTAGCAAACCCTACTGTATCAAATTATCAGTTTGTATAGAAAACGTTCAGAAAAATAACTATCAAATAGTGGAACAAATACTAAAACAAGTGGGTGTGCAGTAACACTAAAACTACAGAGATATTCTCCATTCTTGTTTCAAAATCCTTTTTTGTGCATTTATTTCAATTATATTTTCTCTTTTGCCATAATTACTGTTCATCACACATCTATATTCTCAACAAGCAAGAGGCAAGACATTAACACAGGCGATGCTACTGTCATTTTTCAAAGCACTTGCAATACAATTAAACATATAGCTGAAAGCTAAGAAAATGTACCTCTCCTCCTCTGCGGCGCTTAGCAGATGATGCATATCCAACCACATGAGCGGACTAGATCGTTTTACTGCTCGTTGTCTTTCAGGTACCCTTCTGTCATTTTTGTATGGCCTGTGATCAAGTAAGTCATCATCTTTGAATTCATGTTTTTTCTTTTTCTTGTTTTTCTTTTTGACTTTAGATGATCTTCCTCTCTTGATGCATACATCGTAGCATCAAAGAGCCTTGGCTGTGGCATTTCTCTTTGCTCCTCAAAATCTCTCCAGGATCTGTCATTTTGCACTATGGCTTTGCTTCTTTTTCCTTGCAGACCAAGCCTCCTCTCATGTGAGGAATTCATCTGGCTTGGTTCCCCACCAAACAAATGATCATCCTCTCTACTTTTATCCTCAAAACTTCGATAATTCTACAATTTTCCTTATCTTTCTGGTGGGCTCCTGACCACTCCTAGGTTCAACATGCCTTTGCTGGTCTATACCTTTAGGCTGCTTGATGGTGATCTTTTTGCGAGGTACATCCTTTTCTTCAGCAGGAGGCCGAAATACAACAGATGGCTTTGGAGTGTCAGGAGGAAAATCATCAGACTTCATCTTATTAGGTATCACTATCTTATTTACCTTTACAGTAGATCTACTGTCTCTGTCTGTAACATCCATGACACGTTTATCAGAAACGAGTGAAACGGAGAGTGACATGTTCCTCTCCAAGGATTTATCAGGTGCACCTACTTTGAATTTGACTGGGACAGATTTTGTCTTCTCAATACCTTCTGTCCCTTCAGTTTCAGTAACTTCAGAGGAAATTTTTGTTATCAATCTTTTAGGCATCTTTGCTTGTGAATGGTTTATATCCGAAGGGTTGGGCTTAACTGAACTAGCATCCATTTCTGGCGCTTCTTGATCCTCCCCATACTTGGGGCACAGTTTGTTAGTCCGCATATGCCCAACCTATGCAACAGCAAAGAGACAACAAAAAGGTCATGAAACATAAATAATATTTTTTTCAGAAGGGCCATGCAAGAAATTGCTTTACTGAGCCTACCTGACCACAGGCTCCACAAACAAGAGTATCCCCCCCTTGCACCCTGTTTCTTCTCCTGAAAATATGGAAAAGCATGCCACATAAGACCAACAATAGCAAAGACCAGATCAGCTTCTATATGTATCGCCCATTTGAGAGAGAGAGGTTCTCTATGAATCATCAAACTAACATGTATTCAAATTTTAGAATTTTAGCAGCATACTTCCAACCTAATAGTTTTATAGGCACAATAGCAAACCAGTATCCATGGCACTTAATGGCAGCAATACCATAAATTGCCACCATATTACAAATACAGACTTGTGCATTTTGGCTTCCAACATAGATTAACACCCATCAGCTACTAATGCATAAAGCCTGATCGAAAGGAAAGCACCAAAAGTTAATTGACGTACCCAATATCATTATACCATTACCATATATAAGTAAAAACATTATATTCACACTTAGCACTGGTGCAGGTGTCTAAAATCAAGTCGACACAAAATTCATGTGGATAGAACTTCTTCACATATCATAGTCATCTTTATATCATAGTCATCTTTATGGGCTTACCTTAGGTCCATCCTTTCCTAGAACACTTTTCTTTTTAACTAGAAGGATCTCATTTACATCGAGTGCCATCTTCGGTTTTTAGTTTTGAGGGCAAACCACCCTCAGCAAAAGAATTTTCAAACTGCATGGAGTAAGGTGAATAACATCATTACAGATTGTTTCTGCCAAAATAACAATAAATCAAAAGGACAGGACAATCAAGACCAGGTCCAGAATCTCAGATAAACCAATACCTCTTTTTTCCTTCTCTTGGTGTTATCTCCTTTGGGGTTAATGCACCAGTCTTACTCTGCTTCATTTTATTGGCACCTATAGAGGTGCCACAATTTGTCAATTCCACAGGCTGCTTTTTTCCTCTTCACATCATTACCATCGTCTGCATCATAAGAGGCCATAAATCATATGCACCAGCAGTCGTTTTGCATAGAACATAGAAGAAAATAACTACCTTCAAGTAGTTTCTTTGCCAGAGAGGCTTCTGTTTCATCATCTTCAATTTCCTCGTTAATTTGGGCATGCCCAGAGCACCTTCTCATTTTAAGTCCTCTCATTCCATCTGCTTTGTCAATTCTAGCAAGTCTGCTGTACTAGTATCCTCATCATCAAATTCTTCTGCGTCTAGCAAGTTCTCAAGATCCCCAGCAAATGAGTCTAGATCACTGTTAGCTTCTGTGTCACTGCCATTGTCATCACCATCTATAGCTGAAAGTGACTGAACTTGTCTGTCCCAAATTTCCTGACATTTCTCCCTAGTTTGCTGCTGAAGTTGCAGAAAAAGACATCCTTTGTCCACGTGCAAACTTACTAACAGGAATTTCATCAATAGTAATTCCGATGCAGCTTGCTCACTTGAAAGCTTCCTCACCATAGCAATCCGATGCCACCTTGTTAATTTATCAATTTGCTCTTCAGGTACACCGAATTTCAGCAGCAACTATATATAGCAGCGCATCAATTATTTAGAGAAAGAAGTATAAAAGTGAAATAAAATGAAGGACATGCACACATGCCAGCTTTGGAGGTGGTCACTATGGATTTCATATTCACTAACAATGGGTGCAGATTTTAGAAATATGCTTTGTGATCAATGATAAATGATACACCCATATATTCTATTATAGTTGCTTCCTTCCAATTCTCGGCTGTTAGAGCTGATATGATGTATCAAGAACCAGTCTGTATGCAAACTACGCAATGGCTCAAATAAGTTTATGTTTCCTAAAAAAGATTAACAATTTTCATTCTCAAAAGTATTACATGAAGCTCAGCCTAGCTCAGTTGAGGGTGTGAATGTCACATAGTTCAACTCCTCATCGAGGTGAATTTGAGTGCCTACTTTCTAGTTTACATAAAGCCACCTAGTTCCTCCTAGGTTAGTCCAGTTTTTTAATCACTCATAGAATATGATTTTTTAAAACACGAATTCCAGGAACTTTGCCCTTCCATTAAGGTAGAAAAGAAGACACTCATACACTACAGTGCAATAATGAAAGAGATCATAGATGTCTGCTTCATCTTCAACAGTAGTGAAAGTCAGTATGTCAAAATGCCACTGAGTAAGTCAATGGCGTATGGGAGCAGGTCCCACCTGTTATTGTACAAGTCAAAACAGCAATAGCAAAAAGAGAATTGTTTTCATTTTATGGAGGCAAGTGTTACTTTTTTAGAGGACCCACATGTGGCTTGCATAATATAATGATCCCCTAAATAAGAAAGCCAAAGACCATGAATTATTAATACACACTCTATATGTTCATAGTCAAGCATGTTCAATGGTATTAGGGGCGTTTTCATAGCCTCCCAGGCAAGATTCCCACCAGGAATCGATCCAGCCCCAGGCCCCTGAAATCAGACGCCACGGAGCGACGCAAAAGCCAGGCAATCTTGCCTGGGAAACACACCCTTAGGCATGCCAGTATCTCCCTCCAAAGCCAGGCAATGTTTCCTATGTTTTTATTACAGAAATTAGTACAATGGTACCTCACGGGCTGCATCCATGCTTAACCTGCGGAGATCAGCATCAGTCCCAGTTACAGTGGTGCCCTTTGCAGCAGCTGACTTCTTCTTGAGCACTGAATTGGAGGAAGGTGCTTTTGGTGCTACTCGCACATAGCTGAATCCTAACCCACGACCAGATGGATCTCCAACACGGTGATTTCTAATCTTTCTATATTTTCTCTGTCCTGCACACACCAAAGGAAATTTGATTAAAATCAGGAAAATGTATACCAAGAAACTAAGAAGAAAGCAAAATTAGCATCATATATCTTTACATTTTCGCATTTAGAAAAAAAACACACACACACACACACACACACACACACAGAGAGATAGATAAACTTATTTAACCTTTAAGCAGATGGAATCGCTATGGCTTCTCAGAGCTTAATTTATAATTCTGGTGACGCCAAATCTCTATTACTTCTCCAGTAGCTCAGCCCAATGGAATAAAAAAATACCCATCCCACGAAGACTTATTTATCCCAGTGGGCTGAGAGGAATCGTCATGGACTCGGCTGGGTTTTCTAGAGTCTAGACCATGTCACATCCAAAGATCAACAGGTCATGGGAATATTCTACGTAAATCAACATCATAGGAAATGGACTGGGCTCCCATCATTCCTGCTCTCATTCCCTGTACACCCAACAAGACCTAATGTGATCAACAACTAATTACCCTCTACAAGTTTCATTTCTGTTGATACCAAATAGTGACCCTTATCTCCCAATATTAATCGGGAACGAATAAATATGAAGGTTATCTGTAGTCTCACTAAAGCATAGAGCACATCAAGTAGCACTCAGCAGTTTTCACCAACAATACATTGTTTTAGGTCAATGAACTGATATTGAATAAAACTAGTGATGTTCCAGATCAGATTACTTGAGTAAAACGCCATATGAGACAAAGAGTAAGGTACCTGATTAGTACAAGCAACAAAATTACTTGTAAGATTCCAGCTAGTGATTTGCAGTTCCCTCTCGATATGTGATGCAGCAGCAAGCTCAATAGCCTCATCAGGAAGCTGATTCATGGCAGAAGCCAGTCCAACAGGCTGAGTAAGCTTCAGAATTCCTAAGCGCTTGAGGCGATAAAGACCAGCTTGCATACTCTCATAACAGCAAACCTGGATAATGATGTTTTTTAGTTGAGTCATCGTGATACTTCGAATTGAAAAAGAGAACTGTATTAAATAACAAGGTAAGGCAACCTTCAAAGAATAAATATCCTCATTATTTAGGTATTTTGCTTTCAACAGAACTTTCTGTAAGTAAGAAAAATATATTCGCAGTTAACTTACTCTGATGACCCAATTTTAAAAACATTTCCCTATATATATTTGGAAATGAGGTTATGTCATAATAACCAGTGCTTGTGGTCCATATATAGCCAGCACAATGTGATAAGCACTAACATTTCCATGAGAATTTCCATGCAAAATAAAGCATTTCTTCGAAAGATAAAGGTTGGTGCCATTTTGCCTTGGTAGATGTTTGGTTACTAGTTGTGATAGTTGTTTAGTCGGTTTAGCTGGAGTGTGAGTTGTTTAGTGATTTGGCCATTTCTTTCTAGTTGGCTCATTGTTTGTTTTTCTGAGCAGCTAGTGGTGTTGAGTTTTGTGTAATTTTGTAGCTTTGGTAATGAAATTTGGTTTTTGCGGTGTCAAAAAAAAAGTGGTGTTGAGTTTGTCCGTGGAGAACTTTTGTTGTTTTAGTAGTAGTGTTTGGGGAGGTGTTGTTGGGTTTCTGGTCGAGCTAATTGAGTCGGACCTCCTAATCGAACACTAGTGACTGATCAGGACGACTAATCACGATTAATTGGACAACCTGAAAACGTTGGCCCGGTTTCCCTAAAAAAACTGGGCCAATACTTGCAGAAACTCACAATTTCTGGCGTCAAGGAAAGCTTGTCATCAAGAAACAATTGATGACACAACCGCAACAATAATTTGCAGAAACTCACATTTTCTGGTGTCAATAATCTCCTCAGTTCTTCCTCTGGCGGAACCGGAAATCAGGTCTCTGTGTCCAGAAAAAATGCCCCTTTGGTCCTTTCTGTAAGGAAGTGCGGGGAGGGCATTAAATATGGTAGAATTCCAGAATTAAAATAAAAAATGTACAGATAAAGAAACTATGAATAACATGTGTGATTGACAGATACCTTCAAATCTGCACAATGCTTCAATCGTTTTTCACTATAGCTTCTGTCAGAGGACTTTGTATGGGTAACTCATCAGCTCGAATCTGAGGAATACCATCAGGCCTCTCTCTAGCACGAAACTCACGATAAACATATGCAAGGACTCGGTTCAGAAGATAATTCTGCACGTTCTTAGTCCCTGGTGAAAAGACTTCCATATGAGGTTCCTGCAGGAAACCATGAATATTATGTTATGGATGAAATTGTTGTTCCAAGGCAGAACAGCTCCTAAACACTTATGATTTATTTTCAATGTACTATTCTAACAACAGCAGAAATTGAATGGAAACAAGAACTCGAGGAGTATTCTTGACACAAAAAAGAAAGAACTCAAGGAGTGCTACATTTGTTAGACAAAAGAAGTAAATATGGAACACAGTTTATTCAGACTTTTACTATGAGAAATCAATAACCATATAGTCATATACCAGTCATATTTGTAATGTTCATGTTCAGATGTTCTCATGTACTTCTGTTCTCACCTGCTGGCAACAAATTGCCATCGTGTAGGGTCATTCAATTCAACAAGTGCAATGGCATGCTAAAACTGTTCCAAAGAAGCTTCTAAACATGCAACACACTACATTATTGAACTTCATAGCAGATCCTTAGCAATAAAAACAAATTGAATTTCCCTGCTAAGCATAAATGAAAAACATGATAGACGAGCTATCTGTACCACTAACAAAGGAATATCCAATGTTTCAGCTATGTTCACTAAAGCGGCAAAGCCTAAAGGTTCCACACAGAAAAGGCACAAGCTAAACGTAAGAGCAAATAATGGATATTTCAGAACATGGTCTGCAGTGTAAAGCTTGGAAATGCACCACAGCAGAGAACTCGGTGAGGGAATCCTATACTTGACAATATAAGGAGAAACTTCAGATAAAAAAGGGCTAGAAACATTGCACATCCTACTTATACAGAACATAGTATTTCAGGCACCCGAGCTTACTTGTTGGCCAACAGCATATAGCTTGTCAATGCGACGGAGGGAAAGAGCCCCTTTGGCTGACCGAACTAATGAGTAATCAGTTGGTGCAACCTTATGAGGAAATACAGGTGATCTGTACATGTTTGTTTCAAGACAAGATTGGTGGGACCCAGAATGTATATCTCCTAGAAAGGGGATTTGTCAGCAGGATCAATTGCAAGCACTGTGCCCAGTCCATCACTGTTGTTTTCGCAGTGATGCAGCTGTCTGATCAGTAGGGGAAGTTTTCTGGTAATATGTACAGAGACGAGCTCCCATTCCTGCATTCGAGAGAAGCAAAGGTCTCTCTTCACAATATCTGCATTCAAGGTAATAAATGACAGGTGAATTACTATAGTGGGAAAAAAAATACATAATCAAAATTTGCCAATGTGCATAACCAATAGTCTTGCACATATAAACATACTGATAAGCACTTGGCCAAAATATAGGTAAAAAGAATTAAAAAACATTGTAAATGGGATATATAGAATTGTGATTTTGTAACTATAAGTTTTAATTTTAATCGATAAATTAATATAAGAATCTACAAGGTATGTGATCAAACCATAGAAAATTCATATCATTGGAGTTGTATTCAATGGTACATAGAATTGTGATTTTAATAAAACAGACCCTGCCAAAGTTTGTAACACTATCAATAAAGCTATGTGATGGAGGAAGTAACTTCTAGCAAATAATTCAGTCGACTATATACGAGTTCAATGAGATACAGAACTGGTAGAAAAAATATCCCCCACTTCAATATGCATTCTTATGGTTAACAACATAATTCAAGCAATATCTATGGTCAAATTTCAACTTAACAGACCCTGCCACATCAAAAGTTGTGCAATACCACTTCGTTGAACTAGCAACTAACATTCAAAAAAATCAGTGCCTATACAAAGTCACATGTCTTTGTTCATTGAAATTAATACTTCAAGAATCAATACAGGGGAATAAATTGGACTTACTCCATTAAAAAAACATGTCCATCCTTGATAGACAAGTCAGTTTTTTTCCTGAAAGCCCCAGGAGGGCGTAGAGGCTTGTCCTCACCAGGTAATTTTGTGCTTTTGGCCATAGATACACTTCAGTGCGAACAACATGCACAATGGAGTTTGGTCGCACATTTTGCATTTCTAACGAGATGTCATCCTGAAGCTCTTTCCCAGAACAGAATAATTTGATCTTCTCGAAGTCTTCAATTCTGCAAAAGACTAAGGCAGTGAGAAAACTAATTAAACTGGAGGAAATGACCATTTGTCTTTCCTTTGGGGGCTTAAATTAGACAGTACATGTATTAGCAACCAACTGCTCAACAAAAAGAAATATCACAACCAATGGGGGCAGTAAATGGATACCAACCGAACTTCTTTGATGCTTTTAATTTGACAGAGACCGGAGTGTCCTCAGCATTTACCAAAATCTTGACTCCTTTGCCTCCCAATGACATAAGTAAAACAGCCATCCTCCCATGGCTACAAGCAGTTCCTTGTAACTGAGCGGCAATTTTATTTTCATGTGGGTACCACTTAGCTCTTGGTCTATGAAAGTTTGCAATTTCCTTACTGCACAAAGTTGACAATCAGATAAGTTATAACTTATTAGAGCAGTTCCCTGTGCAAAGAAAAAAAAAAAGATGCAGTGGGTGCCATAAGCATGACAACGAAATGTGACTTCAAAAACAACCTATGATCACACTTTCAACATACACTCCCACCAAGGCAAAAGATTTAGTTTAAGACCGAGGATTCAGTGAGATAGAAAGCTGAGGGATGGCGGGATTTCCACCTTCGAGCACAAGAACTAGTTTGTGCATATGTTTACCAATACATACTCTCATGCAACTGATACTCTATCTAGAATAGGGGCATAATATCTCCATCAAACAGCCAGGCAGGCTACAGAATATTCATAGTTAGAGAAATATTTCCTCGAACAACAAACCATTACTAGTTGTTCTCTTGATTAGATATATATAGATAAAGGCTCAAAATCAAATGAACATTCAGTTAAAAGGAATATGTTACTAAGAAAATATTATTCACTCTTACATTTCTAGTCATGTCAATGAAGAAACAATGTAACAATTGAAAGCATAACAAATTTATTTGAGTACAGGCTTGTAAGACAATAGAAGATGAAATCATGGGTGCACATAATAGCAAGGGATGGAGGCCTCATACTTGCTCAATACTGGCTTCATGGTTTGCAGCTTATGAGCTGGAGCAGAATGCACCACCTTTATGCCCATTAAAGCACGTTTTTTAGTATGAGATTTAGCTTGCTGTGGAGTCTTCCTATTTGAATAAAACTTGTCATTGGAGATGTTGAATCTACCACTCAATGTCTTTGCTTGATTGTCAAAATTATCAACTGTTGGTGTTGAAGTCTTGGTTGCCTGACTAACAATCATAGCACGAGCATGTGACCGGAGGTGATCCACATTCTTTTCATCTAGGATCTCAAAAAGCATGTGATCATCTTTGAGGTCAAAGATCAGTTTAGGCTTTGGGATAACCTCATTAGGATCCCAAATTATGTTGTCCAGCCATGATCCTTCTAATAATTCCCTATTCAGTAAACTAAGGTTATTTAAATGCATCATGGTGTTAATTTTAACTGCATCATCTAAGTTATTTGGCGTTATGTGATCTAAGTTATCTTCATTTGTCAGTGGAGGATAACTTTTCCGAGGGGAACAGTAGTTAGCTGAAGCAGGCATTTCTGTACAACCAAAGGTCTCTTCAATTAGTGGAGAACCATTGCTTTTACTCTGTACATCCCAACACCTGGAGGCCTGGCCATAATCCTTAACCTGGTCTTCACCATAAGTGTCCACACTCTCTTCAGATTCGCAAATTTTTGCATAAGGCTGCTGATCAGTTACTGGTGAATTGTTCCAAATGATATCATTTTCCCAATCATCATGCTCAAGTGGATAAAAATCAGGACAAATTGGAGATCGCTGGACAGTACGAATATCCTTATCCGCATCTTTCATTGGTTGTTCTGAAAGACATGAATCCTTTAGCCTTAAAGTTACATCAGAAATAGACTCATCACTGTCACTCTCAACAAAATCTTCATTCATCTGGATGTGCTTCAAAGTTGAGAAATTTTGGACAGTGCTCCGGAGAATTAGTTCCTCATCTTCTTCAACATTGTCACCAATATTTGTGATCTGAAGCTCTGGAAGTAATTACAAGACAATTATGATATTAGATACATTCAAATGTTTTGACCCGGATCAACTCTGCGATAACAAGTTAACTCAAGGCACATAGGAGCCACAAGGCCTTGTGGCAGTTTGATGTTAGGAAATTCAAGTACATATGTACGTTCATATAGCAGTAAAAAAGATCAAATACAATCCTTTTGTGGAAATCAACAGAAAATAAAGCAATTGTCAACAATGGTTATGCTGCAAAAGGATCAATAGATCAAACTAGAAATCATACAGATGCAGATTAGGTTCACATATTAATATTTTTATTAACATAACACCAATCAATTAGAAGACCTGAAAGAAATAAGACAACAACCTGCTCGCCTTTCCATATAGTTGGCCCTTTTGATAGGCTACTCTTTTTACAGCAACCGAACGATGAGGCAAATTAGACCTCGCATGCAGCATTTGTTTTGGCCTAGTTCCAAAACACTGATAATAACTAGGCCTAACCACAAGAGGCACGAGCCAATTTCTATAGAACTACTGTTTCATCAAATCAGAGGGCGGCCCTGGTGCAAGCGGTAGTGCTTTACCGCCTGTGGCCAGAAGGTCCAGGTTCCAGCCCCAGCCTCCACACATTGCACAGTGTGTGGATAAGGCCTGGCGCTAATCACCCCTCCCAAGACCCCACGCAGTGCATGAGCCTACGGCACTGGGTACACCCTTATTCAAATCAGATACTTGCCCTCAGACAGAATGAACATACTGAAAATCAGATTTTTGGAAATTGTAAGTATAAATTGTGGACATCGCCCAGTGGCAGTTAAATTTCATCTCAAATTGAACACATGAGCAGTAAGCACAACTATGTCCAGGTAACATCCTCCAGCTACCAACTATCTATCAAGATCATGCATACATCGGGGAGGATGGTGCTTCTTGGATCTTTTTGTTGCAACATGAAGAATACCTTTACTCACTGGACGTTTGTGGTGATCTGTTTTCACTTTTCTTACAGGCTCTTGGATACCAAAAGTTTCAGAGAACCTCAGGATCGCGTTCCCGTCTTCTATGCATAAAACAGGGAGGGAAGTCGCACTTTCAGGCTCAAGATGACCTTCCCCAGTGCCCTTTTCGTTCTGCTTAATTCAAGATGAATAAGAAAAGTGTTATAATTATATGAATATGATACAGGACAATGTGCAATGTTAATTTCTAGGTTCATATACCTCCAAATCCTCATATTCAAAGTCCATGCTTTCTTCTGGCTGTGATAACAAGCCCATCTTTTCCATGGCAAGGTTATCGCTTGAGGTTGCCATATCTGCCTGCTCGATAGAAACTATATCCAAAAAGGTTACGAGAAATGAGAATCAGGAGAGTTGTTTCAAGAAAAACAAAAAAAAAAAAAATATTCTATTTATTTTATAACATGTACTCGGCAATTAAAATCAAGTGTGCTCACAAAAGGTTGCATAACATTCTCACAAGTTTTCATCTTCAATAATTAAAAGTGAAGTTTGGGCATGGGTACCACAATGTAGAAAGAAATGGAATGAACACTAACATAGATGAAACTTGAAAACATTAGGCACATTATCCAGTATCACCTGAAGATAAATTTTGGGCAGCACTATCACCAGGAGGTTCATTATCATTGGGTGGTTCTTCTTCCTCATCGTAATTCTCATCGTCAAACACTGAAACTGTACTATTGACCGATGCATACACTGTAGATGAAGCGAAGTAATCCTTTTTTGACAACACATTGTCTTCCTCTGTTGCTGCTTCAACTTCAGGTCCATCATATTCTTCATCAATGTCTTCATAATCAATAGCATCTTCTGCCTTCTCATCATAGTCTACATAACAGCAAAAAAGATATGTCATAAATTATGTGCATAGTTTGACACGGAAAAGAAGAATAAGGCCTTCCTAAGCAATGGCAAAGTTGGCTTGATGAATGACTCTCAAAACTTGCAGCTTATATGGAAACAGGAATATGTCACTAACCTTGTTCAGAAGGATCAGTTGGTGCTGGAGAAGACTTGATTAGCTAATTAGCAAAAAAACATAGCATTAACTTGTTTGGTAATGAAATAGGTAAGTAAAATGAACTATATGCATAAGATAACATATGTCAATGTCTTTGAGAGATGGACCAAGCTTATCTGCCAGTGCAAAAAGGTGTTCCTTTGCATCCTGAATTAACCAAATAAATGGAATAAAGAAATGAACATCCAAATTACATTATAAACATAACTAAATAGTGACTTGGTTTCCTGCAAAGACTCAGCACGAAAACAATAAAACTAGAGTACCCTAAGGCTGAGCAACTAACCTATGTTCTGGCTAAAATTTAGTGGGTTCTACTAAGGACAACAACAACAACAACATCGACTTTTGTCCCAAGCTAGTTGGGGTAGGCAAGAGATGAAACCCACAGGGAAACAAACAACAACAACAACAACAACATAGCCTTTGTCCCAAGCTAGTTGGGGTAGGCTAGAGATGAAACCCATATGAAACAAATATAAAAGAACTTAAAGGCAGAAGACAAAAAGATAAAGATAGGGTACATAGAAAAGGAAACAACGTCATGGTTCAGGCATGTTGATAGCTAGCCTCCATGCGCTCCTGTCCAAAGCTAGATCCTTGGAGATATTCCACTCCCTAAGGTCTCTCATAACCGACTCTTCCCAAGTCAATCTAGGTCGACCTCTACCTCTCTTTACATTATCTACCCGCTCTAAAACTCCACTACGCACCGGCGCCTCAGGAGGCCTCCGTTGAACATGTCCAAACCATCTCAATCGATGTTGAATCAGTTTCTCCTCGATAGGAGCCACCCCGACCCTATCCCGAATATCTTCATTCCGAACCCTATCCCTTCTAGTATGCCCGCAAAACCAACGCAACATACGCATCTCAGCCACGCTGAGCTGCTGGACATGTCGCCTTTTTGGCCAACATTCAGCACCATATAGCATCGCCGGACGAATCGCTGTCCTATAGAACTTCCCTTTCAGCTTCTGTGGCACCCTCTTGTCACATAGGATGCCAGAAGCTTGACGCCACTTCAGCCAACCTGCTGCGATTCTATGTCTAAACCCACAGGAAACAAGTATAAAAGAAACACAAAATATGGCACAAGACAAAAGAGTTAGGGGCAAACGGAAAAAGAAACAAAGGTCACGGTTCAGGTACGTTGATTGCTAGTCTCCAAGTGCTCCTAGCTATAGCTAATTCCTTGGAGATATTCCACTCCTTAAGGTCTCTCTTAACCGACTCGTCCAAGTCAGTCTGGGCCGACCTCTACCTCTCTTTACATTATCGACCCGCTTTAAAACCCCACTACGCTTAGAGTGGCTGTTTTTTTGGTGGGTTCACCAAACCTAACGCAAACCCTCCTCTTTACCCGGGCTTGGGACCGGCTATGTTGAGACGACTCATTAGTCAACACAAGCGGAGTTGGGTTCTACTAAGGACCCCTGTTTTAAAGGTGTCGCCTAGGCGACGACTTGCCTAGGCGTCCGGGAGTCGCCTTGTGAGGCCGCATATGGCGTCGCCTCGGCGTCTAAGGCGTCCGACTTACGCGTAGGCGTCCGGGCGTCGCCAAGGGAGGCCGCGGCGGTCGCCTTGCGCGAGGGGAAGCGGCCCGCGGGAAAGAAATCGATCCATGCCGCCTTTCGCGCAGAAAACCAACCCGCCTTCCGTGCTTTCGGCACGTCCTTCCGCACGGGAAAGGAATCAGGCGCGGGAAGGAAATTGGAAGGAATTCGCGTGCGGGAAGGAAATCCCGCGCTGGGAGATTGGGAGAGAAAGGGATAAGAAGGGGAGCAGAGACCGAGAGAAGAAATCCACCACACCTGCCAGCTTCCGCTTCCTCTGCGCGCTTAGGCATCCCGTGTGGCTTCATCAATTCCAGCAGCGGGAGAAGAGGGATTGGGGCTTCTTCTCTGTGCGCTCAGGCATCCCACACACACGGCTTCGTGCTTGCTTGCCGTATGCCTCTTATCTCCCTCTTCCTGTCCTCCTCTCTTGAAGGTCGAAGCTTTCCTACTCTGTTTTTCCCCTGCTGGCTGCTGCTCTGTTCTTACCCCTGCGCTCTAGTTTCACAGTTAGCACAATGGCAAGTTCAGATCCAGGTGCAAGTATGCCTCCTGGCCAGACCTTTGCACTAGAAGGAGGAGAATGCACTAGCAGCAGTGCAGAACTAAGAGATGAGAGATCTCAGAGTTGCTTCTGAATTTTTAGTTAACTAATATATTAATATGTTATATGGCGTCGCCTAGGCAGTCGCCTTATTCGCCTAGGCGTCCGGAAGGGGCTCGCTCGCCTCGCCTCGCCTTACCGCCTTTAAAACAGGGCTAAGGACTATTCAGAAAATATCCAAATTACGAGAAGATGGACTTAAATCAAATCATTTTCAGAACTTAAATCAAATCAATTTAATCAGCGGAATACGGTTCTTTTAGTAATGCCGGTTCCTATAAAGCAACTAAGCACCCTAAAATATAAGTTATATGGATCAAAATGTAACAAAAAAAAAGAGCACCAACAAAGAAGTTAATCTGTATCAAATCATGACCAATAGAGAATGCACTAAGATAAAAAAACAGATAGAGATGCATGTCATCTGCTAGAGGCAGACACATCAAATAAAATAATCAAAAACAACAAAAAACAGGACATTAGCATGCCAACAAAATCAGATATTAGAAGTCAGTACCTCATCAAGATAGTCAGCATCTAAGTCACCAGAATCATCTACATTGCCGAACATGAACCTCAAAAAGTGATTTCCTCCACCAGGCTCCTCATAATCCTCGTCGTCATCGTCATCTGTAAGGATGAGAACAGTAATCAATAATAAACTGATAGGGTTATTCAAACAAACTCATTGCCAGTTTCAACCAACATTTCATCAATTGTACTTAGCTTCAAACAAAACCAGTTTTGGAGCAATCTCAGGAAATTGTTAGGAAAACTAAGAATCTGAGGGTTAATGATTACACAATGTATTCTCCAAAAGAGGGTTACATGTGTTCAGTATTTTAGAGATGCAGCATCAGAGAATCTCAATGCTAGTTTCAACCAGCATTTCATCAAAATTAAGTTTCAAAGACATCAAAAAAAAAAAAAAAAAAAAAAAAAAAAGATCATCTTCATACTCATAACATCATTTTCCAGTTTTCTCACAGCCAACTCTAAAGATTGCAGCTTCACAATTACAAGCCCATAGCAGATCAGCATGCCAACCACCTCATCTTACATGGGTGCATGTAGCTCCCGCAACTAAAATCTCCACACAAAAAAAAAAGACCGAATTCTATATAGCACTAGACAGCGTGTCATCAGCTTATTAAATCCCATTGTAAACAGGTACCACAATCCGTTGCACAAAACCCAGCAAACACACTAGTTAACATAGCACACACAAGACATCAGAACCCAGCTATTTGACAACCCTAGGGGCCGCCCATCAATCAGCTCTTGCAAGAACACCCAACCAAAAGCACAAACGTGGCTGTGATGAAGTCCTTGAGTGTCGTCGAGCTCACCTGCGGCACTGTTGGTCGGGTTCTCCTCTTCATGGAGCTCGCCGTCGCTCATGGCTGCAGCTTCCGCTGTCCTCTACCACCGCCTCTCCCCGGGCCGCGACGGCACCAGTAGCAACAAACCCTAGGCCGCCGCACCCACCCTCAGGCCCCTAATCGGCACCGTACCTCGCAGAATCTAGAATCGCAGGGCCGGATTGGATGGTGTAGCGTAAAGGGCGAGGCCGGCCGAGCCAGAGGCCGGGGAGGGAGACCGTGTGATTTCCGCCAGGTCTCCGCAGGATTTTCGGCACGTAGGGAACTGTGCCAGCGGACTGATTGATCTTCAAGCGCAAGATCGGCGGGCTAGCGGGGGCGTCCTGCTTCGTTTCTGGCGACGATGAGAGGAGCCGCGCGGCGATGGCGGTGGCGGACGGACGGAGGGAGGGTCGTGGGGAGGGAGGGAGCTAGATGGGGAGCAAAGCGGAGGGCAGGGGAAGGGGCTGGGGCGCCGACTGCAGCGGCGGCGCGTGCCGGGCGCCGAGAGGCGGGCCAGGATGGGCCGAAAAAGTTGCGGCCCACGGTGGAGAGCGATCGGCTGTCAAGTCAAATCAGGCGCGACCCATGAGCGAATAAAGGAAAGGAAAAAGTCCATGTTGCCTCCTCAACTATCGAAGTTGACTTTTCTCCCTCAATTTCAAAAACCGGACAAATCACGCCCTCAACTTTTCAAACCATGCATTTTACCTCCCTCGGGCGGTTTTGAAGGCGGTTTTGCTACAGTAACCGCGGGTTTGCTACAGCGTCTGTGGTTTTGCTACAGTCAGGTGCCTTTGTCTTTTCTTTTTTTAAAAAAATTCCGGTTGAATCTTTGAAAAATCATAGTAAATCATAGAAAAATCATAAAATAAAAAATCCAGTTTTGTTAGACTCCACATGAGTAGATCTACACAGTGAATATATAATATGGTATACTTTAGTTCAACAAAATAATTATAGAAGTTGCGACTACGAATTATTTCAATTAATTATATATTCTTTGTGTAGAACTTTTGTACTAAAGCATATCATATTATATATTCACTATGTAGATCTACTCATGTGGAGTCTAACAAAATTAGATTTTTATTTTATGATTTTTTATGATTTACTATGATTTTTCAAATATTCAAAACAAATAAAATAAAAAAAAAAAGACAAAACCTTCAGTAAAAAAAACTTTATACTAAAGCATATTATATTATATATTTACTATGTAGATCTACTCATGTGGAGTCCAACAAAACTGAATTTTTCATTTTATGATTTTTCTATGATTTACTATGATTTTTCAAAGATTCAATTAGGAATTTTAAAAAAAAAAAAGACAAAGGCACCTGTACTGTAGCAAAACCACAGACGCTGTAGCAAACCCACGGTTCTTGTAGCAAAACCGCCTTCAAAACCGCCCGAGGGAGGTAAAATGCATGGTTTGAAAAGTTGAGGGAGGTGATTTGTCCGGTTTTTGGAATTGAGGGAGGAAAAGTGAACTTACGTGATAGTTGGGGGAAGGAATGTGGACTTTTTCCTAAAGGAAAAGGTCCAGTTGGGCTTGGGCCCTTAACTATTTGTCAAGTCCGATTTGTCTCCCTCAAAAAAAAAAATTTGTAAAACCTGGATTTTATTTTTAATTAAAATCGTCTGATTTATCTCTTTGGAAAGTTTTAAAAGTTGTTTTAGCTGACGTAAGCGCCACGTTGGCCATCCTGCATGGCACCACGACAGCCATAAGGGAAAATATTGAACTTTCACAACACTTTAGAGAGATGAACTAATCGGACTTATACAGTGATTAAGCTCAAATGGAACCTTTTTTTAGTGGTTTAAAAATAGTAAACATACTGTAACACGCTTTGACTCGTTTTTTGAGCCCGCAAAAGTGGGTAAATTTTCATTCTTACTCCATATATTATTGTCATTATTTGATTTTCCTCGCTCCAATCTATAACCCCTATATAAAGAAGAAGTTCCCACTAGAAGTTCTCTCAACATGCAGCCTATGCCACATCATCGATGGGTCCCACAGGTTACTAAGCTTCAAAATCAAGAGTTAAAGTTTCAACTATGTCCATGCATGCATGCAACGAAAGCTGCCTATCGTCCTCCTCGCAGCGCATCTAGAAGCAAACACCTCTTGCGATTCCTCTCCCTCACGATCTAGCTCCGGCGGCTACCATCATCTCTTTGACTCCCCCTCAACATTAATCAACACATCACTACAAATGAACAGGCATGAGCATTTATGTCCACATCATTTCCTTATCCACATCAGTACGAACTCCTGCGGCAGAATTGAACCATCATATGCTAACTTTGGGCCTGTTTAGATCACCAAATTTGGTGCAAAATTTTGGAAGGATGTGACATGTATGTCACATCGCATTAATCGTAAGACGTTTCGTTTGTTAGTGGTAAATATTATCCTACCATGGCGTAACTAGGCTCAAAAGAATCGTCCATCAATGTACATCTAAACTGTGTAATTATTTTAATTTTTTACCTACATTTAGTACCTCAATACATGTGCCAGCATTTTGATGTGATGGGGAATCTTCTTTTTGCATAGTAAAATTTGGGAAGAAATTGGGGCTCTAAACAGGGCCTTTGTGTTTAAATACCATCTCTTACCTCCTCCATCATGCCCGTCCATGTTGGTGAGCTGGTGACAGGAGAGGAGACCTCTGCAGCCATGGCCTTCTCTGCGCTGGGTACTTCACATTTGCGCCGCCCTCTGCCTCCTCATGGTCGCCGACCGGGTCTGCCTCGGCGCTGTCCTTCTTGACCTCCAAATTGATCGCTTCGCGCCTGCGCCTGGCTGCTGTGCATCTGCGTCGAGACTTGGTGCCGACCCAATCGGCTTTCTGCGCTGTCCGTCAAACGCGTACGAAACGAGGGGATGCGCTAGGAGAAGAGATGCCGCAGCGGAGTTTTCCGCAGCCCATTCTAGGGAATAGACAGGACCATCGGTAGTTTCTTTATTCTTCATTCACATGCAGTCCGTCGATACCCGGTAGTGTTTTTTTCTCCTCTATGTTTTTACGTTCAAGTTCAATTCCTCGCAGCAGTAGAGTCCATCAGCCATCAATAGTTTTTATTTATTTTTAAAATCAAGTGAACGACATTTGAGTTGATGGGTACTGGTAGTATACATATTTGTAACACTTTAATACAGAATCAAGTATTATGAGTTCGAGAGTTTTCTTTTTTTCTTCCATCGTCAAACTCTCATGATCATCCAACTCCTCTATTCCACTTCCACGATGATTTAATCCAGCATCAAACTCCCATCCAATATTTTCTCTTGCATACCCACAAAGAACGCACGGGAATTCTTCTAGTTCTAAAACAGTCATGAACATTCAAAACCACCCAAATTACCTATTGTTGTACTTTTAGAGTGGTTTTAAAAGTGGTATTTGTATTTTTTTTTAATTTCATAAAATCAGCAAATACTTGATATTGTTCTTAAACCAAAAATATATATCTCTAGGCTTTTAATAAAACTCCTAAAAACAAAAAAGTTATATTAGGATATAAAAAACTCAAATAAACAAAATAGAGATCATGAAAGCATCTTTTGGAACTTTTATAGAAAAATGTTCTGGAAAAATGGGAAAATAGATATAAGATTCTAGAAAAGTCCAAAACATTATAATGCTTTAAAAACTTGCCTAGTAAAAGTATGCGATGCAACCAGCATGAATGCAACATTCATGTTATGCATTCGTGTTTGTTATGTATTATGTCTTTTTTGTTGCAAAAGATTTCAAAACTCAATTACCTATAGATAATATTTAGGAATTTTCTAGATATATTCGTACTTTACGGACTTAAATCTAATTAGGAAACATGCCCGTGCGTTGCCACGGTTAAAAAATATTGAACTTATTCGCTCTAGCTTGCTTCATAGCTAGAAATTACCGTCGGGTCCGTCGGCCGCCTGTAGTAGCGCTCAGGCATCTCGGCGTGTCCCCTGGTGGCTGCACATGTGGGGAGCCGCTCGCGCGCTGCGTGGATCGAGGACCTGTCGGCGGATAAAAGTCTTCTTCAAGACTTGTGTCCTTTCTTTTTTTATTTGAGTTCCTCATCCGCTAACGTCGCGTGGGCCCCAGTGTGGCCTCTAATTTCGATAGCTTTGTCCGGTGCGGCAAAGCTGAGGTCCTGCCTCACCTGCGCACCACGCCATAGGAAGGCCATATCCCATGCACACCAGGAGCAACAATAGTGACGCGCGGTGTCTAGAGACAACGGCCAGCCCGTCCCGGAGTTGGAGATCAGGATGCTGCTCGAGGCCGTAAGTGATGCTTAATTTGATTGCCGTTGTTGCCGGCTCGCCGTTGCTTGTCTTTTCATTCTCAGACCGGATTGAGCTTTTTAGGAGTCGTGTGCCCGGCGGCGGGCGGGCGGGCGTCGCCGTGGAGGCGACAACAAAGGCGTCGTCCGAGTGGAGCCACTACGTCCTCTTTGAGATTGAATAGGATAGGGGCGGGGCGTGCAGCGTGGTCGACGCGGCATGACCGTGTGCCCCCTCGAACGCCGTAGTGCGGCGTATGTGCATCCTGGCGGAGGTCAGGCTCGGCGACAACACCAGCCGAACTGCGACTCATGGTGCCGAGGATGCCGTGCAACAAGCAAAAAAACTGATCGTGAGTGAGTCCGTCGATCGTTTGCACGGGCACTCGCCGTAAATCCCGTTGGTAACGCAAGCCTGTGCTTGTGACCCATCGTACCTCGCCGTCGCGTCTCACCCTCGCAATTCGGGCGCCACCTGCGCCGTCGTGGCCCGCACTCGTGAGTCGTGACTCAACATCGCCTCTGCATCACGGTCCATGCTAGTGACTTGACATCGTACGTCGTGTTTCGCCCTTATGAGTCGACGCCGTCGCGGTCGGCGCTCTCCCGACTCGACGCTGCCACGTTGTCGCTGCCCGTGTCCCTGCCTTAGCTTGATGGCCTGTACTCGTGACTCGACCCCGCGTCGCTGCCCCATGCCCTCGCCTCGGCTCTGCCATGATGTCGACGCTCTGGCCGCCGATGCAGAGGGGTATGTCGTCTCATGTCTCCAAGATTGAGTTGTTCTGCTGATATATTTGGTATGGAGTGGACTGTTTTACATGATCAGTCATGGTAGGGGTGGATCTGTGGGCATGCATGTTCATGCTGATTTCGGTGGTATACGCGCATTCGGACGAAAACAGGCGACGAAAAAAAAAGGAGAGGCTCAAATTTATGGGCGGACAGGAAACAATCCTATACGGAATATATATGGTGGACCGAAAAACTCTGGCGAAAAAAAAAAACACAACCCAGTCCATCTCTTAGATGGTAGAAATTTTTGCCGACAGAAATTTTGCCGCATGCAGTTCCATTTGGACAGCCGGTTCCTTTCTAAAATCCCAGAGTTGGATCCGTGGACGCTAGAGAGCTGGAGGACTCTTTCTAAATTCGTTTTATTGATTGATGGACTCTTTCTTGCCGAAAAAAAAAACTTCTAGAAGGTTGGACGAAATTTTTGGGTGGACGACGGAAATTTTCTCTCTTTATTAGTAAAGGTATATATATATAGGTATAGATATAGATTTAAGCATATACTATATAGAAATATTTCACGAGCTCTAAATATTTTATTTAGATTTGCTATAGTATTTCTATAATTTTTTTTTTCATTTCAAAAAGCTTAGAGGTGATTTCTATGGTTTAAGAACCTTATCAAGTACTTAGCAAAACAGATAAAAACGCCTTCAAAACCATTCCATATGACCATACTTATGGAGGTAGTTTGAAAGGTGGTGTATTGCATCAGTGAAAGCGATATACAAATACAAATACTCTTTTCGATCTCTTTCTCCCCCGTCCGGCGTCGCCGCCAAGCGGCGACTCGGGGAACCTTAGCGCCGCCACCCACCACTTCTCCTCCCTCCCTCCTCGACCTCGATTTCTTTGCCGGAGGGGTGGCCGTCGGGAATCTGCGGACCCTAAGGACGGCGGCGGCGAGGTTACCCCCCGGCGGCGTTTGTGGATCGCGCTCGGCGGCGAGATCTCCCTGTTTGTTGGCGGCGGCCGCCGCCGGGCCGGGCGGCGGCGGCGGCGGTCGCGGCTCGGAGGCGGGCTTCGTCGGGGCGGTGGCCGCCAAGGCTGGTTCTCGTCGCCTCGGCCTCCTTGCTAGCCGGCGTTGGTGGGTCTCGATCCGTGGCGCCCGCCCCGGATTGGTGGCCGTCGGCGGTTGGGGGTCTTAGCGGTGTGGTCGGTCGGCGGCGGGGTCTTTGGAGGCGGTGATTTGGAGCGTCGCGGACGACACGGCGGTGGGTGGAGCAGCGGTTTGGTTCGACCCCATGGTGGTGGCGATCGACCGTCCCATATCGGTATTTGGAGAACCCGGTGCGGGCTGATCCGGCGACCTCGGGAATGGCGTCACGTCGTCGACCATGGTGGTGGTGTTTTCGGACGGCGGCGGTAAAAAAGCATTTTGGTTGGCGTGTCGGGGATCAACCCGGTGGTTGGTCATGTGGCTTCCCGGCGTTCGTCAAGGCGGAGGATGGGCGGCGAGGTTAGCGATGGGCGTTGGCTTTTTGTTTTCGAGATCGATTTTCGGGCGATGGTGCACGCCGCGGGGTTGGCATGAACGGCATGGCCCGAGGGGACATGGCAATGTTGTAAGGTCGAGATGGGGACTAGAGGGGGTGAATAGTCCTTTCTAAAACTAATTGCGCCCGGCTAACCGAATATGATGCGGAATTAATACTATTCGTTTAGCCAAGACTTCACCCCTCTATCTATGACTCTAAATCACCTCACAAAAAGATCCTACACAAAGCAAATGAGGTGATAAGCCTAGCTTGAGCTCTCAACCGTTTCTATTGCAAGGTCACACAAACCTATGCACTAGTACTTCAAACAAAGGTGAGCTCCTACACAATTCTAATGAGCAAAAGCACTAAGCCAACCTAAGCTCACTAGATGCACAATGGACAAGGCGACACACGCCTAACCCAAAGGCTCAAATTACTTAGCTACACAAACTAAGCAAAGCAACTAACAAGCTACACAAGCTAGTAATTGCAAGAGCTACTCCACAAGCACAAGCACAAGATATATATGAATGTAAATGCAAAGCTTGTGATTTGGAGAATGCAAAACCGAGAAGAGTAGACAAGTTGACACCGGTGATTTTTTACCGAGGTATCGGGAAGCTTGCCAACTTCCCCCTACTCCTCGTTGTGTCGACCAACACCTTGGGTGGTTCCTTTGGTGTTTTTCACCTAGATGGTTCTTCGGTGTGATTCTCCGATCACTTGCCTCTCAAGGCACGCCCGCAAAGGCACCGCAAGACACCACTCTCAAGTGAGCCTATCACAAGGCACCGCAAGACACCACACACGCAAGGGAGGTACTCACCGACACGCTCTAGTAGTGATGCTCTTCACGATCCCCGCGAGGTGAGCTCGAACCTCTCACAAATCCTCCTTCGAGCACCGCACAATCTCCGTTGCGTGCTTCACGAAGTCTCTTGCCACCAAAGCCGTCTAGGAGGTGGCAACCTCCAAGAGTAACAAGCACACGGCTTGCAACACGATCACCTAGTGCCACAAATGCGATCTCTCTCAGCGAAAGCACTAGAATCACTCCTCACTTTGATTTGGATGAACACTATCAATCACAAGTGAGTGGGAGGGCTCTCAAGCACCACAACACAAGCCACCAAGGCCCAAGTGTGCTCGACACCGAACAAGGTCGGGTATGTGGTGTATATATAGCCCCCAAGTCAAATAGAGCCGTTGGGAGGAAAAACACGAAAACAGCCGCTGCGGGACGCACTCACGGACTCACCGGCGAAGTCGGTGCGGGGGTCCGTACTGCGTTCCGGCCGCTCTGAACAAAGAAAGCGGCCCGGTGGCGACTGCTTTCGGCGTCCGGTGGCCCGGTTCCGGTGCCCGGCGTCGGTGCAAACCGAGCCACGCCCAAAACATGGCTCTTTGGAAAGTCCCACCGGACTCACACACCGGTGCGTCCGGTGCGTCGCGTCGGTGCGCCTCTCGCTTCGGTCTTTGCGTCCGGTGGCCCTTTTCTTGCGAAACTCCGTCGCCTTTGCTCCGACATGCTACCCAACAAGTAAACCAACTTGAGCACGGGGGCTAGCATGTTTTCACCTCCAACTTGCATCCGGCGCAATAGAAAATAAGCATCTCATTTTCTCAAAAGCGCCGAATCCCGCCTCGCAAGCTCGGCGGGAGGGTGAACGGTTCCCAAACCCAACTCAACCTCGCAATCACCGCCGCCTTTGCAAATGTGCCAACACCACCAAGTGTACATCACCATGTGCATGTGTGTTAGCATTTTCACAATCATTTCAAAGGCCCGGTTAGCTCTTACCACGCCACTCGATCCTAACACATCGCAAAGTTAGATCGCTCAAGTGGCACTAGATGACCGATATGCAAACAAGTTTGCCCCTCTTGATAGTACGGCCATCTATCCTAAAACCCGGTCATAAACTTCTCTAAGCTCCTCATGACCGGTGAAATGAAATGCCCTATAGGTTATACCTTTGCCTTGCGCATTTCCATTCCGCTCCATCTCCAAGTGCCGATGCAACACATGCACCAACACAATCAACAAATGATATGATCCACTTCATATCATCACGTGACACTATTGGTCCATCGATCTTGACCTCACTTGCTCTTCACCGTAAGGCGTCGGTCCGTCGGCGCCAAGTCTTGCCCAAGCTTCACCGCCTCGCGGTCCATCGCTTCCTTTGCCTCGACTTGCCCTTCACACTTGCAACGGTCCATCAAGCCAAGCCTTGTCTTGATCTTCATCACCTTGGTCACATGACTCCATGTCATGTTTCATATGCAATAAAGCTCCTTCATTGCACCATCACGAGTGAACTAATCTCCTGTGTATTATCTCAATCACACATATTAGTTCACCTAATGTTGACACTCAATTACCAAAAACCACAAGGGACCTTTCAAATGTCGCTCACTATCTATCTACGACGGTAGTGACGCCCGAGGGCGCCACTTTCCTCGCTGGAGGCGCCGTCTGTTCAAGTGGATCTCTACGGGTGAAAATCAACACCCGCGTGGGTGGGCAACGATGGCGTCTTTGGATGGCATTTTCTCGTTAGAGACGTCGCCGGTGGAAGATCCCTTAGATGTCGGCCGACGCCCGGCATCAAGGTGGCGATTCATCGCACACGCTTATGGGGCCTTATCTTTGTTGCTAGGTTACATGTTATGAAGTCTCCAATGGTGGACGGGTTTTTCTTTGTTTTATTTTTTTAGTGCACCGGTGTTTTCGGGTGACCTTTATCTTACCTGGAGCATTGTCTCTCGGTTGTTTTTGTTGACCTATGCATCCTCGGATGACTCAAGCCGGAAATATAATTTCCATTAAAAAAAAAAAAAAAAAGGTAGTTTGAAAGGTTCTAAGAGTTTGGAGGATAAATGGACTTGGAGTTTAAGAACTATAGTTCGAGGTAGAATGGACTTTTTCCAATATAACGAATGACAGACCCGTAAATGTGGAATGTGGTGGCAGAAAGTGAATCTCGTCGATTTACTTTTCAGCATTCAGAGTTGGTTGTTGGTGGTATACACTCTCCAGTTCCATATACACTTCCGTAGATACATACCCATAAATTCATACAATTCCTGAATACCAAATTTGTTGTAATTCTATGATAAGATTCTCTAAAAATCTATCTGCGCAAGAGAAACGAGAGGAACAGTTACAGAAACAGAGACGGACTCCGAATCTGTATCGGATTGCTGTATTTTGAGAGAGCAACATAATTCAAGCATTTTATTCCAGGCTTGCAGCCCAGCAACGAACAAAGAGTGTGTTGATTCACAGAAACCTAGGGCAACAATGTTTCTTTTTAAAAGAGTCTGCAGAATGCTATTTTTTTTTTTGGTTCATTTTTGTACTGAATACATTCAGGGACACTGTACAGAAATTAAGGAACCTATGCACAATATGCCACAAATATATGCAAATACTTTTAACCGTGTTTTACAAGGAATCTTGAAGAAACAAAAGAGCTTGGACTTGGGCAGAATTCTTCAATATGGCTTTTGTCCAGAGAACATTATAAATGCCCTCTGAACTTTGCTGCCGTAGTTGACAAGGCCACAGGATTTGCACAAGTCTTCGAGCTCTCCTTCAGTAAAATAGTTGTAGCTGGTGTTAACTGGTCCAACAATCTGCACCATAAAGTGGTAAAAGCCAGAACAAATTAGATAAGCTTAGCGAAAAAGAGAATAGTAACTAGAAAAGATGGCCAAATACCTGTCTAAGTGGCCTTAGTGCTTCAACAGAGAATGGGTTGTTCCTGGGAGAGGATAAGAAGGTGGTGCCCACAAAAACTCCACCAGGCCTTAGGACACGGCTTATTTCAGCTACCTGATAATTAGACATCAGTAAATATTTCATGATGACGAATGGAAGGGCAGCATTGCCATTATATTGTCCGTTGGCAGTGCACTAATGATACAATTCAAGTTCTAATCTATCGAGTTGGCCAAGATGCAATGTCGTTTTCAGATGACAACAAACATGAATAGAATCAGGGAAGCCATACTGGAAACACATAGCGGAAAATGTTATCACTATTTAATATCAAATAATGGCATTTAATACTTTTGTTAAAATTTTAGCATGATCCCAATGGAGAAGGTAAGAGTAAGATTTATAAACATCCAAGTTTCAACAGTTGTTCTGTTTAATACAAGATAGATCTTTATGAGATGAAAAGTTATGGTTTACTAGGAAAAGCTTTTATGCACCATATATGTAACTATATAAGCAGATATTGTGCAGTCACATGTTGTATATCTCTACAACTAAAACACGGTAAATGTTAACGTCCACCGGCTTCACCATGGTGCGGCCTCACTCCATCGCCCGGCTTCGATGACTCGCCGCGCGCAGTGAAACGCCCGAAAAAAAAATTTCACGCCGGCTGTGTTCAAATCCTATCCCGAAAATTCCCCACCTTCCTACTCCTCACCCTCCCTCCTCACGTTCCTCGCCAAAAATCCCGTGTCCGCCCTGCTCCTGCCCCCCCACCGCGCGACCGCCGCCCCACCGCCGCACCGCAGACGCGCCTCCGGTGTCGAGCCAGCGGCGGGTAATCGCCCGCGTGCCGCACGCCATCGCCGTGGGCACGCCCACGGTGGCTGTGCGCGCCGTCGAGGTGGCCGGCGTGGAGTTCGCCCGTGCGCCGTCGCGGTGGCCAGGGCAGAGCTCGCTCGTGCGTGTCGCCGTGCCCTTGTGCCTGCAGCCGAGCGTGGGGAGAAGAGGAAGGCCTTCGACGAGGACAGCGAGCGGCTTAGGAATCTGCTGTGCTCAAACCCTATCCCGACCTCGCTGGCCACGCTGCCCGAGAGAAGCACACAGACACACCACCGCCGCTCTCCGCGCCGCCCGAGAGAAGCCCGACCGCCACCCACATCTCCGCTAGGCCGCCGCCCACAGCGTTGTCCGGCCGCCGCCCACGTTGCGAGTTTCATCGCCGCTACGACCCCTTCAAGCTCGGCATCTGGAATTGGTCTGCTCTGCTTCATGTTCCTCACAATCCCTCATCCCCTCAACCCAATTTCTGAATCTCCTGCGTCGTTGAATCCATACCCAAGTTAATTTTCTGGTTCGCATGGTCCTCCGTATGCAGGATCCTGGCGAAGCGGCAGTCAGCGGCGAGGTCCAAGGAGAGGAAGATCAAATACACCAGTGAGCTGGAGAGGAAGGAAGGTGTAGACGCTGCAGACAGAGGGCACCACGCTTTCGGCACAGCTCACGCCTCTTCAGGTAACGAATGTTTTGCTTTGGTTGCTTTGACCAGGCACAACAGTCCCTCTTATCCTTGGACAAAAATTAATTGATTATCTTGTGGTTGGGCATACGAAACTAATTATTGCTTTAGCCAGCACAAATTATTTGACTGGGGCTTGTCTGGTGCTGCAAGTACCACAATAGGAGGAGATCAGCTATTATTTTATCCCAATTCTTTGCTCTCTTGCTGTGCTGGACAAGTGGGAAAATGGACTTAGCTGACTTAAACCTGGCATCATACGATTAATAATAACTATATGTAAAGAAAGCAAAATGTTACCATCGCTCGTACAGACTAATGGTTTCTTGTTCTGGCTTATCAATTTCATTCAATTTGGGTTTAATTGTTTTAAAACCTTTTTTTTTTTCTTGAGGATTTCTTCCTTTTGGCGTCCTCCATTAGTTGTGTCAGATATTTCTACAGTTTTCCCTTTCTCTGAGCCATTTACATGTCAGATATTTCTACAGTTTCAGTTTCATTTTCCTAAACTAACACCAGTTCCAAGTCCCATTATCCCTATGTACCATGGTTTTTATATATAGACAGTCATTATAAACGTTGGCAAACTTAAAATCTCCCATGCTTGACTTAAATATTTGGCATAGCAGAGAAAGGGTAGAATATTTGTCTTACTATTAAACTGAATATGTGGACAACTGTAGAAGATCTTCTGAATACACCTGATCACAAGCTTTTGAGAAATAGACACGTATGAACCATATGATCAAATAGTAAAGATGACTGATAGGCATATGGCCAGAGTTACACATTAAGAGATGTTCTCTGGGTAAGATTAATGGACAGAGAAAGATTGTAATGCCATTTTTTTTTTGAATTATGTGCCTCATGAATCACAGGGATTTCCATGGCCAATATACGCTTTTGAGTAGGTGCTGAGTGATTGAATGGTGTTCAACAATTGTTTGAATTAAAGGGCTTTTAAGGGACTTGAGGTGAGTACTTATATTCCCTTGCTTATTGTATTCTGCGTGGAGTTAAGAGACATGTTTGCTCCATCCAACCTAGGAATGAAAGTGGAAATATAGCAGTATGATGGGAAATTGCTATTTTTTTTTGACAGAAGGGAAATTGCTATTATAATCTTGTCTGGTGATAATATGGACTTGTTGCTGCTCTGGCATGCTATTCTTTTGCCCCAAATATATGCACATTAATTATTACCATGCATGAAGCTGAGAAGTACTATTTTGCTTCAAAAATGAGTAGGTCTGAAATTTGAAGTTGAGAGAGCAACAACTAACTAATGCAGTGGTAGAAGCAGTAACAATTCATGTTTTTTTTTTTTTTTTTTGTGTTGGAAAAATTCTGATTGTAAGTGCATAACCAGTGCTGGGCTAATCCACTAATAAACATAACAATGGATAGCAGTAGAAGTCCATATTAGGATGTCTTGGGTCCATTAGTTGTGTATACATGTTGTTGAGTAGCAAAATTGCATGCTTCTCTTATTTAGGATGCTTTGCTGCTACTATATTCCTCCACTAGATGAGGAGCCCGATGATGATGGATGCGATGAGTTACTGCCTGGCCATATGACACAAAAGATTACATGTTCCATCTGGATAAAGATATGAGGGAGATTGCATGGCTGAAGACCGAGTGGATGACAACACACCCCTTGCCTCAATCAGTATTTGATGATAATGGTAATTTACACTATTTGCTAACACTCTGTATAATATTTGAACTCCTCTATTTATTGTTACCCATAGCCAGACTAACTCACATACATGTGGTGGTCATAGACTCATAGATGATTTCAACCAACTTTTTTTACAAGAATAGAACTTTATCTTTAAAAATTAACAACCAACTTTTTATATGCAGGAAACTTCCAACTACAATTTCAACCATCTGCATACTTGAGCTGCAAGGAGCAAGTCAGATGCCGCATCTTGGACTTGAAACTTAGAGTTATAATTTCAATTATCTTTCTTGAAGACTTATGTAATATTGTTGTTGCAAACAACACAATTGCAATGTATTTTTTAATTATAATATAATACAACATATGCTCATACATATATGTTATTACGGTATTAAGATTCCCGTTACAACGCACGGGCATTTGCCTAGTAACAATATAAATCTGAATCTTTTTTTTTAAAAAAAAATATTAGCACAACTGCACAAGCCAAAAAAGTGCAAACGAGAAATTGTACCGCATTTGAGGGTGAGGACCAACAATGGATAGCCGCTCGAGCATGAATGGCATCTACTGAACAAGAAGCGAACGGGAGCCTTGAAATATCTGCTCTCACAAGTGCTAGATTCCTGAAGAACCAAAAAGAGGAAAATAGTCTCATCAGTTTGCATGGCTTGGTCTTGGAATAAAGATAACAGAAGTTAGCAATTATTGCTTAACTTGTATATATTGTTCAAAGCTTGATTAGGGGGAATTTTCTTGGGAGACATACAGTAACAAAATAATAATGGATGTACTATTGATTAGAATCCACTATAGTATATAGACAGTAGATATTAGTATTGTTGGTATTAAACTAGAAGAAACATTAGCTTCCAACAAACATCATTAGTGATCCCTGCCCTAATATTTCATTGATAATATGCTTGGTTTGTTGCATCGAGAAAATGCTTTGACCTTCCCCAACTTCTCAATACTAAGCATGAAGTGACTACTGGATTGGAGTATTATGGCTCCTAATTTAACCCCAAATCCCCTGTTAATCTGCATCCATGATCCAACAGAAACTTTTTCCTTCAGTGCTACAGGGGAAGCTCACCACACATGGGCAAAAGATTCAGAAACAGGACAGAGAGCTTACGCATTGAGGAGAGTATCATCTTGCTTAATGAATTCATAGCATTGGCGAGCATATTCTCAGAGAAGTCCAAAGCGATTACAGCTGAGTATGTCCCAGATTTTGCAAACTTCCTAGTAAACAAGCCACTGCCACAGCTGACATCAAGAAGGATACCACCAGCAACGGGTTGAAAATAGTCTTGAGCCATCTCAAACTAACAATACCAACAGATCCAAAGAGGGGCATGCATGCACAAGAGAGTGAAGAGTTGAAGAACTTTGCTAGACGAACAATTTTTTAATCGTGATGACTTAAGAATTCTTTTGTTGCAACATAAAAACAATATGCACAACATTTCTAATAATTATTCGATCATAGGAAAGGCTTTTCTAACTCATCGTGCAGTAAAACTATGGTGTCGAAGATGAAATTATCCAGCAGAAAAGCACCTCTTCATCAAGACCAGGGAAACCACTCGGTTAAAGTTTTGTCGCCACCCCTCTCTCATAAAGAAATGAGACAAGCGGACTCCTGAACAGCTCAGTTCTAGCGGGCTTCTGTTCGGTATATTCTTTTGTCCCTGCAGTTACAGTGAGGTCCAAGAAGATGTCTTTGCTGGTAAATGACTTGTTGCACTTTGAACACTTGAATCCCGACCTATAAATTGCTGGCCTGGAGCATGCATATATAACCCAAAAAGAACATAAATGTAAATCAAGCCAAAAAAAAACATTTGCTGGAAAGATGAGCAGAAATGTACTAGGACGTACAAGTTTATGCCTGGTGGCCCTTTTTCTCATCAATGGCTCGTAGCAGACAGGGCAGGCAAACACCTCAGTTTCCATAATGCTATTCTGCTGCTGCTCTTTTGTTTCCTGTAATCGCGAAAATTACGAGCTTCAGTTTGCATGGTATAAGAAAGATATATTGGTAGGGAGGAAAGCCAAAATGTCCTACAGAAATGGATAGCAGGGTGCCAGGGTCTCATAGGAAACATTTTGCTAGTAACAAACAATTGGCACGCGTCACAAAATCACGAACCCCAGATAAATTCTCAGAGGCAAGCAGCAGCATCTACCATAATCTAGGCATACATGGGCAGAAAACGACTTTGACAATCAGAAGTAGGAACCACTATAGTCTCTGCTTTCCACTTGACTTTTCCGAAGGCACCATATCACCCTACCCGTGTTTTGGATGTACATGTACCCAAGAGCAGAGCAAGGTGATTGTGGAAGATGCGTAGGTTCATGTGCACAGATAAACTTGTCAGTTGATTATCCAATGGGGGCAGGTCTTTGGTGTGATTATCCAACGGACCAGGCTGCAGGTAAGATCTCCATTACCAGCAGCACTGGACTCTGGAGGAAGCCGTGCTAATCGCCTATTCGACCAAGCAACCGGTTGCTGGCAACCGAGCCGAGCATAACAGCAAACACATGGCGGGCGAGATAACCAGTCCGTTGACTACAACAGAAGCAACCTGGAAACAGTAAACCCGACGAGAGGGAGGAGCACGTACCGGCTCCGCGGCGATCGCGGCAGCTGCAGCTGCAGCTGCAGCAGCGGCGCGGACAGTAGGGTACCCGGGCCGACGAGGACGGGATGGACCCGCGGCGGGGGCGGGAGCGGGGGAGCCGTAGTACCGAGGGTCGCGCGGAGGAGGAGGAGGAGGAGGGGGCCGCCGCCGCGGGTCGTGGCAGCAGCAGCTGTAGCTCCATGGCGCGCAGCACAGCGACCGGCATCGCGGAGCTGCGTGCTTCGGTAGGCGTCTTGGCGAGTGGCACCCGCGACCGCGCTCGCCGATTGGGGGTGCTCGTTGTGGTGGGTGGCAGCGGTTACGGCGTGGCGTGGCGCGACGCGGGCCCGTTCGGCGGCTCTGATCCTGCGTCGGCCGCGTGGCGAGCCGCAATGCCGTAGTTTTACCGCTCGCGCGCGTGAAGATTTTTCGTTGTTTCCTCGTTTCCGGCACACTTTTTTGCACAAAACCTCTGCATCAGAATTCAGAGCTGAAACATTGCAGAATGTTCAACAACCGCACACTGCGGCGGACGTATTTCAGAGCTCAGATCTCATTTCCACCATACCGGGGCTAAAAGTGCTGAAATCCAAAATAGGAATAAGGCTTGCTATTATTAAAAATGTCCAAAAAATATCATATTCGTGATACATGATCATATTTCAGAGCTTACTACCTCTACTCCAAGTACTCTGCATCCCTTTAACACAGACCAGAGGAATTCATCGCAGCATTGCATCTCACGCTAGCTGCATCAACAGTTTCTACTAGTTTCCACAGACTAAATCTTGAACTTTATCCTCTTGTGAGACGATACACTCACAAAGAAGGTGAAACCTAGTCATCAGAATCCGATGTCAGATCCATCTCAGGGTAAAATGGGCGCAGCATCTTGGCCAGTTGCTCGCCCATGTCCTCGACCTCCTCCTTCCCAAAGCCCCACTCGCGAAGGACCTGCGAGCCCAGCAAACCCCTGGCGACGCCGAGCCTCTGGAGACTCGTTGACCTCCTCTCGATGAAGGGCACTATGGCG
Source organism: Hyparrhenia diplandra (assembly GCA_015847255.1). Taxonomy (NCBI): domain Eukaryota; kingdom Viridiplantae; phylum Streptophyta; class Magnoliopsida; order Poales; family Poaceae; genus Hyparrhenia; species Hyparrhenia diplandra. The sequence continues at coordinate 63,046 of JADLZK010011795.1, forward strand.
CTGTTCGACCTCAGGCGTGCTGCCATCGGCACTGAGACGACGTCAAGCGAACCCTTTGGCTGGGTTCCTTCCGGGTGGCTGTTGCTGAGGATCTCGCCCTGCTGGCCTATGCTACTGCTGAAGATTGATGGGAATGGGAGTGGGATTGGAAGGGGGCACGGCGATACGGAGAGATGGGAGAACTTTGGTTTCGTCATCCTGCCTTCCAAAGCCGAACAGATGGAGTCCTTCACCTGAGATATGGAAGCCCTTTTCCCTCCTGTATTGACAACAGAATGTGGATTAGCCAACTACACTTTACATGTACAGCCTAAAGTTAGCCATGACACATATATTGCAAAATGTCTGCAAATGAAGTCCTTACAAAACAAAATCTAGCAGAGTAACAGATGGTACAAATAGAACTGATCCAATGGAATAAGATAGCAAACCTGCATCTAGAGCTCCATGAACCACCAAGGATTCAACAGCATAAGGATCTTCGTCATCGTTGTTGGTTTCAGGTGTCAGGGAATGCAAACTCCTCTGTATGTTCCTCAGATCTTTTCTATCTGGAAATCAAGAATATATGGTCAGCAAACAATATAATTTTTTATTCAGATTCGACCAAACAGGACATTCCTTGTGTCTGTACCTGTCAAAGAAGGGGCAGGCATTGCTACATCGGGCGCTGTGACCATGTTCTGCCTGCCTTGATCAGATAATATGTGCACAAGCTCACCGATATCAAGCTTGCCAGATGAATGCGCAGAATCTAAGGACGGGCTCACATGTTGTAGCCTAAATGGAACAGACAACGAATGTATTGCTGCTGCACAAATGGCACTGGAGTGGAAGTTTTTCTCATCTTTTATAGAAAGCAAAGGTGACAAGTAACCTGAAGAGCCAAAGTCAAGAAGCACTATTAGAGGAACACACATTAACAAGCTTTAACAAATCTACAACTAATTATGTATAAACAATGTGCTAGTGATAGGCATGCTGACAATAGGCATGAGTTATAACAGAATGAGAATTGAGTAGATGTGCATGAGTTGATTCAGGTGAGAGATGCAAAATGTGACTCTTTATTTGGCTTAAGATAAAAGATCAGGAAATGAAACATTTACAATTAAGGTCCAGGCATTGTGAAAGAAGCCTTAAATTGCTGAAAATTGAATAAGGGATCACAAGTCCAATTATTTAGTACAATTATAAGGATTTGCACATACAAACATGCTACAATGGGGAAGGCACAAGAGAATCACAAGTTATATGGCAGTTTATGTAAGAGATTATATGCAATCGGAAGCATACTTAGAGAAGGCAGTCCTATTGGTACCATCAGATTGCAGGAGTATGAAAGTTTCGACAATGACACAGAATCATGCAAAGATCTTATGATGGTTTCGCGGCTGATTTCTGGAAGACCCATAGGAGTCTGGATTCCGCACACAATACAGCATTACTGGGGTATTTGTGTAATCATCAGCAATACTCTCCAAAAACTGTGTAGCTACACTGGCAAAGCCTCCAGAATCATCCACAAGAAACTGGATGCCCTGTAGTAAATCAAGATAAACAATTTAAAAGGTCGAAAGTGACATCAACAAAAAAGGACAGAAAAAATTTCTACAAATTCACTAAATATGTAAGTGAACACAGCCCATAGTGTAAATGACTAACTGCAAACAGAGTGTTTATTGATAGTTTGCTGTAAAAAGACAAGACCTGGATATGGTTGCATTCTTCAACAAAGAACCTTAGCCTCTCATTCATCTCCTCCATTTGAGACCACTCTGAAACCACCTCCTTTGCGGTCCCATAGTTATCAAACTTGTCAAAGTCTGTCCATGATCCATACAACTCATACAAGCTCTGAGGGTGATACTGAACTTTTGAATAGTCAGTCCAGAACTTGACTCCATTCTCTAGACTTTCAACCAGGTCCATCTTCAATGTTCTCTCTGGCATTGTTTAGGTCCATTGTTCGAGCTTGGGTTCTGTTCTTCTTCAGATAAACTTTGTAGGAACAAGTTCCGATCATGAGGTTTTGCTACTGATTTTGTTACTTTTCCAGACCTGGAACAATTGGGACCGGTTATCACAATATTCCATGATCTTATCACACTGTGTTACAGATTTGTGCTCTCTCAGCACTCAGAGTTAAAAAATTACTACATTCACATACATCTCATGACATCAATCAATAGTACAAAAACAAAAACTTTTAACGCAAGGCAATGATAAACCAAAAGCTGGACGATGTTACAAGAATAGGCAGGTGTCATGAAGCATTTCTCAAGCCGCTGGATGAGTGTATGCATTGTATTATAAGAGAACTCAAGAATTTTAGTATCAAGAGGCTACGACTGGTAAACTGTTTCTTCTGGCACTGGCAGCAACAATTATCTAATCGCCCTGTTCCAGACAGTGTATATGTGGGTGTGTAGCAAAATCCAAGTCGACTTACAATTTGGAACGGTGGGAGCACAATTTTATGCAACTGTCTTTTTCTATTTATCTGAACTGTAAGCAGCTAGACATGCAAATGTAAAGGTTTTTAGTCTGCAGCTAATGCATTTTCAGCCTCATTGTTCAGACAACGCAAACTACACCGAACAACTGCCTAAAATCTTCAGCTCATAAACGTGGAACGCCAAGGATGGATGATGCATGAAGAATTTAGTTAGGAGAAAATGAAACGTACGAAGTAAAATGTAAAGTGATAGAAGTTAGAACATCACTTGCCATGTGAAGATGTTGGACTGATCTGAAGCACTACTGCTCGAACCTAGAGTACCATAGGAACTCAACGATCCAAGAGACCCTGCAAATGTAACCACCACGTTATTTACACTGTAAGAAACAAAACTACAACTACGCAGCACTCGCCCACGATTGAGAAACACTAATAGGCACGCAAAGTGAGAAATGAACAACATGGCCAATCAATCAGTTACCTCGAGAACCGACTGATACCAAGCGAGGGCAGTAGGTGGCAACGCCCTGAACAAGTCGAGCAGTGTCAGTGAACGGACACAGAAATACAGTACTAACCAAACCACCACTTAGACAGGGAAAAAATGGCGTCCAAGCGGCGAGAGCCTCTCTCTACCTGGTGTGTCTCACCTGCGCGGTACAGGACGTCCATGTCCAGCGGCGGGCGTCCTGAATACGGGTCAGCGCCGGGTCGCCGGCGAGGCCAAGCAGCTCATCCTGCGAAGCAGAACAACAAGAAGAGAAGGGTAAATTGAGCGGCGTCATCGAGCTCAGCTCAGGCACAGCGAGTGCAAGGACCCGGGAAGGAAGGAAAGGATCTTCCGTGGAATAACGAATCACCTGGAAGTTCCAGAAGTGGGAGCCGACGAAGTTCGCGAAGCCGCCGACCTGCACCGTCACCACCTCCCTCATCCCTGCCTGCCCCTCGTTGCTCCCACGGCCACGGCGGAGGGCCCCGGTGCCTCTAGGCCCGAGGTGCTCACGGTAGAAGGCGGGACTAAGCGGCGGAGCGGGGTAGAGAGCAGTGCCCCGGCAGAGCACTGGTGGCGGCGGCGACTGCTATGGTCGGCGGCGCCCAAAGTGGCATAGAGCGAGAGAGGAGAGCCTAGGCGAGACTGCTAGACAGGGGGCGATACTTCAAAATGATCTAAACCATTTTGAATGCAAGTTGCTATTAGTGAAATGAAATATTCAGTTTAGATATAAGGCAGTTTGAATGCTCTGAACCATTTGAATGCTTTCAACACCAGTCACTGATATGAATGATCTAAACCATTTTTCCTCTAACTGAAACTCTGAAGGAAATTACATCTACTTATGCTGACAGTACAAAGGCAGTTTCATTACCCATAATCATCCTGAATTCCTAATATTGCCATGTTATTTTCAGAACATGTAGATATGCAGCTCCCTTGTCTATTTAATATAGTGTTGACCATAACTGTGCTGAATACAGGTTATCTACTAGAGAATTATAAACATTAGAAATAAGCTAACTGCTGGTAGGATTCATGTTCTCAATTACAAAAAAAAAAAGCATATCAATCAATCAATCAGGGTTTTATCATATAAATAACCTATTTTGCAGAAATTTCTGTCGAACCACATTCTGAAACACTAGATCTTGCTGACCACAAATTAAACTAGTAGGAATCTCGCGCACATGCGCTGGGTAGCAAGCATGAAAATATAGCATGAGAAGGCATGGAACTACAGTGTAACATCGATATATTCTTATGCGTAGCGTAAACTGTTTGAGGGATTAGAAGCAGGAAACGGGTGATCGCTAGATGGCTAAATTGGCTTTTTTTTTTTTGGTTAGAATTTGGAGGAACAATAGACTGTATGTGATTAACCATAAGAACCTAGAACCATGGTTATTATTTATTTATTTTTGGCAACTGGTGATTAATTATTTGATTCAATGTAAGGTAACATGAGCATTACATTTTGAATACAGAAATGGCAGCAATGAGGTTAGCTGGGTTGGATGCAAAATAATAACCCATCAAATTTAAAAAGGAAGCAAATGAAGTTCTTATGTAACATGTTGAGTACCGGATAATCCAATATTGAATATATAAGGTTAGTCCAAAGGCAGTGCAATCTTGAAGTTGTAAAGCATCAGGTCTCGTTAATGTGGCATTATGCTGTGCTATTTCGGTGAAGCATAGTGTCAGCTATGTTCTCACAGTCGTTGGAGCACACCATCATTATGTTGGTGTAGGAGATGTCTGATTAGAGTTACAATAGGTGTTGAATGGTGAGTCTTTATTTGATAGAATCAATGGCATCTGAAAATGGCAGAACTGAAACCACAAAGTCAGATGCGCAAGGATTTGTTGGTGGAATAAAGTGTATTCACTTTGGCATTTTAGCAAACAGCAAGAAGGCATAACATACTCGTACAGGGAAATCGTAATTTCGAAGTCACTTTGAATTAACTCAATTGATACTAACTGAGCAATGTGAATCACCCATGAGTGAGCCACACGGGCGTAGGAGATGGAGGTGGCCTTTTTTTTTTTTTTTTTTTTCTGTGCGGCAGTGCTGCTGCGGCCAGGACGGCAGGCGGCAGCGGCGTCGTAGTTCTTGACGGGCCTTTATGCTGCGGCAGGAAGAAGAAGCCGGGGCGGTTTCTTGGCGCGTCTGTGCCGCTGGTGATGGAAGCCGTTGCCGCGCGGCTAGGCCCGCCGATACCCCGTTGCGGCGAACACGCTGCGTCGCGCTGCGCCGCTTGCTCCGACTGGGAGGCGCCGTGCCGTGCCGTGCCGCGTCAGCTGGGAGGAGACACGCCGTGGGTCCCGCTCGCGCGAGGGGATGATGCGAAAGGGATGGTAGCCGAGGGCGCGATGTGGATGGGACGGAAGGTGGGAGCGGCGGAGGCTCAAGTTTGGCGGCGGCGGCGAGGTATAGTCTGTACCGAGAGGAGGCGATGTAAGAGTTCGGTCTGTAGAACGTGGACAAATGGACGGCTGTGGAGAGGTGATCTGTGATCGGACGGTAGATATGCGTTACTGTGCTTAAAACAGTGAATTGAGTCTAGTGGCGGAGGGCTGGCCATCTATACGACTTTAGTGGAAGATTCAGAACAAGACAGGAAGAGAGGAAGAGAGAAAACGTACCTAGTGGTACGTGTCGCCTAGGAATCGCCAATCCGCGCAACCGCAGATGAAATCCACCTTCTCCTAGCTTGCTTCACGGTTCTTGGAGTGCGCGAGCGGGGCGGGTGTTGCAGTGCCGACTCCGTGTTTGCTCGTGCAGCGATAGAGAAGTGGGAAGGGGATGGAGCCGCCGCTCCGCTGAAGCGGCGCGCGCCCGGGCGCGCCGCGCCAGGGGGCTGCTGCGCCGCTGCGGGAGGGAAGAGCTGCGCTAGGGGAGGGCGATCTAGCCGGCCGACGACGAGCTCGACCTGGTTGACGATGATGGGTAGCGGCGGCAGCGCCGGGCGCTGGCGCCAAGCGCGACACGGCGGCGGAGGGTCGAAACAGGGGTCACCGGGGGTCAAACCCTTTTGCTTATCTTCGCATTTTTGGTCGAACCGATTTGATCCGGACGCCAATTCGGAGCCAAGCAGCGACACGGGCGCGAGGAGGGCCAAAACAGGGGGTCACCAGGGGTCAAACCCTTTTGCTCATCTTCTGTTTTGGGTCGAACCGATTAGATCCGGACGCCAATTCCGGTGAGGGTCGGGTGCGTAAACGGGTCGACCCAACCCCCTTGCAACAATGTGCCTTGAAGATACGGTATTAGTGCCAAAAAAAAAAAAAAACACATCTCAAGTTGAGTCACTTGCCGTGCCTCTTGACTTTTATTCTTCCCTATATTTTTACTAGTATAAAAATAAAATAAATATTATAATAGTTTTCTGATATAAATTATGTTGAAGTCAAAGCTAAAACCAGGTTTTAGGGATTTTGTTTACAATTGCTGGAGAGTGGAGATGCAGGATATGCGAGCAAGAAGCCAAGAACTGGTGCTTGTACTAATCACCAAATGTGGCGGTGGCAAGGCTGTAAGGGCGTCGGCAGGGCCATGCTCACGATAACGTTAACCCCGGGCTAGCCCGTTGCATGCACCTGAAAATGATTCTAGTTTTCGCCGGGGAGGTTAAGCTAAACGGTGCGATGTGAGTCACGGGGCACACAGAGAGAATTGGCAACGTTTTACTCTCTGCTATTAGCTGATTGGATTGTACTCCCCTTGGGGGCTTGGACTTGGACGTCATCAAAAGTGCAATCAGACTATACCACTTCTATTTTTGAAAGCCAAAAGGAAAGATCGACTATGCTCCTAGCTCGTTGAGCACTAACCAAACAGAGTATGCGATGGACCATTACTATATCTATACCTACTAATAAAGAGAGAAAATTTCCGTCGTCTCCCCTATCTTTGGTTCCACCTTCTCTGTCTCTCTTTCGTATTTGTGTCTGCGTCCGTATAAGAGTCCCACCTGAACAGCCTTACGTCTTGGCCACAGCCCCAAGCAGAAAGGAAAGAAAAAAAAAAAAAAGAACTCCCGAGCAGGAAAGGAAATCGGAAAAGAATTGTTGACCTTGCTGCTTCATCGTCTCATAGTTGAACGGGGAAGGAAATTTATTTCTAGAGTCCTCGTCGGTTCAAAGTATGAATTTAACCAATATAAATAGCTAGACACGTCCCGTACACATACATCTGCACAACCTGAACATCAATCTCATCAAAATATTTATTTATGTATTTTCTCTCTCTCATTCAACAAGGATGGAACTAGGGGCTGCAGCTGAATGGATGAAAGCACGGATCAAACCATGGATTCAACCAACGCTGGCCGGGGCACACGACGCGCGCCGCCCGACACCACATCATCGTCGTCCACCACCGCGACAACGACGAGGCAGCTAAGGTCTGCACCGTCGACATGCACGACAGTGTCATCAAGTCCATGCAGATCCAATAATCTATCGGCCCTATGATCATGCACGGGACCGGTCGACACGGTCATCGGCGCTATCGCAGACATGGGCGTCGATCACTGGAAGGAAGACAACTCCGCAATGTATGCCCTGTTGTGCTTGGGCATGTCCTAGCCACCAGAGAGTATAAGGTGCTCCGCATCCAAGTAGACTATTGTAACAAGCAGTGGCGACAGATGTGCGAGGTCATTACACTAGGCGTCGACAGCGATGCCGGAAGGTGGAGACGACGAACCGACACTGGGCTCCTAGAACGTGGTGGTTGTCGCCAGGCTTGCCTACTTCCTAGATTGCTAGAGCCTAGAAGAAGAACACCCCTTGAAGGTGGATAGCATAGCAGTGTTCGACTTGGTGACGGAGGAGTGGAAGCCGAAGACCCTCCAAGAAACTCTAACCAGTAGCATTCTATCAATTGCAGATGGCGAGGGATGCCGACGAGTTCGACATATGCACTATAAATTCCTAATACTATTCGTTTTTGTGCTCCTTCAGAAGGCCATTAAAATTTAAGAAAAAAAAAGGTAAAATACAAATAGATAAATAGTATTTTTTTCCCTTTATTTTCTATTAAGATTTGATACTTTTTTTCTTCTCCAGAAGAACGCTTGGCGGGCATATCCGCTAGTACACACTTAAACTTTACTAGCTTACTAGTTAAAACATGCCCGTGTGCCAGAACGGGAAAGTTAAAAACGACAAAGTTTAATTAAAAATTATGACTCTTTGCATGTTTGAATGATCAGTATCACTTTTGTCATAAATGTCATTGCACATTTACCATTCGTATGATTTGCCCCATCTTTTTTTATTTTTTTATATTAAATATAATCCTCATCTGCGTGCTAATCTTTTTGTTCGCATGCTGGATCAAATAGCTAACTTGTAACTTCGGGTCATTCTGGTTTGCTCTTTGGAATGGTATATTTCAGCACCCGTGCATTCCGGTGTACCATTCGGATTTTTATTATTTTATAGAATATATAAATTATATTATTCTTTAATCTAAATTTTCTATCTTTATAGCAAAGACAAAATTGGACCATTAGGGAATATTTATAAAAAAAATAGAAGAGGTAGGTTTGGGCCAAGAAAAGTACTAAAATTAGATGAAGTTGTTTTCGCCCGTTCAAGCGTTGGGCTTTTATGCTAGTCAACGTAAGAAAGTAAATCGGATTTAACTGTAGCCATACGTCCACACCATGAACCGCCGCCGCCGCCGTCAACGTAAGAAAGTAAATCGGAAAGAGAGAGGAGTCACGCCACTCCTGCCCCTCCACATCGGCCTCTGCTCGTAGCCTCACGCCGCGTCCCCACGGCCAGCTGAAGGTGGCGGCAGCGACGACGGCCTTCCATCCCCGACCGCCAGTGGCACCCCACCCGCAGCGGCACCGGCGGCATCTCGCCTCGCGTCGCGTGGTACCCGGCGGCAGCACAGCCTGGCCCCCTTGCGTGCTGCTTCCCCGGTCCATCTTGCCCCCGACGCCGGCGCGTTGTAAGTGAAGGGCCTCGTCGCGGTGGCGGGGGCGTAGGCTCGCGCTGTGAGCGCACGGGGCAGGATTCAAGTGCTCGGTGGTCATTATCTCCGATCGGACTGCGACGCTGCATTCAAATCAGCAATAGGTTTTCCATCCTCCGGCTGGCGTCTTCTACGAGCAAGGTTAGTTGGCCACCTCGATCCGCGTACGACGAGCACCTTTTCTTTGGATGGAGTACGACGAGCACCTTCAGGCTAGTTCGAACCGTTTCGGAAAAAAACCTTTTCTTTTCCCGTTTAGTATCCGTCTCCAACTCTGACTACAGAAATTACAGCCGGAGGCGATACGGAGAGGAAAAGGCAGACAGAAACATAGGTGGAGGCAAATTTTCTCTCTTTAAGGTATAGACCAGGAAATACGCAAAGGTGCGTTGCTACGGGTTAAAAATACGTTTTAAGCTTTATAATTTATATCTCTCTTGTTGTTTCCAACTGAGTAACTTAATTTTTTGCTTGATTGAACTATTTATTTTATTAAATATGTTGTGGCATGTGTGTAGAATAGAAAATCTTTCAATAATAAATGCGCAATACAATATCTTAGAATTTTAGGGAAAAACATATTTTACTTTTTCTAAAAAAAACAAACATACTGTACTTCAGAGGAAGTAACAATGAATAGTTGTTATTACCAAAACATATTGTACTTTTTAGTAAAAGTGCCCCAAGGCCAAGCTACTTTTCTTCGGGGAATACATAGCATAACTTGCAAAAGAGAGGGACCGAGATGAGGAGTTCGCAAGACGTCATGACAATCTATCGGATAGGTTTAGGGCGTAAGATCACATCATGACAAGAAGCAAGGCTTGCTTCGTTTCCAGCAAGATCAGGAGAGTTGTTGGACTCGGCGAGAACAAAATTGATAGCCGGCGAGATCAGAAGTTTGCAATGGTAACCTTCAATTTTTATTGCCACAATGGATGTCTAATAAATAGGAAAAACGAAAGAATTTTGTCTCGAATCGTACCATAACTTTCCTGATCCGACCTGGTGTTGTCTCGTTGGGTTCAATTCTGATATGATTCTGGAAGGGAACCGGACTCGTGATCCGTCTCTCTGGCATTGCCACTGCCGCCGGCCGGCATGGCCTAGGCTCCCCATGACCGCGTTGTCACCACTCCTCTGCCATTGCCTGCGGCGCTGTTGCCTCAGAGTCGGTACAATACATCCTCGCCACGAGACCTTTTCCCCGGCAGGGTGGGCGAAAGCAGCGATCGAGAGCCGCGCCGTGAGTGCTTTTCCCCGGCGGTGGGCGAAAGCGATCGCGAGAGCGGGCAGGCTGGGCGAGAAGTTTACAAAGAGCCGGCAGCAAGCATCGACGTCCCGCCATCGTCGGGCGCCGACGGCGACGCCTCCGCACTGCGACGCCGACGGAAGAGCGAGTCGTATCGCGACGGCGGCGGTCTCGGCGCTTTGTGGACATGGACATGTATGAGTCCTACATGGACAAGAAGATATGCGTACGTTATGGAATTCCCGAAAAGCGGAGGAGAAAGCCCAGGTCGCGGACGAGGCGATCTCTTGCAGCGGGAAGGGAAGGAGCGAGCGAATATATGCGTACATGCGCCGGACTCGCCGGTGGCGGACAGATTTTTGACGCGCAGATTGACGTAAATTTCTTTGTTTTATTATTATTAGGTATAGATAGATATGTATCGGGCATATGCATGATGGGATGGAATTTGAATCGATCCTTATCTTCTAGCCGATGACGATGATGATGATAATGAACGTTATCGCACTTGGCATCAACCGCCTTTCGATCCAGTGGTAAGTTTAATTAAAGCACTTGACTTGATCATGCATGAGTCACCACCTGCTGTCGATAATCTCGATCAAACACTAGTATCGTAATAGTGGTTACCTCCCTTTTCTCTTTTTCTTTCTTTTCATCACAATCTTTTCTCACTTTTCGCACAAAAAAAAAAACTGCTGCGCATCGCAACGGCCCAAAATTTCCCTGTAAAAGCCCAGAACACTCACGTCAATCAAAAAACAAAGGAAAAGTCGATTCCCTCCCCCAACTATCATGAAAGTTCACTTTTCCTCCCTCAACGCTAAAACCGGACAAATCACATGCCTCAACTTTTTAAACCATGCAAATTACCTCCCTCGAGCGGTTTTGAGAGCGGTATTGCTACAGTAACACGGTTTGCCTTTTTCTTTTTAAAAAATTCCGGTTGAATCTTTAAAAATCATAGTAAATCACAAAAAAATCATAAAATAGAAAAATCAAGTTTGTTAGACTCCATATAAGTAGATCTACACATTGAATATATAATATGGTATGCTTTACTCCAAAAAAATAATTATAGAAGTTGTAGCTAATTATTTTAATAAATTACACAAAAGAATAGATATAAAGCTACAAAAAAAAAGAAAAGATTCAGCTAAATAAATATAAAAAGAAAAAAGAAAACAAAAACTTTGTACTAAATAATATCATATTATATATTCAATGTGTAGATCTAATCATGTGGAGTCTAACAAAATTAGATTTTTCATTTTATGATTTTTTGTGATTTACTATGATTTTTCAAAGATTCAACCGAATTTTTTAAAAAAAAAAAGACAAACCGGCCGATATCAGAGCAATACCGCCCTCAAAACCGCTCGAGGGAGGTAATTTGCATGGTTTGAAAAGTTGAGGAAGGTGATTTATCCGGTTTTGACGTTGAAGGAGGAAAAGTGAACTTTTGTGATAGTTGGGGAGGGATCGGGAGTTTTTCCAAAAACAAAAGCCCGTAACAAAAGCGATACCGGCGGGAGGCAGCGAGCGTTTAAAACCAGCGGTGCCTCGTCATCCTCACTCCTCGCCGTCGACGCTGCCGGCGGCGCGCGCGCCCGCCAAGAAAGCGGCGCATGCCGCTTTATGAAGCTGCACGGAGAGGGACCGGGAGGGGTATCTCCAGGCCGACCACGGCTCCACCACCCAATCAATCCCCCTCGGTCCCCGGGCGTGCCTCGCCTCCGCCGCCGGAAATGTCTCGGCGGAGCATCCGGTTCCGACCCGGCCGCCCGCCCGCGTTCACATCGGCGGAGGAAGTATCAAACCAACCACTTTAAGCTTTGATCTGAAGGCACTTTTGCCTCGGCGTCCGACGCGGACATGCCGCCAGCGGGTACTTTTCCCTCCCTCATACGGCCGGCCTTCCTCCCGTCCGTTCTGGCCCCTTTCGGCCGCTTGTAGCGTCACGCGTAGGAGTAGGCGTGTAGCGTATCTGATCTGCTTGCTGTGGGTCATCGAACGGAACCTATCACGTTTGCCGCGACTGCGAGGCCGGGGCGTCCAAAGCGTCAAAAGTGTGTAGTTTTGTATTGCGGTTGGCGGGAAAACACCGTGTTAAGGCACTTACGATCGATCGGGCGACGGACGGACGTTTGACGAATTGACGTCGATGCGCCGTCGTCGTGGAATGGAAGGGCACGTACGGCCAACTGAGCTACCAAAAGTAAGGTCAAAACTAGTCGACACTCGGCAGCTAAGGCGTGTGTTTTTTTTTTTTTCTCTAACACGCAAAAGGATTATGCGTTTCTGTATTAAGAGAGAAGTTTGTGGTACAAGAGTGCAAGGCGGCGCGTGGCGTCTAGTGTTATTAGTGTGCCGACAAGAACACTAGGCAGATTATGGCTCTGTATGTGTTGTATGCTCTCAGTTGCCCTTACTCTTAGTGAGATTTTCTCAACAAAACGTGATTAGTAGTTAAATTAGATAAAGATGTATTTGGCACATGTCAGGGCTCCGAAAAATGTATGTTGTTTAGGGCTTCTACAGTAGCTTTGCAAAAACCGACTCATCGGCTAACATGGTAGCAATGAGTCGACTCACTGCCACTGCCACCGAGTATTCAAAACCGGAGTCGATTCCATGAGTCAACATAAGGTGCCACTGAGTACAACCGATTCAACACATGACAGGCAATGAATGGACTTGAGATTTTGAATCAGTACCTGACTTGATGAGTTGGTGGTACTCGTGTGGTAGTGAATCGACTCATTACCCGGCTATCTCAAAACCCTATGAGTCGGTTTTTACAAAGCCACCGGAGAAGCCCTTAGATGTTCTAGTTTCCAAGTGGGTAAGGAGAGATCTGACATTTTTGATACGTGACTTCAAGTGTAGCCTAGCGGTTGCTTGAGATATTGTCCGTAGATTATCATGTGGGAGAAATAAAAGAAGGAATGCATATATGGTATAGCCTCCCGGACTCACTTTCGTGTGATAAACTCAAACTATGTAATTTACACTCCAAATGTCATTTGTGTCGTTAGTACGACCACCACGTCATTTTTTTTTGCGAAGGATGATATTATATTAAAAAAGGTAGCACAGTACATCCAAATCTTACAAAAACCCCGGAAAACCTAGAAACTACAGACACGACCCTTCTAAACGATTCCACATCCTTCTTCAACATTCGCGCCGTCGCGCCGCCGCCGTAAAAGGTCAATCACCACCGCCACCAGCACCGAATCTCTCCTCGACCAACGAGGGACCTCAAACATTGAATATGCGCGCAAAAACCATCGACTTCGATCTCCTCTCCAAAAGCGAATCTAGGCGGCTGAAAGAACATCGGCCATCACCTCGGCGGAGAAGGAAAAGGAAAAAGTACCGTTCTTGTGAAAGGCCGCCATCGAAGCCCGACCTCGTCGCCGTCTTTGAAGAAGGCCGCCCCGAATCGCCACCATATCTTCACTAGCCCCTGCGGCGTTGGGCGAGCGCCGCCAAGATCGGAGGGGATGGGCCGGGAAGCACGTACTCCCACCACCGCATCGTCACCTCCGCCGGCCGATGCGTAGGGACGAAGACCTAACTTCGACTCCATGGACTGGGCGCAAAGAGGCCGGAGCCTCCTCACCGCCGAACACCAACCCTCCTTTTCTCCCCTCACCGCGGCTGGGCGCCGCGGTCCGCCACACCTCCAGAAGACCCGACGGCCTCCGGGCCCGAGCAGACCGGCCGGGCTCGCCGACGAAGAGGACGGACGGGGGCAAATTGCCCTTGAGTCGCCGGGGTCTACTGTAGTCCTAGCGAGAGGAGAAGAGGGGGAAAATGTTTTTACCACGTCGTTTAGTTTCAATGCACGAACTGCACGGTTGAATGAAATGAAACGATTTCCCTAACCATGTTGCAAAGTCCTAGGATCTGTTCGCATATCGTCTCCGATCCCCATTTATTTTCTATGCTTCACCTAATTTAATTGATAACGAAACCACCACTACAAGTTTTTATTCAAAAATGAAAATATACTGTTTCCTACAGTATACGTACCAAACTACTGTACCGTTTCCTCTCCAAACGTCACGCCCAAAACGTGCAAGTCCTGTGTTCGGTCTGCCTGTGCCTGGGATGGAAGGAAGCAGGTGGTGCTTGCTTTCCCACGGGCGAGCGAGCGCCGTTGATTAGCCGCGCCGCGACCACGGCCACGATGCGGCTGACGTGGTGCACGCCTGTGACCGTTACCCATCTGGCCATCATATCCGAGATCGTCCTACCACTTCCGCGCCGGGGACCAATGCTACCACCACCCCACGCCACCACCCGAGCCGTGGGCCCTACTCCAACCCGAGCTGTAGGCCCCACGTCGCCAGGGATGCCATCCCAATCCAAAACGGGGTGTGTTTAGATCACCAAAATTTGGTGTAAAAATCATGAAGATGTCACATCGGCATTAATCAGAAGACGTTTTTGTTTGTTAGTGGTAAATATTATCCTACCATGGCGTAACTAGACTCAAAAGAATCGATCTCATAACGCACATCTAAACTGTTCAATTAGTTTATTTTTACCTATATTTAAGACGCGATACGTATGCGGCGTTGTGATGTGATGAAATCTTCTTTTTGCGTAGTGAAATTTGGTGTAAAATTTGGGGCTCTAAACAGGGCCACGGTCCTCTTCCTCCAACTGTAGACAGCCAGCCAACAAGGCCTCCCCGTCCCCGTCATTGGAAATCTCCGAACAGCCCCTCCTTCCTCCCTCTCACCCCACGCGTAACGTTAACGGCCCCTCCCGCTGTCCCTCGCGCGTGGACCCACCTTCCAGTGACTTGCCACTCACGCCGTCGCCCGCCCACCAGGCGCCCGCCTGCCTTACCCCACACACCCCACGCGGCCTCCGCCGTGTGTCCTTATCCGTCCTTCTCCCACGGCCCACGCACGCGCAGCACGGACGGCGTGTGATCGATCGACGAAGGTAGGGGATGCAGGGGATTTTGCGGCTGGGGACGAAGCCGTGGATGAGGAAAAGAAAGCATGCTGGCTGTCGCGTTGCTGAATGATGAGTCACGAGTCCAGTTGGTTGTTGGGAGTACTCGCTGACGTCAACCGCTCGTGTCCTCATCCGGTCAACTGGCAGTAAAAGCTCCCGGTCGGTCCCCAGATTTCGCGCCTGGGAGCCGCCGATGCCGGAGGGGAGAAGACTAGCCGTTTGTTTGTGCGGTCCCAGCAGTCAGCAGCAGGCGTGCAAAGTGACTGGCACTGCACTGGCAGGTTGCAACGGGCACGGTTGAAGGTTTCAACGTGTCCGTTGCCGGCCGTCAAGCTCTGTATTGGATACTTGGATTGCTCCTGATCGGTATCGAGCTCTCTCTGCCGCTGGATTACTCGTGATGTTGCCCAATGAGTGATTCATTGAAGCTGGCTGGACGGACGGGTAGACGTTGCTGTTGTGGATTGGCTGAGATCATCGATCGATCGGCAACAAGTCCACTTGACTTGAGGTGGCGTGGCGTCGGCACGTACAGACAAGAACCTGTGCTATCACCTCATCTCCTGTCTAGCTTGGCACGGTTTTCCTGTGCCTTTTGCGATCGCAACAGCATATGTCCTTTTGCGGGAATTTCATTGCATTGGAGAAATTTAAGATAAAGAGGCGAGGATCATCATCATCATGTATTCATGTATACTAGCTATAGATGTGAGAGTCTTTGGCAATGTATGAAATGTTTGGATGCGGTCACATAGAAGCATGGAAGTTTGGTATATGAGCATTTAGTAATAATAATAATATGGTTTAGAAACGTAAAGCGGCGGGTATATGTGTGAATATTGATGGGATAGTTTGTTGTTTACATGTAGGAATCACTGCGGTAGTCACATTTGTTGGATCATGGTAGGGCGTGGCGGGGTTCATTTTATCTGCGCTTGGTAGCGATTATGGAAACATGCAATTTGGAGTTAATAAGGATTTATTGTTGGGGATTACAACTTGAGAATTAATTATTGGAATTGGGTTAATTAAAACGGGAATGTAAGAGCTTAGAGGATGGGGTAAAAAGTCGGAGACTCATATGTAGTTTGGAGTTAATATTTTATGCTAGCGGGTATTTACTGTTCGCTAACGGGTATCACTGGTTATTCGAACGGGTATTTACTGTTCATGCTAGTGGGTGCTCACTGTTTACTAACGGTTTTTACTGTTCATACTATCGGGTATGTAATGTTCGCTAACGGGTTTTTACTGTTCATAAGCACTGTTCATAGCACTGTTGAACTACAGTGATAACCTTCCTCAGGATTATAAGAGTTATATAGACGTAGATACGAGAAAAAAAGGAGGTGAAGAGAACATCATTGGGGCAGTGAAATTGGAACACTATTCCTACTGTTCCAGACTGCGAATTACTGATGTGTGGTATACTCAAGACAAGAGGCAAGACAAGATTTGGGATTTTCCGATAGTTTGGGCCTAGGGATCCGGTGATGTCCGTCAGTTGCAGGGGAAATTATCATGGGCCAAACGCCGACGGATGTTTAGCAGGGCCGAAAATTCTGTTTGTCCATAGGCAACAGAGGGGTTTTTTGTCCTACCCAAAGCCCAAAACATTCTGTCAAAAAAAAAAAAACCAAAAACAAACTTAGGAAGTTAGTGGACCTTCCTGGACCAAGAATAGTAGCCCAAAAGCCCTCTTCCCGTCCTTGGTGGCACTGAGCCCACTTACTACTTCTTCATTCACACGACTAATAGCTGCTGGGCCAAATCTCTATCTCTATCTGTTGACACAAAACAAGGTTCGCACCAACACACCAGACGGTCACGATGGACCAACGAGTATAACAGGATAAACAACACACTTTCGCGGTGAAGAGCGGCGAGTTTACAAGCAAACTAGCAAAGGATAACTATCGTGCTACGTGACGAAGAATCGACTAGTTTCCGAGCAAACTAGCAAAGAAGCCGCCCGCTCTCGCCGGGAGGGACCCCGTCGAAGGCAAGGACGTCGTCGGGTTGCTCTAGGTCGGCCGGTGAGCCTGGAGCGCCATCCTTGGTCGTCGGATCAAGTGATGAACAGCATGTAGAAGGTTGGAGAGAGAGATTTAGGGTTTGAGGATGTGTTTGTGTCGATTGGATGTAGATGAGATCAAATCGACCATGAACCTTTTATTATATAGGAGGGTGGTCTTATCCTTTTAAGAAATCATCAAAGATGTTTCCAATCACGAAAGGACTCTCAAAACCGATCGGAACGTTGCTCGGTTCGGGTCCGTTTTCCGCTGCGTGCGCGCCAGACGCTCAGCCGTGCAGCGCCAGACGCGTCTGCCGCACCAACTGACGCGCGAGCAGCGTCTGGCGCACCGGCAGACGCGGTACAGAGTCGCCTTCTGCGAGCGACACCGCCAGACGCAGTGGCCGGACGCGTCTGGCGCAGCCGCGAGCAGCGTCTGGCGTGCGTCGCGGCCTTTGCGCGCATGCAGCTGGCCACGCCAGACGCGGAACGAGCGTCAGCTGCCTCCAGCGCCGTACGCGACCTGACCAAGGCCTGGCGTCTGCCGTATTCACTTTGACCTGCTGCTCCTATTTTAGGATTGTACGAGGACACGTCAACCAACCGGCCATGCATATACGAGTCCATGCCTGCCTCTTGCCGATTGTACATCTCGACGCCATATTTAGCCTGATGTCGTGTTCATGCATGTCTCTTCTCTGCTTAACAAATTAACGACCGATGAACCAATCCAGACCATGCATGCCACATATACGTATATCACAAGTTGGCAACTCGGTTCCTTGCCATGTTTCTTGATCTTTTGATCCTTTTGCTGAATCACCAATATGTCCATGATGTCTTTATCACACTAATCCATCTAAAATCATACTCGGACATTTTCAGGTGTCAACATATGCCCCCCCTGTTTTCAGGCGAGAGATACGCTGAACCTGAAAACAAGACAAAAAACCAAAAAACACGAATGCCCATCGTATCGGTTGTCCAAAGCGACTAAAGGCGATACTATATATCGCCATTTTTGTTCTTAGGGCGATGCATGCATCGGCCATTGTCTGGATAACACTAGGCCTCTTGTTAAACACTAGGGAAATCTTTTTCAAGATATCTTCCGTTGATTGCCTTCGAGAAACTCTCATCTTTGATTGTATCTGGCTTATATAAGTTCCTGAAAATTATTTTGATCACACTGTAAATATAATACCTTCTTGGATCCTTCTCAATTTTTTAAATCGGCACTAGAATTAGAAATAATTTTTGGCCGATTTGAAATCTCATTTAAAAGAACATTGGCTGAACCGATTTGAACAATCGGTTGAGCTAATCGGTTTGTCCAGACACCTGACGTTGGTGCACATGCTTGGTCTGATCTTTTCTTTAATATATGGATGGAATGAATCATAGTGCAGCACCAGCTTTGTTGCTCCAGTAAATAAATGAGTAAAGAAGAGTGTGATAACATGTATATACTGTACTAACCAACAAACACAAATACGCAGCAAGATGCTATAAATTGATCGGCCAAACCCGATTAAGTTATCGGCCAAACCGATCATACAAAGAATGCGTATACAAAATATGATTAAACGTTAGCCTTGATTTAAACATGTATAAATTTAATCGGCAAAATTTGATAAACAAATAAAGCCATGATCAACTACACATATTCAACCGGTTAAGTTCGTTAATCATATATCTTCTTCTTGCCCCCGGCCTTGAGTCATCGAAATAAAATTTCCTAGGGGCTTTTTCACATAGCATGACGGTTGTAAACATTAATCGGCTATATTGCATGCTGAGGGCGATAACAAAGTATCGGCCATATGAATTCATCCATACCAACGAGCATAGCCGAAATATTTATTTTCGGCTCTTGATCATTGGCGAGCATAATAATTCGGCCACCCTCCACAATATAAAGACCCATACCAAGGATCAAAATAAAAATATGAGGGATAACCATACATACCCAAGGATGAATTCCACATATGCACAGCGAGAGAATACGGACGATGCCAAGACCAAAGATTTTGATGATTTGGTGCAAACCTCCGACTTGACGATTGTGTTCTGAATCTTTTCTTTCTATTCTTTGTTTGTGATGCACCGCTTGCTTGATCATCACCCTTTTGAACTCCAATGCTTTCTTTAGAGACCCATGCTAAGCCCCTTTCTCTTAGCTTCTGCTGAGCTTACGCAATTCCTTTTCTGCCACCTTGGTAAACCGATTGAGCATGTCGGTTTTACCTTAGTTGTGGGCAGTGACAATTTTTTCTTGATCTTAGGTACTTTTGCCTTTTCTTGTTCAGATTTAGTACCTACAGTATGAATAGATGATTTTTAACTTGTTTACCATTAATAGCCGATTTTTCAACAATGTAATCGGCTTTTCAATGGTGACGTTTAGATCTGAATTTTTGTTTTTCCGTCCATCATACTTCACGCGGTACACTTGCTTTACCACATTCCCTTTTGGCACAGCTCTAGACCGATTTTGATCAAATCGGTCTTTGTAAGATGAAGACTCTTTCAAGCGTCTCGGAGCTGCACACTGCGCATGTTGTGGCTCGAAATATGATGGAACATGCACCTTTCTTTGCCAATGTTGTTTTTTGAGGCTTATGCTTTGGAGGTAACTTTGATGCTTGGGCTTTCTTTAATCGATTTGCTTCCCTATCTTTGTATATTTAGCTAAGAGCTCCTCGAAGCTAAGCTTCCGTCTCCTATTGCCTTTTTCCTTGTCATGCTTCTTGCCTCCACTAGCTTTATGAGAATCCTCCTTTCCTTCATCTTGATGAATATGCTCTAAAGAAGGACCTCCGGCTAAGTCCCCTAGCTTAATGAAATTAATCGGCGTTTGGTGGAGATGGAGATATTTTATTTGCCCCGGTGTCTTCTAACATAGGAGCAACATTGCTATCCTTTGAAACATTTTCAACTTGAAATTTGTGAATAACAACTCTGTCTTTGCTTGAGGGTTCTTCATCTCTCTCTTGGGCATTAGAGCCTTGATCTTCAAGTGAATCGGTTAACGCAAGCGATTCAAAACCTGTTGCCATCGGGCCCGATTGAATCTAATCGGTCCACTTGTTGAGCCTTAGAAAACCTCAATCGGTCATTATCAATGTCCGATTGGATCTTATGATGAAATATATTGCAACTATGAGTATTATGATCGGATGCATTACACAACTTGCAATATATCGGTTGTTCCAAGTTCCGAAGTTGATGGCAAAGCATTGTGATCAATAATCCTAATAAATTTATTTTTCAACAACATGCCAAAGACATGATCACAACGGATCGAATCAAAGGTGAGCATTAATTTTTGTAAGCCGATTTTCTTATAGAATCGGCTTCAATGCTTGGCAAGCGAAGAGATTAAATTTGACATCAATCCATTCGGCCGCACCTTTACAATTATCTTTCATGCCGTAATTAAATGTAGAACAAACATCGGCATGAGCAATATTCTTCAATCTTAGCCCCGAATCATAAAACCCAAAGTAATTGCAGAACTTATATCTCATTCGGGACCAACTATGAATTGAATTTAAAATAAGTAAAGCAATCCACATATATGTATAATTCACATTAAGCATTGGGAAAAGCTTTAACTTTGACAAATCATTGTCATCGGCCTTCCAATTGAAGACAACATGTAGGCCGATGCAATCTTGTACCTTAGTGACGAAAGATGTAGCAACCAAGGTTCGCTCTCGATGATCTCACCGTTAGCAATACCTTTGGAAATAGTTTGTGTGCTCTCTCTAACGCCATCGATTTCCTCCTCGGGCTCTTCTTGCATCTCGACGCCCACCATAGTAGTGGCGAAACCTTCAAACGCCTGTGGAAAAATCTACAACAACGAGGGAATCGGCTTAGCCGACTTCGAAGTCGTCAATGCCGATTTATGCTTAATGGCAAAGACAACCTTAACCAGCTCGTTTGCCTCTAGGGTCGGCTTAGCCATCTCAAGTAAGGTAGTTGGCCTAGCCGAACTTAGTTGGTTTTTTTGGTCGGGCACGATTGGCTTTGGCTCAATCGCTACGAGGTAAAATACTTGCTGCCCACGCGAGTTTCATTAGCACACACCCTCTTTTGGTGAAGATCTTGACACATTAACGGGCGAGGAACCAATACTCCACCTTTATGTGTGTGCTGCACCTTTTTGCTTATGAATAGCTTGACCGATTTGAGCAATCGGTCTTGCTGATTTTTTTCTGTCCACTAGTTCTAAGAATTGATTCCAGCAATCCCTTTTGGACGATGACACTAGTGGTTGACCTCTGTTTATGAATGGGAACATGAGCTTGCCCCCGAGCCTAGAAGACTTGATTGTGATCTTGAGGCTTTCCCGATTGTCATTAGATTTTTCTAGCACCACCTCACGATCCGAGATTTGCTTTCTCTTCTTAGGCTCTCTAGGCTCGCCGATTATGACATTTTTTCCAATAGCGAATCGGCTTGCCCGGTCGAATTAAGATGGCTAGATTATTTTTCTCTAGAATTTCAGCCATCGAAAACGCCTTTCGCAAGGTGAAGGGCGTGCACCTTCTCCCAAACCGGTACTATCGGTTTTAGATGCCGAAGAGACCAATTTGGATCGGTCGTCGCCGAGGCAATCGGATTAGCCGACTGAGAAGTCGGCATGGCCGATTTAAGACAAGCGCCAAAGGCCATCGGCTTGGCCGACTGGGAAGTCGGCCTAGCTGAAGGAGTTATAGTCGGTGTAGCCGATTGGACAATCGGCTTGGCCGGCTTATAACAAGTAGAAATCGGTTTAGCTGACTTTAAAGTTGGCTTGACTGATTTTGAGGAAGTATGTAACCCTCCTTTCTTTCTTGTATCTCTAAGGTATTTTTGTGCAAAGTCCTCATTTTGCTTCTCCAACATTTTCGAAATTCTAACATTACCTCATCAAAATCAGTTTCTGACCGAGTATACCTTGCCAAACTTTCTTTGAGTTGGCTATCATGGAAATTATGAGAAGTCGAATGAGGTGCTGAATTTGCATTGATTCGGCTATGGTTATTAGTAACATGTGTAGCCGAATCATGAGCATTAGTTCCTGCATATGGCGCTGATTTTGGAGAGCAATTGACTGAATTATCATGCATCGGCATGTCACGTCGTGAACTTATAGCCCGATGAATGTACATCTGACATATTGCTAGAGGAATTAGAACTCAATAAATTTTCAGTATACATCGGCTCTTTATCATGATATACATAATTGTGACGCGAAGGGACATCATCAACATAAGTAGCCGATGAAACATATCTAGTACTATGATAACTAGCAACATCATCATGAGAATTAACGGTACTTGCAAAAGAATTATTATAATCATGTAATTTATTTGCATGGCGTACCTCGGGGTAGTTGTAGTATGCTGGATTTGTACTCTGGTGTGCCCCCATATATTCAACAAATAAATAAGCCTTAAATATTCTTGGTTCCACGTAGCAAAATTATGGAAGCACAAGCTTTATATCCACCCCTTCAAACTTGGAACGCTGATTTAACACAGCGTGTGGCAGACTTCTACTTGTTTGATCTTCTCGATAACGAACTACCAATACGAGACCCGAGGAAGCATGCACCGACGACAGCAACAAGCCAACAAACAAAAGTAATGCACGTATATATGTGTTTATATGTTACGTACTTACAGCCTTAAGCTTGATTTGAATCGGATTGTCGAAGATGTGGGCAAGCTGCACCCCAACGAACGCGATCGGCCTTATGCTTGATTGATTGTTGGAAATAAATACACAATCGGCCGTGAGGCCAGATCGATGCAGCGGCGATCACGTGAATCAAATAACAGATCGATTAATAATATGGCTAGGGTAAAGAGATTCGGCTGCAAAGTAGAGCCGAAACAATTCTTCTTCCCCAGCGGAGTCGTCAAAAAGTATGTTGACACAAAACAAGGTTCGCACCAACACACCAGACGGTCACGATGGACCAACGAGTATAACAGGATAAACAACACACTTTCGCGGTGAAGAGCGGCGAGTTTACAAGCAAACTAGCAAAGGATAACTATCGTGCTTACGTGGACGAAGAACGACTAGTTTCGAGCAAACCAGCAAAGATGCCGCCAAGCTCGCGCCGGGAGGGACCCGTCGAGGGCCGTGGGGACGTCGTCGGGTTGCTCTAGGTCGGCCGGTGAGCCTGCAGCGCCATCCTTGGTCGTCGGATCAAGTGATGAACAGCATGTAGAAGGTTGGAGAGAGAGATTTAGGGTTTGAGGATGTGTTTGTGTCGATTGGACGTAGATGAGATCAAATCGGCCATGAACCTCATATTATATAGAGGAGGGTGGTCTTATCCTTTTAAGAAATCATCAAAGATGTTTCCAATGACTCTCAAAACCGATCGGAACGTTGCTCGGTTCGGGTCCGTTTTTCGGCTGCGTCTTGGCGCCCGGATGCTTTCGGCCGTGCAGCGCGGGGACGCGTCTGCCGCACCAACCGACGCAGGCAAGCAGCTGCCCGCGCACCGGCAGACGAGCGGGTACAAGTCGCCTTCTACGGCGACACCGCCAGACGCTAGCGTGGTCGGAGCGTCTGGCGCAGCCACCGGCCAAATTCTTATTTGGCGCACGCCCGCTACTTGAGGGAAACGGGCAAGACGCTTTCTTCTACTCCTTCTAGTCTTCTCTACAGCCCGTGACCGCCAGGTGCTTGTATATTTTATTTTTATTTTTTGAAAACAGTGAAACGCCGCCCCGTGACCGCCACCCACCCTTTCATTTCCCATTTCTCCCTCCTCCTTTCCATTTCTCCCTCCTCCTTTCCCCATTTCTCCTTTCGGCGACGAAAGCGTTCGCCGGAGTTGCGATTTGGCCCACGGCGGACTATCCCTTACGGTCGGTGCGCCCTCATTTTGTGCAAGCCGGCGGCCGTCGCAAGCCTCGTGCTCCATCTCGGGCCGTCGTCGCGGCGTTCGTTTTGCAAAACCCTCGCCGGATTTTTGCGATTTTGCGGGGCGGTGGATCTTCCCCCTCCCGCCGGCTACGCCTCTCGCGCCGCGATTTGTGCGCCAAGCGTGGTCCCATCTCCGACCCGGCGCCTCGCCTCGAAATGCACTTTCGCCGCCCCTTGATGCATCATTTGCCGCTCCACCTCCGGACACTCGCGTCCGTGCTCCTCGCCCGGCGGAAGGGTGGCGGGATCTCGTCGGGGCGGTGTCCATTCCAGCGAAACCCTCCGCCTCGCCTCGGCCGGGTCCTCGTCTAGCGCGGCGTTCTCCATACCGGGGAGAACCTTTTGGTCGCCACGGTGCGGGTGAAGCGGGGTGACGCGGCGGCGTCGTTCTTCTTCGTCTCGCTGGCCCGACGCATCGATTACCTTGGGGGGATCTGGCAGCAGGTGAAATTTGTTTCGATTTGGTTACGATTTTTGTGCTTCGATTTGGATTCGAGGCGAGGCGGATTTCGATTTTGAGTCGGGTTTCGTTGTTCTAGTCGTAGGCGGATTCGATTTTGGGCCCGAGGCGCAGACGAATCCTTGCATTTTTTTTTGTTGAGATTTCCGGGCGGATTGGAGTTGGAGGAGCGCAGAATCCAAGGGCAGCGTCGACCCGAAGCTTCACCCCTGCTGCAGCACTAGGTCATCGACGCCGTCAGCATCTACGCCTTCCCACACCTGCCGCAGTCATCCAGTGCGACACCGTACTCCCCCCCTCCGGGCTCTTGTCTATGTTTATAGATTTTTTTCCCCACCGCAACTCGCCGAGAGCAAAGTTGAAGAAAATAGGGAAATAGATGAATCATGTTTCTTTTTGTTTTAATGGATTCGATTAAGAGGCACCATGGTTTTCTCGGGGTGCCAATGCTAGCACTGATAAATTGATTGTTCTCCTTTTTTTTTGGGTGCCAAACATTGCGAACATGATGAATATATTCCGATTACCTCGCCGTGTTTTGCGAGGGTAATTGAATTTGTAGATGGCACTTTCGTTGGCAATTATTGTTGGGTGGTTAGTTAGGGAGGGATGAATTTGCTTGCCGCCTCCGGTGGGAGTGCGTGAAGTTATGTATGACGACGAGGAGGTTATTATATGCTTCGAGTTCGGGAGGTTGGATGAAAGGCTTGATCGTGGCCCGAGCCCCCTAAGGAAGGGTCCTAAGGAACCCGATTTCAAACACTGCATTCGCTAACATCTTTTACAATACTTGGTTCGAATCATTGTTCTCGTTTGTGTTGCAAGAATGAGATCTCTCTTCATTGGAAATTTAAACTCTCTTGGGATTGAAAGTGTGGAAGGGATAATACTCTACACTAAAACCTCCCTCCTTAGGTCCAAGTTTCTTTTGTCTTTGCTTCAAAGATCATTCGGCTCTCGAACAAAATTGCAAATTGCTTTACGTGAATTACCGCAGCGTGGTAGCCTTGTACTAGTAGAAAATGTATTATATCTCGTAGAAACGGCTAAGTCCATTCCTTATATTTTAGGAAGGATTGAAGGATCTCACCCCGACCACCATTTGTAGTTAAAAGGGTGCAAAGTAAGGAAGTAGTCATTCTTTTGTCTTTTTTGGAGCTACATCATCAGCTATGTGTTACCTTGTTTTCACTTCCATTAAGCATATGTCTTCGTTCCATACTAGATTTTACATATGGCAACTACTTTCGGTGTCTGTGTATTATAATCTAGAGTGGTAAAGCCACACGATTGTTCCATCGGTGAGATAAAGCTATGAAAGTTAAATGTAGAGAATACTCTCCACCCCCACCCCCAAAGCACAAGATAAATCATTTTGGTGTAGAAAAATGCAAGATGCATTACGCCTTTTAGTTGTAGTATTGGCACCTTAACGACACAAACCTCCAATGATATTACATGCTAGAACCTTAAATCTGAAAACGAACAAAGACCACACAGGTCTTGCTATAATTTCGGTTCTTTAACTTCGATGTGATGAAATTTGGGTTTGCCCATTATGAAAAAATTAACTCGGGGAGTGGGGTCTCATGGAGTTTCAGTTCTATCTATCGCCCCCTGATTTTTGTTCCTTCAGCCAATTTGATGAAATGCCAGTCTTTCTTTGGTTAGATTAAACTTCAGTAGGGTGAGTTAAAAGTAACTAGGGTTAACTGAAACTCGGTGTGGTTATTTATACTACAAAAGCCCAATAAACAATTTACAATTGAATGAATGTGGTGTGAGTGTGGAAGTTTTTGCTGGTTTGCATGACACTTTATTTAGCAATCAATCTGTTATTTGAAGTAACAAAGTATTCACTGTATTCCTTTTTAGCACATGATAAATGGGCCTGGTTCGGTCAACTTTCTGAGAATTGATTCTAGCTGTCCATGGTCGGGCCCGGTGATACTAGGATTTCTACCTAGTCGACTAACGTTTTTATGTATGGCCTCTGTGTAGGGAAAGTGCAAAGGAAAAGTATGCAATTAGTTGTGATTCTTCTATTTTTAAACATGAACTTCTCTTAAGTTTATTAGCATATATATTTTTTTTCCCAAAATCACGCATGTACTTTGAATTGCTTTTTAGGAGAAACTGGAGTTTGTTACATGGCTTCGCGACAATGTCGACGCGAGTTGCCTTAGAATGGGTGGAGGAAGCACACAAAGATCACCGGCTCTAACGGTGGAGCTTAGTAGGTTGTACTAACCGGGGAAACAACGAGCGCCTAGAACGACGTGGATCGGCTTTGCCAAGGCTCGAAAGCAGTCCCTCGTTCGTCTTGACCCTAGTCCCTACTAGTATATATGCATCTTGAGTCATTGGACTAGTTATATATACATGTGGGTGGATGCGTGCTCTTGTTAAAGTATGAAAATATGTAAATAGAATAATGGATCGAATTGGTAAAACTTGTCTTTTGCATTAATCGATGGTTGACAAGGTGAAGTGGTGTGGTGAAAAGGGCACCAAAGGACACCACCACCAGATTAATAAGTTGTCTTAATCTGTGATAAAGAACATGCATGTCCCTTTGGTGGCCATGTTAACCGTCTCAGACAATTATTAATGTCTACTCTAATCTTTGTGAGATCACTTCTGAACAGGTATATATGTGTCTTAATTTGTGATATAGAGAGAGATATTGTGCGTGGGTGAGACAAACATACATAGAGAGAGAGAGAGAGAGAGAGAGAGACATATTGGGTGTAGTAGAGACAGACATAGATAGAGATAGAGATAGAGAGAGAGAGAGAGAGAGAGATTGGATAATCAGCTAGTAATGGGCTAGATATATTCTTTTCATTAGTTTCATTTATTTACTAAACTTTTTGTCAGTGCTCTTTAATTTTCCTGTCGTTTTAAACTTGTCATTTTACTCTAAAATATGGTTTTATAAAGTTATCTACTCAATGCATTTAACCCGTATTTTTTTTTACAAACGAAGTGACGACCTGCTTTCGTTAAATTGTTTTATTGGTGCCAAGCACTAGGCCAAATCAGAAAAGCACTCACATCCAAATGGCTCTATTTAGTACCAAAATCTTGACCCACCGGGCCGGCCTCAAACGCCTTTGAGCTTATAGGGTGTGCGATACCATGCTCCTGCTGCCCTCCAGGGTTAGGTTCATGTGTACTAGATAGCATACTAGTTAATACTTGTAGTTTTTTGAACACTTTGCAAGGTTATATATGCAAAATCAATGAAGCATGTAGAGTAAACTTACGGTGTTTCTCTTGTGGTGAAATCTTGATTTGTAAATGTTACAACTTCACATTTGCATATATATATTTTTCACGAATATATACTTGATTCAACTACATTTAATGTACCGATCATCCCTTCTCCTAAAAAAAAACATATCCACAACTATTTACGTATGAAGATCTAATATCACCACTACTATTGACATTCTTTGCATGCATAACTCTATTTGCTTTATTAGATAGAGGGAGAGGTGGAGAGAAAGGAGCACGATCATAGTCCTTACCTTCTAGATTTCGAGAGATGAATATATTGTTTATATATCTTGATTGACTTGAAGTTCATAACTCTATTTGTTTATATATCTTTGAAGTCCTTACCTTCTAGATTTCCGGACATATGTTGCCGATGAAAGGATTATATAGCAATTATTAACTAAGCACATTATTGTACTAAACAAATTGTTATTTTTTGCTTGAATTGGCTTTCTTCAAAAGATGCGAATTCTATTGAAAGGATTATTTTTCTATTTTATTGTTTTGGTGCAGAATATTTCTTTTTTTTGGCTTAGCTTAGATATTTTGCTCGGATGTTTGTTGCATTAACAAGTCATTTTTTCCCTTTTAATACTATTATTACAAGCTAATACAATATAGATCTTGTCGTCACCTCTTAATTCTTTTACGTCTTCAACCTAGTATAGTTTATCATAATTAAACTATTTTATCCAACCTACTAAATCCAACGCTAATCTGATGACTACATATATAATTTTATTCAGGTTTTTCATTTTTTTTTTTATATTTCAATGCATTGAGTTCTTGGAAATAAAAAATATCCATTTCTATTTACGTGTTCAAGACGTTCTCCGAAGTCACCATAATAATATCCCTTTTGCTTAATTTTTTTTGGCTTTTTCCTGAGCGCCATCTTTTTGTTTCATATAAGTGATTGTTCTCAATATTTAGTTTGCTCAATAGGGAGGGAGGAGAGAGAGATAGAGAGAGAGAAAGAGAGAGAGAGAGAGATAGAAAGAGAGAGAGAGAGAGAGGGAGGGAGGTAGGGGGAAGGGAGCGAGGGGAGGGACCTTGGATCATCAGCTACTAATGGCCAAATTTAACCCTGAAGAGATCGCAAAGCAACCTTTTTGATTTTTATTGGTAGCATGGACAACTCAACCTTGATTTGTTTTTGCACCGATTAGTAGTGATATTATGATTTTTTGAGGAGAAATGACAAACTGCATGGCCGGATGGTTCCTCTTTTCCACTCTGTTCTAGTGTAGATGCAATCAAGATGCACATATATTCTTTTTTTAAAAAGATGTTTTGATTTTTTTGTAATATCCATTTAATGCATATCTATTGTATGTGTGCGAGGAAGAGTTGCTAATGCAGAGAAAAATACCTCGGACCTGATCATTTAGTGCTCATGCAATTTAATTAGCACCTTGCACCTACAGGTAAACACACTCATTAATTATTATTCTTCAACGAGAATATTTAATTGAATTAGCACCTTGTTCATTTATTGATATTGCAATTTGAGGACCTTGTCCATTTAATGTCCGATTTTATGTTTACAAATTGTAGTTCGTCGATTTAGTTATATCAGATAATGGTCACCCCTTTTCATGTTTCTATAAAATGAAATTGAATCTATGCTATAGGGAGGGAGAGTGATATGGTGTTGAAATTTTGTGGATTGCAATGTTAAAATATATAGTGGATTTTTTGTGCATCAACCTCGATGAATGCTAATTCTAATCTGTTATGAGAGTGTGAATTGGGTTGGGATTTAGGTGCAGTCAGTAGCTTTTTATGAATGTTGTATGGAGTTAGAATAAAGTTTGTTGTACTCTTATGAGTGATAGTGAGACAGAGATAGAAGTAGAGAGAGGAGGGGGAGAGAGGGAAATACAAATCATCCGAATGAGAGGTCACTTTTTTTCCAAACAATCCATTATCGAAGTTTTTGCACCTAACGGTCACCAAAGGTGCGATAGATTAGCTATTAAATGGATGATTAGGATTTTATTATACCTTCCCATATATCGGTCTTTTTATTTGTGTTTTTTTATGAACTTCAACATGTACTTTTTTTATCATTTACAAGTATGCTCGTGACACACAAACTTGAATTCATCATCACATTTTGGATCCCATATTCCTCTTGATTTCCTAGCTTAGGGTTGAAGGTTAATTAAAGTTAGAATTTTAATGATGTGATATATGATAAGAATGTGAAAATTAACTAAACAGAAAGAAATTGTGCAGTACAGTAGCAAAAGTTTTTTTTTTGCTTGTCTCCTTTTGCTACTCTTTTTCGTGATAATTTTGTGTGTTGATTGATAACTGAATTTTGTTTTTGGAATATTATTTTTGTGTTGTTTGATAACTACAAGTATGGGGGGTAGATAGGTAGATTTAGATATATTTGGGAGAGAGAGGGAGAGGTAGGTATAGATCTTTGGGAGAGTGAGAGAAAGAGGTATAGAGAGAGAGAGTCAAGCATAGAGATGGAGATGGAGGTATAGAGTGAGAGGGATAGAGAGACATATTGAGAGAGGGAGGTATAGAGGGATAGAGGGTCTCTTTTTATGCAAAATGCCATCTACTTGATTCTCTTTTCTCATATAGATTCCGTGGTTTTTTTTTTGTTGGTATTCATCAAAGTATGATGCTTTTTTTGAACCATGCCTTTTAAGTTCTGAAATAGTTGTGAACTCCTCTTTGACAAACCTAGATAAACTATGACTAACTTTTTTTTTCATTTTTGTGATAACAGAGTTCAATGGAGTGACTATATTAATCGCATTTCTTTCACAAATCAGTTTTTTGAAGCAAAAACAATGACGAAGAAGGTATGCTATAATGTCACATAATTTCTATTATTAGAATTTCATGTATTGCTAGGTTCAAAAAAGGTTTATATTCACAATTTTTTAAACTTTAAACTATGATGTAATAAACTTTTTTTTTTTTGTTGCTATGTTTAAAACTTTGCACTTTTCGTTTACAAAAAAAATTTGAACCATGACATAGCAAACTTTATAATCCTATTTAATTAGCTTTAAAGCTGGCTGGTCGATTAACTATGATTAACTTTGAACATTATCAACTTTGTACTGATAGGTAGAAAACTTTTATATAACTCGAATTATATACTCTTATCTATAATGATTTAAGATGTTTTGATACTATTACCTTCGTTTCCCCATTTTTTTTTTTTTTTTTGTCATCATACATGCTTACATTGGTTATTTATTTCTATTTTGATAGAGTTTCAAAGTACAAGTATAAAGTGTGGGCACTTTTCAAATTTTGTGAAGAATTTGACAGATGCACAAAGAGCTTCCGTTAGGGGCTTGTGGCTTTGGTAGTTTGTTGCACTTTTGATCGCTTTGAAGCTCCCGTGATCAAGAGCGTATATGCCGGCATGCAGATTTGATGTACCCACAAGGACTGTGTGGATGGAAAATGGGTCTACTTTTGATCTAAATGCATTTGTGGCACACCAGATACTTGGAGTACCTTTAGGTGGATGGAAAATCAAAGATCATGCTTCAAGGTCGATATAGAGATTGTTCTTGGTGATACCGGGTACCGCAGATTTGCAATCACCATCAATGAGTTGTTTAATTTGGTCACCCCGAGAGCTTACCGGAGAGAAGTTTGTTCGTGTTTTCATGCTGATATCACTTTCAACCTTTTCTACGCCCCTACGAGCTATCCAAGAGCCGGCAAGAGATATTACTGCAGTAGTTTCGCATTGCAGAAATAGGAAAGTATGACCGAGCTCTTTTATTGTGGATTGGTTAGTAGATGGAATACATGAATTCCGTAAATCAAGTAGCTAAAAAACAAGGACATGCCTACGCTGTGTGGTTGCATAATTGTGCTAGTGGTGGGTAGTCTTTGAAATTTTTAGTCCTTTTTTTTTTCCCAAACATTTGTCTTATTCTCCAATTCCTTCATTATCTCAAACTCAAAACATTTTATTTCTTTTTGACATTTTATTTCTTTTTTTGTTTCACACGCTAGTTTGCATTCTTTGAATTCATCAAGGAACCAGGTGTCATACTACGTGAAGATTGGCCTCGTATCAAGGTTTGGAATGATCGGATGGTCAATGAATATTTGGAAGTGGAAGGGATGAGTGATGATGATTCTTTTGGGGATATTGAGGTATGTGCTTTTAAGAATTTTTCGGAAAACAAATTCTTATGTTTTAGGTTTGACAATGATAAAGTTTAGTATGTTGTAGTATAAGTTTTAAACTTATTCCAGACTTTTTAAAATGCTAAGTTTAGTTTGCTGCAAAAATTCTTTTTAATATGAAGTTTATATAGATTTTTATTTTGTAACAGCTAAAGCATGTCACCGAGACCCCATTTGTAGCTCTTTGGTTCATTGTCTTCAACAATTTTCGCTAGAATTTGCTTGCCCAAGTTGAGAGTTTTATTGAAAACATGGCACCACACTATGGTGTCAACTTTGCAGACACAACAATCAAGCAAATGTAACCACTTATTTCCCCGCTTTTTGAAATTTTTAATTTTTTTGTTGATGCAATTCAAACTTGCACTATTAGTTTTTTAATATATTATATTTTTTACTCTTTTTTTTTGGTGTATGATTTTTTGTGAACAGGCAAGGAGTCGATCAGAGACATGTGCAGCAAATTTCTTAGAGATATCATGGCAAGCATCGATTTACGCAATCCAACCTGTTATCTCCAATCAACTTTGCTCCATGGCGAGTTCATGTGGACTAATCATGGTGGTGCCGCCGATTTTGCCCCGCCAGAGCTAATGATGTCCCGTGTCCATCCGTATACCTACAGACAGCAATGGTTGTGAAGCGACTCTCGTTCAGCCTACGAGAGGGATTTAGCTCGAGGGGTGACTACCCGTAGCGTAAGCAAGCAAAGGGATCCTTCATTTGTACTGTAGGCTTGAGAAGCCGTAGCGATAAAGCGAGGGAGAAGAATGCAACATTTACCCCCTGGGTGGGCGGTGCACCGTAGCACAAGGAAGCAAAGGGACTCATCACCGCTCACATTGAAGTTGAAGTTCCCGACGCCAGAACCGCGCAGCAGAGAAGTGCGTAAGGATGCAACATTTGCCCCTCAAGTGGATATGACCCGTGAGCGGCGGGGCAAAGGAACGCGACCGGGTCGCCGGATGGAGGTCAAGATTCCGACGCCACATCGATGCATTCATGTCGGGCAACAACAAAAGGTACAAAAAACATGATGTAGGTAGGCCTAGTGGAACCGAGAAAAGAGCAGTCAATCAAGAAGAAGTAGTTCCCGATTCACCGCGAAAGTGTTGTGCCCGAAAAAAATGAAGAATAATGATAGTGCAAGTAAACTTGAGTTTGTTCTTCAGCCCAATGAAGCAGATGCAAGTCGGGAAGACAATGAAATTTTGATGTCCGGCCAGGACAATTCTATTGGTGGCGTAAAACCCTTTTGTCGACCCTCCCCGTTGCTCAACCGAAATTAATGCCGAGGTGGACACTGGCCAACTAGGCGGCTCTGCTTCAAATTTTGGTGAGCAAGTATTGACAATACTCTTTTTAAAAAACCAAAGGTCTTTCCTTACTTTTTTTGCTATATGTGTTTATGTGTGCAGCCCCTACACCTAGTGTAGTACCGCATTCTTTTGAAGGTGAAGTACCTCCGGCTAGTAGTCGAAAAAAGGAAGAATGATGTTGTCGCAGCAGAGAGCAGAGAGGTTGTTACAAGTGCTAATAAAGCTTTGGTGATACGAGAAGAACCTATTGTTTTTGAGCCCGATTTGCCCAAGATTTTTTGGAATGATGGTGCTACGACTTTTGTTGAGAATGTATTAGGACATGAACAACGAGGGCAAAGACACAGTACCAATATTGATACACACCCATTCATACCGAGTCAACATCATTTGGAAGTATCAATCGCGGCTCAGGTGATTCCTACGTAACTCCAAAGTTGCCACCCATGCCTACGCTTGGTATTGAACTTAGCAGATTTCAAGTACACAAGCAATCAAGACCCATGCCAAGGGTGATGATGAATCTGGTTTTGGTGAGCAAGCGTCTTCTTTTTTTCAATTTTTTTGAAAATCATTCATGCATTCATTTTACCTAAATTTTTATAATTTCATTTTTTTTTTTTTTCCATGTGCGCAGACACTAGGAAGAGGTTGCTTGATTTTGTTGTACCCGATCCTTTGAAAGGTGTAGAACGCCCAAGTGAATAGATTGAAGAGAAAAAGCTGCCGCGATCTCTAAGACTCAAAAAGTGGTTGGGACTGGTCCGTTTGAGATAGTGACAAGACTAACAAAAGCAAAGGTCAAGTGTCAAAGAGTTGCAGATTATAGCACTCGTGTGGAATCAGGTGAAAAGTCTACAGAGATGAAGGATCAAGACGACGTAACTCCCGATATCTGAGACCCACCTAGTGTCAAATCAATTCCTCCTCGTGGTGGTAAGCAACCCTAGCGTTCATGCAGGTTTACATGTAGCTTACATAGATTCATACAGTTACTTTTGCCATTGATTATTTACCTTTTTCTCGGCCCTTCCCGATATATATATATATATTTTTTGAAACATGTATTTCTTGAACCTGGCTGTTAAGAGAGGAAGTCATCCGAACAATTTGCAAGGAAGCGTGCTTTCGTAAAACCATCAGTTCATTTGGGTACACAAGATCTCTTCTTCAACCTTGCACAAGAGAAGATTGATTGTCAACTTCTCGAGACTAAATTATATGAATTGGCAACAAGACGTTTATCTACACAAAAGAAGCAAGAAAGGTATGTATCCAACTATAATGGCAAGATATTTTTCTAGCATGAGACCTCAATTTTTGCATTAACCAATTATTTTTGTCATGCTCCAAATGGTGGCAGTTCAGGTGGTAGGATAGACAGAGAAGTATAGGCAGACAGAGAAGTTTTGAGCCAGTTTTCGAGAGGTTTTTGAATTGAGGTAGGTAGTGAGGGATGGACATAGAGAAGAAGAGAGAGGGAGAGAAAGAGAGGGATATGGATAGGCTTAGCGAGAGGAGGGAAGAGAGAGATACATGAAGGGAGGTATGGGGATAGGGGAAAGGAGACGAGACGAGACGAAAATCGCATCTTGCCGGTGACTCGGGTGGATCGGAGACGCAGACGAAAGCAATTTTTTTTCTTTTTCCGATTCTCATCCGATGAAAAAGGTTCAGTGCTTTTCATTCACGGCCCGGTCAAGAAAGCAACTCGGAGTGAGTAGTTGCAGTCGGGCAGGCAATGCTTTGACATCCGTGCCTGGCCGGCTGTAGGGCGATCGATCCATCGGGAAAGAAGCGCCAAATGGTGTTGTGGAGTCGTTCGATGAACAAACAGTCAGTTTTGTATTGCTAGTAGTATAAGCTCGGCACACGAATTTCATCTCCGGAGATGGAGAAATCTCTTTGTGTTGTTGGTTTTTGCAACCGAAAGTGCATGTGCGCCTTGAGAGCCCGGGCAAGGCAACACCAGGCGTGTGAAACCCAATAAAAAGCATCAAGGCTGCATGATCACCTTTGCAACAAAAAAATATGCTCCAAATGTTGTGTTGTTGGGAGAAGGAGAGGATGGATATATGCGGGGAGTTACATAGAGATGGGGGTGGAGAGAGGGGAGAGAGAGAGAGAGGTAGAGGAGAGGGAGTGGAAGTGAGAAATAGAAATATGGGGGGGCACGTCTGGTCATTTTTTATTTCTATACTTACTACCGGGCCGACACCATATTTTTTAGCCATTGATTCGCAGCCGCATCCTCGTTTCCCATGCACCCACACATAATTATGTGTTAGTAGCAAAGACTCGCAAGCTGCTGCCCCCCCACCAATCATGGCTCCTTTTGGTGGGAGTGATGCATAGAGATAGAGGTAGTGGGGGGGGAAGGGAGGAGAGAGGGACAGAAATATGGATACTGGGAGAGAGAAAAAGATATAGAAATGGAGGGAGGGGGAGGGGGAGAATGAGAGAGAGTGTGAGTGATGGATAGGCAGAGGGAGAGGGAGAGCAATAGGGAGATATAGGCAGATAGAGGACAGAGTGTGTATCTCTCTGGTTTTTTACAACTATAAAAGGCCTGGAAGTAGCTAGGCACAGCTGACAACAGTGCATAATATGTAATTTTTAAAACTAGAAGCCATGAAAGTCTGCATTGGTTGAAACAATGAAACCATATTATGCAGGAAATGTCCAAAGAGCATTTTGTTGAGTGTTTTGTTTTTCTTAACTCGCACTTGAATTGCATGTATATTATCCGAAAGAGAGATGATCTGAAAGAGATATGCACACAAAAAAAAATTATGTTTGGATCAAGAAATAGAGATATAGATAGGGATTGATAGAGACGGGGTATAGAGAGAGAGAGAGAGATCGAGGGATGGAGGGACATAGAGAGAGAAAGAGAGTGATAGGGACAGGGACAAGGCACAAGGAGATAGAGATTGAGTTTGAGATAAAGATAGTGAGAGTTAGACAGAGAGAGATGGAGATAGAGGGACAGAGATTGGAAATAGTGGGAGAGTGCCATAGATGGATACGGACAGCATGCAAGAGACAGAGAGGGATATAGAGGGAGGTTGAGAGATAGAGGGAGGGAGATACATAGGTAGAGAGAGAGAGAGAGAGGGAGGGAGCCGGATATGTATGACAAGCCCAATCTAGATGATTTTAAGCATCATCCTTGTACCAAGCACCACATCGGGGGTAATAAGTATGTTCCCAATTCTTTTTTATGAATAGTTTCTCATATTGAGAGAGAATAGAGAGTGAGTTTGAGAGGGTGAGATATAGGCATATAGAAATAAATAGAGAGAGATACGGAGAGAGAGAGAGAGAGACAGAGAGAGAGAGACTAATGAATAGAGGTATACAGAGTTAGAGTCAGGAGGGGTAAGAGTGAGAAAGAGAGAGACAAGGAGAGTTAGAGAGATTTATATAGAGGGTAGATGGAGAGAGATGGGGGAGAGAGAAGTAGGGATGCGAGGGGACATAGAGAGAGTGATAGAGGTATAGGGGAGGGGACAGGGAGTTAGAGATGGAGATAAAGATAGTGAGAGTTACACAGAGAGAGGCGGTAAAATATTGAGTACTAGAGGGAGAGGGACAACAAGAGACAAAGAGGCATAATGTCAGTATATTTTATTTTTGGTGGACATGTTTGCATCTAGTTACTTTCATTTTATTTTTAAAATTAACTTGTTTTTTGTAGATTAGTCTGTCTTTGAACACCAGTTTGAACAATCCATTTGTTCTTTTGCTTTGCACACATTTTTGGATGGGGTGCACTCCTTGTTGATATATGGTTGACAAATATTGACAAAACTTTGTACTACCACATTAAAAACTTTATCTTTGGTACATTCAAACTTTTTGACTTATTAGATGATAAACTTTGTTAAAAAAGATAGCTTCAACTCTTTATCTTTGGTACATTGAAAACTTTGCACTACCGCATTAAAAACTTTATAGTGGTACCTTGAAAACTTTGTAGTATCGTATTAAAAACTTTATACTTTGGTACCTTGAAAACTTTTGACCTATTAGATGATAAACTTTGTATTAAAAAAAAGATAGGTTCAACACTTCATATTTGGTACATTGAAAACTTTGTACTACCGCATAAAAACTTTTTATAGTGGTACATTGAAAACTTTGATGTATTAGATGATAAACTTTGTTTAAAAACAAAGCTTGAAAACTTTAGAATCAGATATTAATAAAACTTTTTAACCATGATATTTCCAAACTTTGTGCCGCTAGGTTTAACACTTTGGTATATGACATTATAAACTTTTTAGTAGTGAGTTCAAAACTTTTAGAATTTATAGAACTTTTTTTTTTTTAATCAGTCTTTGTGTTGTCACATTTAAAATCTTTATACTTCTACATCCAAAACTTTGCACTTGGAAATTTTAAAATTTGAAATCTAATATTATAAGCTTTATAGTTTTTTTTTGTATATATATGATCTGTCATTGTCTTTATCAAAACATGTAATTACTATTTTTTTGCAAAAAAAAACAGCTACTGATTTTCTTCCATTGAGATGTTTGTTTCATTCTTTCTTTTTTTTTTCCGTAATATATTGACATCACTAACTTTTTGTTTTCCATTTTTATGTCATTTTTACTTGTAGTAACAAGAATATGCCGGTATTGGTCGGTTCTATGTTACTGAAGATACATTTGCAGAATCTTTCAAAGCAAGGGGATGGGTAGGCAACTTTGAGATGGATTTGTTTTGTGAGGCAATGAATGTAGACTACATTTCTCAAAAGAAAAGAGATGTCAAGAAAATAAATCCCGGCAAATTCTTCTTTACTAGTGATATTGTGGTAACATTTATATCTTTTCCCTCTCTCCGCGATATTTATTTTTTTTTTTTTCTCTTTGTCCGATTTTTTTTTTCTACTTCTTATGGTACATTTCAAATTCACAAAGTACCTGTTTTTTTGTTTCAAATGAAACAGGACAAACTAAGGGTAACCAAGAAGTTCAACGTCTCTGCAGTAAAAGGAATATGTTATGAAGAAGTTGGAAATTTCAATGGACAAATATGATATGGTTAGTGAAGATTTTTTTCCCTATTATGAATATTAGTTAAGTTAACTCAAATATTTATTTTCTCAAACAATACTCAGGTCATGATCCCTGTTCTTGATATCAAACATTGGTGGTTAATAGTTGTTGACCTCGAGAGATCATCGATTTGATTTTCTAAACTCATGTCAAATGTCTGGCGATTGTTTGAAGACCTCAATTCAGGATAGTAAGATAATTTCTCTCTCTATCGGTGCATGTAATCTCCATCATTTTTACACTTTTTCCCCATCTTTTTGTTTTACGTGTCGAGTGTAATAATTTCAGGCTGCTTTGCCAGACGAGTCTATGTATGACAAGCCCAATTTTAATGATTTCAAACAACAACCGTAGCCTTCAAAGACCACAACAAAGAGAACAAGTATGTTTCCCAAATTGTTATGAATAGTTTTCGTATTTAGAGAGAACATAGAGGGAGTTTTTTTGAGAGGTCTGCTGCTTTCCTTCCTTGAGCGAAAACTTGTGATCTACTTTTGAATAATCAATGCATTGGACCGCTAGTTTATTTTTTTTTAACAGCTTTTGAGTTTTTGCTCTGTTAAATCATTTTTTCAGAACTTATTTAAAAATTTAGCTAGTTTGTGCACAGCAATGTTTAGATCACGGTAGAGAGACATAGATGGATAGGAGGTATGGGGATAGGGGAGGGAGATAGGGACAAGGACAAGATGGGTATATGCGGGGAGTTACATAGAGATGGGGGGGGAGAGGGGAGAGAGAGAGAGAGAGAGAGAGAGAGAGAGAAGTAGATAGATAGGGGTAGAGGAGAGGGAGTGGAAGTGAGGGCACTGTCTGTCATTTTTTTAAAATTTTCTTAACTTACTGCTGCTGACAACATATTATTTTTAGCCATTTCATTGCAGCCCCATATTGTTTTCCATACACCCACACATAATTATGTTTTTAGTAGCACTTCACAAGATTTACAAGCACCAATTATGGCTCCTTTGGTGGGAGAGATGGATAGAGATGGGGGAGGGAGGAGAGTAGAGAGAGAAAGAGATACAAATGGAGGGAGGGGGAGAGTG
The DNA here is from genome assembly GCA_015847255.1 of Hyparrhenia diplandra. Taxonomy (NCBI): domain Eukaryota; kingdom Viridiplantae; phylum Streptophyta; class Magnoliopsida; order Poales; family Poaceae; genus Hyparrhenia; species Hyparrhenia diplandra. The sequence continues at coordinate 102,550 of JADLZK010011795.1, forward strand.
AGAGAGAGTGTGAGTGGTGGATAGGCAGAGGGAGACGGAGAGGGAGAGCAATAGGGAAATATATGCAGATAGATGAGAGAGTTTGGATATCTCTTTATTTTTTACAACTATAAAAGGCACAGGAAGTAGCTAGGCAGTGGCCCGACAACAAAGGCATAATATGTGCTTTTTAAAACTAGTAGGCATGAAAGTATGCATTGGTTGAAAACAATGAAACCATATTATGCGTGAAATGTCCAAAGGAGCATTTGTTGAGTCTTTTTGTTTTTCTTAACTCAAGATCAGAATCGCATGTAAATTATTTGAAAGAGAGATGATCTGAAAGAGATGCACACCAAAAAATTATATGTGGATCAAGAAATAGAGATATAGGTAGAGATTGAAAGAGAGGGGGGGTACCAAGATAGAGAGATAGAGATAGAGAGAGAGATAGAGGGAGGGAGGGAGGGACATAGAGAGAGAGAGAGAGATAGGGACAGGGGACAAGGACGGGGGAGATTGAGTTTGAGATAAAGATATTGAGAGTTAGACAGAGAGAGATGGACATAGAGGGACAGAAATTGGGAAACAAAGTGGGAGAGTGCCAGAGATGGAGATACATAGGTAGAGAGAGAGAGACAGAGAGGGAGCGAGCCCAATATGTATGACAAGCACAATCTAGATGATTTTAAACAGAGGGATAATAAGTATGTTCCCAATCTTTTTTTATGAATAGTTTCTCATATTGAGAGAGAATATAGATTGAGTTTGAGAAGGAATATAGGAAAGATAGAAATGAGATAGGGAGAGGGAGAGAGAGAGAGAGAGAGAGTAATCAATAGAGGTATACAAACATGAGAGTCGAGGGAAAAGCAGTGAGAAAGAGAGAGAGATGGGGAGAGAGGGGGAGGGACGCAGGGACATAGAGAGAGTGATAGAGGGATAGGGACAAGGACGGGGACATAGAGATGGACATAAAGATAGTGATAGTTAGACAGAGAGAGACTGGACAGAGATTGAGTAATAGAGGGAGAGTGAGAGAGATCGAGAGGGACGGCAAAGAGATAGAGACAGATAGAGAGATAGATGATTCATTTGGCAACTTGGACCAAATTCCCCATTTTTGTTGGCCTATCGCAATACTTTATCATGCTATGTAGCCTCCATCATCAATTTCATTTGATGGAACTATGATCTTCCCGACACGATTTGCATGCATTTTCAACTTCATATCTTACTGATTTGTAATGTAATAGTACAAATGAGTTATTTATTATTTCATTTTTTGTCAATTGGGACAGCTATGATCGTGGAATATTTGTTATGAAGTACATGGCTTTGTGGTGCGGCAGGAAAGTGTCTCCAATGAGTAAAAAGGTATTTTTTTAATAAAAATTGTATTTATGCTTCAACTGACAGTCATAGATTTTGTTCCTATTTTTATCTTTAAAAGGAAAAACAAAAACTCATATATATCATTGACATATGCAGAACATCCTAGAGTACCGTAAGCGGATTGTTAACTACATTTTTAAGGCGCACAAAAAAAAAAAGAAACAACATTTTGCCATCAAAGAATTTATAAGGTGCAAGACTTAAACATCCTCAGGTACATATCTCTTTTTTTCTTGAATAATGGAGATACATTCTCTCTCTATCCAAATATAAGGCTAACTGTAGTGTAACTTCAAAGAATTTACAAATTATTAATTCTACAAATATAAGACTTTTCTCTTGTGGAACATGTCTTTTGTCCGCTTTTTTTTTCATTTTCTTCAACATCATGTTGTATTGAGTCTAGATGGACATTTATCTTTGAAATGAGTTTTCGATCCGCAAACAAGTGCACCTCCGAACCCGATACTTCTTCTTTTTTCTGCATTGCTATAATCTCATGAGTTGGTTTCATCCTTTTTGCATTATTCACGCTTGATTTTTTTAGCTTGTGGTGGATCATTGTAGACAACCTGTGCTGATGTTTGCATGTCATGCATTGTTATATTATCTACCGCAGTAGTACCCGGTAGGACCTGCCCGTGCTTAGCGGCGAGGAGCATTGCAGATAGCGATGGCGACACGCAGATAGCAAAGACTAGCACCGCAGTAGGATCATTACCCATTGTGCTTTGATATCTACCGCACTAGGAGCCGGCGGCGGCCGCGGCGGCATCCTCATTCCTAGCCATAGTATCCCTTTTCTTTTTATGCTCTTGACCAACTTCTCAACCCCATCATCGAACAATTGCCTTGACACGGTCCTTGCACATTTTACGCACAATGCTTGGACATTTTGCTCATCATGACAATGTAGTGCACTGAATTCTCATCCTCATGTCACGCTGCCCCACTCCTTGTGCTTTTGTCATATCATCGAAGTTTTACGTCAGGTGTCAATCGTCCATCTTGGATGAATGAATGACTCGGGAGTTTGGTCGAGACCTTTCCTCGTTGTTATATTGAAAACATGGCGGCAATGCAGCCCGTCTCTCTGAAACTTCGCACATGAGCACGTGTCTGCTGCCCATCTTCAGATATGCTCACCTTGTATTGTTTCTTGTCATACTACGCCTTGTCGTAGTTAATGACTCTCTTTAGGAGAAAAAATCCGCCACCACTCTCTTGTTCAACAATGTAGGCCGTCTTTGTTCCGCATCTCTTTCTCGCAACCGAGACATGATAGGTCTTGTGAAGATGCTCATAGCCTCCTTCTCAATCGGAGAGTTTGACCAAGTGGGGCCTATGGTTCCTTCGAGATGTACCTCTTCCCGCCCGGCTTGTTGAGGTTCTTTTTCTGAATGATCCGGTATTGTTCGAAGAACCTTGTTATCGTGTCCTTGTGCATAACATACCCTTTGAAGAGCGAAGTTTGTGCTCTCGCTTCTCCCTCGTGGTCGAGAAGAATGGGTATAGCTTGCTCTTGAAGTAATTTGGGGCCCAAAGATGTCCGATCTCATATAGCTCTACGAGATAAGCGTTTCCCTACGCTTTCTGTGTTGAGGGTCCGACATGATCTTCTCGCCAACCCTCCTCAAACTCCTCCGGACTGAAGGTGTTCTTTATGAGGTACCATAGGAGAGCGCCCATGTGTCCTCGAGCAGCTAGGTAGCTCTTTAGATTCTTCTTTATGTTTCGAGAATGTGCGAAGCGAGAATCTATGCGTTGCATCGGGGAAGATAGTTAGGATTGACTTCACGATCGCCTTGTCCCGATCCGTGATAATGTTGATGGGTTTCTTCCCACCCATAGCATCGAGGAAGGCGTAAAACAGCCAATCAAATGTCTCGGCTTTTTGGTTTGTAGCAGTCCGCAACCAAATATGATCTGTGTTTCCATGATTGTTCACCCCAATCAAGGGAGCAAATGGCATGCCGCACTGCATTTGTCTTTGAACGTGGTGTCGAAAGCCAAATAATCTCCATACAGCTCCCAGTTCTTTCTACCCATCAAATCTATCCAAAAGACACTCCTCCTTTGTTGTCCCATCATCCGAAGTCGAGCCGCAGCGGAGTAGTAGAACCCAGGATCTTGCTTTGTTCTCGTTTCTAAACATCCGCGGGAGGTCCTGTGATATCTTTGTTCACATGTCTCCGCTTTTCGCCAGCCAGCTATGTTCCGATATGAACTTCATCGAAACCAACCGCTCTCAAGCTTCCTCTTAAGGATCGTAGATCGCCATCACTTTCCGGGAGGCACCCCTGGCCGCTCAGAAGACCGAGATGAAGCGCCATCGCTGCTCGATATGTTTGTGTGGCACCTCATGAACCTTGTTAGCCATTCGAAGAAGGCAGGGTCATGGTTATGGTCCAGTTGACCGTGTTCCGCAACCCAACCTTCGGGCCGTATCTTCAACCTGGACTCTCGCTTGACATACCGTTTTTTCGAATGTAATTTGATCTCCTCTCGCTTCACCGGGTTGTCACCGACCACATTCTTCCTATGCTTGTTTTTGGCTAACGGCAGCTTTGTCATCCGCCCTTGCTTGTTTCTATAACTTGTGCTCTTTTTATTGCAAATCCAACACGCCCTAGCGTAGACGGCCCGAAGAATCAGAGGCATCGTTTCCGTGACCGGAACATCATCCCTTCGGTTGGTGCAAAGGGCGGCTATGATTTCTCGCCATTGTTGGATATTCTCCTTTTTGGGAAACATGGCGTCCATCTCCTTCTCTTCTTTTGTTGTTGGATACCGATCTTCCAACTCTTGCGGCGAGCTTTTGAATCTCATCGGTCTCTTCAATGTTGCCTCCTTCCTCAACGCTTGCCTCATTCGGTCTGTCTCTTGACCCCCTTCTACACCATCGGCCTTACGGAACTCTTTCCGGGTACGCACGAAAAGTTTCTTGGTGCGCCTCAAGCACCACGCCCCTCATATTGTTCTCCGGCATCTTCAACTATTTGGTATCTCGGATAGGTTTGCGTCATCTTCAACCTCCCCATTTGCTGGCCAAAAACACACGAGTCCGTTAGTTGCATAGAACAAGTATAAGCTATTGTCATAAGCGGCCAGTAGATAAGGCGTTTCAAAGATACTGTGACATCCTCACCCTATGTATTGCCTTGAGCAGACAGATGCTTAGCAAGGGTTTTAGGCTTTTTTCGACAAATGGGAGGGAGGGATTTTTAATCTCGTGCCTTCCAAACCGTGTTGAGATCATAGAATATTTTTGTTCACAAGCTAGGCACAATCTAATCCATGGATAATAAAATAACTATTGTTCGCTTTTTTTGTTCCCTTTCTGTAAAATCATAGAATATTTTTTCGCATAGTTGTGTTGTATGACTTGTAAAATCATAGAATAACTTATGATTGCGAGAATATTGTTCTTAGGTCCAGTACAAGATGCCTCCAACGATAGTAAAAATGTCCACCGATAGCACTACAATAGTATACTAGCATTGTATGGTCCAATGCCAAACACACTACTGATGAAACATGCAAACACATGGACAACTTTTTAATTTCTCATACACCCAAAGATGAGAGTCGGCCTAGTATTCCTATCACTTCTACATACTTGTTTTTACTTTAATGATTACTTGTACCTGGTTGAGATCAAATGTTTGAGTATGTTGGGCTCAGCGCCACTATTCTCATAAGCACGGCAGATATTGCAAGTCTGTAGTTGTAGCAGTTCTTCTTCTTTCTACCTCTCTTCTCTATCAAGTCTAGCATTCACAAAAGACTGTCACGGAATTGACATGTGCTAGTTTATTTTTGCATTATTGAGAACCATCAGTACTTAGGTATAACAAAAAGTTTAACATGTATTGTATGAACTGTCTTCAAAACCTTGTAATGCGCACAAATTTCATTCTCTTACATTCCTCCAATAGTTTATTTTGGTTTAAATTATCCATCTACAACAGAACATAAGTTTCATTAGTCAAGACATGAATTTAAGTGAGATATAAAGATGTACAAAAAAAAGTATTTGTGCCTATATACTGCCATTTATTCTTAGTCACGTCCCTTTTTTTTTATATATAATGCTCAACTACTTACTTTTTACAGCATCAATTACTTGAAGAAATGTCGCGACTATATTATTTTCTACTTTGCATGTCCTTATCAGATAAACTTGAAGACCATGCTCAATCATGTTGCCCAAAGGCCATCGATGCTGCGATATTTTTTGGAATTAGTCTCCTACGAGTGCAAATCCCAGCATATTAGTTTGTCCAATAGAATTTTATCAGTCAAATCTTTGTAATAAATTTTAGTTGTATTGTGGGGTGGTGCGATATAGTTGTGGAGACATGTATTTTTTCATTTTCATGGCTTTTCCAATCGCTAATGTAACCTTTGTCTTTGATGAATTTTGAATCGAAATGTTGCATGGTTGTGAAGGAAAATCTCTCGGCTACCTCTATTTCATTTTTTTTCCTTCTCTACTTTTTTTTCATTACTTGGTGAAAAACTGTAAAGTTTGTATGCGACAAGGTGTACTTGTACTTTCATTAGCGAGAATATATACAAAGGATTGCTTACAACAACAAATACGTCAGTGGTAGAAGCATGAAGGAAATTATCGATTCATTTGTTACTTTTACGGAGGTTAGTGTGTTCTAACCAATTAAATAGCAGTTCAACGAGTTTTCTAGAATAATTCATTTTTGGATTCGATGTTTTTGATCAAATTTTTTTTCTATTATTGTTACCTTTCTTTGGTAAATCTTTTTCCCCTGGATGCCACCATTTTCTCTTGATGCTTCCCCATTTTGTGGTGCTCCACGGCCGGCGGAGGGGTCTGCCGATCGGGATGAACCATAGGATCACGCCGTCAGCGCCGCCAGCTGCAGAGGCGGCAGCACAGGAGAGGGGGGAGGGAGGGAGGGAGGACCGTGCCGCAAGAAAGAAGGAATTACACGTATCCTTTCTTTTAACTCAGTAAGTTTTTTATTGTTTCAAATCTTTATTTCATAAAATGGGTCCCACATGCAGTGTCTTTCCTCTTTCTTCACTGAGCTGTTTCCCTTTCCCCTTTTTCCTTTCTCCAGTGTGCAAGTGGAGGTCATTTGTGCAAAAGCCAAAGCATTGGAGTTGGCAGCCAGGCAAATCCCATAGCGATTGTGTCGTGTGTCGAGCTCGAGCTCCTCTCGGATGGGGTGCGGGTTCTTTGAGGTCATACACACGTGCTTGGATTCTCTGAAGAGTGGCGGTAAAGGGAACTCCACCAACGATCTAGATCTACTTGGTTTTTTTACACTACCTTTTTCTCTGTTTTGCGGATCGCATCCCGGTTTTGAGTTCCTTTTTACATGCTGCGAAATTTTTACGGTATGTGGCATCCCATTTTGTTCAACAGCTAAGACATGCGTTCCCCTCTCTCTCCCCTCCACCCCTCAAAATCCCTATATGCTGTGATTTAACCTCTGATATTTTTTGTGGGATCTACTTTTTACTGTGTTGAGTTTGAGGATACAGATAGTGGGAGAGAGATAGAATATAGAGAGAGTGGGATAGAGATACAGATAGATGGAGAGGAATATGTAGTTATATTTTCTGTGGATCTACTTTTGCATGGTAGTATCAAATTTCTCCCAGTGCATTTTATTAATTGGTTATCTGGTAATCTATGCTTGTCCATCAATCTGTAACAGTTTTGTGATGGTCCTTGCATCCAAACTTTTTGTATTATTTGAATAAAATCTTGCCATGTCATTCTCCACTTTTATGCTCTGTAATGCCCTGTGTGTTGTGCTGGTAGAGAAAGAGGGTTCAACATATAGAGAGAGAGATAGAGATAGAGATATTGAGAGAGGTAGAGAGAGAGAGGTAGAGATGGAGAGATGTAGAGACAGAGAGAGGGAGACATACATAGAGAGAGAGAGATGGATAGGTAGAGGTAGAGGGAAACAGAGACAGAGAGATAGAGAGTTAGAGGATGGATAGAGGCATGATGTAGAGAAGGAGACGGAGGTAGGATAGAGAGGGAGAGAGCCATAGAGAGAGTGATTTAGGGAGAGCCATAGACAGAGCCTTACAGAGATGAAGAGGGAGAGGGAGAGGAAGAGAGATAGAGAGAGAGTAAGATGGAGAGGGAGAGGTACACAGAGAGGCAGAGAAAGAGGTCTGGAAGTTTTAGCACAATTGTTAATCATAGTTCTCTCAACTACCTTCTCTTTGGTTGTGTCCTGATGTTTTGGTTGGCTTATTTCAGTCTCTAGTATTAACGAGATCTCTTTGTTGCGTTAATTAATTTGATGAGGGAACCATAGTGACAGAGTTATGGAGAGGGAGATTCAGATAGAGGTATTGACAGGTTTTTGAGAGGATGATAGAGAGAAAGAGAGTGAGAGTTCTTTGTGCAATAGTTCATTATAATTTGTCAAACCTTGTTGGATTAGGGAGAGAAAGAGGGACAGAGAGATGGAGTTTTGGATAGTGAGAGATAGAGGGAGCCACTGTTGGTAACTCCTTGAGAGAGGGAGGGGATCTTTGTTTTTGTGTCAGTGCAATTTTCAAGGGTAAATGTGTAGGTGAAATCCTTTTTGCTCAATTTGCTTCCTCTACTTCTATTAGAGTTGTGCAGCTTGTGCTTTTTTAGACCGTAATCTGCTGATTTTCACCAATCATATGCTGTATGACCTTCTTTTTTTTTTTTTTTTTTTTTTGATATTTCAGACTTATTTGTCTATCCTTGTTTTTGGTGACATGCTATGCTAGTCTTCATACTATTACTAGATCCTAGTTTATGAGTTTAGGTTTCCTATATACTTTTTTTTTTTCCTAGTCATTATCATAAAGTCAAATACTTTCTCTTATATGCTGCCTTTAATTTCCTTTTGAAATCATTGATTCAGGTTTTCTCACTTCAGGATGGCCTATTTGGTAACACCTGTAGAGCGATTGGAGTTTCAGTAATTATACTACTTGAGGACACAAATTTACCTATATTGGTTGTTTGTTTTGAGTAAGTTTCAGAAGTTATCTCTCCTGTTTTTTTCTTCTTTGGTTCCTGTATTGTGTCTCGTATTTTGCTTTTACTGAACTCATGGTGTGTTTTAATCCACCCAATAGGAAAGTTAAAAATGTGTTGTTATTGTTTTTGTTTCTGTATTCTGGTGGTATAGAGAGGAAGATATATAGAGATAAAGGAGAGAGAACAAGATAGAGGTAGAGTTAGAAGGAGGGAGTGATACAGTGAGATGGAGAGAGAAAGAGATATAGACAGAGATGGAGATATATACAGAGATGGAGAGTAACAGAGTGATGGAGACAAAGAGAGAGGGATACAGATAGAGACAGATAGTGTGAGGGAGATAGAATATATAGAGAGTGGGTTAGAGATACAGATTGATGGAGAGGAATATGTAGTTATATTTAGAGAAAGGAGAGAGAGCAAGAGAGAGAGATGGAGAGAGGAAGAGAGGGAGACAGGTAGAGATAGAGATTGAGCTAGTGAGAGAGGTAGAGAGAGGGACGTACAGATTGACATATTTAGAGGATAGATAGAGGATGAGAGATAGAGTTATGTATAGAGATAGAGTTATAGAGAGATGGAGATTGGTGGAGAGAGAGTGGGAGAGAGGTATACAATGTTGGCAACTCCTAGAGAGATTGAGGGAGAATGAGTCTAAGAGAAGTAACCATAATATCATGATCATGTTATGTTTGAATTGAATTGATACAATTACCTTCTCAAAGTCAGTTTTTTTTTATTGGACCATGTCTATGTATGTTGCTACAGTCTTCTCCACGAACTTTTCAAAGTCAGATATTTACTGTGTGTCAGGTGCATGCCCAGACAACCTAGCTTGGTGTTTTTTTTTTGTTTAATGGGGGAATCAATTCCATGTAGCAAGTGGTTATTGGTATATATGAGCAGATTGCATAGTGGCAGCGTGATCGAGACGGGCGACTTCTTTGTCTTTGAGCCGTCCAGCGTCCGGGCAGCGTTGGGCGGTTGAGAGCGCGGCGTGCCATCGCCCACGATGTCGGCGGCCGGCGAAGCGCACTCAAATTAAGCACCATGGACTCATACGGCGGTGTTCTTTGTCATTTGGACCGTGTGTGCGTTGTTGACAAAAATTGAGTGCGGGACAAAAAGGTTTCTGATTGCAACTAATATATTACCAACTGTTTCTGATTGCAGATCTGCCAGGACAAAAAGGTCACTGACGACAGGCTTATTTCCTCTCTTTGCCTTTTAATTACTCCTATTAGATAGAATCAGGTAAGGTATCTTTTCACTTAGAGGAAAATGAACATCTGTTACTCTGACATTTAGATATAGAGTTACAGAGAGATGGAGATTGGTAGAGAGAGAGAGGGAGAGGGGTCCATTGTTGGTAACTAATCGAGAGAGGGAGGGAGACTGAGTATAAGAGAAGTTTAATTTTAAGAGAGATGGATTTTTAATAGATTTGCTTCCTCTACTATTTTTTAGAGTTGTCCCCTTTACACATTATTACATTTGTGTTTAGCCAATGATATGCTATTTTGGTAGATTGTTTTTAGAGTAAGTTTCTTAAGATGCATGCCTAGACATCCTAGCTTCTTTTTTTTTTCATTTGGAATGTGGTATTGGAATTTGGGCCATCAATTATATGTAGGGTGGAGATGAGGTGTTGTCTCTCCGGATTGGAATGGGTTTTTTTGCTGCTTTTGAGAGAGAGAGGAAGAGATATGGAGAGAGAGTTAGAGGGAGATGGATAGAGAAATGGAGGTAGACAAAGATAGAGAAAGAGTTAGTGAGAGGGAGAGAGAGAGATAGAGAGAGAGCCAGATTTTTGGAGTATGGGAGAGAGATAGAGACAGAGAGAGCTACAAAGAGAGAGATAGTGATAGATAGAGGCATACAACTTTGTAAAAAGCTGTTTCTATAGCTATGTAGAGGGAGAGGGAAAAAGAGAGAGATAATGTGAGAGAGAGGCAGGAGGATGGATAGAGGAATAATGTAAAAGAAGGAGATGGATCAAGGATAGATAGGGAGATAGCACGCTTGACGCAGAGAGAGGGAGGTAGTTAGGCAGAGGCAGGATAGAGAGAGAGGAAGAGGGAGAGGGAGAAGCAGATGAGAGGGAGAGAGACTTAGAGAGGCAGAGAAAGAGGGTGGGAAGTTTTAGTGCAAGTGTTTATCATATTTCTCTCAATTATCTTCTCCTATTATCTTGCCTTATATTTCTACTGATATTTTGCTTGGCTTATTTCAGTCTCTCCTCTTACTTACCTTAATTTATTGGATAAGGCGTAACCAAAGTGAGTGCATATAAGGTTAGCAGCCATTTTTCTTTGTCTTGTTCTGTCATGAGTTTTTAATGATACATCTGATATGTTATTGTGTAGCTACTGTAGAAGTGATAGGTTCATAAGCTTGATTGTTCTACCTCTGAGAATTCAGTGCATGTAATTGTTTTTGTTTCTGTTCTCTTGTGGTATATAGAGGAAGATATATAGAGAGAAAGGATATAGAGATATAGATACAGATAGTGGGAGAGAGATAGAATATAGAGATAGTGGGATAGAGATACAGATAGATATAGAGGAAAGAGCTAGTGAGATGGAGGTAGAGAGAGACTGATAGCTAAATTGAGATGGATAGAGGAAGAGATGGAGACATATAGAGATAGAGATGGAGGTAGTCAGAGAGGTAGAGAGAGGGAGATCTGATTGACATATTGAGAGGAGAGATAGTGGATGAGAGAGAGAGTGAGATATCTTTGTGTATTAGTTATCATTTGTTGGTAACTCGTCGAGATATGGAGGGAGTGTGAGTCTAAGAGAAGTTTAATTTTAAGAGAGATGGATTTTTACTAGATTTGCTTCCTCTACTATTTTTAGATTTATCCTTTTTTACACAGTAATCTGCTGAGTTTCGGAGTACCATTGATTCACAACACAAACTTAGTTATTTTGGTAGATTGCTTTAGAGTAAGTTTCATGAGTTATCTCCCCTGTGTTTTTCTCTCTTCTTGTTTTATTTATTTTATCTTGTCGTCACTTTTTCGATAAGATACGATGCCTGAGTGTTTGTTTGGTGTACTTGTCAATTCTATTTAGGAAATATCTGTATTCTCAATGTTGTATTAAGTAACCATAATATTATGATCATTTTATGTTTGAATTGAGTTGATACAATTACCTTTTCATAGTCAGTTAGTTTTTGAATTGGACCATGTCTATGTCTCTTCCTACAGTCTTCTGCACGAACCTTTAGTGTATTAGGTGCATGCCTAGGCATTCGGCCTTTTTTTTTTTTTCTCATGGGTTATGTGGTATTACCTTTTCATAGTCAGTTAGTTTTTTCTCATTTTACAGTTCTAGTGCAAGTTGTAACCATATTTCTCTCAACTATAGGGATTGGGGGACGGAGAGCTAGATGGAGATGGAAACAGATAGAGATATTGTGTTTGAGGGGCAAAGTGGATGGATATTGGCATGATGTAAAGAAGGAGACGATGAAGGATAGAGAGGGAGATAGCCAGATAGAGAAGTAGATAGTTAGGCAGATACAGTGAGAGGAAGAGGGACAGGGAGAAGAGTAGTAGAGGCAGAGAGACATAGAGAGGCAGAGAAATTTTTTTTTTGCATTTTTTTACGCCCTTTGTTATGGTGTACTTGTCAATCCTATTTAGACAAGATCTGTATTCTCAATGTAGTATTAGGTAACCATAATATTATGAGAGAGGAACAGAGATGGAGAGAGAAGAGAGTGAGGCAGAGTTAGAGATTGAGTTATTGATACATAGGGAGTGAGAGTCTGATAGTTAGAGAGAGAGGGAGAGAGATGGAGACTGAGAGGGAAAGATATATAGAGATAGAGAGGGACAGAGATATATCTGAGAGAGGGAGAGATAGATTCCTTTTTTTGAAATTTAAAGCATGCCCCCTAAGTAGGCATTGCATGTTTTGGGGCATTTTATATTTTAGGATTAAAGTAACTTGTCCCCTACTAGACATCACATTTTAATAATTATCGAAATTCTACGTGTGTGTGGTAATGATGAATTTACAAAAAAATTTTTGGGGTGGCCTGGTAGCTTATCAATACTAACTTTATATTGTGCAAGTTTTGTAGGTCTAAAAAAACCCACAGTTATGGATTCTAAGATAGTGTCATCTTCAATGAAGCAAAAGCACGTTTGAGGAACACATCTTCCAAAGTGTAAGAGAAATTGAACCTTTTGCTTACATTTTTTCCTCCCCCTGTGACTATTATATCTATCTCTCTATTTTTGTGGCATTTTGTTTGAATTTTGAGTCATGATTTCTTTACAGGCATTCTCCACAAAATTGAGTCTCGCCCAAGTTTATTTACATTTGCAAGGCTGCTAACAAATGATCAAAGAAGATTGGTGAAGAGTATTGGGTTTCATCACCTTCTTCATATTCGATGTGATTCAGTGCCAAGAGGCATATGTCTGTGGCTAGCAAGACATTTTGATGTCAAGTCAAGGTCAATCCAGTTAGCTGATGGCTCAAAAATATCAGTTACTCCTAAATCTATTCATGAAGTGTTTGGTATTCCAACTGGTGGAAGAGCAATACTCAAGAAATGTGATGAGTCATTAAAGAAATTGATTCTGCTTTGAAACTAATTGTAGAGGCAATGCTCCGACTATCAATGAGTTGAAAGCATTACTTTCTCCTGATCTTGTTGGAGACAAATTTAAGAGGATTTTCACACTGTTTGCCATAGCTTGTTTTCTTTGTCCTACTAGCTATGATTGTATCAGTACAGACTACTATTCAGCTGTAGAGCATCCAGAACAAATCTCTTCATTTGACCAGTGCGATCTTGTGCTAGAGAAACTCAGCCATTTCGATTGATTCTGTCAAAGATCAGCACCAACATCGTCAACCACAACTCTTGGGGGTTGCATTGTTGCACTTGTAGTATGTATTCGCAACTTGATCTACATTGTTCTCCTTTGCTTTCTTTCTTTTCAAAATTTTTTTTTTCTTAAGAAAATGAGTCGCGTGTTTGTGCCCTTGACTAACTATACATTTACCCCACGAGATAATATACTTCGAGCAACTAGACATTCCAAGGCATACTAATCAGCAAGTTGTCCCACGTCTGAACTTTTGGTCAACAGAAATGATCAAAGCTTTTGAGACATTGGATGCTAAGGATTTTGATGAGTGCATCTTCGGGGCATTACCGGTATTTTTTTGACCCTAAAGACAGTCTACATCTCATCTCTTATATGTGTTGGTTTTTTTTTCTAGCTAGAACGTTGCATTACTTTTTTTAAATTTTAATTTCATATACAATTGCAGCTGAAGAACAGGAAAGCGGCTAATATGTTAAGAAGTTCTATAAAATCGAAGCTCCTAGTGGTTACGGATCATTGGATACCAAATGTATTCCTGAATCTTGCAGTTTTAAGCCTGATGTTGCTTCTCTTTCCCGTGATATAGCAAACGAAATAGTAAGCTGCATCAACCCAATACTGGCAAGGTACTGCGACAAGTTGCACACTTGGCGTGGCATTGCCCACCAGGGGGTTATTCTTGCTCAACCAGCTCTCTCGGCATTCACATAAGCGAGAGAATCGGTCAACATCTTGCCACCCCAAATTTAGTGATGGATACATATTGATTTGCAAGAAAAACAGAGAAAGTTGGGGCAGCAAACACCATTTGTTCTACCAACCGATGATGATTCAAAGAAGAGCCAATTGCACGATGATAAATGCGAGCCGTAGCACCTCAAGTTCAACCGACTATAAGAAAAGATAAATCCACATTGAGGGTGGACAAACCTTTTGAAGAAACATCTGTGTCCAAAGGCGATGGTACATGTTCTTTCTTGGATGTTCCATCTTTCAGCCAAGATAGTTTCAACACGATTAGTTATGATGATGTCGTCGCATCCTCATCGCCGATCACTCTTGCATGATTATTCAAACTTGGACCAAGGGACTTCTCAGGTGAAGCCATTTATAAAGAAGGATGAAAAAGTCATGGACAGAGTGTTTGCCAGTGATCATTTGTCAGACACTAAAACCTCCGGAATCCGGCGGCAGTCTTGTTGATCATAATTGGGTTTCATCCATTTCTATTGATCCTCAGCATCCAGCAGGAATGACAACTGTTGACTGTAAGAATGTAGCTGATGGATCTGATCAGAAAGTTTCATCATTTCCAGTTACAAATGATCGCAAGCAATCAGATTTGACTACTGCAGATAGTGCTCAGAATGGCGATTCATTTGCAGCTACAAATGATTTTCAGCCATCAGTTTTGACAACTCCAGAGAAGACTCATATTGCCAATTCTTTTGCACCTACAGTTCAGCTGCAGACTTCAGCTTTGACAATTGTAAAGAATGGTCAGAATGGTGATTCATCTGCACCTAAAAATCTGCCACAGGCATCAGTTCTGACAACTCCAGAGAGTACTCATATTGGCAATTATTTTGGACCTATAATTCAGCCCCAGACTTCAGTTTTGACAACTCTAAAGAATGTTCGGAATGGTGATTCATCTGCGGCTACAAATCTGCCTGACCATCAGTTTTTGAAAACTCCCGAGAAATCAACATTTGCTCTAGATTTTGACTTTTTGGTCATTCCTTAGATTCTAATTTTGAGGTTAGACCACCACCACAATTAGGTTGCTCGATATGGTTGATCGGGGCTTCATCAGCGTAAAGCGACCAAGGTCACCGAATGATGCGGTGTTGCAAATGAATTTATCAAGGAGGCTTCTCGATGGATCTTTGAACCGTAGCGACCGCTGCGATGACGATAATGCCGACAACGGTAGAATGTCAATGGAAAATCACATTGAATCGACAATAGTATGGATCTAGCGGATTGAGCTAATCGACCATGTTTCTCAATTCACACCTTGCAAACCATTAACCTACCACATCAATTTCACATCTACACTAGTTGAGAAAGAAGTCTTCAAAGTTATTGTTGATCAAATGCCCTACACCGGCAAAAGGCAAGTTTATCCCTTTCTACCTTTTTTTTATGTTGTACACGGTATCGTGCCTCTGATTATTCATATATTTACTTGACTCACAAAACTGAATTTTAATTATGTTATTACATGCTTTTTATATTTATCTTTTTGCTAGGCCTAGAGTTGTTCGGATCAAAAAAGAACTGGGTGGATCACAAGACATTCGGTCTATCCATGCAAGTCTATGGTAAAGTGTCATCATATGTCATTGATGTAATGGGTAGAGTTGTGTTGGATCGAGGAATTTGAAAAGAACAAAGTGAATCTATTGTTAACTTCTTATTGGTACAGACATATTGTCCAAACTGAGAAAGGAGTATGTTTTTTTTTTTCCTAATTAGCTTTTGTAGACAATGCCATATTTTTATTTATTTAAATTCTCTTGTTGTTTCTTATTTTTTTTTTTTTTTATGTAGAAATTGCTCCGGAGGAAGGATCTTTGATTCTCAATCTTTGTCAAAGCATTTCATAGCACCAAATCAAGGTTCTGAGGCTAGATGCAATGTCTATGGTAATGTTGATGATAACTTATTTTTCTTTCATGTAACAACTAGTTAATATAGACCTAACAAACTAACTAATAGTTTTTTCTTTTCCTTTTTGTGTGTGTGTTTACACGAGGTGTTCATCCTGTATTCTATGACCCGATATTGGTACCTTGTAGTTGCAAATTTTAGAAATAAAAAATTTGAAGTATTGATCCCTAATCATTTGTTTGAAGAAGTTGAAAGTGATGCGAGAGGCTGTCATTCGAATTTTTAAGAGATTGTTCAACTATGCATGCCCACATAGCGCAGACAAGTTCACATTTGGGAAATGGAAACGTGTATCGTTCGGTGACTAATACACAAAACCGATTGCGTTATTCTATAATCTTTTTGGTTCAAATTTGCTCACAACATTAGTTCTTTGAACAAATTTAACTTTTTTTCTTTTCCTTTTCACCCAAACACGTTGTGATAGTGGAATCTTTGTGATGAAACTAATGCAAAGCCATGATGGTGAGAGCCAACACCTATTCAAACCGGTAACTTCCGGACCACACCCGAAGTCCTGTTTTTTTCCCATATCTTCACTTTCTTCGAAAACGCCATTTTTCGTTTTTCATATTTGTAACTATTTTCTTTTTAATAGGAGGAAGCAAAACCATTACGAGAGTCTTTGTCATATTATTTATTTACCGACTCACCCATACAATGACAAATTGATTCTCCGGTTGATATCAAGAAGATATTATCAATTCGGGTGAGTTATCTTTTAAAAAGGCTATCCTATTAACTCTTTTTTTAACTATTTCTGTGCTAGTTTTCATTGACTGGTTTTCTATGTGCTCGAGAATCGGTGAACATCTTTAAAAGATATCATAGTTTAACTAGTAGATCGACAAATTGACAAACATTTTGTTCCCCGATATTGATGTGGTGAGGACTAGAGCCAATTTTCTGTTGCTTTGACATTGCTTTTTGAGTAGTGAGGGAGATGTAGAGGAGAGGGATAGGATCTTTGGGAGAAGTATAGAGAAATGGAAATAGCTGTGCCCTTTGTTTTGGCACTTTTGTTTATTTTCTTCCCCTCTCTTTCATCCGAACTTCGTACATATTGAGCTTTTTAGTTTTAAAACTTTTTTTTAGGAAATGTGCTTTTTTTGATGTACAATGGCCCATTTAATTTTTTTTGATTCACATTTATTTGATTGTTTGACTAGTCCATTTCGACATTTTTTTTTTAGGGTGTGCAACTAACGCCTCCTACTGGCTGAGAACAAGTTGATCTATTAGGTACACATTACGGCCCAGATCTTGGAATGACAGTTTAATTGACAGTTCTATATTTCTAAGTACCCCTAAATGCTTAGAATTTGAAATGTGTAGCGCATTAGCATAACACCATTTGTTAAGGTTTACACCCAAATTGACAAAGTGGTGTTAAGTTTGTGTGAAAAGGTTTGCACCCAAGTGAAGTATTATGCATCCCAATTTTTTTTTTTTCGAAAACGTGTGATGCGGTTAAAGTGACCACTTCATAAGGTTTACGAAAGTTTATAATTCAATAGTTTCAAATATTTTTAAATTTCTGTATAAACTCATAAACCTATGAGGACATAGTTCATAATTTAGTGGTTACCTTTCTTCTCGGTTTTAGGGTTGCCTCTGGGCTAGCTGTTATGTTTTCCGGTTGGCTATAATCGGGACACTTTGTAGTCCGCATGACACTCTTGCGAGTGCTCATGTTATGGTGGTTCAACTTTTTGCAAGCATGAGCATAACACCACTATTAAGACTAATAGCTATCCCAATGGGCTATATTCATGATAAGACTTAGTGAACTTCACATTGGGGCCATTCATTTGATCATATTGAGTTGTTGTTGGCATCTTTCATTAAGCAATACATTAGGTCATATGGCGAGCAACATGGCGATTCTACTTGGTTTTTGCCTTGACATGGGCACATTACTGCATTTGTTAAGACTACGTTTGCTCCATGAGCCTATGTTTATAAAAAAAAGCGTGAAATGCTTTTTGGGTGACAATTTGTTTTTTACATGGGTGATTGCAGATATCCTTGATAAAGCAATACCTTTGTAACATGCCTGAATGGTACATACCATTGCAAAATGGTTGCCTTCGGGATATGTCATTGCATTTTGGAACCTCTTTAATTTTGACCTTGATTCTTGGATTGCTTAACCACCAACTGCCCTAGTCATATCTCTTTCATTGGGCTATTCAAGTTTTTGATTTGGTGAATAGTTCTTACTTAGCTATGGACTATGAGTATTATTTTGTCGGTTCACCATTTTCACATTAGTAGAACGGTTATGCGATCATCACCTTACCATGTTGGGAAACAAATAGAGAGCCTATACCTGAAAAATTGTTATATTAATAGCAGATAACCATGCATGGTGTGCTTTACACATTGCCGTCTTTTCTTTGTTTGTGTTATGTCATTTTGGGCTTCATGCGTGGCGAGGCCATATTAATCTGTGAAAATAATTACAATAAATGCGCGTAAACGGACTATGAAATGCATGAGTAGTGTAAACTTGAAACTATAGTATGAAGTTTATAATATAGGCTCATAAACCTTAAAGTGACCACTTCTTAAGGTTTACCAAAGTTTATAATTCAATAGTTTCAAATATTTTTAAATTTTCTGTATAAACTCATAAACCTATAAGGACAGAGTTCATAATTTAGTGGTTCAAAGTTTTACAACCACAGTAAAAAGTTTTAATTTATAAACCAATGAGTACAAAGTTTTAACTTTGTAGTTCAAAGTTTTTGGAACTATAGTATAAAGTTTATAATTTCATTGTTTTAAAGTTTAATATAATTGTTGTGTAAATTTATAAACCAACGAGTACAAAGTTTCTAACTTGGTAGTTCAAAGTTTTTTTTAACTATAGTACAAAGTTTATGATTTCATAGTTTAAAGTTTAATATAATTGTTGTGTAAATTTATAAACCAATGAGTACAAAGTTTCTAACTTGGTAGTTCAAAGTTTTTGGAACTTTAGTACAAAGTTTATGACTTCATGGTTTAAAGTTTAATATAATTGTTGTGTAAATTTATAAACCAACGAGTACAAAGTTTATAATTTGGTACTTCAAAGTTTTATAACTATAGTATGAAGTTTATGATTTGATAGTAAAAGTTCCAACATACTAGTGTGAAGTTTTCAACCCACTCATACATGTTGTATATACAAATCAAAATTTGATATAAGTCTATACTTTAATAATGAAATTTCCTCTTTTTTTTTTAGGAATTTTCATTATTTTTTCAAGTCTTAAAAAAAAACAGGAGCAATATGCTTTTTTTTTTTTTTTCAGGAGATACAAAAGTTGTCACATTTTCTTTTATTTGTAGCACTTTTTTTTTTTATCATTGTATAATTGTATTTCGGGAGATGCAAACGTTTTGCACTTTAACTTTCATATGGATGTGAAACCATCCCCCCCCCTTTTATTTTTTTCCCACAAACCGCTGTCCCTAAAGAGAAAATTTTAGCTTCTCCGAAATTAATTGTTTTGGGCCAACGAAGGTAGACAGGAGAATATGAGAAATGAGAAATGCACACAACATTTTTTTTTTGGCCCAATGAAGCTAGGCTGGAGAAACTAGAAAAAAAATATGGGCCTTTTAAGAAAGTTGGCCCATAGAAGCCTGAAAGGGGGAAACTGAGAACGGTCATGTGTGGGCGCGTGCGCCGCTATGCGTGCTAGCGCGCGTGCGCCGGTTGATTTGGTAGTGCGCGTGCGCCGCTACCCATATTAGCGCGCGTGCGCGGCTATCATTCCTGGCGCGCGTGCGCCAGGGAGTGACGCCCCCGAGCAGCGTCTGGCGCGCGTCGCGGCCTTTGCGCGCATGCAGCTGGCCACGCCAGACGCGGAACGAGCGTCAGCAGCCTCCAGCGCCGTACGCGACCTGACCAAGGCCTGGCGTCTGCCGTATTCACTTTGACCTGCTGCTCCTATTTTAGGATTGTACGCGGACACGTCAACCAACCGGCCATGCATATACGAGTCCATGCCTGCCTCTTGCCGATTGTACATCTCGACGCCATATTTAGCCTGATGTCGTGTTCATGCATGTCTCTTCTCTGCTTAACAAATTAACACCGATGAACCAATCCAGACCATGCATGGCACATATACGTATATCACAAGTTGGCAACTCGGTTCCTTGCCATATTTCTTGATCTTTTGATCCTTTTGCTGAATCACCAATATGTCCATGATGTCTTTATCACACTAATCCATCTAAAATCACACTCGGACATTTTCAGGTGTCAACACTATCTCTACTTCTCTACTACTTTGTCTGAGAGGGATTTGTGTACTCTAACTACGGAGTAGTGTACTGTGGTACTCTACCGAAGAGCTGACAAAAATGCCTTCGTCATTTTGTTGACTGATTCCCGCAGGCGTGGTGGCGGTTCCGGTGGGCGCTGGTGTGATCTTTGGATCCGCTCCCGGCCCCGAATTGACCTAGGGCTACAGTAGCCTCAAGTCGATTTTGGGGCGATTTTGGGGGCGACGGCGATCCGCCCGGCGGCCGGCCGATCCCTCCCCTCCGGTGGCCCGTTGGGTGCGGAGAGGAGAGGGGATCGTCCCGGGGCGGATGGGGCTCCTCCGAGTTCGCGACGGCGGCGGCGATGGCGACTCGTGGGTGAGTCTTCGTCGTGCTCGTGCTCGTGCTCGCCGGTGAGAGGTCGGGGGCCTTAGTAGGGTTAGGGTTTAGTTTGTGTGTTCGGGCGGTGACCGGTGAGGGGAGGAGCGGCGTCGTCGCGGCGAAATAAGTGCCTCCGACCCCGTTCCGTCTTGCCGGCGTGTGCTCCACCACGGTAAGGGTCCGCGAGGATTTGTATAGGAGTTTGTAGCTCGTCCCGTGCACCGTCGTCTCCCCCGAGGCGGTGGACATGGTGGCTCCTTTGTTATTCTGAGAGGTTTCGGTGGCGGCGCTGTGGGTGTTTCGGCAAGCTGGGGGAGGTTCGAGCTCATTTTCCGGCGGCGCGAAGAAGGCGAAGCTTTGGGCCGGATTCGGAGGTGCTCGAGGCGGTGCCTCGGCCGATGTAGTCACCATGGCGGAACCCCGGCCATCGGGTCGGGTTGCTCTTGCGGCTTTCTTCAACCTTCAGGCGATGGGGTGTTTCCGGATCTGCGGTGCCAAGGATGTCTTCTTCGTCGACGGTGGCGGGCGACGGCCTGACGGCGGTGGGCGACGAAGGCGTCTGGCGAGTTCGGGAAGCTCAAGGCTCGGGGTGTTTAGTGCTTCATCTAAATTTTCCGGGGCCTTTGTGCAAGGCGGCTGCGGACAGTGGCCTCGTATCCTTTCTTTACGTATCTGTCGTTATGCGGCGTATGTAAACATGTAATACAGATATGGTTTGCTCAAAAAAAAAAAAACGTATAATGCACCAAAAAAACTTTCCTAAAGCCACACAACAAACTGTCCACCACAGTCATTATCTCTCCTAATCTTTTCTATCTATCTAATCTAATCTAAGTATATAATGCACCAAAAAAAAACTTTCCTAAAGCCACACAACAAACTGTCCACCACAGTCATTATCTCTCTAATCTTTTCTAAGTACACCCCAAAAAATGCACCTGAAGCTAAACTACTTTTGAAATGAATGGTCTAGATTTATTTTAACCTCTTCTGTCACTCACCACTCACATCCAACGGACCAGATCAGGATCAAACCTCCTCCTCCTCCTCATCATCCACCATACCCTTCGGCCGCGACTCTTCTTCTCCCCGCACACTACCCGACGCGACCCTCGCCTCCATCGCTGCTCATCCACCCGCTGCCGGAGGGTAGTACCGCCCGCCCCGGGCGCCGCCGCCCGTCCCGGGGGGAGCGCTGCCCGTGCACAGGAAGCGCCGCCCCTGGAGGTCCCGCAGAGGCCGCCGCCGCTGGAGGTCCCTGCAGAGCGCCACCGCCTGGAGGTCCTTGGAGAGCGCCACCGCCTGGAGGTCCGCCATTTGCCGCCACGGAGGTCCGCTTCGCCGACGCCTTGACCGCGATTCCGTCGAGCGCCGCTGCCAGGCCAGGCCACCCGGCCACGGCGATCCAGGTTCGACTTCTCTCCCCACGCATGAATCCGACTCCTCCTCTCCCTCCCTCCCCTCCCCTCCCCTTCCCACGCACGCGCGTCCCCGAGGCCACGAAACCCTAGCTCCGGCCGTAGGCGGTGCGGCGGCGATAGCAGCTGCCGCGGCACTCTGGAGGGCGCGGGCTACACCACTCGCGGGCTCCAGTCCACGGGGAGCAAGCGGTGGCGGTAACGCGCAGCTCGACTCCTCTTCCCTCCCCGCCCCATCGCGGCGCCGCGCTGCTCCGCTGCCCCGAAGCTGCGGCTCCGGCGCTCTCGGCCGAGGCCCGTCTGCGTTCTTTGCGAGGCTTTGAACCCCGTCGGGCTGGTGCGCAACCGATTTGGCTCGATGGTGAAGTCTCCGGCAAAGTGGATCAAGTCCATGCTCTTCGGGAAGAAAATGTCTTCGCCCGTGTTGGCAGGTTTGCCGACCTCTTCGCCTCACGGTGTTAGGTTTGCACTGATTTGGTTCATGATGATGTGAATTAGCTTGGTTATGAACTTCTCTTAGTGCAGGATGGTGGTTATGGCAATTGATCGAACTTGCAGGTGTACCGGAACTCAAAGTGGCGACGCGGCATCGATGCAGATACTTTGGACTGATGGTATGATCTCGAGCACGATTTTCGATAAATAAATGGTGTTTGTTGCGCATGAGCCAAAATTGTAATGTTTTTTCAGGGGTGATCTCACATGCAGAATGTTACTCCGACATGGGACATTGGTGTTGCAGTTTGACTTCAGTTGGGTTCTCCTATTGAGAATAATTTTGTTGACAGCAAAAGATTTTGGTGCAGAATTGGTAATTTAACAAATTTTGGAGTACTTGCAAAACAAGAGCCTATTTTATATCAGGGTGATCTACTCCCAATGTAGTTTCTTAAGCATAGATCAAAAGATACCTATATTGACTGCATTGTCAATTTTCT
This sequence comes from Hyparrhenia diplandra, assembly GCA_015847255.1. Taxonomy (NCBI): domain Eukaryota; kingdom Viridiplantae; phylum Streptophyta; class Magnoliopsida; order Poales; family Poaceae; genus Hyparrhenia; species Hyparrhenia diplandra. Next base: position 125,485 of record JADLZK010011795.1, read on the forward strand.
TGCATTACGCTGCTGAATAGCTACTGCTGTCTGGTGTTAGTCTGCTGTTCTGTCTAAGTATTGGTAAAAAAATTATTGATTTTGTTTAGACCATTACCCCATGATTACTAATGCTGTAGTTTTTCATTCTCTTTTATTTAGGTACGGATTACCTACAGAAAGTTGTGGATTAGTGTTTTTGGAAAGATGACAATGTAAGCATTCAACATCTGGCACAATGAGGTTAGATATCTAAAGTTTATAAATGCCTTCAACCATATTTCACTGCGAATCTAGGCTAGGAGTACAAGAGCATTGTGCACAATTAAAAGGGAGGGAGTGATTGAGGAAAAAACAATAACAGTGAACTATAGTAGCAGGAGTAGAGAGATATCGTGTCTGCATCAAATTTCAAATGTTTGTATAAGTGCTCATGTCCACCAGCTTACAGGTTGGCTAATTTCTTTAGAAATTCCAAACAAAAACTATTGGTGCTCTTCTCCACCAGTATGCTGTAGCGATTTCTTTTTCATATCTTTGATGCTTGCAAACTTTTATCAATTGTCGTTTACATTATGTAGCATGTGCTTTTATATACAAGTTTGGAAATGATGGTGGTTGTTTCACTGCAGAAAATTCTTGATCTTGACTTGCTAGAAATTGGTAGTACTTGAACTGCAAGTACCCGAATTTTTATACGCCGCGGCGTCAAGCGAACGGAGGACATGAGGCCATCTCCTGTGGAGGTATTCTACATATTATTATTTCTCATCGTACATTTACTATTTTCACTTAAAATGTTATGTGGAGATTTATTATCTGAATGTTAGTTGTGGCATGACCTCTCTGTGCATTCAGTTAAAAAATATATTTCTTGCTCATTTGAACTATCGTTTTGGTAGCAATGACATGAGGAACATGAGGAGTTCACAAAAGGTGAAAAAATATCACGGAGATCGAACAGGGAAGATATGAACTGCAATGAAACTTGAAGTTGGTTGTGGCAGACATATCACAGAGATCTGCACTTTTTAATCTTTCAAAAACTCCAACTGACTCGCTTGATGTAGTACAATTTTCATCTCAGTTTACATACATTCATCTTGGTGCAGTACAAAACATATTACATTGATGTAGTACATGACTGCTGCTTGCAACATATTGGTGCAGGCGCTGCATTCTATTAGTATTGGTTTTAGCCTCCTCATTTCCATGCGACAGTGGTGCAGGCTTGCAGGTCCTCTTTGACTAAATTGATATTCATGTGTTTTGTAGTACAAGTCTGTTATAGCCCCAATAGATTTGAGTTTTTTTTTCATGTACACCTTTTCTTTGTTATCGCTGTTGAGCATCATTGTTTCCCTCTGTTTTTTTTTAAACATCTTTTTTGTATCCTTGTAGTTAATTGGTAGTATCTCAACATTCACGAGTAAATCTAATTTCTGTATTATTTGTGTTCAGATAGATCTGATCAGTTTCGACACTTACCTAGAGCAACTCGTTTTGCACTCTGGTGTACATCAGCAGGTGCGGTAGTTCCTTCTCTCTGTTAGTTATCTGAACAATAGCTCTACAGTTTAAAAAAAAAAAAAAAATAGCTCTACAGTTTTGCACGATACTTTTCATCACCAAAAGCAAGCAAGCAGCAGCCGTGAGCTTTCTGCATCTAAGTTGCCTTATTAATCCTAAGTTGTTTTCTTCCCACCCCTTATAATGCAATTTCGTTATAGCTATACCTATTTCCATTTAAACTTTCAGTAGTAAATAGCAATGGTCAATAGTACTCGGTTACGGTGGATACATTGTGCCTTGTTGGTACCTTTACTTTTGAGAAGTAGAAGCACTGTCATGTAATAAGTGTGTAAAAATTAGTATAGTCCTGAGCGCCGCCCCTACAAACTATGAATTGCCACCGAGTCTGGAGCTGTAAGCCTTTCACAACATATATACTACTAACTGGTAACATGCTAAGGCTATGAGAATACCCGGTTCGTAACCTAACCATTGCCTTGTTGTTTCAGGTTTGCAATTTCGACCCGATGACGTGAGAGCCCTTGAAAGAGCATCAGCTGATTCTGAATCTAGCCATCAGGGAAACAGTGCAGACCTACTTGAAGGAGCACAGCTGGGCTTACAAGCGGAACTGATGGATGTGGAGTGCTTTGCTGACTGCAAATGCTGATGAGTCGATGAGTCGTAGGATGACATATTCTGAAACGAGTTGTTGAGCTTGTTCGGAGGCTAAGTGGTGAAACACCCGACGTGACAAACACTTTGTATTTTGTGCTGACAATAAAAAACACTTTGTATTTAGGGTTTAGGGTGACCCAACCTGTCGACATCTCCACACCTTCAAATAAATTCCTTTACTTTTTAAGTGCATCTCTTAAATGAAACCGTAGCAACGCACGGGCACTATACTAGTCCTTAAAATGTCTGGTTGCACATTCTGTCTGAGACCAACTACACGGTCTGTAGGCACAAAGGAAGACCAAGCAGAAAAGAGTATCTCATCAGAAGTTCAGAATGAAAAGAAGCTTGGCTGCACAAGTTACCGTAGCCCTAAAACTAACCAAAAGTAACAAACAAAGCGCTGCTGCCGGGTGCTGTGATTACAGAAGATGGAGCCTGCAGGCTTGCAGCTAGACATGTCTGTGTGGGCAAGCTGTCCAGCTGCCCCAACCAAATCGGACGTAGTTGTAGCCAGTAGCCTAAAGGCAGGATGATAAAGAGGGAGCATGCTGCATGCACCGGTACATGATGCATAATTTTGTTCCTGTCCTGCTCACGTCGAGCCACTTCCCAGATTGTCCTTGCTGTCATGCTAGTATGTGCCTGTGTGTGTGTATATTATATGTATAGAGAGTAAAATCTGTTCAGGCACGTCCTCAGATCTCATGATCCATCCTAATGCATACGAGGAGTACTTGCATTGCTGCTGTTTCGAGAGTACTTTTACTAACAATATTTGCTAAGCTTGATCTAGGAGTACTGTGCCTGGCAAAAGCCGTCAGAAAAGCTATGATACCCTAAGCAGGGTAGGCTACTGTATATGATTAGTCCTTATATTAAGCCATGCCGCAAGTTGAAGCCAAAACCTTCTCCTGTTATGATTCGCTGCTCCCTAACAGCTGGTACATGATTTAGTACTAACAACAGTAGTACAGTACTAGGTAGTACTCCAATGGGAACTGGACTTTATCAACACACGTACGTACGTACGTACATTAATTTGCATTGGTTGGTCCTATATGCGGCTAGTGCCAACTGCTTGGCATGCACAATAATGCAATATACAGTAAACTATTAAGGAAACAGTTTAAAAAGAAAAGAAATGTGCTCGCTTCTGCTTCTTACGGCTGTTGGCTGTGGGCTTTCTGTGGCTGTATTAGACTAGCTACAGTAGTCAACAGTTGATCATTTCCAGCCGCGGCTATACATGCAGCGAACACACATCGAGTAGGATGAAAGCTAGCAAAGCCATCTGGGTTAAGCCTTGGGACGCCGGTCAAACACGGAGGAGGGAGGGATTAGCAGCGAGGGCGAGGAGGCTACGACGACGCGCTGCCGGTGCCAGTACGTGCCAGGGCACGCTGAGCGAGCGAGCGGGATGCCGACATGGGACGGGAGGATTAAACAAAGCGTCAGGGGCACGACACGCGAGAGTGGAGGACGGAGGCGGACGCAAGTTTCAGGGCAGCGGGGAGGCGGGCACACGAGGGAGGCTGTGGTGCGACAACTTTATCGCGGATTTATTTCGGGATTCCGCGCTTATGCATTAAGTGGTAGGCGACGTCCCCGTCGATAGCGAGGCGCCAGTGGTGACTTCGGAACTTCAAGATTTGCCGGCTCAGTCCTTCGAAGATGCTCATAGGGGTAGGGTTTGCGTACGTGTGTTCATAGGGGTGAGTGTGCGTGCGTGTTGAGCGTCTGCGTTGTACTGTGTAATCCCATGTGGCTGCAAGCCATATGGGTGGCCGCCGAGCGGACACATGGCCCGCGTCACGCACCCCATGTGGGGCCGGAGCGGACTCCTCGCGCCCCCAAACTAGGCGCCATCCCCGTTAGATTCAGATGTTACTACTGATGATACTACTAACCATCAATTTTTTAATGCAAGGCCTTGTTTAGATGGCTAAAATTTCTAACTCTACTTCCAATTTTTCTACTCTTTTCCCATCACATCACATTAAATACACCAAAAGACATATGTTCGGAGTATGAAATGTAGGTAAAAAAAACTAATTACACAGTTTAGATGTACATTACGAGATGATTATTTTGAACTTAGTTACCCCATGGTAGGATAATATTTATCACAAATAAACGAAACATGCTACAGTATGCTACAGGAGTTCCAACGGTGCTTTTGCACGTTTTTCTAACATCTAAACAATGCCCTACTAATCTTGTACGTACTGCTAAGCAATTAAAAAAAATGAATACAATGTTAAGCATCTACTACTAGCAACCACATACTGGTAGGAGTATTAAGCTGCCACCTCAGCTTGGCTTTTCGTTTTCACTTGAACCATTAGCTGTTTCAAAAGGCATATACGATATAGTATACTCCTATAGCGCATAGACAATGTAAAAAGTGCAAAGATCTAGGAAAAGGCAGCCATGCCTGGTAGTGGAATCCTAGGTTCTAGAACTTAGTCAGTATGCTAATAACCTCGCTGATTTCGTTTCTCAGCTAATAAACAATGCGTGCGTGTGCGTGTATAGAAGCACTCCTTGTTTTAAATTATAGTTTGTTTTGGTTGGTGTAAAAAAAGTGAAACAAATATAATTGGAGAAAGTATGTCACAGATATTCCTACATATTGTTATGATTATTATTGCTCCGTTGTCCAACGTTGTTCTGCGGAGGGAGAACTAAAATCCCGTGGTAAAACATGTGGGCTCCACTGTTATTCCTCCAAAATTGCCAGGACCCAGGAGCCAGATCTGTGACTGTGACCATGCATGCGTAGCCTCCCCTGCTTTGACTTGACTCGCTTCAATCCAGATGCAGGCTGGCTGCCCTCCCTGTCATGTGATGAGTTTTTTTTTGAGAGTGGAGACGGATGCGGATCTTAGTATCTTGGTTTCATGTGCAGGTGAACTTTTCAGGTTACTGCATCTTCATTTTATTATTTACTTCTTTGTTATATCTACTTTCATCTCATACTGTATGATTTCTTCTGAAAGCAACGAAGAAATAAAACTGAGCGTAATGGCTCAACAGCGTTGATAAGCGCCAAATATGTTTATGGATGAACTGAAACGAATGAAGATGAGAACAATCCTGCTGATTTTGACTGCCCGTCTGTCACTGTAACACAAGATGGCAAGGTACAAGGAATCTTGGGGTCCGAGCGATAGCTCGGTTGGTGAGCATCGCAGGTGCCGCTGCTCGTCGGGATTTCCCACCCGGGAACAGTAGTTTCCATGTCAGTCCGGATTATTTCCGGGCCTGCCTCTCTTCGCGTCGCACGTTCAACGAATATTGCGGCGATCTTGTTCGTTGCCCCTTTAAGGACGCGAACTTCCAAGTCTGTGTGTGTGTAGCTGTAGGTCGGACGCCGAACTTCCAAGTCTGCGTGTGTAGTGTAGGCCCTGGTTGTACACGGGGTGGTGTCGTATGTTGTGTATGAACAGATACTATAACTGTACCCAGATGAGAGGCATTGCAAAAAAAAAAAAAAATACAAGGAATCTCAGGCAAACAATATGACAGTACAGTGGGAAAACTACGAAACGAGACAAAATGCAAACTACGAAACGAGACAAATTACACAAGACAACCGTGCCGCTTGCAGCTATATAATCTGTACGCCGTAACAATATGATAGTAATATAGCAAAACGAATATGAATCAGAGGGTCGGACGAAAGTTTTCGTCGTAATCCACAGGATCAAAGTAAACAATTTACTGACACGGTTTGATTTTTTTTTTTTTACTTAGAAAAGACAAATCAGGTGCATTCGCGAGTAGAAGATTAAGTGCGTGACTCTGTGGTTTTATCTTTGGTGGATTACGCCAGACGAAACGTTATGTGCGGATCGGATTAGGACACGTGTTGAGTACGCAGAGCTTAATGCACAAGAGCTGATTATTGATGGTGGTTTCCTTTGTGCCTCTGCTTTTAGGAGAGGAAGTCGGAAGCTTATTTTCAACTTATTTTTCTCACGTAGAATACTATTGGATCACCCAAAATCAGCCGGTTTATCGATCAACAAAACGGACCAAGGATAATACTGTTTTTCTATTGGTTGCAGGAACGCTGTTTGTTCAGAACATGTCTAGTTATCGAAAACAAGACGTTCATTGTGACTTCATATCTCAAGATTTACCGGATCTGTATCATGTAGATCTCCTATGCTAGAGTGTGCGGAGTGTACATACATACATGATTAACGTGCATAAATGCATGTGAGTGTTTGTATTTGCACTATGTTTTAGAAGAAAAAATGAAGAACATATGTTTTGTGTGTGTTTGGTAGAGATTTGGTTTCTAAAAAAACCATTATGAATTCTCAGATGAAGCTGATTTTTTCGGATTAATTCTCACGTGAACCCAAGAAGCATTTCTGGTTCTAATTAACTTTGAATCACATAATCGTTTCACAGGGATTCTCTTGGAGAGAATTAGTTTCCATCTGGTAGATAGTATATATGTTATTTCTAGAGAAAAGATGGTTTGGAAAATCTTTTTACTAAACAAACTCATTATCAAAAGAATCTTGTGTCACATATTACCAAAAACTAGGATAGGCATGTTTTCACAACATTAAGCGGATGAGAGTTTGGTTATGATTTACTTGCTCAGTCCTGGAGAACGGTTTTTTAGATCTTGGACCAATTTCCATTGAGCACTAATCTATCTTATAAATGTCTTAAGACGTAAAGTTCTAGCTTTTTAGGGGTGCGGAAGGAAATACGTTCTCTCTTTGCCATCCAAACCAGTACCCCCTTGTTCCATTCAAATTTTGTAGATTTGTTTTACTATAATAATTACTTCAGATTATATGGGTGCTTAGTACAGAAAAGCTATACCTATAAATTGAGTTTGAAATAATTGATTTATGAATTATAAGATGAGTATTTGTATATGAGAGTAATTGTCCATCAAAGTATGCTTTTGAAGACTAATCTGCAGATGGATAGGAGGAAGTAACATATACGTACTAACTATAAAAAGCCCAAATAAAACAGAGGATACTACAAAAAAAGTAAACACTAAATCAATTGGAAATGCATCTGTGCAGTCCGGTCCTACTTGCATCTAGAATATAACCATACCGTTATACAGGTGGAGGTTAAAAAGACGATCAACGCTCATGATTGCATCAGCCGTGAGGATTGAGGAAGCTGCTGGCAGAGAGAATGCATGATTGCTTTGGTAAAGTGATCTGCTACTGGTTTAGTATCCTCTTCTCCAATGGGGATGTTGGCGAGGGCACCGGCACTCCCCGGACTGTGCATGCTTGCCGTTGGCCCCACCGGGCGTGCCTTCCCTTCCCTTCCTCTTGTATGCTCTCGCTTTTGCTGGTTAATTTTAGGGTTCATCTTTCTGTCGGGCCCACCGGTCGGTCAGCTGATTATCCAGGCGTGATGATTAGTGACAGCCAGAACTGACATATTCTTGCATAAAGAAGCTCTATGGTGGTGTGGGTTGAAGGTCCAAAAAAGGAATGTGTACCATGTAGAGCTAGGCTACGGGCCTACTACGGCACAACATCATTGAGCAAAACGGAGGTAGGGCTCAAACCTCCCTTGGTTGGTAGATAGCGGATGTCGTCCAATCAAAGCAGGGTGACAGTGATCTCCATTTTTAATCAGTGATTATAGTGAAGTCTATAGCTGATGTCACCATTTCTAGTTTTTTTTTCCTTCATTATTGAAAAACAACTTGAGAGCTAGAGGTGCCACAAAGTCGACACAAACTATTTTCAAATCTGAATCTTAACAGGATTAGGTAGTATAAGCTACTAGGTTTTGTTGTGTGGGATCCACATGTAGCATCATCAAATTAAAATTTCATTTGGACATGACATCACACAGCTAGCTGTCGGTAGCCGATCTGTCCACTATCACTGTGAGCGATACCTGGAAAGACATGACAGTCTTCGACATTTGCAAAAATCAGAGATGTTTTTCGATTCGAACAAAAAAAAAAAAAAAAAAAGAGAGGAAATGTTGGCACAGATGAGACATTAGTTTCCTAAGATAGTGACCTTCTACCCTTTTCCACTCGGAGTTGTCAAACTCACCAATATACTGATCGAGTGGCCTCTTTAGCTTTGGCTTAAAAAGCAAGGAGGATATCAGATCACAGCTGAAACTGCTTTAGTGGAGTACTAGGATGCTAAAGCCACCTCCTGAACACATCTTAAGAAGAATCAAGGCATGCCGTTGCGCACCATGACGAAGCACGGCGTGGATTGTCTAACTTACTGAAGCAAAGTCACAGCTGACTTGCCCCATGCCCGATGCCGTCCATACCTCATCCAAGGGCTGGCAAAGGAAATGATTTTTTTCACCCCAAACAACAAAGCCCAGCCGTAATTGTACCCCAAATGCAGCCCTGCTTAGAGTAGTATTTCTCAAACAAACAAACAAAAAATCAATAACTGAGAGTTTGACTAAGTATTTTTATGTAGCAGAATTAAATTTGCATTTTACTAAGTATTTTCAATAGTTTACATGCTCTAAATAACCAAAATAAACTCTAATCTAAAGTGACTCCGTCTCAGCAATATGGAATCGTCTTTTTTTTTCACGTAGAAAACATTTTGTCCGTGTGTCTTTCTGGTTTTTTTTTTTTGTTTGTTTCCATTTTTCTCTGTCGATGGAATCATTGGAATCCACATTCGGTTGTGTACGTACTTGACTAATTTCTTTTTTTTATAAGTAACAAATATATAATATATTTTAGATTGAAGTATTTATCTTTCTTTATAATAAATAATAATTTATAATTAATTAAAATCTTAAAAATATTATCATCCAGTCCAATCTATATCGATATACCATGGTTCCATTTTCTTCTTAAAACAATAATTTGGGCTCCGATTAAAATATTAAAATAATAATTCGGGCTCGATTAGGCGTAGAAGTTTTGCAGACCTTTCCTCAGCTCCTCTAGTTTTATATTGTTTTTTTTTAAAGGAAATAAACAATTTTTATCCTTTTGTATTCTTTTCAATTTTTCCGTTTCTTTTCTTCCAAACTCCTGTTCAAATATAACCCTATAGCAGGCTGTATTGGGTCAGAATTACAGCTGGGCTTTGTTGTTTGGGTGAAAAAAAACGGTTTCCTTTGTCAGCCCTTGGATGAGGTATGAACGGCATCGGGGATGGGTGTAAGGTCCTAGATGGCTAGAGGGGGGGTGAATAGCCTATAAAATTTTTTCTACAAGCTCACTAAAACAAACCGGTTAGAATAAAAACACGGCGTAAAAGCGGTTTGCACTAGCTCTAATGGTCAAGCAAGCCTTCTAGTGACAAGACTAAATATTTCTATGATCTCTAGTCCACTCAAGGTCTATGTCACTACTCTAGCTAATGAGCAATCCTAATATGGTCCTTATGCTAGCAAGAACAACTACACAAAGCAAAGCTAGCTCTCTCTACTCAAAGTAAGCTAGGAAGGTAAATGCAAGGGTGAGAGTGATATACCAACACGTAGAGGATGTCAACCAATCACCGGGAACAAGATGAACAATCAATCACTCGAAGGTGATGATCCACAAGCCGAGACAATGAACAAGTCGATTTGTTCACCCGGAGTTCACTTGTACACCGACAAGCTAGTCTCCGATTGTGCCGACCAACACGAGGATGGTGTTTGAGCTAGGCGGTGCCCTTGCTAGCCTCAACACACCACTCAACAAGTGTGGTACCCAAGACACGAGCAATGTATTCCTTGCACTTTGTCTTCCCGACGAGGAGTGCGTAATCCTCTCACAAATCAACCGGAGGTGGCCAAGAAACAATCACCTCTTCTTGCCAACAACTCCACCAATCCACCAAGCCGGCTAGGAGCGGTGTCTCCAAGAGAAACGGAAAATCCACCGTCTCACAACGATCCCCAAGTGCCTCTAGATGCAAGAACTCGATGCAATGCACTTGGATCAACTCTTCTCTCAAGAATGAAGCTCACAATCAAGAATGAGAGAGAGGGAGGCTTGCTTGCTTGCTCTAAGGTGTTAGGAGTGATTCAAATGACCAAGAGTAAGAGCAAGAGGCAGCCAACCAAGTATATATAGCCCCCATCACGAAATATGGCCGTTGGGCTAAAAAATTGCTCTCTAGCGGGTGCACCGGGCGCACCCACCGGAACCACCTGGCGGGTCCGGTGCGTGCTTCCGGTCACAAACGACAAGCTTCGCCCCCAAATACCGACGGCTTCCTTCATGCGTCCGGGTGGGCGGTTCCGTGGGTGCGTCCGGTGCATCTGGCGGGACGCCCCAAAAACATGCTTATCGGAAGTCCCCACCGGACTCACACACCAAGGCGTCCGGTGCATGCGTCCCGTCGCCCCTCGCCTTCCGGTGCAGCGTCGGTGCTAGTTTCCGGCAAGTTATTCGTTTTCGTTGTTGCCCTTTCTTCGCCTCCTTTGCTTCGACATGCTACCCAACAAATATACCAATTTGTGCACGAGAAATAGCATGTTTTCAACACCACGATGCATCCCGGCGCAATAGAAAATAGGCGTTTCATTTTCTCAAAGCGCGAATCCCGCCGCAAGCTTCGGCGGGAGGATGAGCGGTTCCCAAACCCAACTCAACCCTGCAGCCATCACCGCCGCCGCAAATGTGCCAACACCACCGTGTACATCACCATGTGCTCGTGTGTTAGCATTTTCACAATTCATTTCGAAGGTTAGGTTAGCTCTTTAGGTTAGAATGCATGCATATGAATTTTGAACCTAAAGGCACGTGAGGATCGATATGTACGAAGGTTTTCCCCTCTTTATAGTACGGCTTATCGATCCTATAACCACCCACACCCTCTATGGTGTCTTGGGTGTGAAATCAAAAGCCCTATGGTTATACCTTTGCCTTGGGACCTTTGATCTCCGAAACTTCACCGGGTTGCATGCTTGATCATCCTTTGGATCGTCCCGATCCCTCAACCATGACCACCATGCACCAACTCGAAGACGACCAATCTCCAATCATGTCAAACACTTAGCATTGAGAGATTAGTCCTTAGGTGTCACTGATTAGCCAAAACCAAACAAGAGATCTTCAATGGGGTAAGTCAGCTGTGACTTTGCTTCAGTAAGTTAGACAATCCGTGCCGGAATAAGCAGCATCCCACATTAATGAACTGAGCCTACTTTAAGATTCTCGCGGATGCATACACCGTCGGCCCCAGTTCTATTTTTAATGAGGGAATGATGACCGATAAATATATGTCACCTAAGGTCAAGGTTCTTCAATTTAGCTCTTGCGTGGCTCCAAGATGAAATCTACGTTTTTTCTTTGGGGTATTCCTCTTATTACTCCTTAGCCTCCTCTAACCAAAACAACTAATATGGGCCGTCTTGCCCAACTTAAAGGGCGCATTAGAAAACATTGAAAAAACTAGGGTTTCCCTTGTGGGTGGCGGCGCTCATGCCGATCTTGATTCCTCCCCTCTGTTCTTCGAATCGACCTCGTTCTTCGTCGATCCGCTCCTTCTCCAACTATTTTTCGATCCCTTCTTTCTCTTTGCTTATCTTTGCTCCGCTTGTTCTCTTCCTCTGTTTTCTTTTCTCTCTTGAACTCGTGATCTTCTCTGTGCGTGGAATGGGTCCGACTTCTCCTTCTCTATCTTCTATCCTCGCATCCAATCGCCTTGCACCTCCTTCTCCCTAGGGCGGTTAATCTTCCTCGTCCCCCACTATGACACCTGCGATTTCACGCTCACGGCGTGTCATCTCCTTGACCTCTTTTCGGACCGCAGCGCGTACTTTTGGTTTTACTTCGAGTCGTCGATGAAGAAGGCTGTACTATACCAAATCTATGACCTCGTACTCCAAATTCTTCCTTTTCCTATTTGCCACCACTTTCACCTTCCTTCCTCCATGGCCTCGGACCGTGTACGACCATGTCGGCCCCAATCACCATGGACACCGACCCACCCGACCCTCACCCGACTCCAACATCCACCATGCCCAACCCGCCAAAGTGCTCCATCCCGCCACACCATACGCTCATCCTCGCCAAGCCACGCTACAGCTCCTCCTCCTCCTCCGACATCCCATCACAAAGAATGCGGTTGCATCGCCATATCCGGCCGCTACTCTGCAAAGACATGGTACTTTCGGATTTTGCTAACTCCTCGGCCATGGATTTAGAGCTTGTGCAAGCTCTGGAAGCTTTACTGGTAGCTACTACTTAACACGCCCGCAGAGGTCCGGTCGAGAACAAGAAGAGGCTCTAGACACCCCATACAACTTGGTCATTAAGATCCCGGACAACCAAGGTTCAGCAAGGCCACTCACAATACATCAAGTCGCCAGAGACCTTCGTCGGGCATGGGGTGAAAGGTATGCAGCTGTTAATTCAAGAGGCTCGGTTCACACTATTTTTCGCCTACTTTTCACAACAGAGCGTATATGTTGCACATCTATAGAAGGCAACCTTGGTTAGTTCAGCGTCCAGAATATACTCCTAGAAATTCACAATCCGCATTAATCGCATTGCCGATTATCCCTTTAATTATCTTTATGCAAATGTGAGAGTTTATGGTCTACCCGATGAGGACGTAACACCCGCCATGATTGATGCAATATCGAGAAGGATAGGCCAACCCTCGACTTAGATGAGCAGCTTGAATTCAATATCCACCGTGATGAGCGGTATGCTTTGGTCGAGCAAAACTTAATATCAATGCACAAGCCATCGACAAGATTTTTATCCCTATATCACCTAGTCGCAGGATTTTGGTGTTCTTCAATTATGAAAGGATTAGTAGGATTTGTACTTTTGTCTTTGGTTTCTTTTCACAATCACACTTGACGCCCCGCGAATTGCATACATACTTGACCCCGCAAATCAAGAGCGTCGACCTCCGATCAATCTGTTTGGTAAGTGGATGACAAGGCTCAAAGATATTCCTTGGGAAATAGTTAAAACTCAGATCAATCCAAATATTCCAAGGCAAATTCAGCCATCCTCTTCTCTACAGTGCACTTCGAGCTCAACATGCCGCTTTGACAAATGAAGCTTCGGTGGTTGCCGGGCATCTCATTGCAGCCATTTCAAACATTGAATCGAGTTTAGCTCACCCGGCAGATCAAGCTACTCATCATGTTACTCAAACTACAGTCAACACCTTGCCTATCGGTCACCATTCATTTGACATTAAGCGCCGGTGACGCTAGGGGCCCCCAATAATGCCGGGAGTTCATCTCAAAGCAATGTGCAAGCATCGAGAATAATATAGTCCACCATAGTAATAATTTGCATCCAAATGTGGATCGAGTAACACGTAACTACAGCTTCAAAGTGCATTTGCTATGGACATTACTCAAGGTGTGCCGGTCAATACGCTAACAAGTGGATCGGGATTATGCAGAAGCTCAAATTGCATGGCAGCCCACCGCCTCAACCGGCGGTTCATCGGGCTCAACCGCAGATCTGTGTTCCGTTCAGCACACACTTCGGATGGATTTAAATTTGCCACCCGACCTCACTATCCTAGCGGACGATATTCAAGTTCAAGTCCGGGCCCAAGTCTGCCACCGGCACAATCACTCACCACAACACAATCGAGCCTCCATACAACAATGATAAATTCAGCAATATGCACCTTGGGACAAGAAGCGGTTCTCACTGGACTCCAACGGTCATCTCCGAAAGCAAATAAATGACAAGAATACAATGATGAATTCTTTGGTACATGGATGCACACCAAATTAAAAGAGCTCAACGGATATTACATCGAATTAATTTGGTCGGGGCAAGCTACTCAAAGGGAGATCGATCCGGTTCAGGGGTCATTTTAACACCAATAACAACTCCGAGGAGGGTACAAGTCGGTCAAGGCAACTTGAACACCAAGCGATTTTCAACAACAACACGACACGGTGCGGGTTGCTCACCAAGTGGACCAGGGATACTTCAACCGTAGCGGATGTCTATACTCGTCCCGTGCGCCTCTGAACCCATTAGCGCGGTGAATGCAAACATCCAACCCCACGTTCTGTGTGTGGGGCCCCGTGAATACGGGTCCTCATCGCTAGAGAAGCCGCTGCGCACCCCACCTACACCCCGCCGTCACCACTCCACTCCTCTGGCGGCTCTTACATCCGTATGGTGGAAGATTCCATCGGCGGGTCTCCTCCACGATCCTGTGCATTCGAGCGAGGTCCTCTACGCCAACGCACAGGTTTCGCAAGCTTCATTGAGATTCACTCAAGCTCCCGCCTTGATCAATCTTTCTCCGGTAAGCCCCACAGTCTCGAGGGGATCGCGCCCGGGAGATGGAAGGCGATGCCTCCTCGATTTCGGTCGGGTCGGTCGGGAGCAGGACTGCGGATCTCGGGTCTGGGGGTTAGGCGTCGTATTAGGTCGTTCAAGGTGGGAGCCCGAGTCTGCAGCTCATGGGGAGTTCTTGGCGGCGTTCCTTGGGGACTCAACCGGTGGTGGCTCGGTGCAACCGGAGTGCAGCAACCTCATCATGTTAACAAAGTGGCCTTGGCAACAATAGCTTCAATCCCGGTGGCAGGGCGTGCACTTCCAAGCCAGGGTGCACATTTGGAACATGCTCAAGTCTATGCAAGCAAATCGAGCATTGGTGAGCGGAATCAACCATCTTCTTTTGGCTTTTGGCCCGGCCAAGATGGCGCCGGGGGATCCATGAGTGTTTTTGGCATGGAGTCCGGGGGGAGTGGGGGCGGACGACGAGTTCCAAGATGCTCCATCTGCGGGCCTCATACTATCTACATCAGCTAAGGTAATTTTTATTTGTGAAACTAGAAATTCTTCTATTTCTACAACTTCTTTGATTAATCGTTTTAATGTTGACAATGCTTATGTTGTTCCAAAGACAAGGACTTTTGGAGGCCTATGGCTTCTATGGGATATCCAAGTATTTGTTTCAATTAGAGTTTACCAACAAGCATGTTATCTTAGCTCTTTGTACATATAAGCAATCTAGTTTTAGCTTTGGTCTTATCTCGTATGTATGGTGACCCTCACCATCGGGACACCTCGACCATATGGGCTTCGATTTCATGCCTTTGTTGTAAAATATCCGGGCATGCCTATGTTATGTACTGGTGACCTTAATGATATCATGTCAGTGAATGAAAAGTTAGGGCCTAAACCTGCTGATGTGCATCGTATCTCTAATTTTTGTTGCATGGTCAAGGATTGTGATTTAATTGATTTGGGTTATAATGGTCCCGCTTACACCCGTGTAACAAGCGTTTTTAATACTAATCCTACTTTTGAGCGTTTGGATCGTTTTCTAGCAAATACGTAATGGTGTGCTCACTTCCCTTCGGCGGCGGTCTATCACTTACCCATGATGCGCTTGTTGATCATGCTCCTATTCTTCTAGTTTTGGAATCAAATCGTGCGAAAACTAAAAAACCTTTTCATTTTGAAAATTTTTGGCTTCTTGAAAAGGACTTCAAAAAGGTACTGCAACAGCTGGAATTTATCGTACTCAAGAACTTTTCAAAAGAAATTACATTACCTTGCTATCGACCTCAAAGTTTGGAGAAAGAAAAACCCAAACTCTCTCTCGATAGTTTACAGAAATTGAGAAAAAAGATCCTACACTCCGGTCCCCCGCCACCACATCAACAAAATTTCTCTCTTCAAAAGGATCTCATGCATCGCCACCGTGAAATATTGGCAAAGCAAGAGGTATATCACCGACAAAGGTACAAAAAAGACTTGGGCTATAAAAGGTGATAGGAATACTCGATTTCTTTCATAAATCTATTTTGAAAAGGGCTAGACAAAACAATATTACTTACCTTGTTAATATGGATGGTTCCACAAATGACTACCCCACAACAAATAGAGTCCAATTTTCTCTCTTATTTTCTTACGACATCTTTCGGGGCAAATGCACAACCTACTCCATATGCAGGACACTCAATTACAGATGAAGGCCACGACATCATTCAAACTAATCAACACTTATATACCACTCCGGACTTGAAGGAAATTCACGAAATCGTCAAGGCGATGCGGTCAAATGCCTCGCCAGTCCCGACCGGTATATCTCGTAGCTTTTTATAAGAGTGCTTGGGAACTCATAAAACATGATCTTGTGCATCTCATCTCAGATTTTTATAAATATGCAATCTTACCCGATGACATCAATGTAACTTTCTTGGCTCTCATTCCAAAGAAGATGGCTCCTAACGATCCCTCGGGACTTGAACCCGATTAGTCGTGTAATGTATCTTATAAGATTATTGCTAAATCCCTTGCAAAGCAGGATGAGAGAACAGCTACTGGGACCTCATTCACCCCTCTCAATCTGCTTTTGTTCATGGCGCGTATCGCTACTAACATTATCATTACACTTGAAATTATCCACTCTTTTCGGTTGAAAAGCCGGAAAACCGTGCTTTTTGTTAAAGGTGGATCTTGCTAAAGCTTTCGATCGAATTATTTGGACTTTTATTTCTCAAACCCTTAAAAAATATCAGTTCTCACGAGCACTTCATTCAACTCCCGTATGCTTGTATTTCAACTACTTCAATGCAGGTCCTTGTTAATGGCAAACCTTCGATTACATATACCCTTCGAGAGGTATCGGGCAAGGGTGTCCTTTATCTCCATACCTTTTTTATTATTGCGATAAATGAATTGTCGATATGCTTCAGATTGCACTACAAAATGGGAACATCCGGGGGATTTGCTTGGGGAATACAGTCCTAGTATCCATTCCCTCCTTTTTGCGGATGACCTCATCATTTGTGGGCAAGCATCAAGACGAAGCACCGACAATCAAATCAGCCCTTGATCAATTCTCGTCAAGCTTCGTGTCGGGAACCTAACTTAAGTAAGTCATCCATCCTATTCAGTAGGAAAGTGTCCCTCGCTTTGCATTCAAGTATTAAAATATCTTTCCCGTGCACGATCTTAATCCAAATACCATGCACCTAGGCCATCCTCTTCTTTTTTCGCACGTAGAGATAAAAATAGGGCTTATGCTTTTATTAAAAATAAATTCAGAGCTAAGCTTACTAATCGTCAAAGCTAACAAGTTAAATCATGCGGGGAAGGCTCACTTATATCAACCTCGGTTCTTGCCTTCATCCCTATCTATTACCTTTCGGGTTGTTCTTTTCTCTAAAGATTTCATTGCTAGCATAATGGCTATTATTAGGAAATTTTGGTGGGCGGGGAGTTAGGGAGGACAACGCTACAAGCCCTTTCCCCTTATGTGTCCCGGAAGGACATTTGTCAATCAAAGGACAATGGAGGCTTAGAAATTAGAGACATTCATACCGTCAACAAAAGTTTAATCTTAAATGCAGCTTGGAGGATTGCCACGAAAAGGATGAGTTTCTAGCTACGGTTCTCAAATCAAAATACTACCCCGATAGGTCTTTTTGGACGGCATCCAAAAAATTTGCCAAAATCTATTTTTCGGTCTTCTCGTCATGCGGTAAGGGACATTCTTTGCAAATCAGTATAGTTCAAATCCATAAAGGTAACTCAAACATATGGAACACCCCATGGTGTGACATATGGGATGAAATACATTCTCGGCTCAATCTTCCTATAACGGTGGACCCTCTTCCTCTTACGGTTAACCGACTTTGGAATCACCTTACTCAAAAGTGGAATGTAGATCTCATAAATCAAATTTTCTCAAATCATGCTTCTCATGTTATTACTAATACCGCCATTGTTCCTTCCAATGAGAGTGATATAATTGTTTGGAAGCCTTCTCTCGATGGAACATGTTCTCGCAAAAAAATGCGTTCAAGTTTCTAAATGCGGTAACCATGTTCAACTTCCATTTCGAGGGGACAAGGAGTATAAATCCACAAGCCATGACGATCATGAGTATAAAAAATTGTCCTCCAAACCTTAAAACCTTCTTCCGAGGCTGATTAGAAGGGCCAGAGCCACGAGGTATAAGAGCAGGTCAAGATTCCGATAAAATCTCTAAGTTATGCTCTACCCGCAATGCTATAGAAAATGATAGGCACCTCTTCTTTGATTGCAACTTTGCCACGTGCCGTCTCGGTTTACTTCCACCCCTCCTATCTTAGCTTCTAATCTTCCTAATGATGATGATGGTGTCCAAAATATTATTGCATACATGATTACTACTTCTACTACGGATGATCAAATCATATCCATCATCACTACTCTCTCGGTACATTTGGAAGGCAAGGAATGATAAAACTTTTAATAACAAAACTTGAATGTATGGCAAGTTCATCATCTTTGTGAGTGCAGATATACAAAGTTACAAAAGAGATGAATCGGGAAGTTCGGGTAACACAAGAAGAATGCGGTCGGTCGACTCTTCGACAGAATCACAAAGTCACCCGACTACTACTCGTTCTCACCGCCTCCCCTCACTACTTCTATACGAGAATCTACACACTTTTTTTCCAACCATATGCGGGTTATTTACATGCAGGTACACATGCCAACATTCTTTGGAGGGAATTCGTGTTTATTCGAGACGCCTCTATCTCCCCGACCAAAACCATATCATACATAGGAATTGGTCTTGGTGTCTTTTCTTGTAGGTGTGGATTCAAGCAGGCATTTCAATGTCTACATTAAGGCCAACATGAGGGGAGTCTCATCGGTCTTCACGCAGTAGGCAGCAGCGCTTGCTCTTGCGAGGAACTGTTATCAACAACCTCAATTATCTCTCATGCCTCTTTTCTTTTCGATAATCAACATTTGGTCAACCATATAAATGCAGAGGTCAATGCTAGCATTCGGTGGGATGCCAGAATATACACTCGGACTTTCGGGGAACATGGCGCACGGCAAGGATCACAATGTCTACAAGATTTCTAGGACCCAAAATATCTCTGCTCATGTTCTTGCAGGACGGGCTAGGAATTCCACTCAAGTACATTCAAATCATCTTGTAACCTGCCATTGTGTTTCTCATATCTCGAAATTTTGTCCAATCCGGACGGCTCTTGACCATGTAAAGTGGGCAAATCTTGCCCACATAACAGACGCTTTGTTTGTTAAGTAATATATTTGGTTGTTATAAAAAAAAAACCAAAACAACTATTTGGTAGAGGAAATTAAAACTAGTTGTTTTTTTTTTTACCGAAGTTAGTAGGGAAAACCCGATCTATTTTTTGTATTTTTTTATTTCAGGGCTTGTTTTATCGCCCCCAACTAGTTGCTTTGTTGGGTGCAGGGATTTCCTTGGCTGCACATGCAAGCAAAATCTTGTCTCCCAATTGGGCAAGATTTGCTCGCCCCCATCTTTCCTATCCGTTAAAAGCCATGTTTTAGATCGCGCACTATGAAATTTAGCGGCGGTTTGTTCTCGCCGCTATTGCCGCTTAATAGCGGCGCTATATAGCGGCGCTATGGCCGCACTATAGCGCGCTATTTGCAACGTAGCGTCGAAGATACTGATTCACGCTATAGCGCCCGGCGCCGCTATAGCGCTATTTGTTTCAAATAACAGAAAATCAGGACAAGTATATAATTATAATTTGATAAGTGATAATAATAACCATACAATAAAGTTCTTATCCTCAAAGCAAACAACCATGAAGGCATCAAGTAAGTACATAAGCAAACAACTATAAAGTTACAGAAATCACTCAATAAATAACAATTGGGCTGGGCTAATCAATTTGTCAATAGCGCCATAATAGCGCTATGATGCTATTTGAGCTTAGCGCCGCTATAGCGCTATAAGCGTCAATAGCGCGAATAAGCGCCAAAAAGTGCAATTGCGTAGCGAGCTGCTTAATTGGCGCTATAAGCGCCGCTATATAGCGCTACTTAAATCGTGGGTTAAAAATCAAATTCCTAAAAAGCGGCGTATTTGTACTATCAAGATGAGAAACATAAATGAAGATGCCAAAAGCAGAAAATGAAGTGAAGCCTTCTCAATATATTTTTGTATCCCTTTGATATGAGATATGATATTTTTGTTATCTGCTAAATGGTTATTACATAGAGGGAAGCTTTTATAGAGAGGTTTAAATATTAGTAATCACATAAAAATTATACATATATCATTATTGTCCCTTAAGCGACGGTCATCTTCATCTTGATCCCTGGTTACCTTGCCTCACCTCACTTGTCTCCTCACCTTTAATCTTCGTATATATAGCTCTTCTATCTGATTGTTCTTCTTCTTATCTTTATTCATGGCGTAAATAACCCTTGATTTCCGATTTCAAGTTCTAGATTGCCACCGGTTTAGAAATACCTCTACATCTCTCCCTCCATCATGTAGCCCTATGGAAGGCCTTAATCCTAGAGCCTTCTCTTGGAACACTAACCTTAGCAAGAAAATGGGCAAACCAATGATAATTTAAAGATAAAAATGCACACAAAAAAATTATATATATATATTTGGCATATCATGATAAACTATAAATTGTATCCATCACTGCACGAAAGCTTTAGTAACCAATCATTACATACTTTGGATGACTACAATTTGACATGTAAATACTTTATATCAATTTCCATTTGTTGGATAACGCTTCTAGACCTAGATTTATTCACTCTACGTAGTCAATCAATCTCAAATCTCCAAGTTAATTAGATTCAATATGTCATCAAAGCAATCTTCTATTAGCGCCATTGACTCCCATAGAAATACTGCTTTCTCATGTGAAAGATGATTTGCACGTCCCATCTTATGCACAACTCGTTTGAACTAGGCATATAACCGCAGATCAATAATTTTATTATCATAAGTCAAAACTTTTTTAACAATCCAACACCAACCAACAAAAATGAGACCCTGAAATGAAGAGGCCAAAAAAAATGAAGACGATGGCTCCTCAATTTATTTCTTGTGTGCCTACATGATGAGATATGAGGTTTTTGGCATTTACTAAATGGTAGTTATATATAGAGAAGCTTTATAGAGAGGTATAAATCTCAGTGATGACATTAAAACTATATAAATCTTGTGATTGTGCATCAAACAACATCATCTTCATCTTCCAGTTAGGTCGCTTTTCATCTCTATTTATAATGTGTTCTGATTTCATATTCAATTCACTAACATCATTCTATTCCATGTCACCTCCTAACGGGTCGTCTTATTGACCTTAATTTATTAATTGACATAGCCCTTACTTCTTGCATACACTAGTTCCAAAGGTACCTATTCGTCCCTTTCTCTATACACAACCCGACGTCGGATCTTAATCCTAGAAGCACACTCCAGAAATTTAACCTTGACAAAAAAGCACACAAAAGTAATAAAAAAATAAAATTGACAAAATATGCATATTATATAGGTGGTGCGAAGGGGTTCAGCCGAGATGGTCAAAAGAACCAAACTTCCGAAAAGGAGGTCCTGAGTTCGAACCCTATAGGTGGTGCTTTTGCTCGGGACGTGAGGGGCGTCACCGGCCAGACCTAGAATGCGGTTCTCTAATTAAGGTTCGGTCAAGAAGCTAGAGGTACCCAGCCTTTGCCCTCCTTTTAACTATATAAACGACATCGGTTGCTTCACGAAAGTTCTGATAACGTCACCATGTACTTTGGCGGGCTAGATTTTTAAAGTTTGAATTTTGAATTGTCTTCAATTATATAACGGTCCTTGATCTAGCTTTTTGCGTCATCCTACATAGATTCGATTGTCGTATATAGCCAACGGTGATAAATGCACGAATGTATTTGCATGCGTAACGGTTTTCAAATCTAGCTTATGCACCATATGCGCTACTAACCTCTATACGCTACATAGATTCGATTGTCGTATATAGCCAACGATAGTAAAAGCACACGTGTTTGCATGCATAACGGTCTCGAGATCTCGCTTATGCATCATATACGCTAAATAGATTTGATTGTCGTATATAGCAAAAAGTGATAAATGCACAAATGTATTTCCATGCATAACGGTTTTTAGATCTAGCTTATGCATCATCTATGCTACATAGTTTCGATTGTCGTGTATAGTCAACAATGGCAAATGCACAAACGTGTTTGCATGCAAAAGCGGTTTAAGGTCTAGCTTATGTGTCATATACGCTGCATAGATTCAATTGTCGATAGAGCTAACGATGGCAAATGCACGTACGTGTTTGCATGCATAACGGTCTCAGATCTCGCTTATGCATCATATACGCTACGTAGGGTATTTGCATGCATAACGGTTTGAAGGTCTAGCTTATGCATCATGTACGCTACATAGAATCAATTTGTCGTATATAGCCAACGTTAGATTCAATTGTCGTATATAGCCAAGGTAAACAAATGCACAAACGTGTTTGCATGCATAACGGTCTCAGATCTAGCTTATGCATCATATACGCTACTTAATAGATTCGATTGTCGTATATAGCTAACGACGGCAAATGCACGAACGTGTTTGCATGCATAACGGTCTGAGGTCTAGCTTATGCATCATATATGCTACCTAGATTCGATTGTCGTATATGACCAACGGTGATAAATGCACAAATGTATTTGCATGTATAAGGGTTTTCAAATCTAGCTTATGCATCATATACGCTTCATAGATTCGATTGTTGTATATAGCTAACGATGGCAAATGCACGTACGTGTTTCCATGCATAACGGTCTCAGGTCTAGCTTATGCACTACATAGATTCGATTGTCGTATACGGACTACAACGGTAAATACACAACCTCATACGTATGTTCTGGTTTACCTAGAGAATCTATCTTAAATCTGATCCGACGTGTCAAGACTATCCACTCTAACAAAAACACATCTTCTCAAGTGAAAAGATCCTTTAGTTTTGCCATCTCTACACACAACTAACCCTGTAATAGAAAAGCAAGAACTTTGTTATAACAAATCCAACACCAACCAGTAATCTCAAAAAAAAAAAAAAAAAAAAAAAAACCACCAACCAGAGAAAAGCAGGAACAGAAAGGAAAAAACGCCATAAACAAATTCGGACCGACTAGGAAACTCCCGAAAGAGTATAATACTGTACTAGCAAAACCAGGAGACGAAAGTGAGAAGAAAACCGGCCACCGAAGCGCCGAAGCGAGCCGAGGGTTTTTGAGTAATCCGTCGCCGAAGCGAAGCACGGCTGGACTCGTCTACTAGTCGAGGCACGTCGAGGCACGCACCTCCCTCTCCCTCCCATTCCCCGCAAAGCAAGCGACGACGCGGCCCACGCCATGAGCAGCTGAGGCAGGCAGTCGCCGCTGCAGTCCTCTGCGCTCGCTGCGGTTCCTTTCGCCAGCGCCTCGGGGCCGTGCGGGGTGCGGGGGCAGGGGGGTTTGGATTCGTGGGTGGAGCCCGAGGCTAGATCCAGCAGCGGGAGGGGGAGGGGGAGGTACAGGAGGAGGGGTGGTGGGCCCAGCCGGCGGGGATGGCCGCCACCGCCGGGGCGTCGGACGACGGCGGTAGCGTCGGCGGCGGGGGCGGCGAGCGGATGAAGCTGCTGTGCAGCCTGGGCGGGCGCATCCTCCCGCGCCCGGGGACGGCACGCTGCGCTACGCGGGCGGGGACACCCGGATCGTGTCCGTGCCGCGCGGGGTGTCGCTGCCGGACCTACTCGCGCGCCTCGCCGACGCGTACGGCGGCGCCACGGGCCACCACTTCGCCGTCAGGTACCAGCTCCCCCGACGAAGGGCTCGACGCGCTCATCTCCGTGTCCTCGTCGGAGGATCTCGACAACATGGTCGAGGAGTACGACAAGCTCAGCGGCGCCAGCCCCAAGCTGAGGGTCTTCATCTTCCCCATCCTGGATGCGCCCGCCTTCGCCGCCGGCGGGGAGGAGCTCGAGACCGGGAGCTTCGACGCGGGCCTTCGCTACCTGGAGGCCGTCAACGGCATTGTGCGCAAGGACAGCATCGCGAGCCTCGCCTCCACGCAGTGCTCTGACGGGGGGCTGCCCCCTTCTGCGCCGTCAGGTGGTGGCGGCGGCGGCCCTGGGTCTCCGGCTGCGCTCTCCCCCACCTCCACTTGCTCAAATGATGCTGCGAGATCGAACATCAGTGGGGCTGGGGTGGCGCCTCCGCCCCTTGTTGATGTCTTCAGCAATGCTGCTCCTGCTCCTGTACAGGTGAAGCCACAGGAGATAGCTGCTGAAGGGAGGGCTCCCCAGGCGAATCCACATCCAGAGGTAGCAGCTACACATCCCCATCTGGAGGCAGCGAGGTACAGGCAACCGCTGTCGCAGCTGCCACCACTGCCTCCTGTGTTCATGAACGATCATAGAGATGCCATTCATGGTCTGAATCAGCAGCCGCCAGGTCAAGGGGCAAGATTGGACGACTGCCACCTGTGCTTGAAGGCATTGCCTCACGCCCACTCTGATCCGGTGGTCAATGAGTATGGCAATGAGGTGCATGGAGGGGCTGCTCCTGAGCCTGGGCCTGTGTTTATGAGCCTGCGTCCTGAAGATGTGGCAAGGATGATGATGCCGGAAAGGGGTGTTCAGGCACCGATGGGGGCTTATGGATACACACATATGCATCCAGTGCCGCAGGAGAGGGTGTATGTGCCCAAGATGGAAGGGTTACAAACTCGGTGCTCATCGATCCAACTGGCTTTCATCAGCATGTGTATGTGCAGCAGCAGCAGCAGCAAATGCTGCCACAACAGTTGCCATCGACCTATGGGTTTAGCCATATTCCTGTGATTCCTAGCGAGAAGGACAGAGTAGTTTCTCCAAGTTCTGCCCATACTGATGTTGCGAGCTCTCATCATCAATTTATTCAGCAGCCACAGCAGCAGTTACCTCCTGGCCATGGGGTGCCTCCAGTGAAGCCTGCTAGTCCCAACAACCCGCTTGCTGGTGAAGGTAGTGTTAGTGGCAATTCAAGGCACCGTGAGGATGGGCAGGTGTATCGTGACAATGCGCCTCCAGTTGCACCTGTGGCTGTGCCAACATACATGGCAAATGTGGACCGGATGATGGATTCACTTCGGATGAGCCCCAGCGAGGTTTCTGGCTCTACTGACCAAAGGAGTCATGCAATGTCTCCTGACAGTGGTTTACCCCAGAATGCAGTGCCAGATCACTCTCAGGGGCATCCAGAGAATAGTATCAGTACCTGGCCAGATACCCGAGCAAATGAGGTTCATCCAAGCAACACCAATACTTTTTTTGATGTTAGTGAACCAAAGGTATTGCTTCAAACTGAATCTGCACCACCACCTTCTGTGGCCAGCTCTTATCTGCACAATGTCCAGCATGTTAATATGAGCCATATGCCAATGATGAGCATTGGGGGACCCTATTCTAGTTATGTTGTTGCTACAGTCGGACCTGGTGGGTTGCCTCAGTCAACGTATGGTATTGATATGGTCTATCCAAATGCCACTGTTAATCCAGTGAATGAGAGAAGAGATGTTCCGCCTGAAGTTTATCACAGGGAAGCTCCACATGAAGTCGTAGCTCCTCCAAACACAGTTCAGTTGCCAACACCAGCATTGGCAAACCATGCTCCAAATGTGGATCAAGCAGCTGCAAATGCACATGCACTGCCACCAAGACCTAAGAGGGTAGCAAGCAGAGAGAACATCAGCCCAAAGGATCCCCATCCACACAACTCTTTGTTGAACTGCAAAGGGCCAGATCTGAATATTCCAGCTGAGGATGTTTCTCTACAGAGACAGTCAGATCACAAAGGTACAAATGCAACACATGCTTTTAATATCACAAATATTTCATTCTTAATAGTTAATAATACTTTACTATGAAACCTTGTCAATACGCTTGTGAGTTTTATTCACGTCGATCATCAATCCAGGTGATGACATCTCTAACCCAGATTTACTGAGTGTGGAGGATGGATTAGCTACATCTAATGCTCAGTCATCTGAGCCTCAACCTCCTCTGGTAAATGAAGGAGTTGGGGCCGTTACCAATGAAGTTGAAGGTGAAGTCCACCCCAACGAGGTTAGGAATTGATTATCTAGATGCTCCTAGATGTCCTCATTTATGTTAGCCATAATGCTAAACAAGGCAACTGTGCAGGTTTCCAAGAGCAAGCCAGCAGATTGGATTTCAGGATTTCCAGTTTCAGATGGACGCCTTCAGGTTAGGATCATAGTATACCTTATTAAGCATGTTCATCTTTAATATTTTACCGTGGTTATAACATTTTGCATCCATGGCCGTTGCAGATTATAAAGAACAATGACCTTGAAGAGCTCCAAGAGCTTGGTTCTGGAATTTTGGAACTGTCTATCATGGTAAATGGAGGGGCACTGATGTTGCAATAAAACGAATCAATGATAGATGTTTTGCTGGGAAACCATCTGAGCAAGAAAAGATGGTTTGTTCTCATACTTCATATCTTTGTTTTCGCTTAAGCTTGTCTGTATGTTGATATCCCTTGAAGATTTTCAGCGGTCTGACTTCTGGAATGAAGCATCTAAACTTGCCGATCTGCACCACCCAAATGTTGTGGCTTTTTATGGTGTTGTTCTTGATGGACCTGGGGGATCCATTGCCACAGTTACAGAATATATGGTCAATGGCTCACTTAGGACAGCTTTGCTAAAGAATGCCAAGTACGTTCCTTTTATATTGCATATGTCACCTTCTATAATCATATATGCTGCTCAAAATTAGAAACTAATGGTGCTACATGACGCTGATGTTTTTTTTTTTTTCTCTGGGCAGAACCCTCGATCGACGTAAGAGATTAATTATTGCCATGGATACAGCTTTTGGAATGGAATACTTGCATAGCAAAAACATTGTGCATTTTGACCTGAAAAGTGACAATTTGCTTGTTAATTTGAGGGACCCTCAGCGTCAATATGCAAGGTAACCAGCAGTCAATCCTATTATTCTGTTCTTGCACTTAGTTGCTAGATCACTGTCTTCTCTAATTGCTAGAGATGACTGTCTTCTCTTTTTTGTCATATTCACTTTGCTTGACATAGGAGACCATCCTGTATCAACTTTCCATGTTTAGCAGTAAGCTATTTTTTGTTGCTGTAAAACAAAATGCTTTTGTAAGTTTGAAGTACGTTACTTGTTAGTTTTGATGAGACACATTTAGTTTGGCAACACAAGAACTGCTGATAGGACTGGACTCTTATCCATAGATAATACTTGCTACCTAAGCAAATTGTTACGTGTCTGTAAAATTATACACATTCGATGGGTGTCACAAGCTGATGTCACTTGGATGAACATGTAATATGTATGCTTCGATGTAGCAGTTTCTGTCATGGTCTTACAAAACAAATGATGTTTATTTCTATATAATCTAGGACTAAACACCTTAGCTGGGGATCATTGTGGCCTTGTGTCTTAATTGACGCATCCTATTATTGGCACCTGAAGAAATATGGAATACATATAATTCGATGATGGGACAGTTTATTTCGTGGTACTGTGAACAAAAGTAACTTGAATGGAGTGCATGGATGCACAGTTTAATGAGAAAATGTATAAATGCTAATAGCATGATATTGGCTTGTGTGTAGCTTCGGAATTGCTTGTTTGCCATCTGAATTTTATATGTTATTATAGTTGGATGCCATGTATTAACGTCTTAGCATGTTAAGCACTTAGGGACATTAGTTTCTGTAATGTGGGAAACACTGAACAGTGCATCTTTTCCTATATATGTAGGTTGGTGATCTTGGACTTTCAAAAGTGAAGTGTCAGACCCTCATCTCTGGAGGTGTCCGGGGAACACTTCCATGGATGGCCCCTGAGCTTCTGAATGGTAGCAGCAGCTTGGTCTCAGAAAAGGTGTGATAGTTGGTTTCTATTCTTCAGTATACATATGATTTAATTGACACATACTGTCTCTTTCAAAATTCTCACTTAGAACTGACACAAATGTTGCTATGCTGGCCTCAGGTTGATGTTTTCTCTTTTGGGATTGTTCTCTGGGAACTGCTAACAGGAGAAGAGCCATATGCAGATTTACATTTTGGTGTTATAATAGGTAGGTACAAATCTGCTGTGGCATAAGTGTTTCTTACCCGTGAGAGTTCTGTTGCAGTAGATGTTATCAATAATCCTTATTGATTAGATCAAAACCTAATATGTCCTTATGTATGCAGGTGGCATTGTGAGCAACACTCTACGGCCACAAGTGCCTGACTCATGTGACCCAGAGTGGAGGTCACTAATGGAGCAATGCTGGTCAACAGAACCATCTGAGCGGCCAAACTTTACAGAGACTGCGAATAGGCTGCGCTCCATGGCAGCATCCCAGAAAGTACAACACTAAGGAGCAGCAGTCGTCAAATTTGCAGGTTATATCCGTGGACCAGGTTGCCACCCGCCATATATGCCTAGGATCTGTTCATACCCTTCATTTGTTCGTATATGTAATCAAAAGTTACCCGCCAGTGTGTCTACAAAGTGTCGCAATGGACGCAGCAGATGCCTATTCATTCATTCATACCGTTTTGGTCGAGAGGTGCGTTCAATAAGTTACTAGGTCTAGTGTCCGTTATAGGGGAGAGTCCGATATTATTATTCTTATTTTCATTTTTCTTCTTCTTTGTCACCCTTTATCTCTGGGTAATAATTGGGTTACTTGGAAACTGTCGGTCAGTCGGTCAGGTCAGGTCGGTCAGTCAGTCAGTCAGTTAGAATGTGAACTGGTTGTTGCTGGGTAAGTATGGTTTGTTGGTATATTACAAGTCTGGGAACAGAGAGTGAGGTCCTGCTTGTAAACAAGATCTGTTTTGGTTTTGTGATTGAGTTATAGTGCTATATACTGAAACCCAATTCCCCTGTTGCCATTGTAAATTCTGGGCGGCTGTTTAGTGCATGTCTTGGTGGTGGGAGCGTTGTCGCTCCAGATCTGTGTTGTGTGTGCTTCCTTGCTTGCTGCGGCTTTGCATCCCTTGTTCCTCACAATGCTCCTGACTGCCCGGGCTGTGAACAATGGCGAGGGCTCAGCAGCGTTGCGGCTGTTGCGGCTTGAAGTTTGTCAGGTTGTGGGCCGAGGACCGCAGACCCAGAAAAGGCAGGCAGCCATGGCGACGACGATACAGGTGGGCAGGGAGCAGCTAATCGATGGCCGTGCACCCACCATGCAGTCTGTGATGGCGACGGCGGCGGTCCCCAGTTCCGGGAGTCGTGGCGCGCCCACCATGACTCCGGCGTCCTCGTCACGTATGGGGCGCACGCCCCGTGCGCGTTGCCGACTTGCCGTGTGCGCTCGCGCCAACGCAGGAATCGCATCTGCCGATCCATCCACCCCATGGGCAAGTGGGTCGTATCCATCCCTGACCGTGCGTGCGTGCTCAGCACCAGCTTGCGGAAATCTCTGCACTCTCCACGACGCCACCGGACGGGAGGGAACCCAGATCCAGCATCCCGGGTCGCGACTCGCGACGCAGCAGTAAAATTTTCTTTTGGGCGTTTCATTTTTTAAAAACCAAGAAATGTTTTGTATGTCTGACTAGTGGGCCCTTGGTGAGCTTTCGTGATCCCGGAAAATCGGGGTAAAAGGGACCGGGGATCTTATCGAGTTTCTTTCCCCAGCAGCAGTCCCGTTCATCCATGCATTTGAGAGTGGGAGTGAGGTCGGTCGATCGACCACGTCACCGAGTGGTCTTGGATCTGAAGCAAAATAACTAGGAATACGATCACGGCGGCGTTTATGAGGAAACTCCCAGATCCCCAACTAACAGCAGCGGCCAAGAAAGAGGCTGCTGCTGTGTGCTGTGTGTGTGTACCCATGCATTTCGTGCGCCTACCGGACACGTACTGTGCAGGCCATACAATACAGAGTACTAGAGCTATATATGTTCACTTTGTTCACAAGACACGGCGGCATATGCACAGCACTAGACTAGCTGGCACGAACCAGAGAGTACCAGACACCCAGGCACTACACACTAGTATCGGGCTGCCGACGTCCATCAGCAGCTCCAGCCTCCAGTCCAGGTATGGATGGGGTCAGCCGGGGCGGATCGAGCCCATTTTCGTGCGGCGCAACTGCTCGAGCCTTGTAAAAGCCCAGCTGAGGTCGTGGACGATTAAAGGCCCATTCTACCACGGGTTCTTTGTTTTCCTCTCCCTCCTGTGCCTCCACTTGTCACGTCACCTTTTTTTTTTTTTTTTTACCATGAATCTGATCCTTTCGAAGATGCCAACATTCCATAAAGGTGAACACTTTTTTTTTTTTTTTTTTTTTTTTCCGATAAGGAAAAATTCCATTGATACTAAAGCAAGTTACATCCTTTCATTACAAAAGTAAATCACACTACTCCAACTCCATTGATGGGAGACAAGAAACCTTGAAAAAGCCATAAATTCAACCATCTAGGATTATCATCCCAAACGGATATACCACGGACGCAAGCTCCGATCCGAACGTAACCGGGCCATCTCACCATCCACCGCCGTCATCCTCATACCCATCACTTTTGCAAACGAGGAGTAAACTGCTAAAACTCCACATGCAAACATGATGAATTTGGCGGCGCCGAACACGTCATCGAACTCATCGTCGTCGCCTTCACTAGATTCGTCATGGGAGAACACAAGTCCACCCGACATCCAGATAGATATCGTTGGAAAACTAAATCTCCCAAGCCCACCGCTATGGCTGCATAGAACCACACCGAGACAAAGGAAGAGTTGGAGTACCTTATTCTCCATCAATTGTGATGTCTTCGTCTTGCCATCACCGCCGAGGAACGACATGCTCCATTGCTCTATCGATGATCTTGACGACGCTTTACGCCGTGGCCAATTTCTTCGATTGGATCTCCGGAGAAGCCTGAACCTTGAAGACTCGATCTACTAGGGAAAACTTATTAAAAACGATGGATCCCCACTCCCTTCAACCCCCGGCGTGATGCCGGAGGAGAAGAGAGGAGGACCAGCGGTGGTGGAAGGCGCGCGCCCGCGGCGGCCCCCTAGGGTTTGGCGGCGGCGGCGGAGTGAGTCCGCTCGTCGAATGAACGAGTCGACGAACACGATTTTCTTTGGTAAAGCACCTAGCAGTAGCACAAATAAAAACCAATCATCTCCTTCACAGAAAGAACCAGTCCATTATCGGAGTTACACAAAAAAAAAAAAAAAAAAAAGTGTACACATTTTCCATCACTGCTCAGCAGCGAGCCAGGTCCCGTCTCTCTCTCTCTCTACTCCCTTTGTTCCAATAAAAAAAAAAGGCAAGGTAAGCAACCATGGGCTTTTATTTATGTATATATGTGTATATATGTATATGCATATAATGCTATATTTTGTAGTATTTTCGCTCATTGCAGCCTAAACTAGTTAAAAAAACACCCTCTCATCTTGACTCTCGGTGCTGCATAAAGAAAAGTCGTGCAATACAATTAGGACTGAACACCTTAGCTAGAGATCATTCTGTGGCTTAACTGACTTATCCGACACTTGAAGAAATATGGAATATGTATGATTAGATGATCGAGCGGTTCCTTTCATGTGTTACTGTGAAAAAAAAGTACAAACTTGAATGCAGTGCATGGATGTACAGTTTCATGATAGAACGGTTCCCTTCGGCCTTGTCTTCTAGTATGTAGCTTCAGAATTACCCTTTTAGACGGCCCCTAGGTATTAGGGATTTTTTTTTTTTTTTTTTTTGTTGAGGGCCATGGCCCCTTGCCGCCCCCTCCTCCTCAGTTCCGCCACTGATTATAGTTGGATGCCATTTATTAACAACTTAGCATGTAACACTTAACCCGAGCCTCTTTTCCTTTATATACGTAATTTGGTGGTCTTGAGCTTTCAGAAGTAAAATGCCAGACCCTCATTTCTAGAGGTGTCCGGGGAACACTTCCATGATGGCCCCAAAACTTCTGAATGGTAGCAATAGCTTGGTCTTTAAAAAGGTGTGATAGTGGGTTTCTATTCTCTCTTGACGAATGATTTGGAGTATATTCTTTTTTTGTTCTGCTGGCACTTTGAAGTTCACACAAAATTGACACATAAATGTTGACATGCTGGCTCTTTACGTTGATGTATTCTCTTTTGGGTTCGTTCTCTGGAACCTGCTAACAAGAGAAGAGCCATATGCAGATTTACACTGTGGTGTTATAGGCGGGTAAAAATCTGATGTGGCATAAGTGTTTCTTATCCTGTGGGAGTTCTATTGCAGTAGATGTGGTCCATAATCCTCATTGATTAGAGCTAAACCTAAAATGTCAGCATCCCAGAAAGAGTACAACACATTTTAACACATGATATAGTAACGACCGGCTAAAAAACAAAATCTTGTGAAGATCACACCCAAAATATTGGCTTTATTAATGAGACAACACCTTTTTAAAGAATAATACAACACAATTGTAACCATAATAAACAATAATTATGGTATTATAATTTTGTCGTGTACGCAGGAAGATAGTCTTGTATGCAGACATGGTGATGCTTTCAAAGAGTCAACTTAACAACGCAACTTAAGATATGTACAGGTTTGGCCTAGCAAGCTCGCAAGAACAAATAACAGAGATTCCCATGCCATCATCACATCATAGTCGATAAAATGTGCAGAACCATCCATAGCTACTTTTTTTTTTTTTTTTTTTTTTTTTTTTTTTTGCGAAGGGGAGAGGGTTTTATATATTAAGCAGTACAGTACAACCCCCTATTACAAGAAGCACCCTGAAAGAAAAAGAAAACAGCAAACAAGTACAGAAGGACTCCTTTGCAAAAATCCTAGACTTCCCGGATGCTTACGCAAACGCCGAAAGACGCCGACGCCGCCACCATCGCCCGACGAAGCTGCCGCCGAGGCCGGAGAAGAAGCCAAACGCGTTGAGAAGCCGCAACAGCCAACAGCTCGGATCCGCACCGGGCCGCATCTATGTCGTTGAAAGACCATCGGCAACTTCCTCCCGAACCTCGCCGGGCGCCACCTCACCGAACGGCCGCCAGGGACGGCCGCCATGGAGAAACCGAAGCCGACCGCCCTCAAACCAGCCACCACGCCCACCATCGCCAGCGTACCTTCGGGACGAAGCGCGGCGCGCCAGAACCACCGCCGAGAAGACGACGGAGAGGCGGACCGCGGACTCCTCAGACACGGAGGCCGGCAAAGCCGACTCAACCTCCACGCTCGTTGCCGGGGCCGGAGCGTAACGCCGCCAAGACGGAGAAGAGGGCGAGAGGACCTTATTCCATGGCAACGACCCGCCGCCGCCCGACGCCCGCCGCCTCGAACCCTAGACCTAGACCTACTAAACCTACACCCCCAACCGGCGAGAGACCCACGGTCTTCACCACCTCGCGACGGCCCGAAGGCCATCGAGGCGAGGGAGACCGCCGGCTCCGCCGGGCGAGACCAGCTCCTCCAAATCGCCTCTCTCAGTAGATATGTCGGATGACACACGAGTTCACTTAGATCCCGATTGGGTCTTTGTGGTACCCTCATAATACTAGTAATGATAGAAAATTAAAGTTGCACAATGATGATATGACGGTGTGCCACACGCACGAAATGGTATGCAGGCCGGCCATCTATCGTCCGATCCCTAGTCGCCGTCGGCGGCGGGCATCGCGGCGTTTATGATGGGGCATTCTGGCTGTTGGTCCCGAGCCTCCCGGTAGATGCAGTGTCCTGGTGGAAAGAGTGGGAGCACGGCATCATCCCCGATCTTTTTTTTTAAAGATCCGTTACTCGGCTTTCATTGATAAGAATAGAGAAAAATTATATAAATATGCAGGCGCAAGGAGCGCCGCCACTAACAGACAGAGGCCCAATCCACCCCTGACTAATCTAAGCCTAATTTACATTAATAGAGGATCCAACTGTTACAAAGGGGTTTGACGGCCCGACGCTATTACTCGGTATAATTTGCTCAATCCCTTTGTTGCTCGCGTGCGCCCATAGCTTGGCCTCGTCGTCGATGGACTCCGTAATTCTCTGCAAATGCGTACAAACCTTCCTAAAGACTCTGCAATTTCTCTCCCGCCATATCAACCATAGTGTCAAGAAGATCAAAGAGAGCAGCCCCCCATTGAGTGATGCCGGTAGAGAGGCCACCAACCGCGTAAAACCATTCCTTGACACTTGTACAAGCATCCCAATTTTCAGGCCGTGGACAAGAAGCATTTGCCCATATCCCCACTCTATTCCGCATCTGTCCCGACAACTAGACACTTTCGACAAACATATGATATGCCGTTTCGTGTTTCTAAGACGAGTTGGCAAAAAAGTTTGTTAGGACAATGCCGCACTGAGCCTCGCCGCCGTCCACATTCATCCTTATAGGAGAAGCCAAACAAAGAACTTGGATTTCGGTGGCGCTTTTGACTTCCGGATGACTTTGTAGCCTCACACATGCCATGGTTCTGGAGCTGTAACTTGTATGCCGACTTAGCAGAGTAAACACCACTCTCGATGAGGTAGTCCATACTATTTGATCCTCGGTTTCTTGCACCAGTTGAATAGGTTCTAGATAATCCCAAAGTTGTAAGTATTCGGAGATAATGGATTGGTTCATATTGTGGTCAACAGCCCTAACCCAATTGTATCCGGTCAGTGTCTCCAAAACCGTGCAGTTCTTCCTTTTGCTGTGTTTGTAGAGGTTGGGAAATAGCTCCGAAGGAACTTCTCCATCCAGCCAACGTGAGTGCCAGAAGGAGGCTTTGTGGCCATTGCAAATTGTCACCCTGGTGACAACGCTAAAGAGACGTCAATCGTCTTTGTCAGGTGGTGGCTGTAGGCCCTTCCAAGGGCATTCCCTGTCGTCCTATGTTAACCACATCCATCTGAGCCGTAGCGCACGGCTTAACGCCTCTAGGTCCTTTACCCATACCACCATTCTCTGCCGGCAAGCTCACTCTTGTCTAGACCACCTTGCATTTGCCCCAAGTGAGCTGCCCATCACCGCCCACAGGAACTTTCTCCCGAGCTTTGTCTAGCTCCTTGACAAATTTGTTTGGTGGTTTTAATGCCGCTAGGAGGTACACCGGGCTGTATTTGTGATAACCGACTTGATTAGCTCCTTTCTTCCAAAGAATAGAAACCAACTTCCCTTGCCACCCAACCACTTTAGCTTTGACACGGTCCCTGAAGGTACCGGAGGTGCACCATACAAAGTCTTCCAAGGGTTAAAGGCAAGCCAAGATACTGCACTGGGAAATTAACCCGAGCTCCTGTGAAGTCTTGAAGCACCTCATCCATGTCTATGCCAGTGCATCTGATTGGAGCCACTGTGCTCTTTAACATATTTATACGCAGCCCCGTGGCATCCCCAAAGGCTGCCATAATCTCCATGATACAATTTATGTCCTCTATCTTTGGGTTGGAGAAGATCACCGCATCGTCTGCATAAAGGGACAACCTCAAGTTGGCATGACGATCGACCACGTTGTGGTGACAAGCTGCCCTCCTTAGTGGTAATATCAAAGATTTTATTAAGGACATCCATAGCCAAGATGAATAAGAACAGTGATAGTGGTTCACCCTGCCGAAGACCCCTCTTGTGATAGATCTTGGGACTTAGGACCCCGTTCAGCATCACCACCGACGAGGACGAGCCGAAGAGCGCGGCTAGCCAACATCTTGATACACCCGCCTGCCCACCGCCCCCGCATCACGATGCCCTGCCTGTCCACCACCCCGCATTGCGATGCCCCCAATCGACCATGGGGAGCTCCCCGGTCTCCAGCGCGCAGGTGGAGGCACCCCTGGCCCAAGTCATGGTGGTGCTTGAGCACGACCCAAGCCCTTATCCCCAGTACATGTAGCAGAAGGTGGGATAAGAAGAAGAAGATGCAACACCTAATCTACTTTTGAAACAGCCAGAAACCAACAGTTGAAACATACACATGAAGGTAGTTGAAACGATTAAAACATCATTATGAAAAACTAGATGCGAACACATGGTTGATCCTTAACCATATGTGTTTAGTTGTGATGAGTCATTGACCAACACTTAACACTTTAATTCTATTTTCTTTTATATTTTATCTTGATTACACTTACCCTGGCACACTCGGTGTGTCGGTTGATGTCTCTCTTGGCTTGTGTTGTGCAGGTGTGGAGTCTGAGATGGTGATCGGTGACAAGGTGAAGGACAAGAAGGACGTGCCGTGTTGATGGGCTCGGAGCGGTGAAGGGCGGACGTGAGGCTTGGACCGAGGGACTAAGTGTCAGGTGACTAGCCGTGGGGCTTACACCTGGTACATCGACAAGTGCAAGGACTCGGGTGACAGTGTTGATCAAGTCAAGACGACGAGCATGCAAGTCGGCGAAGCAGTTCGAGATGACTTGGCGGCTCTCGGGTGGTCAAGACGACAATGGCATTCGTCAATGGACAGTTTGGTGGTTTGGGCCTCAAAACCATGGGCTCGGGTTTTTCTAGGGTTTTTGCCTCAAAACCTAGGTGAAGGTTGAAGATCTCTTGTTTGGTTTTGGCAATTAGTGACACCTAAGGACTAATCTCTCTATGCTAAGTGGTTGATTTAGATTGGAGATTGGTCATGCCAAGGTTGGAGCATGGTGATCATGGAGGATGGATCGAGGTGGTCCAAAAGATGATCAAGTGTTCAACTTGGTGGAGTTTTCGAGATCAAATGGGCTCAAGGCAAAGGTATAACCATAGGGCCATTTGATTTGCACTCAAGACACCATAGAGGGTGTGAGTGGTTTAGGATCGTTAAGCCGTACTATAAAGAGGAAAACTTTCCGTACACTTCGATCCTCATGTGCCTCTAGGTTCAAATTCATATGCATGCATTCTAACCTAGAGAGCTAACTTTGCGCTTGATGAAAATGGTTTTTAAAAATGCTAACACAAGAGCTCGAGGCGTTCTTCGATGTGTTGGCAACAAGGTTCAAGCGGCGGAAGTGTTTGTAGGGTTGAGTTGGGGTTTGGTAACCGCTCACCCTCCCGCCGAGCTTGCGAGGGGGATTTGCGTTTTCGAAAACGGTGCATATTTTCCATTGCGCCGGATGCAAAATTTGTGGAGAAAACTTGCTATCCCTCGTGCTAAAGTTTGGTATACTCGTTGGAAAGCATGTTGGAGTTGGATCAAGCCACGAGCATCGACGATCAAAGTTGGAGCAAGCTTGACAACAAGGAGCAGCGCAGGAGGCGCCGCACGACGCCGACGAGCCGCGCCGGACGCGGCCGGCGCGTTGGCTCAAGAAGACGACGCTGATCTTGCATGGCTCAACGCCGGACGCGCGTCAAGGAGGCGCGCGCGGGACGCACCTCCAACATTGTCGAGTCCGACGCCGCGGCCGGAGGCGTCGCCGCCGGGCGTCGGCCGGGCGCCTTGACGCCGCCAAGGAGGCGCCGGACGCGTCCGGGCGACGCCTGCACCTATACGTAGAGGGTGTCGGGGGACCCCTCGCGCCAAACGGTGGCGCCAGACGCGACCGTCGCCACGCCAGACATGTCCCCGCGCATGCATGGCAATAACAAGATGCGGCAAAGCGGCGCCGGCGCGGACGCTGTCATTGCCCTCGCGCCGGCCGCTGCCGGGGCGCATGCGCGCTCGAGCACGTTCCCACCAACGGCTAGTTTTTCAAGTGGACGTTATAAATAGCTTAGTGGCCGGCTTGTGCTCCCTCTCTTGGACATTTTCACTCATTCTAACACCTTGTGAGCTGAGCACACTTCCTCCTCCTCTCATCCTTTGCTTGTGAGCTAAACTCTTGAGAGTTGAGGAGAATCCAAGTGCATTTGCATTGAGCTTTGCATCTAGAGGCACTTGGAGATCGTCTTGAGCCGGTTAGTTTCTTGTTACTCTTGGAGACACCGCTCCTAGCTGGTTTGGAGACTTGGTGGAGGCGTTGGTAAGAGAAGGTGATTATTCTTGGCCACCTCCGGTGACTTGTGAGAGGATTACTGCGTTAACACCAAAATTTGGTAAAGGCCGAATGAGGTGGGGCCGCATACAAGATGCCAATAAGGTCATTCGGCAAGAAGTTATCTAGCAGCGATTGGTACACAACACGATATTTGGAGCGTATACGCGACATTCGGGAAGGTAATGGATGGCGAACAAGTCACCCAGGGAACAAAGCCCATGACGCATGTACCATGTCAACTCCGAACGGGCTTAGAGCCCAAGTTATCTTATTAAGCTAGGGTTTTATCTTGTAATCGTAGTCGGTTTAGACTCTTAGCTATGTCCAGGGTATAAATATAAACCCTCGACCATTGTACAAAGGACAATCAACAATCAATACAACCAACCCGGCTCCGCACCAACCCTTATCGAGTCCAAGTCGTGTCGTCGATCTACTACACGAGGAACAATCGATCCGTCGACCTCAGTAAGTACCGGCAACCTTGCATTATAGATCATGAGTACCGTGAGGCAGGCTAAGGTCATGTGATGCAAGTAGTCTCGTTTATAGGCTTAGATCATGAGTACCGTGAGGTAGGCTAAGATCTTCGCTAACGAGAGGGTTCTTTGTTAGATCATGAGTACCGTGCGGCAGGCTAAGATCTAGCTTGGAGCTAGTTATCGGCTTCGTTGGAATTTGGCAAGATCTAACGAATTCATTAAGTTATCCATGTGTTGCAATGAATCTGTTATTTGTTTATTTATTGTTTTACAACCATAACTGTTGCCCTATTTAGATTGATGCGGCTCGGCTTTCATCTTTTATAGATTCATCTATTCCCCGGTGGGTTTGCGTTTGCCTTGCCGTGTTGGATGGATCTATTGCACTCGAGATCCAACCTACACGGTAAGGCGACGCAAAGACACCGAAGGAGATGCAAATCTCGTGTTTACCAACAGCCGGGCTTAAATTCAATCTAAGTAGTTACATGTTGCGGGTTCGTGCACGTTAGATGTAAACTAGGCCATGACGGGATGAGGTGCCTCGCGGGAGGTAGATCCCTTGCGTGTTTCGTGTTTATGTTTTACGTGACCACGTGTCCTTCTTCATGGACCCCAATTCGGCAGGCTTGCCGAATGCGGCTGTACGTTTACAAGTAGCTTACGCGGTGTGAGTTTGTCTCCCCAGAGTCTAACCTTGTGGTGTATCATGCAGTGGATTGCCATCATAACCTGACTCTACCCCTAAACCAAACTTATGTGGTGTGTTTTGCTGTTTACTTATGTTGTGCTTTAATGAGTAATGAGTATCTATGGATCTTTTTAGGTTTATGCATGCTTTTAGCCTTTCATGATTAGATTGTATCATGCGGTGGATAGATCTAGTTGTAGGAGGTCGTGTTTATGTTAACAAGCCGTATCATGCGGTGGATTAGCTTGTCGGGGTTTATGCTTGACGGATTAGGAAGGCTAGACGTGCGGCAGACTAGTTGGAATAATCTATGCATGTGTGATCTAGATAGGTTTGTATTTACAAGTTGCCTGTCTTTGTTTACATGTTGAAAGTAAGATCGATCTAATGCTTTAAGCTTTATCATGATATATCCTGATGATCAATTTTTACTTGTTCAAACATGTCTTCTGAGGTTCATTCGGTAGCGATACATTCATATGCTTTCATTTATGCTTACCGAATGGATCTATAAACCTCGCTGGGCGCAGCTTCCATAGCCGTATGTCGCCGTAAGTGGCCGGGGGCCGTACATTGAGGAACTGTCTTGGTCATACCGGGCACGTCCTCGCTCTCATGATCTCCATTGTCAATTTCAGGTCAAATTGACTAGCACGCCTTTGGAGTTGACCGTCCGCTCTCCCAGTCAGAAGCTAGCGTTCTGGCTTGTCGGTGTGGCGCACGCCAAAGGAGAGGCGATTTTTGCGCCAACACATCTTTTGGCACGCCCGGTGGGACCTACAAGCTTGAAGTCAAGATGCCTAACGATGATCTCCACAACAACGATGACAAGGGGATCAACATGGACGACTTGCCACCAGAGTACCTAGATGAAATACGCAAGCGGTGTGAGGAGTTTTCTCGAAGTGCTTGCAAGCTTTCTCCAAGAGTAGGGTGGCAAGATTCTCAAGAAGTTCGACCGCCAAAGATTTGGGTTGCTAGCGCCCCCGATCACGAAGATGAAGCTACTCGTGAGGCTGCAAAGCGAAGTTAGCAGTGTTGTGGGCCAAGCCATGGGCAATCATAATGGTGTTTTCCTCAATACGTTCCGTACCATCATGAAAGGTACTTTTGGAGCTCCTGCTGATCAGTTCTTCGAAGACACACTCGGATCGATCAATGGGTCGTTGTACTTCAATGTTCCCAATAAGTCCAAGAAGAACAAGACAGAAGAAGAGGAAGAAGATGAGGAGGAACCAGAGGAAGAAACACCTAAACCCAAATCTAATGCAAAGCCCAAGCGTCAAGAGCCCAAGACTCCACAACCAAATACATACGGGGATCTAGCGTTTGGAACACCTGGGAATCCTCCGCAAGGCCACTACACCATATTTCCATTAAACAACAGGCTGTAGAGGAATCTCTTTGGTCCAGGATATACTGAATATGCTGATCATTCTACTCTCAATGCCCTGCCGAATCCTGGATATGTGCCTTTGTCAGGAAAATCACACGCTCCCCAGGGATCGGCAATGGACCAGTTACTCAGTCAGATGGCCGATATGATGCAAGATGAGTTTGGTTTAAGACATAAAAATCGGCCTCATGGATACCGCTCTCCATATCCAGAGTGGTATGATAAAGTAGCCTTGCCTCCAAGGATGAAGCCACCAACCGATTTGACCAAGTTCTCAGGCCAAGATGACACCAGCACTACAGAGCATATCAGTCGTTACTTGGTGCAGCTAGGAGAGCTTGTCACATAGGAAGCATGGAGGATTCGCTACTTTCCGTCCTCACTTACAGGGCCAGCTTTCATGTGGTTCACTACACTGCCGCCCAATTCCATTGGTACATGGGCAGAACTGGAACAGAAATTCCATGCAAACTTTTACAACAGTTCCAGTGAGAAGGAGTTGGCCGATCTGATGGGCATGACACAGAAGTACAATGAGACGCCCCAGGAATTTGTACGCAGGTTTAGGGAGACAAAGAACTTCTGCTATTCTTTGAATCTTCCCGACAGCCAACTGCCGGCAGCAGCGATACAGGGTATGCACCCGAATGTCAGAGAGAAGCTGGCCGGCATGGAATTTAGTGACCTTGGTCAGTTGTCACGACGTTTATCTCTCATGAAAGACCAGTTCTAGAGTGTCAAAAAGGACAGCCGCTACAAGAAGGGTGATGTGGCCCAAATATACTAGGGTTTCCTTGAAGATGCCGATGACTCTGATGAAGAGTATGTTGGAGAAGAGGTGGCTGCTGCTGAACTGGTTTGGGGAAAAGAGCCTACGAAGATCAAACAACGCTGGTTGAAGCAGACTAAGGGGACCTATGACTTTGATGTCTCCAAGTCCGATAGGCTCTTTGAATTACTGATCAAGGAAGGACGCATCAAGTTACCGGACGATCATCCAATGCCGCGCCCGTGAGGGGTGAAAGACAAGAAGTACCGCGGGTTTCCACATTGACAACTCCCACTCCATCAATGACCGCCGAATATTCAGGCGAGGCAGATTCGTGAGGGCGTCTGCGGGAAGGTCACTTGAAGTTTGATAATAATATGAAGGTAGACAAGCGGCCTTTCCCTCGTAATATGATTTCTTTCTCGTTGAATATGGTCGATGCCGCCAAAGAAGGGCAAGATGAAGGTGCCGACCTCTAAAAAGGCGAAGCAAAAGTGGTTCGATTGACCCTCGTAGTCGTCACCGAAGATGAGCTTGAGCAGCAGGTTCGGTTCCCGAATAGCCGCACCGAAAGAGGTGAGACCTCTAAGTCCCGGGTTACTTCACGGATACTGCTGAACAAGTGGCAGAGACGACAAGAGAAGCAGTATCGTAGGGACCAACAGTTTGCTGAGGAGCGGTAGAAATATGAGGAAGAAATGTATCGCCATGAACAAGAGGATTACCTGAAAGAACAGGAGGAGTCTCATTGGGATTGTCCTTTCTTCAGACATTGTTGGAATGAGGGCCTGAAGTTGCCTGCTAGAAACAATTGTCCCAAATGCAAAGGAGCAATACATCGGGTATAGGCAGACACGGGTCAACCACCGTCCCATCCAAGAAAGACTGGGGACACGCCTCTCAGAGGATAACCGGCGCATAAAAATAAAAGTTGACTGCAGATATCATGCTGGTAAAAGAGTTGCCAATCAGACATGGATGGACTATGAAGACTATGATCAGAATGAAGTTCCTCAAGAGTATACATGGCAAAAGGGACAGTGGTGCCCTCCTGGATTGAGAAAGAGTCAAAAGAGGAGAGTCCAATGCCTGAGAAACAAGAAGCTCAAAGAAGCAGCAGCCGAGGGCAAGAAGGTTTGGCGTCCAAAGAAGAAAGTTGAGAAACCCAGACCATCGGCTGATATGAATATGGTTTTCTTTCTCCCGAAAGAGTTCATGGCTCCAACAAATAGGAAGAAGAAGAAGAAGCGACGATTGTACCGATGATGCTTTCTCCGATTTGGGACGCTGAAGAACTCGATATGTTTGTCGGGCGGATGGCTTTGGCCGGACAAGCGGTGTTTGACAAGCCCGGCGGTCATAATCACTTGATGCCGTTGTTCTTGAAAGGGTTTGTCAATGGAAAACCCCGACTGTGATGTTTGTTGATGGAGGAGCTACTATCAATGCTATGCCATATGCAGATTCGTGAAGTCGGGGTTTACCAAAGATGATTTACGAGCACGATATGCTTCTCGTGGACTTTCTTGGCAGTTCTTCGGGACACCCATGGAGCTATACATGTTGATTTGACCATTGGCTCGAAGACATTGATTACTACTTTGTTTGTCATAGATCGTGATGGATCTTATAACCTCGATACTTGGAAGAGATCGGATCCATGCCAATTCTTCGTGTGCCATCCACTATGCATCGTTGCTCATTCATTGGGATGGAGATGACATTGAGGTAGTAAGGGCCGATGACTATGTAAGTGTGGCCACTTGCTAAAGCTCGTTCTCGAGTACGACGGCGCTGTTGAATGCTTATCAGAAAGAAGTGGGAGAAAAGATACCCTGTCAACGCCTATCGTCAAGATCAACAACCGGTTGGGGTGATCGGTTCTCATAGTAATTTCTAAAAGATAAGTATGCGTGGAGTGACGTACGACAAGTCGTTATGGTTCAACTTTCAAAAGTTGTACGTGGCGCCGATAGCCTAAAATGTAGGATCGGCCCTTATATGAGTTAAGCCATAAAGTTTGTTTGATGGTTTTCTTTAACCATAGCTGAATGATTATCGAGTCATGTTATTTGGTTGCGAAGTTTTGATTGTGCATTAGTTTACGGTATAACAATTTTCGTTAATGATTTTACTGATTTACCAAATGCATCTCGAATACAGAAAGAGAGCCGATGCAATAGGACATCGCCTTTAGCCAAAATATGAAGATAATTCATTGGGGAATAGCCGACATTGAAGCATGTCGCGCTTCGGAATAAAAAAAGAAACAAAAGAAGAAGTTCCCGTTCATTTAGAAGATTTATTACAAGACAAGACCAGGTCCGGATTACAAAGAAAAGA
Organism: Hyparrhenia diplandra; assembly: GCA_015847255.1. NCBI lineage: Eukaryota > Viridiplantae > Streptophyta > Magnoliopsida > Poales > Poaceae > Hyparrhenia > Hyparrhenia diplandra. The sequence continues at coordinate 169,006 of JADLZK010011795.1, forward strand.
TGGAACAAACATCCCGAAAATCCTAGACTACTTGGTAGGGTCCTTTTTCTTCATGGCCTCCTTTATCTTGTCAATGATGGCTTGAAGATTGGGGGCAATCGGGTTCGCCGGCTGGTCAAGTGCCCTCACTAGGTTATGAACAGCTTCACGGAGGCAAATCATGGGCTTCGCCCATCTCATGTAGTGAATCCATCGTGAGAGATGAATATAAAGAACAGGATGGGTTCAAGATGCAAAACTCGCCGCCAATGTGAATTTCAAGAAGCATGCGCCGCTTCACTGGCCGCGGCATAAGAACCGGATACATCCAAATCGCTTGAAGTTCTGGCGGCGCTTTTTCTTGACGGAGCGATTGACGAAGAATATCAATGCTTAGAGATTCAACATCGAAGAATCAAGGAACCGGATCGGGATACGGCTAGTCCCAATCATATCCTCCGGAGAACATCCAAACTACCAAGATTTCGTAACACGATTCAAGGTAAAAAGCAATCATCCAAGATCGTATTACCTAGAGGCATACCGTTGTCTTGAGCGCACGAGCCGTGGTCGGATGTCGACTCATCTCGCGATACCTTTTCCCTTGTCCGCCATTGAAGTTGTCCTTAAGATCTTGGTAAGATGATAATAGGGAAAAGGGGAACGAGAGTGGATGATGAAGCGTAAGATGAGCGCTTTTGATCCTGTTTGAAGCTAACGAGTGAAAACTACTTATGCAGTTTAAAAGGCCGAACATTATTGAGAAATACGGATATAAGGAGGTGTTTTGCGTAAAAATCTCAATAAAGCCTGCAACGGCGTCACCTATAGTGCAAAAACCTCAAACGCTCGGGTTTTGGTTGACATTTTTACCCTTGGTTGGTTTATCAGGGCAAGTGAAAGTAAATGCGTTAATGCTGGACGGTGCATGAAAATTCTAGAGTTTGGATTGTTTATGCAGAGAAATCCTGATTAGATAACGTCACGCGTTCGGCAAGGTTCTATTCGGGAGCCATTCGAGATCTAAGTTCCCTGGACAACAGATTCGTGAGTGACGCCAAAGTGCCGATAAACATGACCTTTTCAAAGAAGGGGCGATGACTTAGAAATCGGCTTGAGAATATATTCGAAATCAATGTTTGAGATAAAAAGACCAATTGCGGGAAGTAATCTTTGCTTTTGCCGACGACATTAAGGTGTGTTACCTTTTTCCGCTTCATTACCGGCGTGAAATGAGCCACGCTTATTCTCACCGTCGCCTATCAAGAGATCTAGAAAGGCAAGGATTTACCTTAACTTGGTCAAAAGAGAGAAAGATTTCTTGGTTTGCCTTCAAGAATACATCGCCGATTTATAGATCCCGAACAAAGGAAGTTCGCACGCACTTTAACGGTCGGGTGATGGATTGAGTTAAGTATTACAAACCTGGATTTATCAAGATTCATTCGATTGTGTTTTATACGGTTTGGAAGAAGTCTTGAGCTATCACATTGTGATATGAAGAAGTAGAGACATAATGATAAACAACCACCGGGACAAATGTTCAGGAGAAAGAAATAAAGCACAGAGGAGCATTGCGTAAAAGAAGGAAGTATTTTTCATCGTTCCTAATTACAAGCTACGAAGGCTCGAATAGCCTTTCATAGACCTTCGCCGAGGAGAGGCCGGGCGATTTCTCGGGCGTGCTCGTCGTACCTAGCGAACGATGACTCGGGTGAGTGTTGAAGTTTCCGGGTTCCTACAGCCTAAAGCCTATTGGATTACGGATAAATCTTCCTCCTCGTCCTCGTGTCCATCGCCAAGCTCATGCCGGGCGCCCGATGAAGAGGCCCCGGTTGACGGCCTCATCGATGCGATCGCTGATACGATCCATGCGACGGGCACCGTTGCGCCACAAAAGCATTAATCTTGTCGCAATTGCGACACCCGGTAGTCTTCATCCCGACATTTTCGCGGAAAGTTCTGCAAACGGATGAAACAGATTGATCGGAGAGAGACAGAATTTGGGGAAATAAAAGTCTCACAAGAAAAACTAACCGCCGATGATCGCCAGAACTTCCGTTCTCGTTCCTCCCACTCCAGCTCCCATTGAGATACCTTTCCGACGGTACTGCCGTTTTTGTTGGAGTAGCCCCGGCGGACTACCCCCGAATGAGAATAGAACTTTAACACAAGTGACGAAACCGGCTATTGTTGTATTCCAATATCCTTTGTCCCATTACAATGCCCCTTGGGGTCTTTTTATAGGGGATGTAGACATTTACATGACCAAACTACCCCCTAGGCCATCGAGGCGGTTCGCGCCGTTGTTCTCTCGGCCCGTGGGTATCTTGGTCTCTTCGCGCCGCGCCGCCACCAACTCCCGCTGGACCACGCGGCGCCATTCGGGCTTGGCCTCGAAACGAAAGAGGACAAGGACCGATTGGGAAGAGCCTAATGCCAGCCATTCGCCTCGCCCGGCCGAAAAGGTGCGGGATGACCGAAAGCTACACCATTCGGCCTCGCGAATCGAAGGGGCGATGTCCGGCTATCACTTCGACCGGGCGCAACCGTGAATCGCCGGGGCGCAAGGGGCCGAATGCTCCTCCTTCCGTCTTCGGGAACCGACCGCCACCCTTTCTCGGCTCGTTTCATCCGGAAGGCACTCCATCCCGGCCCTTGAAGAGAGTCGAAGAGCGTACCCACAACCAAATGTTCGCCTTTCACCATGGCGGGTCAATCATGGGCCTTTTGGCCTTCTTAGCCGAAAGGCGCTCCGTCCTGCCTCCGAACGGGGCCGTCTCGGCCCTAATATCCCGAGGCCTCAATGCCTACGGCATGGAGAAGGACCGAATCGAGGGAGGGGCCCTAATGCCGGGGCCTCCCCAACAAGAGCCCCCTCGAGGCCGAGAGCGACGGGCTCTTCTGGCCGCTCGGCATCGCCGACGATTCGTCCCAAGAAATCCCGCCCAAAGCGTGGGAGAGTCCTAGATGTCATGCCGAATGGTCTCGCCGAGCCGCTGAGTTTATAATTTTATTTATTTATTTAGTATTATTATTATTATTATTATTATTATTATTATTAACGAAACTGAACCGTCGTTTCATCGTTTTTGCGCGGCACGATCGTTAGTTGAATCGACGTCTTCTCGATTCGTGTGCCACTTCGACGCGGGGCGCTCGGGCGGGTATAAGAACCCCCCCGCCTCCATTCGGCTTCTCGCTTTTTCCGGGTTCTCCACGCTTCGTAAGGTGAGCTCAATTGCTTCCCCCGTTAAGTATTTTTGCTTCTACCATTCTTTTTCGGTTGTGGACAACCCCTTTTTTATTTTTGTTTTCTACTTTTCTTTTTGTAATGTTAGGTTTGCCTTTCATAAAATCAAGCTCTATGACTTCGCGTTCCGGTTCTCCCGAATCACACCCGCGCTCAGGCTCTCGCACCGGTTCGAATCCGAAGCGTCTTTTCGGGCAAAGAAGCGGTTCTAGCTCCTCCAACAGGGGTTCAGTCAGCCAGAATCCTCAGATCAGAATTGACCCGAGATTATATTCGGATAGCAGCGATGAATCTATCTCCGAAAGCCGTCAAAACCCCAAATTTGAGACGGTTCCAAACATGGATGAGGACATGGACATTGAGGGCTCTCCCTTCGGCGGGGCGCAGCTTCCTGCCGAAAGCCGTGAGGTTGCCGAAGGTTCTTTCGGCTCCGCCGCAAGCTCGGGGGTGCGAGCTATGCCCAAGCGAGTGTTCGAGAAACCGCGGGCCGCCCGACCGAAGGCTTACGTATTGGGCAGGCCCGTCTCGCGTCACGGATGATGACCTGGATAGGTTTCGTCGCAGTGGGTTTATGGACCGGAAGACACGGTCCTATTGCCGCGCTCCCCCTAAGGATGAGATAATCCCAAACCCGCGACCAAATGAGGCCTTGGTGTTTCGGGACTACTTCCCGAGCCGGCCTTCGGCTCCCTTGCGAGGACGGGTTCATCGCTGAGTTTTGAACCGGTTTAACCTACAGCTGCATCATCTAACCCACAACTCTTTCACCCGGCTAAGTATATTTGTCTGGGTGATGAATTCAAGTCCCGCCGCCCCAGGTTACGGGGAGCTGCTGCCTTGGCTTGTACAGAAGAACTTTGCGGTCTAGGCGACCGCATCGAGACTAGTCGCGGCTACGCTTCTCTGGAAACCCTACGGGCTTTCGGCACCGCCCTTGTTGACGCCCAATGCGACCATCTTGGCAAAATTGAGCCGAAGGCCGATCCTTCAGGGTATTGGAAGACACCGAAGCCGGTGCTTTCGGCTGCCCTGAAGTTCTATAAGGAGTACCGGGGCGCAAAGGCGGCAAGGACCTCGCCATGTACGTGGCGGCATTCTCTCGGGCCACCGTAGTTATTCGACCGACCGACCCGAAATGGTTTGAGTTCTTGTTTCGAGCTAGGGCTGCGATCGACCGGGTGCTTTTTTGCAGAGCGAGGAAGAGAAAAGGAGATTCAAGCCCGTGGATGCTTCGCGCCGCCGAGCGACCGAAACCTTGGTGGCGGTTCCGACGGCAACACCCCTTCTCCGCCCGCAGCACCGGATCGGAAGCTCACCTGAAAATGTCCGTGGCGATGGCGAGGAGGCTTGAGAAACTTTGCTTATTGGTTGGATGTGGCACTTCGGTGCCGTATTGTAAGATACATGTTTTATATACTTGTTAAATGTCGCGCAGGTTCCCCTGGAGGGGACCTCCCTTAATGTTGACGATTTGGTCCTGCGTATCGAGATGGGTGGCTTCGGAGTTAGTGGCGCTTCGTGGAACCACTTCCGCTGAATGCATCCGGACCGAATGGGAGAGTTTTTTGAATCCCGCCGCCGTAAAGTGATTCGTAATGGTAGGGCGATGAACGAGTTTTGGAGTGCGTTCGTCCCTTCACTTAGGCAACAGCGTTTACTTAGGGGTGTTTTGCTTGAACCGAAAGAGGAGCCTGAGGACCTGCCTGGGCCATCTGCTGGCTCTCGGTATCGGTATTGCGGGGTGAAGAATCTCTTCCCTGAATAAGTGTTGGTTCGCCGCGCAGCGCCGACTAGGTCGCATTTCGGCCCCACCTTGCCTTTCGGCTCAACGTTTTTATCTTGGGTTGTAAAATTTCCAAGCTGCCTGCTTGGGACTTCGGCGAAGGCCACCTTCGTAGTTACTTTGTGCCCGGTGGGCTTGTTTCGGTAGATGCGAAGCTGTAACCTAGTGACAAGAAACCCCCTCCCCCTTTCGTATTCTTCCGAAACAAGGTCGAGGTTTGTACCGAATGTTTTTGTGTTATTGATGTATTGGAAATTTCATTCGGTTTACAAAGCTGTTTTTGTGTCGTCCGGTCTAGCCGAGAAGACTTTATTCTCACTTCTGGTAATGTTGGGTGCACCACTCTTCCAGGATTGCCTTCCATATGTTGGCAACCTCGCGAGGTTCGAAAAGCGAGGCCCGCAAGCTGGCACTTATCCTCAGTGAGCCTAATATGTGCCTTAGGCTTTTACTTTCGGCGATGGTGACCGAAACTGACGGGTTGTGCAAGCCGGGAGGGTCCTTTGGCAATCTAGCAATTGTACCGCTGCCGCGACTCCGCGATCTGTCGCCTCCTTTCGGGATCCGGGCCGCGAGCTGGCCGGGCTGTCTTTTAGAGGCAAAACACTTGGGGTTTGCCGGATGACAACGCCCATAGGTGCTAGCCCTTTCAATCAATGGGCATTCGCCCCCCGAGGACCAAAGAACCAACCCTAGTTGCCGCATTCGATAAAATTGTCCTTCCGTCGCTAATTTCCTAACAAGAGCTATGGCTACCGGCATTAGGACATTTCTTCTGCCTGACAGCCCTTGGCCCATTCCCGAAACCACCCACTCCTACGATGGGCGGCATTTGAAGATGCCGAATGCCCTATGTTGCCGAATCTCGGCCTGGCTAGAGCTATTTTGCTTTGTGGCTAAGAACTCTTAGAACTATATCTCTTACCCTCGACATGCGATGTGTTGGCCATCTTATAGTAGCTAGATTGTCCTTGCGGCCAACCTTGTGGCTATGCCGCATTGAAAGCCGTTGTCCTTTGCATAGTAATGGACCCCGAAGTTATTGCGGATACTGTGCAAGTGTCGCAATTACTGTGACGTAAATGTCCTCTGTCCTTGATGGGTTTTAGATTTTTGGTAATGGGCAGGCATTTTTGGTGTTGACGAATGCGCGCCTAGATTCGCAAGAAACCCCCTTTGGTGCGTGCCGAAAGCATGTGTGGGTTCGGCTTTGCTTTGTTTGTTTCGACCACTTTAGTCGATTTGTACGGCCATTCGACGTTTGCTTTGGCCGAAAGCCGGCTCGGTTTTGCTTCGGGCTTGAGTCATTTCGGGAGACGGGGAAACATTGTTATCTGACCAGGAAACCCCCTCCCCCCTTTCGTCGTTTTCCGGAACGAGAGCAAGATATGACCGAACCGATCTTTATTAGTGTCAGGTTTGTATTTCGGTTGCCGGCCGACTATACACGGCTATCGAATGAGCAGCGCTTTCGCTTATGGTAATGCTAACGGCGCAGCTCTTCCTGGGCTACCTTCGTTCTTCTTCTTGCTAACTTGTGCAAGAAGGCCGCCATGCGCCATCTGACCTCCTGGAGCATCGAGCCTGGAGTGTTCCTTAGGTCAAGCTGTGGCCTTTCGTAGCCATATGCTTGGAATTTGCCGCATGCCAGCGTCCCCATGTGGTAGCTTTCTGGGCCGATAAATGTTCGACCCTTGGCATTGAATGACCGCCCCTTGATGCCGAACATGATAGTCCTATCGTTCTACCAGTTCATTGTTAGGAGCAGCTAAGGAAGCTAGTAGTAGGACGGCATTTCATGCCGAAGGCTATAGGCGTCTTCCCGAATCCTCTCAATCCTACTCCCTGCCAGCATTGAAGCCTGCCGAATGCCTATTTGCCGGATCCGGCTTGAGAGCGAATGCTCTCCTTTTTCTGGAGTGTCTAGGGGAAACTGACTGTCTTGACTTTGGGAAGGGCCTCCTGGCCTTTGTTTTATAGTGGCCAAAGTGTCCTTGTGCCCCGGCTCTTGATATCATCGCATTAAAGGTCATCTGTCCTTTTAAGGCCTTGGCTAGTGCAGATACTAAATGTTATAAATTATCCGCATTTATTGCCTTGTGTAAAGCGCGTGGAGCCCTTTGGGCTTTACACTTTGACGTTTTTTCTCCCGTGGAGCTTTCGGTTGTATCGCGAAAGCTACGTGCTTTAGCTTTTTGCTTTGCACTAATGGAAGGGGCGGCTCTATTCGCCTTCCGACCCCGAGGTTTTGCTTCCTCGGGATTTCGCCAGGGGATGGCACTTTTAGCCTTTCCCCGTCGTATTCGTCCGTTTCGGCCTTTTCAACCTTTTTTTTTGGCTTTGGGCCAATATTTGCTGATCTCTTCAGCATTCTCCTCTGGACATGTGTTTTCCGAATGAGCACAAGCTGGTTTTATCAGACTTTGCTTTCGGCTATTACGATTGTTGGTATTCGGTTCTCGCATTTGGGGAAAACCATTCATAGATCGAATATGGTAAGTTTTACAGAGGCAACCTCGTTAAAAACCTCACACCCTTTGGAAGGGCTCCCTTGTGAGAGAAAAAGAGCGCCGACCTTACTGTTTCGGCAACTTGAAAATACAATTCGAAAGGAAATAAAATTACAACTCCATTATTTTGGAGCAAATCTCTTAAGCGTAGAATCTGCGCCAAGTTGTCTGCGTTCGGTGTGGGTTAGCTCTTCACTCGTCTTCTTTTTTAGTCGAAAGACACACAGGGGCTTGATTACTTCGAAACAATGAATGGCCCATGCCATTGTGGCTGAAGCTTTACTTGCTTATCGGCGTGCTGATGAGGACTTTAAGTCTCCGGGCGTAGATGTTCTTGCGGAGCACCTTCTTGTCCCTCCGGTCTTTCGTCTCTCGATGGTATTTCTCGAGTTTTTCGGCTGCCCGCAACTTTGAACTCGGAGGTGTCAAGATCGACAAGCCTTTGAATTTCACTTACCTCAGTCATTTCGGTTCGGAAGAGCCGAGTTTCAGCTCTTCGGCGCATCGCTTCTTCTCCGTATAGCAGTCGAAACGGGGTGAATCTAGTTGCCCTAGATCATGAGATGTTGTGCCCCTGCATCGACGGCCGTGGTCATTTCACCTGGCCACTTACCTTTTTTCGAGTCCCATAAGGACTTTGAGACAGCCGAAAAGATTAGGCCGTTTGCCTTCTCGACTGCCCCATTGCTCTGCGGATGATAGACCGAAGCAAAGGATAGCTTGATGCCCAACTCTTCGTAGAATTGCCCGAACTCGGTAGAATCAAAACCATTTTCCATTGTCCACGGTTATGTAAGATGGAACTCCGAACCCGCACACTATTTGCCGCCGCGATGAAGCCGACTAAGGTGCCGGAGGTGATCCGTGCGAGGGGTCTGGCTTCGATCCACTTGGTGAAATATTACAACGCCACCGCTGTGAATCCGACATTGCCCGGAGCCGTAGGCAAAGGACCCACTATGTTGACGCCCCATCGCTGTAATGGCCATGAAGGGACTATCGGCTTGGTTGGGTTGGCAGGAGCGTTTTGCTTCTTTGCGAACATCTGACATCCTTCGCAAGTCTTGACAGGCTGCTTGGCGTCTTCGGCCGCTGATGGCCAGAAGAAGCCTTGTCTCATAGCCCTGTGAGCTATCTCATGAGGCCTTCGGTGAGCCCCACACGATCCGGCGTGAATTTCGGTTAAAAGTTTCTTTCCTTCTTCGGTACGGATGCACTTGAGCTTTGGCGCAACTAGGCCATCTTTGTATAGCCCACCCCGAATGATAGAGTAATGCTTCATTTTGGAATGCATTCTTTACTCTTTGTGCTTGTTTTCTGGTTCGTATGTCCTAGCTAGGTAGCCAAATATCTGGCTTCTCCAATCATGGCTTGCTATGGCATGGATCGTAGCCGGAGCTTCTTCTTCTTCTTTAATTGCCTTGAGCGAAAGCAGCTGATAGAAGACATCCGGAGGTGTTGGTATCCCTTGGGCAGCAACTTTTGCTAATTCGTTCGCCTCCCTATTCTCGTTCCTAGGAATGAATCTCATGGAGAAACCCAAGAAATGCTTTTCCATGGCTCTGACTGCCGAAAGATACTTGACTAACACCGACTCCCTGGCCATGTACTCTTTCTCGCAATGCCCGCTTACCACCTTGGAATCGGTGTAAATTGTACATCGCTTCACCCCCATGGCTCTTAGCTTTCGGAGTGCCAGCAAAACTGCTTCGTACTCAGTTGTGTTGTTGGTTGATCCGAATTACAACCTTGCTGCGTACCGGATAGACGGCCCGACTGGAGGCTTCAATATTGCCGAAATACCAGTGCCCAGGTCGCACCAGGCTCCGTCGCAATGAGCGGCCCACAGAGGTTCGGTGAACACTTTTGGCTCACTTGTTACAGAGGGTGTCCAATCGATAATGAAATCTGCTATAGCTTGGGACTTGATGGCTGACCTGTGCTCGAAGTCAATAAAGAACTCATTCAATTCGGCTGCCCATTTGCCTATTCGGCCGACTGCTTCAAGCTTTTACGAACAGGCCTCAAATGGTTTGTGATGAGACAACCCGAATCTTGTGCGCCTGAAAGTAGTGCTTGAGCTTTCGGCTTGCCATGACCAGCGTATAAGCTGTCTTTTCCAGCTCTGAATAGTTTAGTTTTGCTCCTAAAAGGGCTTCAGATACATAATAGATAGGGAACTGTCTCATTTTGAGCTCATGCTCCTTTTCTTCTACCAAGACCGCACTGACTGTCCAATGCGAGGCCGCTAGATAGAGCAGTAGAGTCGCTTTCGGTGATGGCCTTGATACGGTAGTCAGACTGACGAGGTACTGGTTTAGGCTTTCGAAGGCTTTCTATTTGTTTGGGTCCCCATTCGAATTTACCTCCTTCCTTGAGAACTCTGAAGAAAGGCAGACCTTTTTCGGCTGACCTAGAGATGAATCTGCTCAAGGCCACGATGCGGCCAGTTAACTCCTGTACCTTTTTCCTGCTATTCGGTGGCTTCATCCTGGTGATAGCTTCGATTTTGTCTGGGTTGGCTTCTATCCCTCTTGTTGAGACTAGACACCCCAGCATTTTACCTTTTGTTAAGCCGAAAACACATTTCTCAGGGTTCAACCTGAGACCACTTGCCCTTAGGTTGCCGAATGTCTCCTTTAGATCCTCGATATGTGAGGCCTTCTTTTCGCTGATGACAACAATATCGTCCACATAAGTGACGAGATTCTTCCTCTTCTTTTGCTCTCTGAACACCCGGTCAGACATTCTAGAGAAAGTTAGACCTGCATTTCTGAGCCCTTTCGGCATTCTCTTGAAGCAGTATGTCCCCCCTGGGGTGATGAAACTGGTCTTTTCTTCATCTGCCGGATCCATATGAATCTGATGATAACCGGAGAAACAATCCAGAAGGCTCAGCCTTTCGGAGCCAGAAGCGATATCTATAAGAGCATCGATCCTTGGCCAAGGATAAGGGTCTTTCGGGCAGAACTTGTTCAAGATCGTGAAGTCTACACACATTCGCCATCTTTTTACATCCGGATCTAAGGACTTTTTCTGTACCATGACGACATTCGCCAGCCACTCCGGGTACTGAACCGGCCTGATGACTCCGGCATCCAAGAGCCTTTGGACCTCGGACGCTGCTGCTGCACTCCTTTCCTCGAACATTTGGCGTAACCGTTGCTTCCTTGGCTTGGCCGTTCTGTCTACATTCAGACTGTGATGAGCCAGATCTCGGCTCACACCTCCCAGATCTTGAGCATACCAAGCAAAAACATCTCTATTGTCGTTCAAGAAACACACCAGATCAGCTGCCTCCTGTTCTTCTAATTTGGCCCCTATGATCACCTTTCGGTCAGGGTATGCTGCTGATAAAGGCACTTCCCTGGTCTTTTCGGTCGTTCCGACTTTAGGCTCCCGAATCCTGTCCAGAGCTTGTGCTTGGTCTGGTTCCTCGTCGTCGCTAGGATTTCTAGCGATGGCCACTTCATTCACCATACTGTAGCCTGGGATCAGCCTTGCGTCTATCTTGCGAGCTGCCTGTTGATCTCCCCAGACGGTGATGATACTGGAAGGGGAGGGCATCTTCATACACAAGTGGCTCTACTTGATTATGGCATCGAACTTACTGATGACTCCTCTGCCGAAAATTGCTGTATATGGGTAGTCTATGTTGACGATGTCGAAGGTGATGGTTTCTGTTCGGCTTAATCCGACCTCCCCGAAGATCACCTCTATGTCTTTCTTTCCGATGGCGTCTATTCTCCTGCCGCCGAACCCGAATAGGGCATTTCCAATGGGTGACAAGGACCGCCTGTCGAATCCCATTGTGTCGAAAGCCTTGGACGAACAAGATATCTGTTGAACTCCCGTTGTCGATCAGAATGTTATGCAACGTATAGCCTGCCACATGCGCCGTTGCCACAAAGGCGTCTGTGTGAGGGTAATCTCTGACCCGAAAGTCACTTTCGTCGAAGGTGATCGGTACCGTGGACCAAGCTGGCCTGTTAAGTGGCCATCTTGGAGAGACTGCATGGACCCTTCTGACAAAATCCCTTCTGGCTCTTTTGCTTTCGTGCTCTAAGTTCGATCCACCAGTTATCGCAAAGATTTATCCTTTGGATGGCAGGACCGCATTGACTACTCTGTTCTCCTGATTGCCATCAGGGTTAGCCTGCACCTGCTGCTGGTTGAACTGCATATTTGCCGGCGATGAAGCTGCTACCGAAACAGCCTGCACCGGTAGAGGCGGTGGTAACGGTAACTGCTCTATGTGGCCAAGTGTATTGGACTGGCTGGAATAGTTGAGGGGCCTGGACTGGGACCTGAGGGTATACGTACTGTTGGCCCGAGCCTTGATGGCCGAAACCCTGGCTGGACTGACTGCCACCCGAATCTCTGGAATTGTGGAAAACATGCTTCGGAGCCTGAGCACCCTTATTGCCTTCGTCTTTCATTTTCTGATCCTTTGCGAATTGCGCATACTTGCAATCTCTGCTGTAGTGGCCTTGATCTTCTCCACATATGAAACAATACGGTGTTCTCTGCCCATCTCGGCCTCTTCCGCGGCCTCTGCCTCTTCCTCCGCGTCCACCTCTATTGGATTGATCTTTTGCCGACTTTGACCGACCCACGGATTCGCATCTTTTTACGGGGCTCAGGGCTGGCCGAGCCAGTTCTTCAAGTACATTTTAGCGGGCTTGAAGTTCTTCCCCCTTTCGGGTTACTGGCTGGTGCGGGATTCGGCGAGAATTGCTTTTCACCTTTCCTGGCTGCTTTCTTTCTTTTCAACCCTTCCTCAGATTTGGCAAACCTCTTGATTCGCTCATAGAGTTCCGGCAATGTTCTTGGTTCTTTTCTATCCAGATCCGCGGCGCACTGGCCGATGTCCATGCCTTCGATGGCTGCCAGAATGACCATTTCATCCGATATGTTCGGTGTCTGAGCCCGAAGCTTGACAATCTTCTCAAGATATTGGGTGAGTGACTCATCTTCGTCTTGCTTGAGTTTAAAGAACTCCCCGCACTCTTTTCGCTTGTCTTGAACCCCTCAAAGGCCAGAATCAGCTGCTTCTTGAGCTGTCTCCAGCTTTCGATAGAAAGTGGCTCAAGTCCTACGTACCAATCATGTGCTACGTCCTCAACTACCACGATCAGAGATTTTGCTAGTGTGGTCGAATCTCCACCTGCCGAACACACGGCCGCCTTGAAGCTTGCGATGAACTTTCTGGGATCTGACAGGCCATCGAAGGACGGTAGCCTTGGCCTGTAACCCACCGGCCATGATTCCAACTGCAAGTCGACCGAGAGTGGTGAATTGTGATCGATTCCCTCCGTGTCTGAGTCATATTCTTCATCTTCTTCGTCCTCCGGTTCTGGAGGCCGGTAGGCCTTTCGTCCACCTCTACCTCTTTCGGTTGCGACCCTTGCGCTTTCTTCCATTTGGGCTATCTCTCGCAGCAACTTGTCCTTTTCGATTCCTGCTAGCCTGAGCCGTTCACGATTTGAATTCTGTCGCTGCCTATCGGCTTGCTGCTGAGCCAGGGCCTCCTTCCGGGCTCTGAGATCATTTAACTCTGCTTCTTGGCTCCTTAGCTGCTGAGCCATTCTCTCACGCTCCACTGGGTCATCTTTCGGCCGAACCTCTTCGGCTTCGTCGTCGCCTCCCCGGAGCTGATCTCCGTCCCCCGCCGATAGCTGGACCATTAACCCCTCCGGACCTGTAGCCCCTTTACCAGCCGCCGCTTGGATCTGAACCGGAGGGGTAACATCTTCGGCGGGCGGAACGGACTGATCCCGCTCCGAAGTTGTAGCCACAGGTGGCCGCCCTTTCGGTGGCCTTCCCATGGTTACGTCCGTGCACAACCACGGTGGGTGCCACAGTTGGAGTAGCCCCGAAGCGGACTACCCCGAATGAGAATAGAACTGGAACACAAGTGATGAAACTGGCTATTATTGTATTCCAATATCCTCTGTCCCATTACAATGCCCCTTGGGGTCTTTTTATAGGGGACCGTAGACATTTACATGACCAAACAACCCCTAGGCCGTCGAGGCGGTTCGCGCCGTTGTTCTCTGACCCTCCAGGGGTATCTTGGACTCTTCGCGCCGCGCCGCCACCAACTCCGCCGGGACCACGCGGCGCCATTCGGCTTGGCCTGAAACGAAAGAGGACAAGGACCAGATTGGGAAGAGCCGAATGCCAGCCATTCGGCCTCGCCGGGGACGAAAAGGTGTGGGATCCGGGGTTCGCGGACCGCTCCGGCCCGAGGCCTTCGAGGGGGGGATGAAAAGCCGCACCATTTGGCCTCAGAATCGAAAGGGGCAATGTCCGGCTATCACTTCAACTCCGTGCGCAACCGTGAATCGCCGGGGGGCGCAGGCGGGGCCGAATGCTCCCCTTTCCTTCTCGAGGAACCGAATCGCTAGCCCTTTCGGCACGTTCAGCCGGAAGGCACTCCATCCGACGTCCTTGAAGAGAGTCGAAGAGCGTACCCACAACCGGATGTTCTGCCTTTCGCCATGACGGGCCGAATCATGGGCCTTTCGGCCTTCTTAGCCGAAAGGCGCTCCGTCCAGCGTCTCCGAACGGGGGCCGTCTCGGGCCCCGGGATATCCCGAGGCCTCAACGCCTACGGCATGGAGAAGGACCAAATCGAGGGAGAGGGGCCCCTAATGCCGGGGCCTCCCCCAACAAGACTCGTCTTGGGTTTTCCACGCGTTCGCGTGAAGATGCTCAACATAGGAGCGAGAATATGCCAACTCCGATTCCGAAGAAGAGAGAGAGCTGGAAGGAGCCGGCTTTACGCCTCGCACCGGAGAAGCCGGCGGGGCAGTCCTCCTTATGGCAATAAGAGGATGCCTACTACACAAAGATTTTCAAAAAAGATTATAGATCTATGAAGAAAAACTAAAAATAAGGAGGCAAAATGGGCGAGAAAGCTTACTTGGTCCGATGATGAGGTCTCAGCCAGCCCTTTGGCCCGCCTCATCTTCAGCGATGTACCCGCCTGGGTTGCGTGATGGGCCCGCCATTGATGGAACCGCTGAGTATCTTGATTACTGTTAACACCAAAATTTGGTAAAGGCCGAATGACAGGTGGGGCCAGTACAAGATGCCAATAAGGTCATTCGGCAAGAAGTTACCTAGCGAGCAGATTGGTACACGGCACGATATTTGGAGCGTATACGCGACATTCGGGAAGGTAATGGATGGCGAACAAGTCACCCAGGGAACAAAGCCCACGACGCATGTACCATGTCAACTCCGAACGGGCTTAGAGCCCAAGTTATCTTATTAAGCTAGGGTTTTATCTTGTAATCGTAGTCGGTTTAGACTCTTAGCTATGTCTAGGGTATAAATATAAACCCTCGACCATTGTACAAAGGACAATCAACAATCAATACAACCAACCCGGCTCCGCGCCAACCCTTATCGAGTCCAAGTGGTGTCATCGATCTACTGCACGAGGAACAATCGATCCGTCGACCTCGGTAAGTACCGGCAACCTTGCATTATAGATCATGAGTACCGTGAGGCAGGCAAAGGTCATGTGATGCAAGTAGTCTCATTTATAAGCTTAGATCATGAGTACCGTGAGGCAGGCTAAGATCTTCGCTAACGAGAGGGTTCTTTGTTAGATCATGAGTACCGTGTGGCAGGCTAAGATCTAGCTTGGAGCTAGTTATCGGCTTCATTGGATTTGGCAAGATCTAACGAATTCATTAAGTTATCCATATGTTGCAATGAATCTGTTATTTGTTTATTTATTGTTTTGCAACCATAAATCTTGCCCTATTTAGATTGATGCGGCTCGGCTTTCATCTTTTATAGATTCATCTATTCCCCGGTGGGTTTGCGTTTGCCTTGCCGTGTTGGATGGATCTATTGCACTCGAGATCCAGCCAACACGGTAAGGCGACGCAAAGACACCGAAGGAGATGCAAATCTCGTGTTTACCAACAGCCGGGCTTAGATTCAATCTAAGTAGTTACATGTTGCGGGTTCGTGCACGTTAGATGTAAACTAGGCCATGACAGGATGAGGTGCCTCGCAAGGGAGGCGGATCCTTGCGTGTTTCATGTTTATGTTTTACGTGACCACGTGTCCTTCTTCATGGACCCCCGATTCGGCGGGCTTGCCGGAGAACGCTTACAAGTAGCTTACGCGGTGTGAGTTTGTCTCCCCGAGTCTAACCTTGTGGTGTATCATGCGGTGGATTGCCGTCATAGCCTAACTCTACCCCTAAACCAAACTCATGTGGTGTGTTTTGCTGTTTACGTATGTTGTGCTTTAATGAGTAATGAGTATCTATGGATCTGTTTAGGTTTATGCATGCTTTTAGCCTTTCATGATTAGATTGTATCATGCGGTGGATAGTTGTGGGAGGTGGTGTTTATGTTAACAAGCTGTATCATGCGGTGGATTAGCTTGTTAGGGTTTATGCTTGACGGATTAGGAAGGCTAGACGTGCGGCAGACTAGTTGGAATAATTTATGCATGTGTGATCTAGATAGGTTTGTATTTACAAGTTGCCTGTCTTTGTTTACATGTTGAAAGTAAGATCGATCTAATGCTTTAAGCTTTATCATGATATATCCTGATGATCAGTTTTTACTTGTTCAAACATGTCTTCTGAGGTTCATTCGGTAGCGATACATTCATATGCTTTCATTTATGCTTACCGAATGGATCTATAAACCTGTTGGCAGACAACTTCCATAGCTGTATGTCATCGTAAGTGGCTTCAGGGCCGTACATTGAGGAACTGTCTTGGTCATACCGTGCACGTTCTCGCTCTCATGATCTCCCTTGTCAATTTCAGGTCAAATTGATCGCACGCCTTTGAGTTGACCGTCCGCTCTCCCGGTCGAGAAGCTAGCGTTCCGCTTGTCGGTGTGGCGAGACGCAAGGGAGAAGATTTTTGCACCAACAATTACGCACTCCTTGTCGTGAAGACAAAGTGCAAGGAATACATTGCTCGTGTCATTGAGTTACCTCTCTTGTGAGTGGTGTCTTGGAGAGCCCGGGTGGCCAACTAGCGAGTGCAAGTCTAGTCCAAGAACCATCCAAGTGTTGGTCGACACAACGAAGACGTAGCTTGTCGGTGTGCAAGTGAACTCCGGGGATAAATCGACTTGTTCATTGTCTCCTTGGTGTTTGGTTCTTCATCTTATTGTGATTGATTATATTCTCCATCGGTGATTGGATCATTGCCTCTACACTTCAAAATTTTTATAGGCTATTCATCCCCCCCCTCTCGCCATCTAGGACCTTACAAAGGTTCCGCGAAGAAGGACGACATGTGGCAAAATCGGTGAGAAGGCGCGGTGGTCGTCGAATCAGAAAATATCCAAGTCCGGCCATTATGCCCCTGGCTAAGTGGTTTGGACAATTGTATCCCTAGGTGTAGTTCAGTCACTAGGATGTGGGCTATATATATCAAGGCGGTCCCTTCCCCCTGACTTGCCTCTCTCGTTCAGTTTTTCTTTGCTATGGTTTCCGGTCTCTAGTTTTCTCTTCGAGTGTGAGAGGTCCAAACTTTGTGAATCATGCGTAGGAAGCACACCCCTAAGTGTGTGCATGCCCTCCAGGGCTTTTCAATCCATCTGTGTTGATGTTGGCTCTATGATTTATGTTCTTGCCTTCTATTTTCGTCGGTTTTCTCCTCAAAACCAAATGAACAAGCCACACAAGACAAGGGGATCTTGGGTTATCCTTTGGGGCTTGGTGTGGACACTTTGTGGAAGACCCCCAAAGTTGCGTGATTGTCAAAAAAGTCCCTAGACACCTAACCAAACATATAAGCAACATTTTTCATAATTTAAATACTTAAATGAGCCTCCAAATGGTGTCAATAGGAGATGCAATATCACAAGAAGGAAGTTAGGCATGTATGATTCTGGCCTAGGGTAACTTGATTTACAGTGAAAACCAGGCTACATAAGTTGAACCACACATGTTTGCACTGTGAGCTCTTTTTGAAATTGATCCAGTCAATTTTGTTGTCTCTCTTGGATGTTCTCACAGTCAACTTCTTGAGGCTATGCATTTTCAACTATGAGGTAGGACACAATGGACCACCATATTTGTAGCAATTCTAGGCTCTCCGAATCTATTCTCACACTAGAATCCTCAGTAACACCCCCGGTGTTATTTACACTAAAACCCCGACATGTCATCATGATCATTGCAAAGCATCCATGTTTAGCCCACCATTTGTTGCATTGAACTAAAATAAGTTTATTTTATGCTTGGTTGCTATGTTGGTCGAAAAGATGCGAGAGGAATCGGATTAGGAAACCATCCCCCTTGCCTAGAAACCCTAATCTTGGAACCCTAGTTTATCCCTTTCTCTTTTATTCAAAATCCATCAAGAATTTGGGTATGGTCATTAAAGCATTTTTGTAGAGTTTTCAAAATTGAACAAAGTTGGTATTTTGAGTTTTCAAAGTTTAGTTCAAAATTTTAAAGTAATTTTGAATTTTATCCAAACCATAATTGCCCCTTTTCTATATATTTCAAAATTTATGCAAAATTTGAGAAAACTTTCAAAAGCTAGTTTGTAGATCTTGTTGAGAAGAACAAAAGTCATGTACAAAGTTTTTCAAGTTGTTACATGATTTTAAAAGTAATTTTGAATTCAAATTTCAAATTTTGAACTGCTTTTCAAAAAAGTCAAACTTAGAGGCTGAATTTGAAAATGCTCCAATTGTGAAAATTGTAGATCTTGAAAAATTAAGGGGGTTACTTTTTTTGAAATTTTTGAGTTTAGTTCAAATTTTGGGAGTAATTTGAAAATTTCAGAGTTAGGGTTTAGGATGAACAAGAACCCGACCAACCCCCACGCCACCGCCGGCGTTGAGGTTCGCGCCGCCGCCACGGGCGAAGCGCGACGCCGACCACTTGAGGCCTTCGCGACCTCTCCAGCCACCTCCTCGACCTCTCCATGCCTATAAATAGGCCGCGTGGTCGCCGCGTTTTCCTCTTTCCCCAAAACCGCCGCCGCCGGACCCGCCTCCCTCCGGGCCGCCCGTCGAACGCCGCCGCCGCTCCACTTCTTGCCAAGCCACTTTGCCGCCAGCGCCGCAGGCTTCGCCTACGCTTCTTTTGAGCCTAGACCGGCAGACCCCTCACCGCCCGAGCGCCCGCCGCGTCGTCTTCTTCCCCGCCGCCGTTAAACCGCCGCCCGGCCGACCTCGCGTGCCGCCGACTCGACGCGGTGAGCCTTAGCCCCCGCTTTTCTTGCGTTTTCCCTTCCCTTCGATGATGTATTCGTGATCGACTCGCCCCGTTTTCGATCGTGACCCGACTCGCCGGAGCAATGGGGCCGCCGCCGCCGTCGTCGGCCGCTCGTCGCCAACCCATCTCCGCCAAGCCCGGAGCAACCAAGCCCCGTTCCAAGCTCCCTGGTGAGCCCCCGGCCGCCATTCTTCATTTAGTTTTCCGTTTCATCCATTGCCGCCACGAAACACGGCCGCGCCGCCGCGCGGAGCGCCGCGCACCGCCGCCGGTGAGCACGCCGGGCGGGCACGCGGAACGAATGTCGGGCGAACGCTCTGATTCACACCGGGCCGGCCCAACATCGTTTCCACTGGGGCCGGTCCATTATCGTTCCTTTGTGGGCCGTGAAGCGTAATCTGGGCCACGCACGAACAAAGGCGAATTCAGCCCAAAACTCATTTTTCATTTATCAAATGTTTTATTCAATTTCTTTAATTTGAATAGTGTCTCGATTTTGTAAATTTCATATAAATTCAAATACTAGCTCAAAAATTTCTGAAAAATTTTTGTGTAGCCTTCCCATGGGTATGTCTATCCATGAAAAATTTGAAACTTGAATTTTGAATACTTTTGGCATGATTTAAAAATACAAATTTTAATTGAAAAATGCATCTCCCTTGATTTTTAATAATTATTTTATTTATTCAAAAATCATGAAAATTATTTTGGTACTGTTTTATGACCTGACCTACTTGTGTAAAATTTTTGAGCTTGTTTTCAGAAAATTAAAAATTTTATTATTTTATGCCTTATCATTTCATGTGTAAAACAATTTGTTTAATGCTTTCTAACTTAGGGTTTTGGGTAGATTTTGGGTTGTTTTGTGAACCTTACACCACACCACTGTTAGATGGTCCTTGAGAACTCCTAGGCAATGGTGATGATATCTCGTAGAGTAGTTCAACAAGTTGGTTTTGTTGGGTTGCAACTTTATCGTGAAGGAAAGTTGTACTTGAGTCGCTTATCATTTTATGCACTCTTGCACCTCATGTTTATATGCATGGCATCATGTTAAGCATACATTATTCTTTTGTATAGTGAACGAAGGAGATCGTGAAGTGGTTGATCGTGCCTCGACGAAGGCTATCTTGTTGATTCGAAGTTCGAATATCGCGTGACCGTCCGTCCGAATCAAGCTACTTCACCGATCAAGGCAAGCCCCGGTTCATTTAAACCTTCCTTGTGTTTTTACAAAGCTTTATATCACCTTTGCTTTATGTTCTCGCATTAGGTGATAGGAGTTGAGTGACAACCTAATTGATGCATTATCCATCCTTGGTTATTTCGATATCTACTTTGATAACCTGTTTTGCTAAAATGCTAGAACGCTTAGCCTGGCTATATTAGTAGACTTTTGAGTCAAAATGTGACAAGTCCCTTATGATAGCCCGAAGAGGCTTTTTGATGAGAAAGGATGTTATATGATGAAACCATACTTTGGGATATGGTGATAAAGTTGAGACCGGGTCGGGCAATTTGCACGGAGAATGGAGTCTCGGTGTAGTATTTCCGGCTTGTCGATTAAGGACCGCGGCGCTGTAAGCAATGTGGATCGAGACTATGGAACGCATAATCTGCGCCGAGGTCGTTGGACCAATGGCACGTCTGTCATGGGTGTTGCCCCATCACGGTCGACCCTAGTTCGGACACATACTCCGGTAAGCCTCGATCTTGGGGGTGTCAAATCGAAACGTATAACCGCCAAGACCGGGAGTGGAGAGATGGCGGGAGTACAAGATACCCTCGGTGGGTTAAAGTCCCGGGACGGAGGCGCATCAGTATTCTCGGGTGGCGAGGACGCGGTTCCGTTTTGAGTATCCAGAAAAGGTTGATATATGCAAGCTTAAGTGCTACATATGTCGTGTGGAAAGAACTCCCCATTTGGGTTAATCGATTTCAAAATCGCCGTGCTTCTCGGATATGGAGACTTGGTTTCCCCTTACATCGTAGTTTAATGATGGAACAAGTGAAGAGATGGAATAAGTGATGGAACTTCTACAAGTGTATGCTATAGTATAAGATCACCTAGAATAGGTGAGAAACTTACTTGAAAATAAAATGTCAAAAGTAAGGATTTACCATTAGTAAGCTTTTCTCGCTAAAAGAGTCCTTGATTCTTGCTAAAAGCCTTACCTTGACTCCTAATAGACCAAAGATCCCCCGAAGTCTTCTCCTATTTTTTTTTCTTTAGTCGGGTAAGTCTTGTTGAGTACTCCCGTACTCAGGGTTTGTTAACCCATGTTGCAGGACCGGAAAGTCATGTCTGCACCGGACCTTGTTGCATGACGGTTCGTTAGGAAGAAAGTGATGATGAATGAGAAGTGAGACCCATGGGCAGGGTCTAGTAGTATCACTTGTGTAATAAACTTTCTGCTACTCCTACTCTATATTGTAAAACTTGTTTTAAAGAAATAGTTGTAAAATTTTTGTAATATAAATCTTCATTTGTTTTACTCGATTATGTATGAAAACTGTTGTAATACCGCAATGACCTTGTAACGGATCCTGGTTGAAAAAAGTTAATAGTACTTTTCGAATTATGGGTGCACATATGTGACTATTAAAGGTTGTTAAACCGATAATTAGTACATGTGGGTCCTGTAATATGGAAGGTTCTGTTACAGCTGGTATCAGAGCCTCCGTTACCAGTGTTACTGTAGCATTACTTTACAAAACTTCAAAATGATTTGGGTCAAACTAATTTTATTCTTACTTTGGTCCAAATTGCTTATTCTCTTATCTTATTCTATTGAAAAACTTTCTTATCTAATTTCAAAAGGATATAAGTGGAGTAGCCTTATATATTGCCCTATTCGTAAGATCTTTTGATGCAAAAGTTTTATTTGATCGTTACGTAGGTTCGATTCATGCATCATGTTTAAATCACTTGTTAATGTTACCTTCCCCTTTAATGTGGTTTGGGTTAAATAGTATCAACCCCATTCTTGCTAAACTTTTAGATTCTCCTATCTGAATTTGGGTAATCTGATCTTAACTATTCTACAGGATGGGCCGTACCAAAATGACCGCTAGGAAAAAGACAGGACCAAAAGGCGTCCCGCATCACCAGCTTGCAGCAAGAGACGACCCTGAAGCAAGCACCAGTCATGCCCAAGCTCAAGAAGGAAGTAGTGGCAAGTCTAATGAAGATCTTCAAAAAGAAATCAAGCGCCTGACCAGGGACTTGGATGAAGCTGCTAGAGACAGGCGCCGTGATGGAATCCAAATTGGAAGACTGCAAGTTGAGTTGAATCGAAGTGCGTAAAAACATGGGGAATGTAGTCAGGCATTGATCGAGACGGTCCATGAGAAGACAGCACTTCAGCATCAGTGTGACCAACTAATTCAAGACAATCATCAACTGGTAGCTTATGCTCTTCAACTGGAAGCCCAAGAGGTCAATTTGAATATACAAATTCATCATATGAATAATCTCCTCAACCCAAATCATCAACCCCAAGCAGTACAAGAGGATTTGGGTGAAGTAATCGAAGAGGATGTGGAAGCAGAGGAGAATCCAGAAGAAGAGGAGCCTCACGTTAGTGATAATGAGTCGGAAAATAATCCTTAAAGTAGAAGTGAGGTTTTTGTAGAATATGTAATATAGTTTTGTTTAATAGTAAGCTACTTAGATGAGCCCGGGGTAGATGTAGAATGGAACCTCTGTCTTAAGAATAAATGCTATGTGCTGTTTATGTGTGTTTTTCTTTTGAAGTTCAATAAAGTTGGTTGAATGTTATATAGTTTTGTTTTAAAAGCAGATGGCGCACCACAGCAGTGCCAGCTCCCAGAATAGGGGTGACCTTCCAAACTCCCCACCAGTCCCAACTAACTTGACTGAGGCCATAGCGGCTCGGGTTCAAGCTACTATCGAAAAACTCTCGCTTGATACGAAGTAGCTCGGAATCGAGAACAATCGCCGTGGCCACCGTGGTCAACACGACAATGGAGACGACACTTCTTATCCGAGTTCATTTGGAACAAAACCTCCAATCTTCGTAGAGCTGATGAGCCATTAGAGGCAAAACGATTGGCTTTGTGCTATGGAAGAAAAGTTTGAGTTAATGACTTACATGGATTACCAGAAGCCTTTCTTTTCTCGCACAATGACTTCGAATCTTTACGGAGCTTGGTGGAAAAATTTTAGAGCTGAGCAGCCCGCCGGACACCAAATTACTTGGGATGAATTCAAGAATGCTTTTCGTGCTCATTTCATTCCAGCGGGAGTTCTGGCTAAGAAGTTAGACGAGTTCTTAGCCTTAAAAGAAGGAGAAGACTCGGTGTTACAAAGATGTGGGCAAGTTTAATCATCCGTCACAATATGCTACGTAACTTGTGAATACGATGGATGGAAAGAAGAAGGAGTGGTTTATCCGAGGCCTTCATCCAAAGCTCCATGCCATGATGAATATCCGTGACACGGATTCCTATCATGATGTGGTAAATATGGCCATATCATGTGAAGAAAAGAATCGTGTTCTTATGGAATATG
The DNA here is from genome assembly GCA_015847255.1 of Hyparrhenia diplandra. Taxonomy (NCBI): domain Eukaryota; kingdom Viridiplantae; phylum Streptophyta; class Magnoliopsida; order Poales; family Poaceae; genus Hyparrhenia; species Hyparrhenia diplandra. Next base: position 192,288 of record JADLZK010011795.1, read on the forward strand.
AGCATAAGGAAGACAAGAAAAAGAAAAATTTCTCCTCTCGATATTCTGGTGGCAAATCAAAGCGCCGAAAAGTGATTTACCATCCCGTGAATCATTTTCGTCCTTCTTATCGTCCACCACCACAGTTCCAACCTAGACATGCTAGCCGTTTGTTCGACCGCCGCAGCCTTTTTCCTATCCACGCCACCGAATGCCCCCCGTCATTCGCAATCCTCCTCCACAAAGCCATACACCCATTTGCTATAAACGTGGAAAACCCGACATTATTCTCGAGAATGCCCCCCCCCCGAAGATATAACCCTGTGTTATCGGGTCCCTTCGAAGTCACCGAAACCACGTAACAAGAATAATAACCTTAAAGATCGGAAGGGAAAGGGAAAAAAAGAGAACCGAAAAGTATACTACACCAATGTGGAGGACATTCCTCGCGGGGAATCGATTATGATGGGTATGTTCCCCGTCGCCAAACACCCGCAGTAATATTATTTGATTCTCGTGCATCGCATACATTTGTCGAAAAAACATTTGTGGAGAAAAATGCGATAACTATTGGGGAAATGAAAGATGAGTTTATTATACACTCACCCGGGGGACGCATGAGTACTAAAGAAGTGGTATATCAGATCCCCATAACGTTAGGTGGATATGATTTTCCCACCAATATGATAGTTCTAAAGGATCAGGATATAGACGTGATCCTTGGTATGAACTGGCTATACCAATATGGTACTATTATAGATACCATCAATAGAACTGTCAAAGTAAAGTTACCTGAGAGAAATTCTGAACTCCTTATTCAACTTCCAATTGTAAAGAGGACGGTTGAAAAAGTTTGTGCAACTTGTGTGAAGGAAATCAAAGACATCCCAGTAGTATGTGAGTTTCCTGGACGTATTTCCGGATGATTTGCCCGGACTACCACCGGGAGAGAGATGTTCAATTCAAGATAGAATTGAAACCGAACTCGCTCCCATCTCTCGAAGAGCTTACGAGAATGGCACCCAAGGAATTAGCTGAAATGAAAACTCAGTTACAAGAATTGATAGAAAAAGGATTTATTAGACCAAGTTCTTCACCTTGGGGATGCCCAGCTATTTTTGTAAAGAAGAAGGATCAGACTTTGAGGATGTGTATAGATTATCGTCCACTTAATGAAGTGGCGATAAAAAATAAGTACCCTCGCCCGGATTGACTTACTTTTTGATCAATTAGCCGGAGCCAAAGTCTTTTCCAAGATTGATCCGAGATCGGGTATCATCAAATCGGGATTAAACTCGAAGATATTCCAAAGACCGCATTCACCACCCGATACGGTCTTTTGAATATTTGGTTATGTCCTTTGGTTTAACAAACGCCCGGCTCATTTCATGTATTTGATGAACACAAGTGTTTATGTCGAATCGGATAAGTTCGTGGTGGTGTTTATTGATGATATTCTTGTTTATTCCAAAAATGAAGAAGAGCATGCGAACATCTCGTAATAGTTTTAAAACGATTGAGGGATCATCAACTCTATGCTAAATTTAGCAAGTGTGCCTTTTGGCCGAAAAGAAGTACAGTTTCGGGTCATGTGTTATCGCCTCAAGGAGTTGCCGTTGACCCAGTAAAGTGAAAGATATCCTCAATTGGAAACCACCAACAACCGCTCATGAGGTTCAAGTTTTCTTGGAATGGCGGGATATTACCGTCGATTCATTCCCTGATTTTTCAAGAGTGGCAAAGCCTATCACGGAGTTGTTAAAGAATCGGACCAAGTTTGTATGGTCACCGTGAGTGTGAGCATGCTTTTCGACTTTGAAGAAAGCCCTAACCACGCCCCCGTTTTAGCCCAACCGATATTGAGAAACCATTTGACGTCTATTGTGACGCATCCGTATTGGTATTGGTTGTGTGTTAATGCAAGAAGGCAAATTTATCGCCTATGCATCACGCCAACTAAAGCGCCATGAAGAGCATTATCCATCCCATGATTTGGAGCTAGCAGCAGTGGTTCATGCTCTAAAAATCTGGCGTCATTATCTACTGGGTAATACTTGTCATGTATATACAGACCATAAAAGTCTGAAATATATCTTTACCCAGTCAGACTTGAATATGCGCCAGAGAAGATGACTAGAATTAATTAAGGACTACGACATAGAAGTGCATTACCATCCTGGAAAGGCAAATGTTGTTGCCGATGCACTCAGTCGGAATCCTCAGTGTAATTGTCTTATAGCCAACATAAAGGATAGAACTTTATGTCAGGAACTGGAGAGAATGAATATTGGAATTGTTGAACATGGCATGGTAACCAATGCCACAGTAGAATCAACTATCAAAAATCAGATTATTGATGCTCAGAAGATCAGTAAGGGCATAGCACACATCAAAGAGAAAGTCAGAAGTGGAAAACCTACCTGTTTCAGAATAGACGAGGCAGATGAGCTATGGTTTAAAGACCGTTTGGTGGTACCAAAGAATCCTGAGTTACGTCAACAAATCCTGGATGAGGCTCATCTGACCAGATATTCTATTCATCCCGGAAGTACCAAGATGTATCAGGATTTGAAACAGAGATTTTGGTGGACAAAAATGAAGATTGAAATTGCCCGATATGTAGCCGAGTGTGATGTGATTGCCGCCGAAAGTAAAAGCTGTGTGCACATGAAAGTGCGCAGGCAATTGCATCCTTTACCGGTTCCTTCTTGGAAGTGGGAAGAAATCAGTATGGATTTTATTGTTGGGTTACCCCGAACATCGAAAGGGTTCAACTCTATCTGGGTTATAGTTGATCGACTTACCAAGATAGCCCATTTTCTACCAGTAAATGATAAGTATAAGGCAATAGATTATGCCAAGTTATATGTCCATCGAATTTTCAGTCTACATGGAGCCCCTAAGCATATTATAACAGATAGAGGTTCTTTATTTATGTCTAAGTTTTGGAAACAGATGCAAAAGTCACTAGGTACCAAACTAAATCATAGTTCGGGTTATCATCCCCAGACAGCAGGACAGACGGAAAGAGTTAATCAGATTCTAGAAGATATGTTGAGAGCGTATGTTCTCAATTATTCGAAAAAAAGTGGGATGATTTGTTTACCATTAGCAGAGTTTGCCTATAATAATGCTTATCAAGAAAGTATTCAAATGGCACCGTTTGAAGCTCAGTATGGTCGCAGATGTAGAACCCCACTACATTGGTCGAACTGGAGAAAGATGGTTCTACGGAGTAGACACCGTAAACGGTCGAAGAAAAAGTGAGATTTGTGCGAGATAAAATAAAAGAGGCACAATCTCGACAAAAAAAGAGTTATGCCGATAAAAGGCGAGATGTTTGGAATTTGAAATAGGGGATTTTGTATATTTGAAAGTGTCACCCATGAAAGGAGTGAATCGTTTTGGAATTAAAGGTAACCGGCACCTCGATACATTGGTCCATTTCAAGTTTTGGAGAAACAGGGACCGCTTGCCTATCGACTCAGATTGCCGTAAAGATTATCGCCAGTGCATGATGTCTTCCATGTGTCTCAGCTAAAGAAATGCCTACGAAAGTACCGGATCGAAAGTGGTTGATTTTGAAGACGTCATATTGGAACCAGATCGACTTACTCGAATATCCTATCCGGATCGTAGACCGAAAAGCTCGAGTCACCCGAAGCAAAACTATCAAATGGTACAAGATCCAATGGAATCAACACTCGGTAAGAAGAAGCTACTTGGGAATCGGGAAGACTTCCTAAAGGAAAACTTTCCCAAATTTCCACTTTCTTAATCCTTGTAATTGTAAGACCCCTTTTTGTCTTATGAACTAGTTTTAGATGTGTTTGCTTGACACATTTCCTTTGCCGATTACTAAACCCTAGGACTTTAAATCTCGGGACGAGATTTCTTTAGGGGAAGGGTCAGAACACCCCCGGGTGTTATTTACACTAAAACCCGACATGTCATCATGATCATTGCAAAGCATCCATGTTTAGCCCACCATGTGTTGCATTGAACTAAAATAAGTTTATTTTATGCTTGGTTGCTATGTCGGTCGAAAAGATGCGAGAGGAATCGATTCCGAAACCATCCCCCCTTGCCGGAAACCCTAATCTTGAAACCCTAGTTTATCCCTTTCTCTTTTATTCAAAATCCATCAAGAATTTGGGTATGGTCATTAAAGCATTTTTGTAGAGTTTTCAAAATTGAACAAAGTTGGTATTTTGAGTTTTCAAAGTTTAGTTCAAAATTTTAAAGTAATTTTGAATTTTATCCAAACCCTAATTGCCCCCTTTTCTATATTTCAAAATTTATGCAAAATTTGAGAAAACTTTCAAAAGCTAGTTTGTAGATCTTGTTGAGAAGAACAAAAGTCATGTACAAAGTTTTTCAAGTTGTTACATGATTTTAAAAGTAATTTTGAATTCAAATTTCAACTTTTGGAACTGCAAAAAAAAAAGTCAAACTTAGAGGCTGAATTTGAAAATGCTCCAATTGTGAAAATTGTAGATCTTGAAAAATTAAGGCGGGTTACTTTTTGGAAATTTTTGAGTTTAGTTTAAATTTTGGGAGTAATTTGAAAATTTCAGAGTTAGGGTTTAGGATGAACAAGAACCCCGACCAACCCCCACGCCACCGCCCGGCGTTGAGGTTCGCGCCGCCCACCGGGCGGCCGCGCGACGCCGACCACCTGGAGGCCTTCGCGACCTCTCCAGCCACCTCCTCGACCTCTCCATGCCTATAAATAGGCCGTGGTCGCGTCGTTTTCCTCTTTTCCCAAAACCGCCGCCGCCGGACCCGTCTCCCTCCGCCGCCGTCGAGCGCCGCCGTCGCTCCACTTCTTGCCAAGCCACTTTGCCGCCAGCGTCGCAGCTCGCCTACGCTTCTTTTGAGCCTAGACCGACAGCCCCTCACCGCCCTCACCGCCCGCACGCCGTTGTCTTCCTCGCCGCCGGTTAAACCGCGCCCGCGCTTCGACCTCGCCGTCGCCCATTTCGACACGGTGAGCCTTAGCCTGCTTTTTCTTGCGTTTTCCCTTCCTTCGATGATGTATTCATGATCGACTCGCCCGTTTTCCGGTCGTGACCCGACTCGCCGAACGACCGTCGCGTCGCCGCCGCCCGCCCGCCGCTCGTCGCCCAACCCATCTCCGCCCAAGCCCGAGCAACCAAGCCCCGTTCAAGCTCTGGTGAGCCCCGGGCCGCCATTCTTCATTTAGTTTTCCGTTTCATCTATTGCCGCCACGGAACACGGCCGCGCCGCCTACATGGGTGAGCGCGCGCCACCGCCCCGGTGCACGCCGCGCCATTGGGCACGTGAACAAATGTCGGGCCGCACACATCGTTCACACCGGGCCGGCCCAACATTGTTCCACCGGGGGCGGTCCATTACTGTTCCTTTGTGGGCTGTGAACAGTAACTGGGCCACGCGACAGTAACAGGCGAATTCAGCCCAAAACTCATTTTTCATTTATCAAATGTTTTATTCAATTTCTTTAATTTGAATAGTATCCCGATTTTGTAAATTTCATATAGATTCAAATACTAGCTCAAAAAAATTCTGAAAATTTTTGTGTAGCCTTCCCATGGGTATGTCTATCCATGAAAAATTTGAAACTTGAATTTTGAATACTTTTGGCATGATTTAAAAATACAAATTTTAATTGAAAAATGCATCTCCCTTGATTTTTAATAATTATTTTATTTATCCAAAAATCATGAAAATTATTTTGGTACTGTTTTATGACCTGACCTACTTGTATAAAAATTTTTGAGCTTGTTTTGAGAAAAATTAAAATTTTTATTATTTTATGCCTTATCATTTCATGTGTAAAACAATTTGTTTAATGCTTTTTTTAACTTAGGGTTTTGGGTAGATTTTGGGTTGTTTTGTGAACCTTACACCACACCACTGTTAGATGGTCCTTAAGAACTCCTAGGGCAATGGTGATGATATCTCGTAGAGTAGTTCAACAAGTTGGTTTTGTTGGGTTGCAACTTTATCGTGAAGGAAAGTTGTACTCGAAGTCGTTTTATCATTTTATGCACTCTTGCACCTCATGTTTATATGCATGGCATCATGTTAAGCATACATTATTCTTTTTCGTATAGTGAATGAAGGAGATCGTGAAGTGGTTGATCGGGCCTCGAACGAAGGCTATCTTGTTGATTCGAGTTCGAATATCGTGACCCGTCGTCCGAATCAAGCTACTTCACCGATCAAGGCAAGCCCGGTTCATTTAAACCTTCCTTTGTATTTTTACAAAGCTTTATATCACCTTTGCTTTATGTTCTGCATTAGGTGATAGGAGTTGAGTGACAACCTAATTGATGCATTATCCATCCTTGGTTATTTCGATATCTACTTTGATAACTTTGTTTTGCTAAAATGCTAGAACGCTTAGCCCGGCTATATTAGTAGACTTTTGAGTCAAAATGTGACAAGTCCCTTATGATAGCCCGAAGAGGCTTTTGATGAGAAAGGATGTTATATGATGAAACCATACTGGGATATGGTGATAAAGTTGAGACCGGTCGGGCAATTTGCACGGAGAATGGAGTCTCGGTGTGTAGTATTTCCGACTTGTCGATTAAGGACCGCGGCGTTGTAAGCAATGTGGTCGAGACTATGGAACGCACTGCTACCGAGGTCGTTGGACCAATGGCACGTCTGTCATGGGTGTTGCCCCATCACGGTCGACCCTAGTTGGGACACATACTCCGTAAGCCCGATCTTGGGGGTGTCAAATCGGAAACGCATAACAACCGCGACCGGGAGTGGAGAGATGGCGGGAGTACAAGATACCCTCGGTGGGTTAAAGTCCCGGGACGGAGGCGCATGTATTCTCGGGTGGCGTAGGACGCTTGGTTCCGCTTTTTGAGTATCCGGGAAAAGGTTGATATATGCAATCTTAAGTGCTACATATGTCGTGTGGAAAGAACTCCCCAAATTTGGGTTAATCGATTTCAAATCGCCGTGCTTCTCGGATATGGAGACTTGGTTTCCCCCTTACATCGTAGTTTAATGATGGAACAAGTGAAGAGATGGAATAAGTGATGGAACTTCTACAAGTGTATGCTATAGTATAAGATCACCTAGAATAGGTGAGAAACTTACTTGAAAATAAAATGTCGAAAGTAAGGATTTACCATTAGTAAGCTTTTTCGCTAAAAGAGTCCTTGATTCTTGCTAAAAGCCTTACCTTGACTCCTAATAGACCAAAGATCCCCGAAGTCTTCTCCTATTTTTTTTTCTTTAGTCGGGTAAGTCTTGTTGAGTACTCCGTACTTTCGTGGTTTGTTGACCCATGTTGCGGGACCGAAAAGTCATGTGCGCACCGGGACCTTTTGCCGCATGACGGTTCGTCGGGGAAGAAAGTGATGATGAATGAGAAGTGAGACCCATGGGCAGGGTCTAGTAGTATCACTTGTGTAATAAACTTTTCGCTACTCCTACTCTATATTGTAAAACTTGTTTTAAAGAAATAGTTGTAAAATTTTTGTAATATAAATCTTCCGCTGTTTTACTCTGATTATGTATGAAAACTGTTGTAATACTGCAATGACCTTGTAACGGATCCTGGTTGGAAAAGTTAATAGTACTTTTCGAATTATGGGTGCACATATGTGACTATTAAAGGTTGTTAAACCGATAATTAGTACATGTGGGCCCCTGTAATTTGGAAGGTTCTACATTACAAATCCTCCCTAATAACGATATACAATTGCTTGAGTTTTTACATTGTTTGATTAAGGCCCAGAAATCTCTATCGGTTATCTTTGCATTCTGTCCAAGTCAAGTGCAATTGGACTTGAGTCATGTGTTGTCACCATATGTATGGTATAGTGAAGAGCCATATGTATGGTATAGTGAAGAAACAGAGTTGTAAGACTTACCTCGAGTCAAGGCTCGAGTGGGAACTCCACGGTCTCCACTTACCATTTGCGGGTTTGACAATAACTCCTTTTCATATCCTTCCTACTTAAAATGGCTAATCGTACCCCTCCCCGATTACAAATGAATCAAGCCCTGAAGTATGGGATTGCCGTAATGCGCCCCGAAGCATTGAGGTGATAGCATCTTCAACATCCTTTTGCCACTGTCATCCATGACTGTGGAGTAGGTTTATACTTCTTCAATTCCAATGGTCGGGCTAGCAACTAGATCTATTGGTTCTACTTAGTTAAAACTTTACTTTTCGTTGTATTCTCCCATGAGTCTTTGTTTTAAGTTGATTTTTTCTTGTGTTTCTACATTGGCCTACAAGTAGATTTTGTAATGATTGGTCCGATTCTATCAGTTGATAGATGAAGCCGAATCTTAATTATCCTTTATCTAAAAAATATACATACCGGTTCAATGTATTTCTGATCGAGTTCATACCGGATATTAACAAAAAAGGATCAAAATCAAACCCTAAGGAAACATATTGCCATAGATCACTAAATTTATAAAAATAATGCATCAATGTTTTATTAAAAAAAATAAGGAAAAAATAATGCCTCGGTGTTTTATATAAAAATACGCCTTCAAATCACAAAAAATACGAGGCCATGGGAATGGTAACAGTACTATTCTACTATTAGTCTATTACTAAACCTAAATGTCCAATATTCTAAATCCCTAGAGACACTAGCAACAAGAAAATGTTAGATGACTCAAATCAAATCACCGAATTGGATAATTGGAGTTCAGAAATAGGATACATCCGCTTCCATAATAATTGTGATTGCTTATTAACACATTATATACTAACAATTGGCTAAAAACATAATCTTGTGAAGATCACACCCAAAATATTGGTTTTATTAATGATACAACACTTTTTTTAGAATGATACAACACGGTTGTTTATGATATTAATTTTACCGCGTACGCAGTGAAGAAAGCCTTATCAAGGAGTCAACTTAACAATGCAACACACGGACATAAATCTAGTTGTTGGATATCCATCTACAGCAATGTATTGCTTTATTGGATACAAATACATATCGTGAAACTATGTTCCAACCTCATGTTATCAATCTATACAATACTAGGTAAATGCCCGTGCGTTGCAACGGGAACGCATAATACCATGATAACATATGTATAAGCGTAAAAAGATTTGAATGCTAAAACAACAACTTCAATTATCCATAATACCATGATGATTGAAACATTTAATATAATATTACATAAGTCTTCAAGAAAGTTACATAGTTAAAATAGAACTCTAAAGTTTGTTACCAAACTGAAACATCAATGCCACACGGTTCATTAAGTACGAATCTATATAATCAATTTATCTCTCCGGCACGTGAAAGACAAGCTTGCACTTCCTTAGAATTAACATTTTTCTTGAATTTCCTTTGTATGTCAAAAATTTGATCACCAAGTCATTTCGCAATATTCGACCATCCTATGCATAGTCAATATAGAACCAGAAAGTATAATCAATAGAATTATATAAACACAACATTAACCAAAAATAACATTTTCACTTACCATGTTGATCCGTGTGATTTGCCCATTATTCCAAGATGCCATTAGTTGTGGAACACGGAAGCCAGACAAACTTCTGTAACAGAAATGAATTGTTAGCAATTCATTATATTACAAGAGAAACAATATAGTTAGTATATCGTTTTATGGGGGCGGTTCAAAGGAACTTACGTATCTGTATCAATTGGAATGCAATGTGGAATTATACTTTTCCATTGAAAAATGCCTATCTTTTCGCCATCCAGAGCCTTGAGCAGCCATACCAATCCTATAGGAATTCTCTATTTGCATAATTGTTTTTGCATACCTCTTGAATGGTATATCGTCTTTTATCCGTTCTGGAGGTGGTGTGGTATCAAGTATAGTCATAGTTAAATCCTCTTGGTCGAGCACATAAAGCATATATCTGTTATGTGCACATAACCATGGGAGAAAGACCTACATAACCATAGGAATTACAAAATTAGGCTCCTGCGCTATGCGGGTTGGGGAAGGGTGTTTGCGCCAAGCCATTCCCCCCAGACAGTGTGCAATGTGCGAGGCTGGGGCTCGATTAATTTAAAGTATATATAAAATAAATCAAAAGGAAAGAGGCCTTACAAATCTAGAGCAAGAGGAATCATATTTCATACGAGGCCAACGCGCAAATGTTTCACCGAGTTGTTTTTTCCTTTCCTCATCAGTCTTCAAAGCTTTGAAAGTTTCAGAGCTCAGCAACTCCTAAAGTAAAATTAGAGGTAAGCAAGACAAAAATAACATACAATATTTTAATATTAATAGTAACTTTAAGCATACTCACATGGAATTGCAAGTCCATATAATGGTTTGTCACGATCTTATTATTTGTATTTTGAAGCCTTTCTGCTTCATTCATTGCATGTACCCGAACACCCAAGTTGAAGCATTGTATGGACATTGTCGTACCCCTTTGTATGAGTCCTTGAAGATCCTTAACGCTCAAGTTAATTTGGTATGGGCTAAAGCTTCTTACCCAATATGTCCTGTAAAATATAATAAATATCAGCCAAGGATATAGGAAGAATTTGATATAAACTGAGTACAAGTAGTAAAATATAGTAAATACCAGTAAGGATATAGGAAGGATTTGTTATAAGCCGAGTACAAGTAGCTTACATCAATGTCTTATCGTCTGTAATGGACATGATATAGTCACATATGACATCCTTAAAATCCTCCTTTGTCCTTGGCATGTCCACCGGGGGTAGGTCTAGCAACAAACAGAGGTCGTCGGCTGTTTGGTCGGAACAGCACGACGACTGTTGTCGTTTCCTCTTGCTAGATGCAGTATCTGGTGTGTTGTTTGTTCCTCCTATGATTACAACATCAGAAGCGCTTCTAGGTTCAGGTTTATACGGCACCATTGGACACCCCTTTTTATATTTAGCTCCGACGATAGCAAAATAGCAGCCAATTTCAGCCTGAAGTTTGTCATATGGTCCTGCACAATATTGTTATTGTTAATTGTTAATGCGTATGTAATAATATATACCTAATTATGTAATAATATATATACTATTAGACATAACCTATTTATTAAGAGTACAAGATTGGATCAGTGAGAGCTATACCTGAGTTACGTCATCGGACAGGACATCCCCTGACCAGTACTCCGTAAAGTTTAGCATGAAAAGGCCACACGAAGATCTACATGAGAAAGTAGAGCATGACTTATGGAGACTGAATCAACAGATGGAGATTAAAGGGAAAATGCTAGGCATGTACCCATCTGTTTGTGTTCCCCAACAGCTGCGTATGTCCTCTCGGCGCCAGGAAGCAACCTGGAAGTCTGTCCACCTGATTTCCTCATCGTCAAGTTTGATATCACGCGATACAGAGTTAATGTATGCTTGCAGCCCATTGAGCTATTTATACAATATGTTCACACTCACAAGTTAGTACGACGGTGAAAAAGAATTTTTTATTTTAATATAGATAATATTGGCATCACACTCACCATTAGATCAAGCTCTCTACGACCAAATGTATCACCAATTGAGTCGAGCACCTGTACTCGACATTTTTTAGCATTAACAACAGCAAGGAACCAGTGTGTCTTTCTGACATTCAATGGAATAAATACCTGCATATATGTACAATTAAAATAATGCAAGATTAGGATTTAGACATATAAGCTTATGGTGAAACATAATTTAGAGATTGCACTTACCATGTCATGTTTCAGGTACTCACTCACTCTTTTTTGCCAAACGCTTCTTTTTCCGTTCTCTTTACTAAGATGCTCGCATCCAAGCACGTCATCCCTAATCAATATTTCAGCGAGAAAAGTAGTCTCTATGTAGACACTGCCATCGGACCTCTCTTTAAGATGGTCTTGGTAATTTAATAAGCGTATGTATGCATTAATGACCTGCAGATTTAAGTCACATGGTGATTAGAAATTTTGTACGTTTATACTTACGTATAATTAAGAGTATTACATAGTACCTCGCCATTCACATATGCTTCGGACTGAAAAAGGCAGCCGATATTTTTCCTCGTAACCAAGGCATCATCTATCCGAACTACCTCCTCGTCACCCGGGTCAGCAGGGATCCTCTTGGTTGCCTTAACAAACTTTAAGTCATCTCGGGTGCAAATATAATCTGAAAGGAATGTAAACTTGTTAGCGGCAAATATACAATATCTACAAATGAAAAGTGTTTATACCTAAACTCTTAGGAGTTATACTAAGTTAATAATCAATCAAATAGAAAAATGAAACAATTCCAATACCTTCTGGGGCAACCGGTGATGACATAGATTTTTTGGGTTTATTTTGTAAGAGTAAGATTTCAGAAAGTCCTCCTCCTGCTGTTGGATCAATGGTGAAGCCCTCGTCAAATGATAGAACTTCATGGGTAACTTCTGTGTCCATGCAATTTGCCAACCATTCAGATTCATGCAAAGCCTCATTGAAAATTTCTGATTGTACAATATCTTCCGAAAGGCCTTTGTCTTCATTCGCAACCTCCGCATCTGGACTATCCATCGATACCTGAACAACAAAGACATAATTAAATTTTTTGAAATAATTAAGTAGATGAAACATGGATGCCATTTACTTAGCATTGAAATGATATATAGCTATATAAAATGATTGTCTTTATTGTACATTGTTTTATTAAAAAAGATTCATTCTACTCTCAGTTTATTTTTCTTAAGCACTAATAATCAAATCATTTTGATATGTTTTGTAGAATCGAATAATACCCACCCAAAAATTAGCCATAATTATTGAGCTGATTTAATCAAATCCAAATTATGATGTATTTTTGTATTTGCAGAATGCACCCATAAATTTGTATGTTGACAAATGATTGAGCTAATAAGAATGCAATTTCACATTAAATTCAATGTATACAAAATTAAGAGAGCTCGCGCACTGTACTATATTTGCTTTCAGGATTACTGTACCTAAACTGCTATGCATTTATTGTTTTATATTAAGATATGGCAGCCTTTTCTCAATTAAAGGGTGTATTGTGATGAACATAGTATTTTGCTTGAGCTGAGAGAATCAATGATATGTTATTTTGCTAACTACATGTGAACCAATAATCATTGAATTATGGCCAGAAAATTGCCAAGTTATACAGAAATACAGAAATCAATGATAAAGTTAAATTAATGTTGCGTAATAAAAAAAGGCAAAGATGATTTAACCCCTGGGAAAAGGGAAGGAAACTAAAAATGAGTGTGCCACAAAATATATGATTCCAGTTTCATAATTACAAATGAAGAGCGTGGTAAGCTGCATCTTATATATGATTCCAGTTTCATCATTATAATTCTCAAATACAGTGAGGCTAAAATCGGATGTCCAACACTCCAACTTAAGCATTTGGATATGGAGTGCATGGTGACCAGAATGTTTGAGAGCAAATATGTTGTATAATTGACAATTTCTAGACTATCTTCGGTGTACTAAATTGCAGGTGAGGAGGGCAAACCTTAATGCCTGAGGAGGGAAAATCTGCGTCTTGACCAAGCGCCACCGGCTGCGCGGCTTCCACGCCATCACGTTCGTCGCTGCGCTGAACGGTGACCTCATGGGGGCACAAATGCGCGAGCAGATGGCCACCGCTGCCGGCGCTGGCGGGCGACCCGACATTCAAATGTTGCTGTTGGGTCTCCTCATCGTCCATGGTGCGCTGCTGCAATTCCGTATGCGGCTGCCGTCCAACGTGCGCAGTTCACCCCGCGCCGTCCAGCTCTTTGCAACTGAGAGGAGTTGATATGGCTAGGTAGCGGTGGAAGCCATAGAACCGAGGGGAAGGGGTGACGTGGTGGCAGAGGCTTAAGGAAAGCTCTTCGTGGTTGTAAGTAAAAAAAAAACAGAGGTTGATGCAGCTCAACCATCGCTAGAGTTCATTCCAATGAACAAACGCCAAAGGGCCCTGCCCTGCTGCCCAATGAACAGCGCACCATAAGAGGCGTCCGCGTGCCCGGATGCAGGGTGTGCCCTGAATCACCATCGATCAGCGCTGGTCTGTCTTCCCAGTTCCCACCGATGAGCGGTGCCATGCATGGCCAGCGATGTCAGCGACGCTCCAACCGAGCAAGGCAACTCGCTGTGCACTGTGCTGCCAATCTCTGATTGTGATGACCGTGACCCTCCACACTACGGGAACTGAAGAAAAGTTTCACATGTTTGGATTGGAGGTCAAAAAGAAAACAGTACTCCTGCATTGTCGTGAGTGCCGTGTCGGGTCGGCTATAATTTCGATTCCATTCCTGCGTCTGTATGCCAGGCCATCATCATCTCGTACAGTACACGAGAGTGTAGCGAGGGATCCGGAGCATTGTCACTCGATTTTTCTGTAGGGCGTGCCGAGAATACCTCGTGTCGCATCATGTACCCGGCCACAGCCATCAGACTATCCGCGCTCACGTTCCTCTATTTACTCCCTCGCCATCGGACTATCCCGCACTCGCGTTCCTCTATTTTCCTCTATACATCCCGATTATCAAGATTCTCTCGCTTTCAAAGACTATTTATCTTGTATTTCATTCTTCTTTATATCTCTACTCTATACCAATTATCATCAGTGGGACCCATTTAAAATTTTATCTAAATATATCTATGTGAGATCTAGTTTTGAAGGGTTTATTGAAACGGATTCAATGGTGTAATCGAATTTAATTTGGTTATTTAGTTTGCGAGTTATAACATTTTTTTTTTGAGTCACTTGAATAGTGGGGCCCGCTATCATCTCTCCTCTCTCTCTCCCGGGCCGGTTTTGCATGCGGCTGTGGCAGCTGATGGGCCACAGATACCGTGTCTGACACCATGCAGAAGGTTAGCGTGGCTCTTACCGGCGACCGCTGCAGCTATTTTTACGCCAAACGGCTGATGTGGTTGGTACCGGGAGGCTATCCCGTATAGCAGTGCAGACAGCCTCACAGAGCTCAGCGCTAGCGCATGCTCTTGCTGAAAGGCTACTGCAACCAGTGACACTGTGCAAAGGAGAAGGCGTGTCAGACTCAATTTAACAGTGCCAGCGCTCAGCGAGCGGTAATTTTGGCCAGTATAGCAGTGAACGCTATACGAGGCAGTCACAAAAAGCTGTGGTACGTAATAAGTGCACTTCGACTTACCATCTGTCTTATTTACATAAATAACAAAATAAAAACAATATTATAAAAATATTTATAATGATAAATTAAACCATAATAAAGTAATATTTATTAAAAAATTTCAATAAAATGAATGGTTAAATAAAAATGATGAAAGTTTTAAAAAATATACTTATTTGTGGACGCGGCGTCAGAGGCTCCAACCACAGTGCCACTGCTAAAGTTTGTCCATGCATAAAAATGGCCAGGTCGCGCTTGTGCCACGGCGGACATGGCCGCGGCTATCCTGATGGCGATGGGAGGCTAGGCTGCAGGTTAGGTTACAGGTTACAACACGAGTAGGTCTGCGGCATGGCGGCCTACCGGCGCTGCCCGATCCATCACGTCCCTCAGGGCTGTGCTCGTGGGCGTGCGACCGTATAGGCCCCAGTTTTCAGGGCCTCAAAAAATCACCTCGAGCGAGGCACCGTTGGGTGGCATGCATGCATGCATGCATGGCCGCGGCAGCGTTGCACCGGCCGAGCCGAGCGAGCCGAGCCAGCGTGTTCACATGGCCAGGTTGCTGAGGCATCCGCGTGCCCGCATGCAGCGCTGGAATCATCATCGACGAGGCCCATCGATGAGCGGCGCCATGAGGGGTGCATGCATGCATGGATGCGGCTGAGGGTGCATGCATGCATGGCTGCGGCGGTCCAGCCGAGTTGTTTGATGCCGTGCCGGCCTGGGACATTTGCCTGTAGCACGTGACGACACAGAGAAGAGTAGTACTCACTCCGTCCCTAATTGATCGTCGCCGTTGGTTTTCGTCTTGTGGCTTTTGACTCGATTTGTACAAAAATGCATGCAACATTTATATTTTCAAATAAATTTATTAAAAACTAGACGAAAAGATCTTTCCGATGATACTAATTACTTAGCATAAATATTTATATATTATAATATATAATTGTCGGTGATAGTTTCCGGGTCGCGTAATCCACAAACGTTTAGGGGACGGAGGGGAGTAAGCAGCTAGCTAAGCTAGGGATGCATACATGGTCCAAGCGCTTAGTAGTACGTGACAACACAATGAGGCTACTTTGACCACACAGTACGCCACGGCAGTGAACACAATCATGTCCCCGTCGCCGTCGCCAGGCATCGGCCGACTGCCTACCGCTCGTGACGTACACACCCACTTCGTACCCAAAACCGGCGCACTTGTTGTCTGCCAATACCTGAATGAAACTGGTTTTACGACGCGTTTCAGTTTTTAACTACACCATGATTCGTCAATCTTTACATAAAGCAGCTTATTATGAGCTGACAAAGGTACATGCCTTCAGGCATTGCCTGCCTCTTCAATCATGTCAGAGGGCCTGGCCTTAGTAATCAAGTACTCACTCCGTCTCAAAAAAACATGCGATTCTCGATTTTCAAAAAGTTAACAGATTACAATCTTTGACCAAATTTATATAAAAGATTAGTAACACTTATAATACAAAATTAGTATCAATAGATTAATGACGGAATATATTTTTATAATAAATTTTGTTTGAGACATAAATATTACTTGGTCAAACTTATAGTTAAATTGATTGGCACAATTCCCATAATTGCATATTTTTTGATACGGAGGGAGTATTCTAGTATTTGTTTGAATGCTTAACATTCTGTACAAAAACATTCAGGTGCCACGGTTGGCAATTTTGTCTAGGCAATTTTGTCTAGTCAAGAAATAATTAAATATTTGGGATAAAGTGGTAGGCGGCGTCTCCGTCGATAACGAGCGCGTCTATGGTAATTTCGAACTTCAAGATTTTTGTAGCAGATCCTTTGAAGGTGTTCATAAGGGTAGGGTTTGCGTGCGTGTGTTCACGGGAGTGAGTATGCGTGCATGTTGAGCGTCTGCGTTGTAATGTGTAATCTTAAAAAATTTTAAATATTTTCAATTCAGACCGCTGCGACTGATAGATTTGCGCTGGCCGTGGTCTCGTGGGCAAATATGATAGTCAGTTTTTGACTCGTAATGATGATGGCCACTCGCCACCATCCTGATCGCCGCAATAAGATGGTTGCAGTATAGTCCCGATCGCGAAAAAATTGTTGGTTCAGTTATTTTTACCTTGGCTCAATGGTCCCTTCCTAACAGGTAAATTAGTGCGTGACTACATGATCAGGAGTAGTAGTAATTGTTTCGCAAAGAAGAGTAGTAGTAATTGGGGATAAGAGAAATAAATGAAACCTCTGTGTGGCTCTGCTACTTAAATTTGCGAGATCTCATGTCAAAGAAAATAAACAAGGAGCTACACCACCATTCACCAGTTCAACATGAGGCAAAAGCTACACCACCATGTCAACTAAAATCCATTTAATTTGATGCCACATAAAAGAAGTCTTACACGCCAAGTTAGGCAAAAGCTACACCACCATTCACCATGTCAAAGAAAATAATTTTAGAGTAAGTTTAATATTTATCTTCTGTTTAAACGTGGCCTACCAATTCCCAAACAATCATGTATAACTGAACTGAGAGATTAGAATAGTCGAAGCGTTCCCAAACAACCATACATAATTGAGAGATTAGAATAGTCGAAGCATAATAAAGGTGGATGCAATTTTCTCTACTACTCCGATTGAAGGTACTACTTCCTAAATAAAGAAACATATCTATCACGGCCAAAAGCAATTCGCTCCGTGCGTTTGATATTTCATCGCTCCGTGCGTTTGATATTTCAGCTCCCTTCAATCGGCGTACCTCCCCACACAGCACCATTGCTCTGCCTTGACCTGGCATCCTGCCACTATCATTTTATTTTAGCACCGACACTTATAGAAAAATAAAATGTTAAATAAATGTAAAAAATGAGGGACATTACCTCTTTTATGAAGTCAGAACCTCCTTATATCACGATATTCTTTGTGAATATATCCTTTGCTGGTTTCATCTTCCTCTTCCCTTTGCTCACGTCTTTCTCAGTAGGCAGCACAGCTAGGATCCTAATGTTCGATCTTGCTGTGGCTCTGGAAAGCGCTACATACAATTGGCCGTGTGAGAACACAGGTTCCCATAAGTATACCCGGCCGGTAGGGATAGTCTGCCCCCGTGCCTTGTTAACGGTCATTGCAAAGCCGAGCGAATAGGGAGCGCTTTTCGCTTAAATTGGAAAGGGAACATCTCATCGTCCGACGGGCATAAGGGTATGCGAGGCGAGAAAAACCCTTCTTCAACATGTTGTCCCAACACAATTTTGCGTCTATGGTATTCTTTTGGAACCCCGTATGATAAGCACGGTACCATTACAAAGTCCATTTGCGGGGTCAATGTTCCTAAGCAATATGACTGGACAACCAATCTTTAGCTTTAACACATGTGGCGGTAGACCATTAGGTGTCAAAGTGTTAAGGAATTCTTCAGGATAGTAGTTGTGTGGATCATCCACCGCACGGTCAAAGCTATGGTACACCATTTCATCCCGTTGAAGCGACCTATCATCTTCATATTAATCATATCTACACAGTCATTCCGCGTTGATAATATCGCTCGAGAGGTGATATAATCTTTGTTTGACATATTTGCATTGAGGTTAGGGAATATGCAATCAATTAGAGCATCAAGGTCACTATCTTCCCCAGTGTGTGGTATGCATATATCATGAGGTAGACAGATTTCATCATCGACATTCATCTCCTCAATTCCTCCACCGACGCGCAACAAGTATTTTGCAAACCACGGATCGCTCTTTGCCCTCATGTTGTGTACCAGTTTTAGATGTCGCATAGAATCCCAAAGATATGACATCCGTAGTGAGGCACCGACGACCTGAGCCCTTGACCCTTTCCGAACAACGGGAAGAACCTGTCTAAAATCTCCACCAAAAACCAATGTCTTCCCTCCGAATGGTAGATCAGGTCGGTCCATTACATCACGGAGACTTTTGTCCAGCGCCTCTATACCTTGCCTCTTCATCATTGTCACCTCATCCCAAATAATAAGGGATGCAGTTTGAAGTAGCTTGGCGTACCACTCTGTTTCGTGAAGCCGCAGATGGCCCCATCATCAAGGCTGAGCGGAATCTTGAAGCGCGAGTGGGCAGTTCTACCACCAGGCATTATTGATGCCGCGACACCAGATGAAGCTGTTGCCACAGCAATCTTTTTCTTACTACGTATAGTAGCAAGAAGTGCTCTATATAGATAAGTCTTTCCGGTGCCACCAGGACCATCCACAAAGAAGAGACCCCCATGTTCGGTATCAACAGAGGACATGATCTCATCGTATCTTTCATTTGCTCCTTATTAAGGTTGTCTGACAGAGCCACATCATCCTTGGAAGCCTCAATGCTAGCCTCCTCAAAAATTTCTCTAGGAATATCATGAGCGGTGTCATATGTGTCGTCGATATCAGGAAGTGGGTACTCCTTTATATCCTTGCGCATTGATTCTAGCAACTTTCGAATATCTATAAGGACCATCTGCTCCACCATGAAGGTGGATTGATTATTGCGCTTGTAGTCCTCCGACATTGCATCCTTGTGTTTCTCCCATAGTCCAAACACATCGCTGGGCTCACAAAACACCAATATTGTTGCAAAGAGCCTTCGCAGCGCATATGGCATCATCCAGTTGGTTGCCTCAGCAAGACTCTCATCCAACGTGTTGTCCTCTTCGATTAAGCCCAATCTTTCTGCAGCTTCACGGAAGGTCGGCAGGAGTTTGCCATCAACGGTCCTTAGACTCACAAAGGATGTTGCACCTGCCACGTGGTTTAGGAGAACCCTAAGATAGTAACGCTCCCCCTCGGCTGGATTGGCAGCCACGATTCTTCCAATCTGTCGTAATTTCTTTTGTTTCCTTCTAATCCATTCTTTGGCCTGTGAATTCCATGTATAGAACTTCGGGGGAAGTCTCGGTACAATACACCTCTAGCTGTTTCATCTGTCATGTTCTTTTTGAAGTATGTTGTAAGCATCGACTTTTCAACACCTGGACGATCAAGCACTCGTCGAACCCCCTCACGACGGTGAAATGACACCATGTGCATGTCTGGAAGATGGAGCTGTAAGGACAACACAGAAGGGCTCCTATCGCTTAAATCAAAACCATATATCCTCCATAAGGCTTCTGGAGGGGTTACCCATCTAGCATCTCTATATTGCTTGATCTCATCGACATTCCCTTCATTTTCCCCCTTGTTAGCCTCTCTCAGAGCCACAGATGCTCGGTCATGACCCTTGTAAATGTACTTAAATAGATACTTGACTGCCTTGATGCTCCCACATGCCTCAACATTGATGTGGCAGTTGAACAGACGGAGTAGATACGGGTTATAAGGCACAACCCATCTATTATCAAGCTCATGTCCACGGACCATTTCTTTTTGCCCATCTTCACGCCGTCTATATACAGGGTATGAATCCCTGCCTTGTACTGTGACATCACAGAAAGGTCGGGGGTAACGGTTCTTGCATGGATCATGACCCTTTGTGCATGGACAATTGCGATTGAGTATTCCACACGGGCCATGCATCATGTGCTTGGTAACCATCTTGTATAAGTCTGGATACTTCTTCTTGTTTGGTAGCTCAGCTGAGATGAGGAGGTCATACTGCTCGGGGCACGTGATCTTGTACTTTCTCTCCATGATCAGCAAAAAATGTGCGTGCGGTAGACCCCTCTTCTGGAACTCCACAACATAGACATGTGCCTTGACTTTTCCAAGTATATCCTTTTTTAGTAGCCTATCCTTTAGCTCTTCTAGTTTTGCTTTAAAGACCCGAACAACAAGATCTGGACGATCCTGTGGTGTCTGGCCAGTGTAGAGTTCACGTTTAATCTCATCCCAGTTTGGGTTACATGTCATGGTGAGGAATATATCTGGTTTACCAAACCTTCGTACCAGAGCCATGGCATCCATGTACCGACGTCTCATGTCGCGTGGGCCTCCAATAAATGACGAAGGCATCACAGTCCGCTTTCCAATAGCTTCTGCTCTAGCCTCACCGGCATGCAGACTATCAACCAATCCTTGGTATAGGTCAGCTCTAATAGCATCTTGATGGTTGCGTATATAATCAATCGAGAACTCTCGATCTTTATGTATGTGTCAATCAGAAGCTGGCTGAAATAAACGCTTGCCATAAAGAATGGGATTAAATATTCTCGGCGCGATCCGAAACTTATAGCAGTAGTAGTCCCGTAAAGACACACATAATCTCCCAGGGGAATCTATAAAAAATAACTATGAATTAGAGTTGTTTGTAGATAACCATTGTGTATATGCCAAGTATTACATAAGAAGAACAAACCTGTTTCTTCTTCTGAACCACTACGAGCCTTTTGTAAGGCACGATAAGTGATGACTTCCTCCATACTAACATCTTTTTTAGGAATATCCATATGCCACCCAAGCTCACCCTTAGGGAAGAATAGAGGGTATGAAAGAGCATCATAGCATCCATGATATGAGCGGATGCCGTGTATGCTTCTATCTTTCCCATGCAGGACAACACTATTTTTGAACTGACCAAGGAGTTCGCTTCCCTCGATCCAAACAGCAGCCACCTCTGAAGCCAATGGCACATTGTATGTTCTCTGATCTAGCATCTGGTCAAGGTTCAGTGTGACATGGTAGTCCTCGAGGTGTTCGGCCTGGCCCACACTCCTAAGTTGTTGGGAGTATGGGTTGTTACGCAGGATGGCCACCAGTTTCTCAATAACTTCCTTGTCCTTTTGGCACTTCTCTTCACGACATCGTTGGTACCGGTGCTCAAGTCTTGGATCATCATCATAGAAGTAAAGCTCGAGATGTCTTGGCTTCACACCATCTTCTCTACCAAATGACCTTATGTTGTGATAGATCTGGCCGTGAGCACGGAAGGTGTATATGCCACTGTTTTTCATACTTGTAGTAGCTCTATCAAGGTGACAATATAGAGAAGTGAAAGAGAAATGGCCATTGAAAAATCTAATGTTGTCACGGAAGTGCCTAGCATCTGCATCGTTACTTGACCAAAGCCTCATAAGCTCATCGGGTACGTTTAGTTCATTCAGTTTGATCTTTCCGTCACGACAACAGAACCCAGGTGGTTCGTGCTCAAACCTTTTCGCGTCGCAGTGCTTACAATTTGCGACAGGTTTTAGCATATGGGTATCTGTAGGCATGTTACTATACACCATTTCGTACGGGTCGGGTACTTCAGGATTAGAAGTCGTGTCGTCGTCAGGAGTATCGCTTTGGACATCGTCATCTGATTCCTCTAATGAAATGACATTGAAACAAAAAATAAACGTTAGATAATGCAGTGGATGTTTAGAAAGTTATTCGGTATGTCGTACAAGTACCTGGACCAGCAAACAGGTACCCCTCATCCTCTTCCTTGTCATCTTCAAATATGTCGCCCTCATCATCGTCTGCGACCGTCACAGTTGTATCCTCAATGTTGGGTCGTATCATTTCTGTTAATCATAGAATGACCATGGATTGGTTAGGTATCATATGGTATATAGATCAACTTAATGGGATGATGAGGCATCGACATTTACCGTTGTTGGTCAGGACTGATTGAGGCAAGGGTGTGTTAAGATCTACTTGGTCTTCAGCAGTGTCGTCACCCTTTTTATTAGTTGTCCTTGTGTTGGAACCAATGCGACACTCGAACATAGTGTTACGACAGGTTAACAAAGCATGTCTTTGCCCGGATGAAACATGTGATCTTTGTGTCATATGGCCAGGCAGTAACTCATCACATCCTTCATCAACGGACTCTTCATGAGATGGAGGAATATAAATAGGTGTTGCACTGGACTCTGGAATGACCCAATCACTGGATTTTAGTGTGGATTCAGAAGTTCCAGATGCGCTTGCTGTGGGCCACACAAGTTCATGACTAAATAATGGGTTCTCCATGGCAATAGACTCTGGGTGCAGGGTGGTCTTCTTCTTCTCTTTGGATCGTTGTAACGCTGCCTTCATTGCCTCTTTACGAGATGGAGCTTTATTTTGCAACCTCTGTCGTTCGAGCCTATCTTGCCTTTGTTTAGGTGTCATGTTTGCATATGTCACTCGAGACCTTGCACGACGTGCCATGATCTGCTCTTCCGATAACTCCCTCTTACGTGAACCATTGTTGTTGGTTATACCAGCAGCCAAAGGCATGGGAGAGAGTGGATGAATTTGATCTTGTAATATATCAGGCTTGTCGTTGAATCCATTTTCACTACCCCCAATGCATTGAAATGGCATTGCATGGTCACCTACAGCATTGTCTTTTAGCTAACCTTGTAGCGAAACAAACATGTCGTCAAGTGCTAATAGCAAAAATTCAAATCACCTGGTAAATGAGTGGATACAGTTTTATCATCAACGTTGTGTGAACAGTGCGAGTCATTCCTATGCAACCAATTGTTTGTATCATTTGGATCTAAATTTTCCTTGTTTGAAGCATCTTCACCAGCTACAAATTTTTCCAGGTCACATCACATATAAGAATCAACAGTACTAATACTTGTGTTATTAAACAAGTATTTATGATATACTACCATTGTTGCCATTAATTTGTAGTTGTTTCTCTTTCCTCTTGTGGTAAGCTTCTCTACGCTTTCTATTTCTTTCATCCCGCATCTCTGGAGACATTTCTTGCCATCGAGCGCTATCCCTTTCCCTTTTGCAATCTCTAGATCGGCCTGCCGTTGTCATGAAAGCCAGCCATGTTACATTATTTATATTATAAATAAACAATGAACTATAACACAATGTAGCTATCAAATGATGTTTTGTAGGTGTACCTCCATTGGTTGTGTTGGTCTTGTCGCCTAATGGGGTACGTGAACCCTTTTTTCCATTTGCTCAAACTCTATAAAACAGTTGATTTATACTTCTGCACGAGGAAGATAAATGTTTTATCAGCTTGATCATTCCTTGATAAGGCAATCAAATTTGTGCCAGCTTACTTATTGCCAAGTTGCCCCATCCCAGCATATTAACAGCTTGGAAAATATATATAAAAAAATTATAGGAATCACAGTCTTGACCGAGCCTGTCAACAACAACAATACACGCCGGAGTTCTCCGAGCCTGCCAGGACTGACTTGAGCAAGAAAGATGGAACAGTCAGGTTAAACTTCGCTTTCTGTAGTTCTGGAACTGCACAAGACTTCCCGGCAACGGCTAAGCTTTCGTCAGTCAGGTTAAACTCCGCTTTCGATCTGTACTTTTGGACCTACCTAAGACTTGTAAGACATTTCCGGCAACGGATGGGCAAAGCTCATCCATCTGTGCTATCAATTCATTCTTTTAGTGAGATGTATTCTTATGATAGCCCTGCTTCATTCATTAATGATAAAGTCTAATGCCCATAAAAAATCTAACAAAACTATAGCTCAATTTATTACCTCCTAACATATAAAGAGAGTAAACTGGGAACGGCATCTCTTCGATATAATTTCAGTCTCAATTCAGTAGGAGTGGAAAGACACTTGCAATAATTATAAGTCTCAATTCAGCTCAACAGTGGAATAAGGCAACACAAAAACAAGAAAAATAGGTAAAATAAAGCATCAGAAACTTAGCGCCAGATATCAAGGGGGTGGGGGGGGGGGTTGGGTGGTCACCTGACCACACAAAACTTGAGTTCTACAACCATATACGCTTCACCTCTGTTGCGAACTTGAGCCCAAAGCAAAAATAAGATCAGGCTGCAAGCTGCATTTGGTCTAACATCCCTAATGTGAGTACCTCCACAACATCTACAGTCTCATCTCTGAGACCGATCAGACCTGACCACCCTCTCCTGCTGAAACCCCTTCCCTTTCAGGTAGAATGAATCTTGACTAAGATCAGTTCTAGCCTAATCTCAACCATGGAAAAAAAAAAGGCATTGCATTTTTTGGGTTAACAATTTGGAAAGAAAGCCTGCCCCATTGTGAGTTTGTGACCTTAGTCAAGAATCATTCTAACATATCCTAGTCATCTACGTCATTGCCTGAAAAGTATGGTCCTTAAATAAATTCAGTTATCAGCTTCAATTAGATGTTCCAGTCCATATCACAGCCTACAGACAAATGCACAAAAAAATAGAATATCACAGAAAGGGAGAGGAGAATGGAATCATGAGAATAAACCAGCCAAGGAATCATGAGAATAAACCAGCTGACATCCAATCCTATCTATTCACTTAGATAATAGAGTTAATACTATTGCCTATCTTTCTACTTACACCACCCATAGCCAAGGAATAAAGAACCATGTCTCAAATAATCATGACCCACTGGATTGAACAAGTTAATTAATTATCTAGTAATATACAAGTTAATTATCTAGTAATATACAACATAGTAGCAAGGTGAGCTTACCAAAACTTTTTTAGGTCCATTAAATTGGCAGCAGCAGGACCTGTAAACACAATACACAATCAGCTAAGGAAATCCGGCTAGACATATATGAAACTCATGCTAGAGATAACTATGACTGAATAGAACGGTGAAAAATTTACAAGTGCTCGATCATAATTTAGTAGCAACATTCGCATAGTTTTTTTCTGAGGGAAACAAGAGTTGATAGTTTCAACAAGAGAACGTGGACATTTGCTTCCTCGCTGCGATGCTCTGCTTGTGCCTCTCTGAAAATACTCCCAAACTCAACACACACTGACGACTGACTGACACACACACACACGCAAGAAAAAAAGACCCGTTCTCTCCCCACCTGGACGAGGAGCGCGAGTTGCTCGACGCCGAAAGAGCGAGCGGCGGCGAGGGTGTCCAGGCGAGGTCGACGGCGGCGCCACACCGTGTATGTCAGCACCCGCGTGCGCCGCAGCCAGGAGTGGCCGGCTCTTGGGGGCGTCCACGGAGGCCTGGCCGCTGTAGAGGAACTGGAGCACGAGGGCCAGCACCTCGTAGCGGATGGAGCTGACGGGCAGAAGAGCTTGCGGAAGAAGAGGGCTGCGCGCGGCGAGCGCCTGGTCGAGATCCGAACTGGTGAGAAGGTTGGGGGCGGCAGAGGGCCGAGCGCCGCCGGCAGTGGAGCGCGACCGTGCCGCCGTGCTGCTCTCGCCCGTCGGTCGGATTTGTGACGAAGAGCCGCGCCGCTCCTTCTAGACCTCACTGTGGCGCGCGCGCCGCTGCAGTGGCGAGGCGACCGGGTTCCTCTGGCCGGGGAAGGGGGCCGAGCGCCGCAGGGAGAGGAGCCGCGCCGGCACCGCCTTGCCCTTGCTGGCCACGCCCGTTGGCCTTGCTGCCCCCGCCGTCGTGATGCCGGGCCGCCTATGCCGCCTAGGACGCTGCTACCAAAGACTGCGGGAAGGTGGTCCGTGTGAAAAGAAGCACGAGAATGGCTGGCTAACTATAGCGAAACACGCGCACAAAAGCAAAACGGAAAAAAAATGCCAACTCTCGCCCATGCCCAAGATAAACACAAGATAAATCGCAGAAATCGAAAGAATGCCAACTCTCGCCCAGGATGGGGCTTACCGATGCCTAAAATGACTCCACACAAATCGAATAAGAAACGGACTTACCATGGAGAATAGAACAGAGGAGAGGAGGATCTTGGGCCTGTCAGCTGCAACCGCCGAGACAGAGAGATCCAGCTCCGGCAGGTCCTCACCCCCCTCGCTAGCTCACCCCTAAGCCGCCATCATTCTTCTCACCACCACATTAACACCACAACACCATCTCGCATCACGAACAGAGAGAGAGAAGAATGAAGAGGGTGCTCTCACTCACTCGTGGGCACAGAGATGGAGAGCAGTTGCAATCATGGGGTGCAGAAGGAGCAGTGTGGTGGTGGGGGAAGGACCGGAGGAAGGTGGATGGGTCGCGAGTGCCTGAAGCCGGGGAAGAGAGGGAGAGGGTGGGTGAAAGAGAGTCGGGTGGGTGAAAGTGTGGGGGTGAATCGATGGGAGCCGGGCAGACGATATCGTTTGGGCTGTTTTAGGGGTAGAGATTATGATGAACAGTGCTAAAAAAAACTTTAATACGAAGCTGACATGAAACTGCCGAACTGAGGCAATACTAACACAGTGTCTATTCCACATGTAAAACACAACGAATCCAATACACTTCATGTTGTTCACGTCACAAATACAATACTGAATGCTAGGTCAAAATACATTTGAACCTTACACCATCTATATCTATATATAATAACTCTTATAATCCTGAGGAAGGATATCACTGTAGTTCAACAGTGCTATGAACAGGTCAAAAAAAGGTTTCAATCATGTTTTGAGGACAGCAGCCCCTGTGTGAAATAAAACTGGACCCGACTAATCATCAGGGACTCCTACAAATGCAACCCTCACAATTTTCTGCTCAGGTGTTGAGGCAACTATGTGCCTCAAGGAAGTTTGTCAGTTGTGACAACTCTCTGCTAGGTAGACTGATACAAGTATTTATGCGGAAGTTTGTGAGTTGTGACAACTCTCTGCTAGGTAGACTGATACAAGTATTTATGCTAGTGGGTACGGGAGTTGGCCGATGCGCCTGGGAGGCAGTGTACTCGGCTGATTCGCCTCGAAGTAAGCCCTCCTCTGCGGCATTGTGACACCCGGCCCAATTTGGATGTGGCCCATGAGTGGCCTATGAGTGCTGAGTGCACATGCTAGTTGAGCAAGGGTGGAGCTAACTTATAAGCCTTTGCCTTCCAGCCATATCACCTTCGGGTTAACCCTTTTACACGAAGCGAGGACCAAAGTGTAAGCAAGGTGCTATGTGTACGTGTGCACGCCCCTCGGAAGGGCTGTGCGATGCGGCTTTGAAGGGCGGGGTGTCACAAATGGTATCAAAGCCGACCCTTGCGGTTTCAAGGGTTGGTGTAGTCGCAGTTGTTCGGGCAAGGGGTAAATGTGCCGACCCTGGGCGCACGGTCGCGTGTGCCAAGAGGGGAGGTCCTGGTTAAGTTGGCGCTCGACGAGGGACGTCGAAGTCCTTTGAGGGGGTGTATGTGACACCCGCCCAATTTGGATGTGGCCCATGAGTGGCCTATGAGTGCCGAGTGCACATGTTAGTACCACCTTGCTAGTTGAGCAAGGGTGGAGCCAACTTATAAGCCTTTGCCTTCCGGCCATATCACCTTCGGGTTAACCCTTTTACACGGCGAGGACGAAAAAGTGTAAGCAAGGTGCTATGTGTGCGTGTGCACACCCCTCGGAAGGGCGTGCGATGCGGCTTTGAAGGGCGGGTGTCACGAGGCATCCACCTTGTGGAGTTTGGCTCGGTGCTCGACGACGATTGGGAAGCGGCCGGCGGTGATGAACGGATCTCCAAGGCCGAGGGAAGATGAATAGAAGTTTTAGACTTCTTTGTAATTTTCCTTTTCTTGGGATTTTGTTTGTAAAGGGGTCGATTGTAATGCACGGAAATTAATACATGTTCCTTCTCAAAAAAAAAATGATCAGGAGATGAATGTCTCGCGTGTTGCCCGAGATTTGCATCGAAGCGTAGAAATGGTGAAGTGCAAGGGACACTTGTAATGACTTTACTTTGACGTGGCTTCATAAGACGGTAGTGGGACGATAGTGAGGCCTGGTGGATGACGTGGCGCAAGGTTAGTGGGGTTTATCTTCATAGAAGATATAGATAGATTCATTAATAAGTGTTGTGTCCATCGACATGGAGACACATGTGATGATCCGTCGATCTTACAGGGACATTGTGTATACGTGTTTTCATAGGGGTGTCTCTGGCGTTCATGTATAAGTGTTAGTAACATTACTGTGTTTTTAAATCATATCCATCGACAACGAGATGTTTGTAGGCGCTAGAATGAAATATGTGTGTACGAACATATGTCTGAAATTGTGATTTAAATTGTATAGATAGAGTATACGTGTGGCACTATAGGGGTGAGTGTCCATAATAATGTATAAATGTATGTTCAAATTATAAGGATAGGAGTGTGTGTCCCTTTATATAAAGGAGGATGTGTGTACGTACGTACATACGTACTGTATCTTATATTATTATATGATTCAAAGGGAAACCATTGACATCGATGTTATAATAGATTTATTTATACTCCAGTGAAGAAGCAGGTCCAGAATAGCGCCTACTCTAATCTAAAAAAAAAAAGAGAACATCTTTACTTGTAGCACAAAAACAGCAAAATTTCAACACACGACAACGGCCGGCACCAGCACAAGGCACGTCGATACATCTTATGCAACAAGAATATACAAGGTCGATGACGAGGCGTGTGTGTGTGTGCATATATTTCTCATTCTCAACGGCCTCCATAAACCACAAAAGGATCGTCGCCGGCCGGCCCTCTTCAAGATTGGCGTCCAACCATTAAGAGCTGAAAATTCGGTTAATCTACTGGATCTGCTCTACGACGATCATTGCCGGCCGGCCGGCCGACGACCGTTAGGACACGTCCACGGGCTCCGGTGTCCACGTAGGCCGTCTAACAGCTGTCCACACAACTGTCTACCTGCTCGTCTGTATCCTCACAATTTTTCTTTTCGATGACCTCAGCAAACCCCCATCGTTACAGAAACCTACCTGAATTTATAACTTAATTTAATTATTAATAAATAATTATTTTACTATTTTACTATTATTATTTATTTATGTGTGTATATAAGGAAAGGAAATAATACTGTGGGCCCGAACTCCGACGCGTCGATTTTTTTGTTCCTCTTAACGTAGCAAACAAAAAATCTACGTTAAGAGGAACAAAAAATCGATCTTAACGTAGCCCCGCCAGGATCTGCGTCTGCTAGCGAATTGGCTTGTAGCCCAATGGTAGGGACGGTTCGGTGGGGACGCTTACCCACCAGGGGTTCAAATCCGGTGCTCGTGACCTTTTCTTGGAATTTTTCCGTGATTTTCCGGCGTTATGCATTAAGTGGTAGCGGCGTTCCCGGCCGACGACGAGGTGCCTACGGTGATTCTCGAGAATCTCCGGGATCTGCCGGCCGCCCGGTCGCGGAGGTGCTCATAGGGGTAGGGTTTGCGTGCGTGTGTTCATAGGGGTGAGTGTGCGTGCGTGTTGTGAGCGTCTGCGTTATACTTGTGTCATTTTAAAAAAAAAAAAATCGGCGTCCGCTATCCGCTTGTAGTGAAGCCGTGGCGGGGTCCATCGGGCCGAGAGCCGGGAAAGATGGGCGGGGACAACGACGCCGAGACGCGTTGGGCCACGCTGGCGGGGCCCGCGGAATTTGACGACAGAGGAGGAACGGCCGCCCCGGGTCTAAGCCGCTGGACTGACGTCGGCGTCGGCGTCGGCTTCGCGGCGAGGGAAGAAGCGGCGACTGTAGCCGTTGGCATTTGTCCGCAGGAACGAGTTGGATCAAAGCTTGATCGCGAGGATTCTGTATTTTCTGTCCATGGATTAACTGTAGATATTTTGTGACTCTCTTTGTGTGTGTTTTCGCCGGAGTGGATGAGTGAACCTTTCTATCCTATTGCTTTTAGAGAAAGAATGTGAAACTTTGTTATGTTTTGGCGGAGGATGCGGGAGAGCGTAGCCTAAAAATAACAAATTTGTGCGTGAGTGTTGTGGGTGCTTCTAATTTGAAAAGGTTTTTTTATCGGTTTATTAGGTTTCTTCTACACTTCTAGTACACTATGTTAACCCAGTCTATTATTACACATAGATATTTGGATTTTGGTATGACTGTTTCCTCAATGGTTATTTCGACAATCACAAAGGACGATCTACCGGCTGGAATATTATGCGGGTTGTAGAAAAATCTTAGGGGCAAGTTGCTTGTCTAATAGGCCACTAGCCCACCTATAAATGAACCCATGTTGCTCGTGATTCCTTTCTCCTTACAAAAAAACACTAGATCGTCCATCTCCATGCACTTTTCTATGCGACTTCAACTCCCAATGTTGCATGGCAATTCAACATTGTGTTGACCTCATCGAACATCCCCTTTCCCATTGTGTATCTCTTCCACCGAAACAGAACTGACCGTTGGATTGTCGCCTCGGTGTCACAAAACCGACATTTGAGCTTATGGTCATGACCTTGACTAGGTTAGGACATAGATCAAGGGGCCCTTGTCTCCCTTGGGCATTGAAGCCAAGAGGAATGTCAAACATCAGTAGTGGCGGGTGTTAAGCAATAAAGGAGTCAAACGATCGATGGTTTATGGTAGAGCAACGATGGTTGGTAATGTGGAGGTTTTGTAGGCCTGGTATTATGGAAAAGCAACGAACAATGACCAAGAAGGGTAAGACACCAATGGTAAAGTTTGGTTGAATCTCAATAATTCAACAAATTTTGTTTACCAATCATAAGTCCATTTTGTAAGTTAGTTTCCAAATCCACTCAAACCATGATGTTACTTAGAATTGATGCATCGTGATGAATTCTTATATGTGAATATAGTTGTCATTATTTTAGAAGCACCCAACATTTTTAATGTATCGGTTTCCCATTTTGACAAAACTGCATGTGACATGTAGAATCAAGTATTTAATTTTGAGATAAGTCCAATTTATATAAGGAACATGGAATCGTGAGCCAACGAACACACCAAGCATAGTACGAAGAAAGGGATTAGTAAAAATAAATATAATAAAAATGTGACTTGAAGCAAAATAAACACTAGTGGGCCATGAACCTTCACTAGTGGGCCTCTTCGATGGGTTTCATGGAATGTGCAATGGGCTACATATATTTGTTCTGATAAGATGCATACGAGCCCACCTTGCGAGAGGACATTTGACGTTTTTTTTTTTTTTTTGGTGAAATGGCATTGCAGTTGATTAAACTGATTATCCTTAATGTTAACAGACTCATAGAACACCGAACCTATAGAACATCATAGTATCTAGAAACATTTTTGATTGGTTAGCGACATGATTAATACAGCTAAGGCAAAACCATTATCATTATAAGTGCATCACCATATCAGAAACGACAGTGCAAAAAAAGAAGAGCTTCGACAGTTTCTGAACTATATACGTTTAGATTTTTTTCCACTCGAGCATAGCCCATTTCCATTGAATAGAACGGAAATACAAGAAGTTTAGAGAGTTCAGAAACCTAAAAAGCATTCACCCAAACTAGGGAGCACACAGGTTTATCCCTCTTCCACCTATGGTGGGCAAACTGAGAATTCAAACTTTGAACTGACTAACATGGCTGAAAAGCTACCACCAGCTGGACTCAACGACAGAGTCAGCCAACTAAACCAGCAACTGAACTTTAACTTCAAAGTGCAAGATTACAAAAGACAGGAATGAGCTAGGCAAAAGACAGATAACTCCAGCGCAACATAAACCAGGAGGGGCAGATACACCGTAGCCAAAGACGCACTTCCCAAGTCGCCTTCACTTCTTGTTTCTCAGTCGTCTTGTTGAGGATCTTCCTGGTTAGGGCGCGCCCTCTTGAGGATCTTCTGGTTAGCCGCCACATCTTGTAGGAGTAAGTGATCAATCTGTCTAGCCGTCTGTCTTGCTAGAACTTCCTTAGCAACGAGAAGCAAAGTGTTTGCATGATCGATCCACTTTTCTCCGTCATTGTCATCATACAAGCCTGTCCAGTATACCATGTAAGAATGGGCATAGCAGAAAAATGACAATTGGGTTATTCATCAGCTTTTTATCAAAAACTGCCCTGTTCCTACACTTCCAAATGGCCCAACAAAATGCCCCAATACCCAAAGCATGAAAAACTTTCACATCCAGGAAGCCAAAAAGAGCACCAATTCCAGCATTGATCAATATTTTGAGGAATATTATTGGCTCCAACAACTTGAGCAATAATTGACCAAATAATTCTTGCTACAGGACATGTGAAAAAAGATGGTCAACAGTCTCTAACTCATCACAAAATGAACAACTAGAATCTCCTGACCACTTTCTTTTAATTAAGTTCTCCTTAGTTAGAACAGCGCCAAGAGATATTTGCCATAGAAAAATTTTAATCTTTTCAGGAAGCTTACTTTTCCAAATCATTTTATAGTAACAGCCAGAACTTGAAGCAGAAAGTGCCTCATAGACCGATTTGACATTGAAAACTTGTTTTTTGACAAGTTCCAGCACACAACATCAGACAAGTTGTTAAAGCAATAACCCTGCATGTCGAAATAATCTTTTTCCCAACTTGCTCTCAGTGTGCCAAACAACCATCTTCTAAAAGTAATATTTGTACCATTCCTAACAGCCCACACACTAATGTTCTTGTTATCAGCAAGAGTAAACAGATCAGGAAAAATGTCACAGATGGGTTCCTTGTACAACCAAGCATCAGTCCGAATCTAGTTAAATTTCCATTATTTGTCTTCACTCCTCTACCATGTAAATAGATTTCCTTGACTTTTCAAAGAAATCAGACCACATAGGTGAGTCATCCATTCTATGATCAACTTCATGAATAGTTTTACCTTTCAGATATTTGTATTTAACAATAGTTTGCCAAAGCCCCTCTTCCTTTTCTAACTTCCACCACCATTTGCATAACAAACTTAAATTCACTTTTCTTAAGTCTTTAATGCCAAATCCTCCTTTCTTTTTATCCTTACAAATGATTTCCCACTTAACTAAATGATATTTTCGTTTTTAAACTCCCTCCTTGCCAGAAAAAGGATCTCCTTTGTTTATCTAGACTTTTTAACAGTTCCTTTTTGGGGAATAGGTAAACCGACATGTGGTAAATAAAAGTGTTGTTTAAACTAGATTCAATCAGCACAACTCTACCAGCCATGGATAGTAAACCCCCTTTCAGATGTCTAATTTTTACCTCCTTTTTCAACCAAGGGAAGCCAATCCTTAATTTTTAATCTGCTTGGACTAACGGGCACTCCCAAGTACTTAATTGGAAACAAACCTATCGGGCAATTAAAAATTTCAGCATATTTTTCACCCCAAACTCCATCATCATTAATCATATACACCTCACTTTTTATTAAAGTTTATCTTTAAGCCAGCCAACATTTCAAACAAATATAAAAGCATCTTCATATTCATGGCATTCTCCACATCATTTTTAGAAAAACAATTGTGTCGTCGGCGTATTGTAACAGAACTACTCCTTTTGGAATGATGTGGCTTATCAAACCTACAACCAGATTATTCTCTTGTGCTTGATGCACCATTCTAGTTAAACAATCTGCAACTAGGTTAAAAAGAATTGGGGACAAAGGATCCCCTTGTCTTACTCCTTTGAAACTTTTTTATGTAAGGGCCAACTTTGTTATTAATCTTAACACTACTTGGTTCCTCCGGACACAACTTGTCTGCGATCCAATTGCACCACCTATCACCAAAACCTCTTTTCTCCAAGCATAAAAATAACAAGTTCCAATTAACCTTGTCGTAAGCTTTTTCAAAATCTAATTTTAAAATGACTCCAATCTCCTTTCTCCTCTTAGTTTCATGTAAAATTTCATGCAAGCATGACAATTCTGAAGTTATGTTTCGATTTTTCATAAAAGCGCTTTGTGTTTCATGAATAACTTTGTCAACAACTTTTTCCAACCTCAAAGTTAATGTTTTCGTTATCAACTTATACAGACTATTCGGAAGACAAATAGGTCTATAATCTTTGTATCTTAGAAGCATCAATCACTTTGGGCACAAGAGTAATGATCCCATAATTCAGTCATCGATGTCAACTCTATTATTGTAGAAATCATCAAACAATTGTAAAATATCTACCTTCACAATCTCCCAACAGGCTTGAAAGAATTCTACAGGTATTTTTTATCGGGACCAGGTGCCTTGTTGGCATCCATTTCTTTAAGAGCATTTCTTACTTCTTTTTGAGAAAATGGCATGCAAAGAAAAGAGTTGCTCGAGTTCGTAACTTGAGGCAAACTAGCCCAAAAATGTATCCTCTAAGGATACATCATACTTTGAATAGGTGGGCCAAAAAGCTCCCCTGTAATAGTTAGTAGCATGCTCTAATAAATTTTCATCCCCTTCAATGATGTCATCCTCATTTTCCAGACTAAAAATGGTATTCTTCCTTTTCCTACCACCGGCACACTTATGAAAGAAAGATGTGTTCTTTGTCTCCCTTTAGCAACCATTTTTCATGGCTCCCTCTTGTGCCAATATGTCTCTTCCCTGTTCCAAGCTTTTAAGATTTTCTTTGTAACAGAACACTTTTCTATCAATTTGTTCATGAGAAAGGCCATCGTTTCTTCAATTAGTTCCAAAACGCTAGTTCTTCCCGATATTTCTTCCTAACTTTCCTCCATTCACCTTGGATATTAAAAACCCCACCCTTTAAAATACTTTGTTTGATCAACTTTAATTTCGATGAATCTTGTCTAAGGCAGATTTAGCCCTACTAGGGCTGTTGCCAAATCTCTTCAACCCAAAAAAAAAAATCGGGGTTTTTTAACCAATTTAAATCAAAAGAGAATTGAATATCAACCCTTCTAGCAGGGGGTTCCCATGGATATGATCGGTGGGTTGTGATCGATATTTCTCGGGTAACTTCCCCGACGGTAGCTTGTGGGAACATATCTTCCCATTCTTTGGACATAAGAATTCTATCCAGCTTTTTCTAACACCGGTGGATCTTGGTTATTAGTCCATGTAAAAGTACCACCGGACATAAGCATCTCTCTTAGCTCATAAAAATGGATAAGCGAATTAAACATTGGAGTGTGCCTATGAACCCCATTCAAAGAACTCTTTTCATAAGAAAATCTAATGATATTGAAATCCCCACCAATAAGGACGGAGTTCTTTGCTTGTGGCACAAAAATTTGATAATTCGCCTAAGAAATCGTTTTTATTTTTCTTCCCTGAGCGGCTCCATAAACTACCAAAAGATTCCACTTGGCCTTCATTGCTTTATCCCATAAGTTTAATTGTAGAATGTACTCTCTTTGTCTAAAAAGACCCCACATCAAACCTTTCAGTAAAAAAATATATATATGTTTAGATGAAAACAAATCTCATTATCTAAAAAAAAAGATGAAAACAAATCATATTGTATGTTTTTAATATCTTCACTCATCATGCATTTCATAAATATGGGGAAAACCCGAACCGACCCGTTTTAGTTTCGACGGGGCGATCTGCGTTAGGATCGTTTCGTGGGGCCAACCAAAATTTGCAATTTCTCCGCTTTCTATGGACACGTGTAAGCACGCCAGCGGATGATGTGAATATGGCACCCGTATCAGAGGCGAACACGTCATATGACTCATAGATATATCAGAACACCGTGCGATACGGTTTCCACCAAGGAACGTATCCTTGACACCCGTCTTTATATATGCAACCATGCACATGGCGATCCGGACCGTAAATACTGCATCCGATGACCAGGGAACGAGGGACGCGAATTTTACAAAATACCGCCCGCCGGCCCTCATCTCCATGTTGTTTTTGCACTAACACCCCCTGCCCTCAAGCCAGTACACGGGAGGCTGGATCCGCATCCCCTGCACTCTTCCTGTTCATGCGAGATGCGCCGCCGCCGGGTGGGGGTTGCCCCACCGTTCCTTGCCGGGCTCGTGGAGGTGCCCCGCCGAACAGGAAGCCGGGCTCGTGCAGGCTGGGGAGTCGCCTCTCTGGCCTTGCCGTTCGTCGTCGCCGTCGCGGCCCTTGCCGTTCCTCGCCGCCCCGCCAGCCCTTGCCGTTCCTCGCCGCTCCGCCGGCCAACGCCACCCCGCCGGCCATAGCCGCCCCTCCTGCCATCGCCGCCTCGCCGGCCATAGCCCCTGCATGATACAGTCCGTCAGGCTTACGAAGCTGTAAATTGCTGGTTCATATACAGGCCATTCTGTACACCGCTGCTTCTTGTATCAATAATTTTGATTGAGTTAATGACTTATTGGTGCTTGCCAGGCAGCTCGAGATTATGGCATGGTGCCGAGATTATGGCATGGTGCTTTCCGCGGCAAGCTGATGGGCACCAGGATGCTTTGAAGCAGGATGTTTGTGTGCTGACACTCAATTGTTATGTGCTGACACTCAATTGGCAGTCAGGTGCAGTCAGGTGCGGCCAATTTGGTGCTTGCCAAGGCAGCTCGCCGTTGATCTGTTGGAAGGTGACAAGCAGTAGGATGGGAACTGCAACAAGAGCTTCTGCGTATCGAGAATAAAAATTGGCAGTGCTGACACTCAATTGACAGTGTAGGCGTTGGCGTAGGCCTGAATGTTCTGAATGTTCACTGCTGCCCAGTGCTATGGCCTGCTGTATGGCTTTGTAAATTGTACCTTCTGTGTATTGGCAATGAAAATTCTATGGAGAATGGATCAAAAAAATGTTTGTACATTATTTGTTTGGCAATGAGACTTCTGTGTTTGGTAATGACAATGTCTGTACATTCTTTGCCAATGACCGACCATGAAAATTTGACACTTTGTAAACCATAAAACATTGTCCTTTTGCCAAGGAATGTTGGCAGTTTGCACAAACAGAAATTCCCCTGCAAGCTGAGTTCCCTGAGGTCATGAGTGTTATCAAGGATCAGATCCACTCAAGGTTTTTCATGGCAACGTCGATCCTAATCTGCTGGACAATTTGGACATCGAGAAATAAATTAATCTTTGAAGGAATCCAGCCATCCATATTCAGTGCCAAGGAAATCTTCAGAAAGGAATTGCTTTTGCTTAAGCACCGAGTGAAACCAAGTTTAAACCTAGAGCTCCAGCTATGGATTCAGTCAATTCTGTAATTTTTCTCTTTTTCTCAGGCTCTTGTGCCTCCTTTTTTTTCTTCTCTTTTAAAGTTCCTTAATCCCCTGCTTTAAGTTGTAAGTTGTTTGTGTTTGCCTCTTTTTAATAAAATCACCTGTAGGGGTCTTGACCCCTCCAGTTTCAGTCAAAAAAAAATGGTACTAGATGCTACTACCAGAAATGAAAGAGCAACATTTACTGCTGTGAATGTTCATCAATTCTCACTGGTGAATGAGTGACCATAGATCATCGATAATCTGAATGTTCGGAGCTACTAGAAGTTCAGCAGAAATAAAAGAGCAACTCACAGTATCATATTAAGTTCAGAAAAGGAATTAAATATAATAAAGTGTTGAGTGGCAATGCCGGCAAAGCAGAAATAAAAGACCAGCTTGCTAAGTTGTCTGAATAAACTTTATGAGGGGTATTGCTAGTTGATATTGAGAGCCTGCTGTACAGACATTTTTCATTTATTTTCCACATGAAGTGACACTGTGAATTGCACAATAATGTACAGCCATTGTTTTTGCTGAACTTCTATCAAATATATTCATTGTCTTTTTATTTTTTGCTGAAATTCTGTCAAATATTCATTGTCATTGAAGAATAATATACAACCATTGTTCCATTGCCAAACATGAATTTTCATCGCAGGTGTGTGTATTAGAATGCTGATCAGGTTCGTCCACTGCACATTATGGTACTGACTGCTTGACTGAAACACTGTCATCCGAGTCCATTAATTTCCTGTGTCATTTATTTTCGAATCAACTTCATCTTGTTCAATCAGACATGCATCAGGTTATGGAAAAGAGCACCATGCATCAGGTTATGGAATACTGTAACATTCACCAGGCATGCTGAATTTGAACATCAGGTTCTGGAATCAGAGACAAATTCATAATAACATCATTTGACAGTAGTATGCACAATTTCATTCTATTCATTGTCATGGTCGAACCACAAATTCATGTGCCAATACACAGAAGGAACAATTTACAGTACTACGCTCTGAACATTCACAATTTACAGTACTATACGCTCTGAACATTCACAAGACAAGCTCTGAACATTCTCCAAACAAGGTACATGCCAGCGGCCGTGAGTACAAGCACAGACGCCATCACTGGAACCAAGATCTTTGCCACACGCCCCCTCTTCCTTGCCAACCTCACGATGCTGCACAAGCTGAACGTCTCCTTCCATACCCGATTGGACGGGATCCACAACAAGACCTGCACCTTGCCAACCTCGAACAGAGAAACAACGCCTCGCCGGGCCGCCGTGGGGCGCCTCGCCGCTCCTTCGCCATGGGCCGCCTCGCCGATCCTCCATGGTGGGGCGCCTCCGTGGGGCGCTTGCCCCGCCGCAAGAACTAGGGCACGGGATTCCTGCCGCGCGGGGAGGGCGCGTACCGCTTCGAGTGGAGGCATCCTGATTCCTGCCCGTGGGGAGGGAGGGGGGGCTTCGTGCAAGATGGCCAAGGCCCGGCGGGCGGTTTTCTGTAAAATTGCCCACTGCTGCTGCTGGCCACCCGGATGGATGATAGACCCGGACAATTCGGGTATTATGCGTGTGCGATATAAAGTTGGTGTGCGTATGATATGCTCCCTTCCACCAATACCATACCTGCAAGTCTGTCTGGGTACTCACCCTCCAGTACAAGATCTAGTTCCGACGATCCCGCACCTGCCCGGCGGCCCGCCTTCCCCTGCAACTGCAAGCGCACGGGCATGGCGGAAACGGCCGCCATCCAGATGCAGCCGCTTCTGGTGGAGCGCAACTGGCCGGGCCAGGGCGACGTCATCCACGGCACCTGCCTCAAGAACGTGCCATCCGAGGAGGAGGAGGATTTGAGCGAGCCGCCGATGCTGGAGGTCCGCCCGTCGAACCCCGTCGCGCGCTGGCCCCTGGAGCGCAAGATGAGCGCCTTCGCCGTCTGCGGCGGCAGCATCTTGGCCATCGTCGCCGGATCCCGGGACACGGTCATCCACGACACGGCCACGGGGACCGCCGCGCCTGGCCCGCAGCTACCCAGTGTCATCCGGCGGCCTGCCATGCTCCCCGTTGGGGACGACACGGTGGTCGTGATGGACATGCTCCTGCGTGCCGGCTCATGCTCCTTTAAGTTTCAGGCCCTCCGCCGCTGCGGCGGCTGGCGCGCCGAGCCTCTCCCGGAGCTTCCTGTCGAGGACCTGGACGGCGGCGACAGCGACAGCGACAGCGACGGCGACGGCTGCGGCTGCCCGGAAGAAGAGGAGGAGTGGTACAGCGCCTGCGTCTCGTCCTACTTCGCGGTGGCGGGGACGTCGCGCGCGTGGGTCTCCGTCAGCGACCACGGGACTTTCTCCCTGGACACCGAGCGCAGCGCCGGCGCGTGGCGGCTGGAGGGAACCTGGGAGCTGCCTCTCCGGGGCCGCGCCTTCTTCGCCCCGGAGCTCGGCTGCGTCGTCGGCCTCGGCGCCCCCGGCCACGGCCTGGACCGTGGTCCCTACTGGAAGCGGTGCGTCCAGATCTGCGCGCTCGACGTCGACATTGCCA
Source organism: Hyparrhenia diplandra (assembly GCA_015847255.1). Classification (NCBI taxonomy): domain Eukaryota; kingdom Viridiplantae; phylum Streptophyta; class Magnoliopsida; order Poales; family Poaceae; genus Hyparrhenia; species Hyparrhenia diplandra. Next base: position 232,458 of record JADLZK010011795.1, read on the forward strand.
GTGCCATTGCCGCCCCCTGGCGGTGCCGGTGCGCCATGTGTGGCAGCTCCCGCGGAGCGCGCGGAGGCCGTCCCCTACGGAGAGATGGTCAACCCGCACCTTGGCAATGGCAGGTTCTGCGTATCCAGGTCCGTCACCGTGAAGCTCTCTGCCGGCAGAACCGTGTCCATGGAGGGAAAGGGCACCTCTTTCGCCGTGCTGGAGGTGAAACGCTTGCCCGGCGGTGAGCTTCAGCTTGCCAAAGAGCGGCAAGGCGCACGTCCACGTCTGGCCGCTTGGCCATCTGGGTCATGCATACTTTCTTCAGCCTGCTGCTTAAAGACGCGTTTTTTTTTTTCTTTTCTTTTTCTTTTCTTCAGAGCATGTTCTATTCTAATAAAGCCTGTTATTTGTTATCATAATACTTGGCAATCTAACACAACTATTATTTCTCTATAATAACCCCTGTAATGTTATTCAATGAATCATTTTTCTTTCCCATGCATCTTTCTCTATCGCCGTCATTGGAATCGGCTATTGATTGCTTGATGGTAAGCAGCAAGCAACAGAGCCAGAAGGAAGTGTGTAGGTAAGTCAGCAAGCAGGGCAACAGCACAATTCTCTAAACCAGAACTGGTAACTGACTCAAGGTTGAAAAAGTGAGCAACCGGTCCAAGTACAGCAACAGAACTCCCACCTACAACAAATGGCTTCCAGTTAGCTGAAAAAGAAAAACAGGGTACTTTGGAATTCTGTACTAGTTAGTACTATACTAAACTTCGACACAACAGTTAGAAATTCATGCAACAAGTACTAGCAGTCTGACCTATCCCTGGGCATAACTTGAAATGGTAACAGACACTTAGGAAACACCACAGATGGACATGCTGCTAACAGCACGGTTGATTAGTAAAAAAAGGATTAGTAAAAAGAAACAAAATAGAAAATGTGAGGTGAAGCAAAATAAACACTTGTGGCCCATGATCCTTCACTAATGGTCCTCTTTGATGGGTTTCATGGAATGTGTGGGCTACATATATTCGTTCCGATGAGATGCATATATATGAGCCCACCTTGCGAGAGGACTTTTGACGTTTTTTTTTTTTTGTGTGTGAAATGCCAGTGCAGTTGATTATCTCAACCGATTATCGTTGATGTTAACTCATCAAAGAACACCGAACCAAATCCTAGAACATCATAGTATCCAGAAACATTTTTATTGGCTAGAGACATGATGAGTGAGTACAACAACTAAGGCAAAACCATTATATCACAAGCGCAGCACCGTATCAGCAACGACACTGTAACAAGAAGCAACCAAGCAAGCTATCACGCGACGTTCCCCAAGGATGCTGACTGCGGCCATGGCGGCCACCGACTTCTCTGTTCTGGACCGCTGACCGCAGTGAGCTCCTCCAGCAGCTATCACGCGACGTTCTACTCAGCCATGCCTAAGGTAGTGCTGGAGACAGATTGTCTGGAGCTGATCAACTTATGGCAAAAAAGGGATGTCCAACGTTCAGCTATTGGACCGGTCTTTTTTTCTTTTCTCAATCACGCAAAAGCTTTGCATGTCTTAGTATTAAGAGAAAATGAAGTGTTTTACAAATCTGTGTGCGTCTTAGATTACACAGTGAGCACAAACACCACGAAACCAATAAGCTATCCTATTAATTACTCGATGAACAAGACCCCTTAGGTGCTTGTGCCAACAAACACCCAAAGCTCTTAAAGGAAATCAATGCTCTTAATTAGTCTTGCCTTTCATAGTTTTTTCTTTTCTTATGTTAACAAATATTGTCATAAGATAGCGCATGTATTAACAATACAAGTATCCAAAACGCATCGCACGAAGACGTAGCATGTAACTCCGGCATGTGTGGAGGATATGTTGGTTTCTAAGGCTTTGGCCACTTAATCAATGAAAGACAAGCAAGTACAAAAACTAACACGGGGTGGCCGGGTGAGGCGAGTGTCCTTCGCGCATCCACACAACCACACACACACGCTGCTTGATCCGGTAACCCCAGCTGCCTGTTTGAGGCAGCACGCAACAAAGGGAAATCGTGTCAATCTAAGGCCTCGTTCGGTTGTGGCTGGATTCATTCCTAGTCTTGGATTCAATCCGACCCGTTTCTATAGTACAGTGATGCTCCTCGCCTGCGATGCCTAGAATTACGTGAACAGATACTCTATCTATGTTGGATTGTGTGTTGTCCAGGGATTGTGGAAATTATGCATCATGGAATTACGTGGCCCATGCCTGGAATCAAGCCGCCACTCCAAGGTGCCGGAAACAAATCCATACCGAAGCTACGTGCTACACAAGGTGCGGAATCTGAACGAATCCCGCTGGTAGGATACCTGCACCTTTATCACAACTGTGTTGGATTGGTTCCACGGGGAATTAATCCCCAACAATCGATCAAGCCCTAAATAGGATCCTTCAACACGAATCTTCCCTTTCCCCAGCTTAGCTACCACCCACCGGAGGTCGTTTTGATCTTTCTGTCACAATGTGTGTTATAGCTGTAGAGTCATCAAACCGGAGATGAGTAAAAATTGTGTCCAGTATTCAAAACGACGGGCACGAACTGACACCACCCACCCGCCCTCCCTCGTCATCCATGCCAACCTCTTCCTCCTTTCCTTCTTCTTCATCCTCAAATTTGTAGGGGCCTTAGGGGGGTCTATGTGGGAATCATTGGGGGGGGGGGGGCTCAACCCCTTCCCCCCCCGCCCCCCCCCACCATTGGAATCCCTTAGGACAATTTTACTAAAGAATGCCAAATCCTGTCTCCTTCAAGTTCACATAGAACTGACACAAATGTTGCTATGCTGGCCTCATTGATGTATACTCATTTGGGATTGTTCTCTGGGATTGCTAACATGAGAAGAACCATATGCAGATTTACACTATGATGTTATAATAGGTGGGTACAAAACTACAGTGGCAGCATAAGCGTTTCTTACCCGTTGAAGTTCTATTGCACTAGATGCTGTCAATATATCCTTATTGTTTTGTTGTCAACATATCCTTATTAATTAAATCAGAACCTAAAATGTCCATTTTGTATGCAGGTGGCATTGTAAGCAACACTCTATGGCTACTAGTGCCCGATTCCTGTGACCTAGAGTGGAGGTCACTGCTTTCTACTGATCCTGGCTTTTGCTGATGAAAGGGACATACATTTCAATTTGACTCATGTAGGAATCATCATCTCATCGACTACCATGAGTGCCTGAGTCCACTCTTGCCTGCTGCCTAATTTGATTGGATCTTATCATGCAATGCTTGCCATAGAAAAAATATTTACCTCTACGAGCATTTTGCAGTTCCAAATTTTTTGTGCATTGTAGCTTGAAACATTCCTCACATCCAAGTATCAATACAGATTGGCCCTTGTTTGTATACTGTCTGCACTTTGCTTGAACCCATTCAACCCTTGTTTCCATTCGCAGCTAATAATATGGTACTTAATTCAACATTCCCACTTTTTTGAAGATTTACTTTGGTCAAAATGTCTCCATAACCCAATCTCACATCCCCCTCCTTGTAAAGGTGAACTAGTTTTATGAATTGATCCCTACAAGTTGAGAAGATAAAGGAGAGCTTTCGCCCATAACCACAACTCGCGCACGCTCTCAATTTTTCTTGTCTATCCGATCTTCCATGGATGGACACGATTGCGTAAAAAGCGGATTTCGTCATGAACCTTTTTTGGGCCTGCTTCATGTAGATCCTTATAGTAATATGCAATTTTCCTCACGAGGCATCGATTTAGATGGTTAGGTGTTCTATCATAGTGCACGGAAAAATATAGTGCGGTCCCTCTAAGCCCCTAGAGGTCGCCGACCAGGCCCGGCTCCCCGATAGGCCTAATACTATCCCTCGAATTTTTTTTTTTTTTTTTTTTTTTAAGAATGACACAAGTACAACGCAGACGCTCAACAATACGCACGCACACTCACCCCTTATGAACACACGCACGCTAAACCCTACCCCTATGAGCACCTCCAAGGACTGGACAACCGGCTAGAGTCTGGAGATTCTCGAAGTCACCATAGGCGCCTCGTAGTCGACGGAACGCCGCTACCACTTAATGCATAACACCGGTAAATCTTAGAAAAATCAAAAAAAAGGTACGAGCACCAGGATTTGAACCCTGGTGGGTAGCGTCCCACTGAACCGTCCTACCATTGGACTATAAGCCAATTCGCTACTATCCTGAAATCTGGCACAACCAAACTTTACTACCTCGCAGTCGATACAATAATTTGGCCCAAACAACCAAATCAGCCCGCCGTGCGCTCTGGCCCCGCAGTGGCCTATTCCAAGATTTGTATTGTTCATGGTTTGGTACTTTGGTGAGAGAGTATAGAGTTAGTATATGGAGCAGGATTGTTCTGTCAGCAGGTCTGATGCGCCCGTTGAATAGAAGTGAAGAAAAACAATTGATCTCTCTCTCCCTCTCGTAGCCTAAAGTCCTCTCCTCTTCTCCCAACTTATCCCAAAATCATCTCTCTTTTATCTCAGTTTTTTAGATCCTTCCATGGTCTTGTCTTTAGTGCTTTGTGTTTAGAGTACTTCTGAACTTGATTTGGACATTGGAGAATATAGAATGGGGATTGGACTGTAAATTAGCCAATTGGGCTTAGGGAGTGTGGATTTGTGAGCTTAGACTTGATTGAAATTTGTTGTTTTTTTCCATGAAATCATGGCATGAAGAAATTAAATGTTGCATTTTTACGAAGTACGGAGTACTCCTGATACTGAGCCTACTTTTGAAATTAATATGATGCAAAAAAATAGCATTACTTCTGAAACTGAGCCTACTTTTTGGTCAATTTATTTATAATCCTGTATACTGAACTGTTTTTTAGATTTTAGACCGTATTATATTAAATAATTATGGGGATAAGCATGATACAAATTATTTTATTTATTTATTTATTTTTGGCTAGAACTACCTGGTTTTGAAGAGTCTTTTACATCTGTGCCATTATAAAAAGTTACTCTTCCCTGTGTGCCTTTGAAAATAAAAATTTTCCTCAGTACCATTACGCGAAATTTTGTTTCCTACCGCTCGGTCCACCTTCCGTCCATCTTCCATCCATCTGACATATGGGCCCACTGTAAAGCTTAGCCCCAACCTTGCTCTGCTTCGGGCCGAAAACCGAACGGCAGTGAGCAAATCGCCAAATTGGCCGGCCACCGTAGCCTTCTGGTTCTCGATGTGGGTTGGACATTTAGCTAGCTTCCCTAGCTACTCGTTGATGCGTGGAATCGAACTGAGAAACATCAAGTTTGGCAATTTGGGGAACGGAAGGGAGACGGCGGCACTTGCGTGTGCCGGCAAATGACGGCGATGAGCAGCGAGCAGAGCGCGTGCAGGGGCAGCAGCACCGCGCAGCGCAGGCGCCCTAGGGCACGGTCCCGGCGTTCCCGGAGCAATCGGACTCGCTGGCGGGGTCCTCGTCCACGTGCCCGCTCGGCCGCTCGTGCTGCGTCGGCCCCTAAGGCTTCCCCGGCCGCGTCGGGGCTCGGCGCCGTGCGCCCCTCCAGCTGCTGGCCTCACCTGCTGCCCGCGTCTGCCCAGCAGGAGCCGCGCCGGCCATGCCTTGCGCCATGGAGATTGTGTTGCTGCTGCCATCGGAGAAGAAGCAGATAAGAAGCACAGCAGGGCCACTTACAGCATGGTCCCACCGGTCAGTTGACACCGTTAGGGGTGAAATCGGACGGAATGGCATGTAAGGAAAGAAAATTGTTCTCGTTTCAGTGGAAAGCCTACGCCCACCACGCCACGCCGCCGCCTGCCCTGCCTTGTAGCGCCCGGGCTGCCGCCGCCCGAGGGACTCCAACACGGACGCGTCGAGCGAGCGGCTGGCGGCGCCGCGACCGGGAGGGAGCGGCGGGGCGAGACGGCCGCCGGCGGCACGTGGGCGAGGACCCCGGCGCCCGGCGAAGTCCGATTGCTCGGAACGCCGGGATCGTGCCCTAGGGCGCTGGGTTTTGAATCCTGCGTCGCCTACATGGTTCGACCGACCCGATGCTTCCGGTGGCTGTGGCCTCACCGCCGGCCTCCGTGAGCATGCCTCCGCCGCCTCCTCTCGCACCCCCTCCTCCTCCGGTGCTTGGCGAGGCAGCGTGTTCTCCCCGTCGGACGCAGCGCCGAAGGCTCGGGCGGAGGCCGAAGCGCGGGCTCGGGCGGAGCGCGCACAAGAAAGTCCAAAACTTCGATTGGAGCGGTGGGCGCCGATTTGGAAGACCGCCGCTAACATCCTCTTCACGGTTCCTCCCAAGCGCAAGGAGTTCGGGTGAGTACCAATGGACGCCCATCTTCTGTCATAAGGTTTATGGGTTTTACGGTGTCGGTAGTGATTACATCTCGCGGTGAGGTTAGATGGAATGGGAGTAGGATAGGGGCAATGAGATGAGAATGAGATGGAAGTTGACTCGTCTCATTTATTTGGTAGTGTTTCTTCTTCTTCTTTTGCTTCATGATACAAGTTACAATCCCGACAATTATAGCATTGGTCGAGGAGTTGTCACAAGTATGTCATTTAGTATGTACAATGAGGTTATTTAGGAATCTCTTTTGAATAGTCTTCTAGAAGCAGTTTCCACCGCTCCAAATTAGCTAGAAATGAGTAAAAATGCAGATTTGTTAGGGGATTTGTTAACCCCTGTTTTGTCTCGATGTGCAAAATAGCCCGTAAAACCTCTGCAAAACTGAATTGTCCCCAAAGAGATGTAACTCCGGAGACCTAGGGTTTGCATCCAAGTTGCACTTTTTTTGATGCGGGACTACTGGAATGTTGTGAAGCAATGGGACATATGTGATTTACACTTTCAAGCTTGCCACATACAGCACAAAATTCACCCCAAATTGGCGTTTTTTTTTCCTTCTCTTACTGCTGATTGGATCTTATCATGCAATGCTTGCATAAGAAAATATTTACCTCCAAGGGCATTTTGCAGTTCCAAATTTTTACGTGCATTGTAGCTTGAAACATTCCTCGGTCAAGTATCTATACATAGATTGGCCCCTTGTTTGTTTACTCTGCGCACTTTGCTTGAACCCATTCAACCCCTTGTGTCCATCCGCAGACTAATAATATGGTACTTAGTTTCAGTTCGAAGATTTATTTTGGACAAAATGTCTCTCGAACTCAATCTCTCATTCCCCCCCTCCTTGTAAAAGTGAACTAGTTTTGTGAATTGATCCCCGCAAGTTGAGAAGACAAAGGAGAATAAGGTTGTAATCGAGAGATCATGTGTCCAAATATCGGTCAAAGATCTTGTCTACCGCTATTGTGAACAATATATGATATCCCTTTTCAAACAAGATATGGGTTACAACTCTACTGAGAAATGGGCCCACCATAGGATCGGTGTCTAAAATGAGCCCCGATTTGGCATGTATTTATTCCTCAAAGAATCGATACCCTTCTCTTTGTCCCTCCATAAGATTAGCTTGTAATGCATAACGGATGTTGGGCGCCGATGGAATTTTTCCAAGTGGGGTTTGCCTCACCCCTCGCCTTTGCCCCTATGTGGCGGAGGAGAACAGGACAATCCAACACATCCTTTGTGTAATCGTGTATTTGCAAGACAGATATGGACTATCGATTTATCCCCATTCCCGATGAAAAAAATATTATGTGAATGCCGGCCGAGAGTACTTGTTTTGGCCCCGCAACATCAAGGGAGGCCTAAATTCATTGATGACTTAATTTCGCTTGGCCTTGTGGAAGCATTGTAATGATGTTGTCTTTAATGGAGTTGCTCTCGGTCCCATTGTACAACTTGTGCCTAGTGGGTGCGGGATCAGGCCGTAACACCCCGGTGTTACTATTACTAAAAATTTGACATGTCATCATGATCATTGCAAAGCATTCATGTTTAGCCTACCATGTGTGCATTGAACTAAAATAAGTTTAATTATAGCTTTGATTGAGTTGTTGGATGAAAAGATGCGAAAAAGAATAGGAATCGAAAGTTACCCTCCTTGTCGGAAACCCTAACTTTTAAACCCTATTTTTGTCCCCTTTTCTTTTATTCAAAATTTATTCAGAATTTGGGGATGGTTATTAAAGCAAAAGGTAGCTTTTTCAAAGTTGAACAAAGTTTGTATTTTGAGTTTTCAAAGCTTAGTTCAAAATTTCAAAGTAATTTTGAATTCCAACAAAACCCTATTTACCCCCTTTTCTCTTTTTCAAAATTTAAGCAAAATTTGGCAAAACATCCAAAAGTTAGCTTGTAGCTCTTGTTGTGATGAACAAAAGTTATGTACAAAGTTTTTCAAGTTTCTTTATAATTTTAAAAGTAATTTTGAATTCAAATTTCTTACTTTTTGACCCCAATTCAAAAAGTCCAATTTCCAAGCCGAATTTGAAAATGTTCCAATTATGAAATTTGTAGATCTTGAAATTTTGAGCAACTTTTTTTCTTGGAGATTTTTGAGTTCAGTTCAAATTCGTGAAACCGGCCGCCTAAGGAGCTTCGGAGGTCGCTATCCACCGGTCCGTCCTCCTTCTTCTATAAACAGGCCGTCGTCGCGCCATTTTCCTCTTTTTTTCCCCATTTTCGCCGCCGCCGGCCTCCGCCCGCGCCCGCGCCGTCGTTCGTGCGCCGTCGCTCTGTTTCTCACCCAACCAGCTCGCCAAAGAAGATCACCGCAACCTTCTACCACCTCCCGCAGCGACTCCGGTGCCCCCACGTCGCGGTCAGCGCGCGGCGTCGTCTTCTCCATCGCCGGTCGGAGCGCCGCCGCCGCGTCACCTTGCCCGTCGCCGGCCGATTCGGTGAGCCTCGAGCCAAACCGGCCCGGTGATTTTGCGTTGCCTTGACGCCCGTCGTCGTGAATGACCCGTCGGTTTTCGCCGATTAGAGCCCCGACGTGCGGAACGCCCGAGTCCGAGCCGCCGCGCCCCGCCGCCGTCGTCATCGACGACCTAGCTCCGCCATGTCCCGTCCAAACCAAGTCGTTCCAAGTCCCCGGTGAGCTCCGGTCGCCCTCCTTCTTTCCGTTTTCATTTGGTTCATCGACGCCAGAACGCCGAGCAAAGACCGCCAGCGCGTGGGTGTGGCGCCGTAGCGCCGTCGCCGGGCGAAGCTTGCCTTAGCCGGGCTGGGGAGGTATGAGCGATAATGTGCCAGGGCTGTTACTATTCACCGGGCCGCCCAATATCGCTTTCAACAAGCCCGGCCACATTGTTCAAAATAAGCCGATCCATTATGCACAGTAACGGGCCATGAACGATAGAAGGTCGTGTACAGTACTGGGTCGATTCAACCCAAAACCCTTTTTCATTTATGAAATGTTTTATTCAATTTTATTTATTTGAATAATGTCTCGATTTTCCAATTTTCATATAAATTCAAATATAGCTTCTAAAATCATAAAACTTTTTGTATAGCCTTCTCATCATATTTACTATCCAGGAAAATTATGAAACTTTGATTTTGAATAGTTTGGGCATGTTTTAAAAATATAAATTTTAATTGAAAAATGCATCTTCCTGATTTTTAATAATTATTTTATTTATCCAAAATTCATGAAAATTATTTTGTCACTTGTTTTAGGGCATGATCTATCTGTATAAAATTTTTGGAGTCATTTTGAAATAAATTAATTTCATTCTTAGTTATAAAATAATTTATAAAATGTTTATAAATGTTTATGAAAGCAAAACCCTTTGTTTTAAGTGAAATTTTGGATTGTTTTGTGAACCCTAAACCTTGCCACTATCAAATGGTCCTTGAGAACTCCTTAGGCAATGGTGATGATATCTCGTAGTAGAGTAGTTCAACAAGTTGGTTTTGTTGGATTGCAACTTTATCGTGAAGGAAAGTTGTATTTAAGCGTTTATCATTTCATGCACTCGAGCATCATGTTTATATACATGACATCATGTAAAGCATATATTATTCTTTTCGTATAGTGAACGAAAGTGATCAAGAGATTGGCGATCAAGCTTCAAGAGGGTTTTCTTGTTGATCCAAGTTCGGAGTATTGTGATCCATCGTCCGAAGTCGGGTTATTTCGTCAATCAAGGCAAAACCTTTCCTTGTGTTTTTACAAAGCTTTATATCACCTTTGCTTAATCTATTGCATTAGGTGATAGGAGTTGAATGACAACCTAATTGATGCATTACCAATCCTTGATTATTGCAATGTCATCCTTGACACCCGATTTATGAAAATGCTTAGAAATGCTTAGCCATGCTTAATTAGTTAGACTTTTTGATAAAATGTGACAAGTATTTTATCATAGCCCGATTGGGCATTTATGAGAATTATGCTGAGTTATGAAAAGTAATTTGAGACCGGTCGGGTAACTTGCACCTTGAAAGGAGTCTGCACGTAGTAGTGTTTCCGACTTGTCGATTAAGGACCGTCCGTTGTAGGTCCGAGCGAATCGGGATTTTTGAACGCATGTTGCGCTTCGAGGCCTGTTGGCCAATGGCACGTCTGCCTGGGTGTCACCCCAGGTCAGTCGAAACTAGTACTAGTCACATACTCCGGTAAGCCCAATCTCGGGGGTGTCAAATCGGAAACGTACAACCGCGCACTGGGTGTGATGGGATAAGGCGGGAGTAGCGTGTACCCTCGTGGGGAGTCCCCGGATGCCCGTGTGGTTAAATTCCCGGGTGTGAGGTGTCTTTGTGCTCTCGGGTGCGTAGGGACGCGCTTCCGTTTTGAGTATCCAAGAAAGGGTTGATATATGCAAGCTTAAGTGCTACATATGTCGTGTGGAAAGGACTCCCCAGCTGGGTTATAATCGATTCATGAATCGCCGTTGCTTCTCGGAGAAGGAGACCTGTTATTCCCTGGCACTACATTGTAGTTTTAAAGATGGAATTATGATGAGAATGGAAAAGAGAGATGATATAGTTTAAGAAGTGTTTGCTCTAGTGTAGGATCACATAGATTCTACGGAATACTAATATGAGTTAAAACATTGAAAGTAAGGATTCACTATTAGTAAGCTTTTTTTAAAAAGAGTCCTTGATTTCTTGCTAAAAGCCTTACCTTGAATCCTATTAGACCAAAGCATTCTGTGTCTTCTCCTATTTTTCTTTAGTCGGGTAAGACTTGTTGAGTACCTCGTACTTTCGGGGTTTGTTAACCCATGTTGCGGGACGAGATAGTCATGTCCGCCTTTGGACCATGTTGTATGACGATCCATCAAGAGGATAGTGAGGATGAGTGAGAAGTGAGACCCGTGGGCAGGGTCTGTTATTGTAAGATATGTAGTATACCTACTGCTACTCCTACTTAAGTATTGTAAAACTTGTTTTAAATAAATGGTTGTAAAACTTATTGTAATATAAGTCTTCCATTTGTTTTTTACTCGATTATATATGAAAACTGTTGTATAATCGCAATGACCTCGTAACGGATCCTGGTTGGAAAAGTTAATAGGACTTTTCAAGTCATAGGTGCACATATGTGGCTATTAAAGGTCTTAGTATCGATAATAAGTACATGTGGGCCCTATAATTTGGAAGGTTACATTACGGTGGCATCGAGCCTCCGTTACTAGTGTTACTGTAGCATTACGTTATAAAACTTCAAAAGGTTTTGGGTCAAATTAATTTTATTCTTACTTTGGTCCAAATTGCTTATATTCTTATCTTATTCTATTGAAAAACTTCCTTATCTTGTTTCAAAGGATTATAAGTGGAGTAGCATTATATATTGCCCTACTTATAAAATCTTTAATGCAAAAGTCTTTATTGATTGTTACGTAGGTTCGATTCATGCATCATGTTAAAATCACATGTTAATGTTTACTTTCCCCCTTTAGTGTGGTTTGGGTTAAGTATTGTCAATCCTATTCTTGCTAACCTTTGGATTCTTCTACCGAATCTCGGTCGATCGTAGCCATTCTACAGGATGGTCCGTACTAAACTAACTCCTAGAAAGAAGACAGGACCAAAAGGCGTCCCTCGTCACCAGCTTGCAGCAAGAAATGATAATGAAGCTAGTACCAGTCATATCCGAACTCATGAAGGAAGTAGCTGCAAGCCCAAGAAAGATTCTCAAGAAGAGATTGAGCGCCTAACCAAAGAATTAGATCAAGCTACCAGAGACAGGTGCTTTGATGCAATTCAAATTGGAAAACTGCAAGCCGAGTTGGAGCAACGCACTCTAAACTACAGTAAATGTAGTCAAGCTTTAATTGAGACGGTCCACGAGAAGACAGAGCTTCAGTACTAGTGTGGTCATCTAATTCAAGATAATCATAATTTGGTAGCTTATGCGATTCAGCTGGAAGCTCAGGAAGTCAATCTGAATGCACAAATACAGCATCTGAATGAACTCCTCAACCCAAATCACCAACCCCAGGTGGTACAAGATGATTTAGGTGTGGTAATCCAAGAGGATGTGCAAGAAGAGGAAGATCCAGAAGAAGTGGAGCCGTATGTTAGTGACAATGAGCCAGAGAATGACGTTTGAGTAGAAACAAGACTTTGTAGAATATGTAATATAGCCCTAGTCAGTAGTAAGCTACTTAGATGAACCTAGGTATCCACGGGAATGTGGATAGTGTAAGATAAATAAGTTTTGTGTGTATGTACTTGACTTTATGTTATCTTTTAGTTTAAATAAAGTCCCCTGTAAAATAATGGTTCGCTTTAAAAAAAGATGTCTCGTAACAACCGTAGTAGTGCTCAAGATGGGAACAATATTCCAGATCCTCCCCCAGTTCCAACTAACTTGACCGATGCTATTGCGGCTTTGGTTCAAGCCACAACTGAGAATTCTCGTTTAATGCGAGAAATGGCACAGCACAACCAAAACAATAGTCGCAATGGTAATGGTGGTCGACGTGGTCAGGATGAGGAAACCAAGTATCCAGACTTCACTATTACTAAACCCCCAATGTTTAGTAGAGCTGATGAACCTTTAGAGGCCGATGATTGGCTCTGCACTATTGAGCAGAAGTTTGAACTAATCACTTGCACCGAAGTCTAGAAATCACACTTTGCAGCTCAACAACTCCGGAATGCTGCCAGAGTTTGGTGGAAGAATTTTAAAGCTGAGCAGCAACCAGGCCATGAGATTACCTGGACTGAATTTAAAAATGCCTTTCGTGCTCATTTTATCCCTAAGGGAATAATGGCTAGGAAGCTAGATGAATTTCTAGCCCCGAGGCAAGGAGAAGAGTCTGTGATGCGTATGTTGGAAAGTTTAATCATCTGTCACAAATATGCCGTCCATGTGGATACGGATGGAAAGAAAAGGGATTGGTTCATCCGAGGCCTAAACCCTAGACTTCAGGCTATGATGAATGTCCGAGAGTCAGATACCTATCACGAGGTAGTAAATATGGCTATCTCATGTGAGGAGAAACACCGCGCTCTTCAGGAGTATGAGAATAAAGATAGGTATGGAAAGAAGAAGTTTTGGTGGATCCTCTGGTGGTAAGGCCAAACGTCCAAAAATATCTTATCACCCCGTGAATCATAATCGCCCTTTTTATCGCCCCCAGTTCAAAGAAAGGCAAAGAGCCTTACCGACCATATTTCCGTCCGCCGCAACCCTTTATTATCCCCCGTCGGAAAGTGCCCCGAGCATTCGCCCTCCACCTTCTCCAAATCAGAATTTCACTTGTTTTAAGTGTGGTAAGACCGGTCATATGGCTCGGGAATGCCCCAATCCCCGACAATATAATCCAAACTATCGGGGAGTTTCTAGGAATCGCAAAGAACCCAAGCGAGAAAGATCAAAAGGGAAAGGGTGAGAAGAAAACCGGAAAGGTATTCTACACCAATGTTGAGGAGATACCTGCAGGGGAACCAATCATGATGGGTACATTCCCTGTTGCTAAACATCCCGCAGTAATATTATTTGATTCCGGTGCATCGCATACATTTATCAGTAGAACATTTGTGGTGAAACATGGGATAGCTATTGGGGAAATGCAAGATGATTTCATTATACATTCACCCGGGGGACGTATGGGAACTAAAGAAGTGGTATATCAAATCCCCGTAACATTAGGTGGATATGATTTCCTCACGAATATGATAGTTCTAAAGGATCAAGAAATAGATGTGATCCTTGGTATGAACTGGTTGTACCACTATGGTACTATTATAGATGCTTTTAATAGAACGATCAAAGTGAAATTACCTGAGGAAAAATTTGAACTCCTTATTCAACTTCCAAGTTTAAAGAGGGCAGTTGAAAAAGTATGTGCAACTTGTGTTAAAGAGATCAAAGACATCCCAGTAGTATGTGAGTTTCCGGATGTATTCCCAGATGATCTACCTGGATTACCACCGGAGAGAGATGTTCAGTTCAGTATAGAATTGAAACCAGGAACTGCTCCCATCTCTCGAAGAGCTTATAGAATGGCACCAAAAGAATTGGCTGAAATGAAAACTCAGTTACAAGAGTTATTAGAAAAAGGGTTTATTAGGCCAAGTTCTTCACCTTGGGGATGTCCAGCCATATTTGTGAAAAAGAAGGATCAGACTTTGAGAATGTGTATTGATTATCGCCCACTCAATGAAGTGACAATCAAAAATAAGTACCCTCTGCCCCGGATTGATTTACTTTTTGATCAATTGGCCGGAGCCAAAGTCTTTTCCAAGATTGATCTGAGATCGGGGTATCATCAAATCAGGATTAAACCCGAGGATATTCCGAAGACCGCATTTACCACCAGATATGGACTTTATGAGTATTTGGTTATGTCCTTTGGTTTAACAAATGCCCCGGCTCATTTCATGTATTTGATGAATTCAGTGTTTATGCCCGAATTGGATAAGTTCGTGGTGGTATTTATTGATGACATCCTTATCTATTCCAAGAATGAAGAAGAACACGCCTTGAGCATCTCGGAATAGTTCTGCAACGATTGAGATATCATCGGTTATACGCTAAGTTTAGTAAGTGTGCCTTTTGGTTGAAGGAAGTACAATTCTTGGGACATGTGCTTTCATCTAAAGGAATTGCCGTTGACCCAAGCAAAGTTAAAAGATATCCTCAATTGGAAACCACCAACGACTGTTCATCGGGTTCGTAGTTTCCTTGGAATGGCGAGCTATTACCGCCGATTCATTCGACTTCTCGAGTAGCAAAGCCTATCACAGAATTACTAAAGAATCAGACCAAGTTTGTTTGGTCACATGAGTGTGAGAAAGCTTTTCAGACTCTAAAGAAAGCACTAACCACTGCCCCAGTCTTAGCCCAACCAGACATTGAAAAGCCATTTGACGTCTATTGTGACGCATCGGGTATTGGTATTGGTTGTGTGTTAATGCAAGAAGGCAGAGTCATTGCTTATGCTTCACGCCAACTTAAGCGACATGAAGAGCATTATCCAACCCATGATTTAGAGCTAGCAGCAGTGGTCCATGCTCTAAAAATCTGGCGTCATTATCTGTTGGGTAATACTTGCCATATTTATACAGATCATAAAAGTCTAAAGTATATCTTTACTCAGTCAGATTTAAATATGCGCCAGAGAAGATGGCTAGAGTTAATTAAGGACTACGACATAGAAGTGCATTACCATCCTGGAAAGGCAAATGTTGTTGCCGATGCACTCAGTCGAAATCCTCAGTGTAATTGTCTTACAACAAACATAAGGGATAAAACCCTATGTCAAGAGCTAGAGAAATTAAATATAGGAATTGTGGAACATGGAATAGTCACCAATGTTACCATTGAATCAACCATAAAAATCAGATTATTGATGCTCGAGAAAACAAGCAAAGGCATAGCACATATCAAAGAAAAAGTTAGAAGTGGAAAGCCCACTTGTTTTAGAATTGATGAGACAGATGTGCTATGGTTCAAGGATCGTTTGGTGGTACCAAAGAATCCTGAGTTATGTCAACAAATCCTGGATGAAGCCCATTTGACCAGATATTCTATTCATCCCGGAAGTACCAAGATGTATCAGGATTTAAGACAGAGATTTTGGTGGACAAAAATGAAGATTGAGATCGCCCGATATGTAGCCAAGTGTGACACCTGTCAGCGAGTAAAAGCTGTGCACATGAAAGCTGCAGGGCAATTACATCCTTTACCTGTTCCATCTTGGAAGTGGGAAGATATCACTATGGACTTTATAGTTGGTCTTCCTAGGACATCAAAAGGTTTCAATTCTATATGGGTTATTGTGGATAGACTAACTAAGATAGCACATTTTCTGCCAGTGAGGGACAATATTTCTGCAAAGGCATGTGCGGAATTATATCTCAGTCAAATTTTCAGGTTACATGGAGCACCCAAGACTATTGTGTCAGATAGGGGTTCTCTATTTATGTCCCAGTTCTGGAATGTATTGCAGGAGTCATTAGGTACTAAACTTATTCACGGTTCAGCTTATAGTCCACAAACTGCAGGACAAGTAGAAAGAGTCAATCAAATCTTAGAAGATATGTTGAGAGCCTGTGTTCTCAACTACACAAATAAGTGGGATGAGTGTTTACCTTTAGCAGAATTTTCTTACAACAACAGCTATCAAGAAAGCATTAAGATGGCATCATTTGAAGCGTTGTATGGTCGGAGGTGTAGAACTCCTCTGAATTGGTCTGAACCTGGAGAAAGGTGGTATTTCAGAGTAGATATGGTAAAAGAAGCCGAAGAAAAAGTTTGATTTGTGCAAGCAAATATAAAGGCAGCTCAATCACGTCAAAAAAGTTATGTTGACAAACGACGACAACCTTTGGCATTTAAAGTGGGAGATTATGTCTACTTAAAAGTGTCTCCCATGAAAGGAGTAACCCGTTTTGGAGTTAAAGGTAAACTGGCACCTCGATACATTGGTCCATTTCAAGTTTTGCAAAGATGTGGACCAGTTGCCTATCGACTTGGATTACCAGACAGATTATCAGCAGTGCATGATGTATTCCATGTATCTCAATTGAAGAAATGTCTTCGAGTACCAGATCATGTGGTTGATTTCGAAGAAGTTGAATTGGAACCGATTTGACCTACTCGAGTATCCTATTCGGATCTTGGATCTAAAGCTCGAGTCACCAAGTAGAACTATCGGATGGTACAAGATCCAATGGAGTCAACATTCGGAAGAAGAAGCTACTTGGGAATCGGAAGACTTTTTAGCGGAAAATTTTCCAAAATTCTCTCTTCCGCTTAGATAGAATAGATAACCTTACTTACGTAAGCCGTGTAAATGTAAAACCCCTACTTGTTTTATGAACTAGTTTGAGATGTGTTTGCTTGACACATTTCCTTTGCTTATTACTTAGCTCCTAGGTTTTAAATCTCGGGACGAGATTTCTTTAAGGAAGAGGGTGTAACACCTGCGGTGTTACTATTACTAAAAATTTGACATGTCATCATGATCATTGCAAAACATTCATGTTTAGCCCACCATGTGTGCATTGAACTAAAATAAGTTTAATTATAGCTTTGATTGAGTTGTTGGATGAAAAGATGCGAAAAGAATAGGAATCCGAAAGTTACCCCTTTGTCGGAAACCCTAACTTTTAAACCCTATTTTTGTCCCCTTTTTCTTTTATTCAAAATTTATTCAGAATTTGGGGATGGTTATTAAAGCAAAAAGGTAGCTTTTTCAAAGTTGAACAAAGTTTGTATTTTGAGTTTTCAAAGCTTAGTTCAAAATTTCAAAGTAATTTTGAATTCCAACAAAACCCTATTTACCCCCTTTTCTCTATTTCAAAATTTAAGCAAAATTTGGCAAAACTTCCAAAAGTTAGCTTGTAGCTCTTGTTGTGATGAACAAAAGTTATGTACAAAGTTTTCCAAGTTTCTTTATAATTTTAAAAGTAATTTTGAATTCAAATTTCTTACTTTTTTGACCCCAATTCAAAAGTCCAATTTCCAAGCCGAATTTGAAAAATGTTCCAATTATGAAATTTGTAGATCTTGAAATTTTGAGCAACTTTTGTTCTTGGAGATTTTTGAGTTCAGTTCAAATTTTGAGAGTAATTTGACAAAAACCGAGTAGTTAGGGTTAGCTACAAGTAACCGGGCCACTTCCGTCGACAACTGCCGCCGTCAAGCTTCGCGCCGCCGTCCTCCGTCGCGCTTTCGTGAAACCGGCCAGGTGAGGAGCTTCGGGAGGTCGCTATCCACCTGTCAGATCCTCCTCCTTCTTCTATAAATAGGCCGTCGTCGCCGCCATTTCCTCTTTTTTTCCCCATTTTCGTCGGGTAGGCCAACCTCCGCCCGCCGCCGTCGTTCGTCGCCCGTCGCTCCGTTTCTCACCCAACCAGCTCGCCCGGCCAGCACCGCAACCTTCTTACGCACCTCCCGAGCCAGCTCGCGGTGCCCCACGTCGCGGTCGTCGCGCGCGCCGTCGTCTTCTCCACTGCCGGTCGGGGCCGCCCGCCGTCACCTTCGTCGCCGCCACCCCGATTCGGTGAGCCTCGAGCCAAACCCGCCCGGTGATTTAGCGTTGCCTTGACGCCGTGGTCGTGCATGACCCGTCGGTTTTCGCGATTAGAGCCCCGGCGTGCGGGAACGCCGAGTCCGAGCCGCCGCCGCCCGCCGTCGTCATCGGCGACCTAGCTCCGCCGTGTCCCCGCCCAAACCAAGTCGCGTTCCAAGTCCCGGTGAGCTCTGGTCGCCCTCCTTCTTTCCATTTTTCATTTGGTTCATCATCGACGCTGATTTGGAGCAGCGGCCGCGCCAGCGTGCGGTGGCGCTAATGCGCCGTCGCCCGAGTGAGCTCGCCTTTAGCTGGGCGGTATGAGCGAATGCGAGGCCGGGCTCAGCATTATTCACGGGCGGCCCAATTGCATTTCAACAGGCCGGCCATTCTTGTTCAAACTAAGCCGATCCATTATGCACGATAACGGGCCATGAAGCGATAGAAGGCCGTGTACACGATACTGGGCCAGATTCAACCCGAAACCCTTTTTCATTTATGAAATGTTTTATTCAATTTTATTTATTTGAATAGTGTCGATTTTCTAATTTTCATATAAATTCAAATATAGCTTCTAAAATCATAAAATTTTTTGTATAGCCTTCTCATCATATTTACTATCCAGGAAAATTATGAAACTTTTGATTTTTTGAATAGTTTGGGCATGTTTTAAAAATACAAATTTTAATTGAAAAATGCATCTTCCTTGATTTTTAATAATTATTTTATTTATCCAAAATTCATGAAAATTATTTTGTCGCAGTTTTAGGGCATGATCTATCTGTATAAAATTTTTGGAGTCATTTTGAAATAAATTAATTTCATTCTTAGTTATAAAATAATTTATAAAATGTTTATAAATGTTTATGAAAGCAAAACCCTTTGTTTTAAGTGAAGTTTTGGATTGTTTTGTGAACCCTAAACCTTGCCACTATCAAATGGTCCTTGAGAACTCCTTAGGCAATGGTGATGATATCTCGTAGAGTAGTTCAACAAGTTGGTTTTGTTGGATTGCAACTTTATCGTGAAGGAAAGTTGTATTTAAGCGTTTATCATTTCATGCACTCTCGAGCATCATGTTTATATACATGACATCATGTAAAGCATATATTATTCTTTCGTATAGTGAGCGAAAGTGATCAAGAGATTGGCGATCAAGCTTACGAAGAGGGGTTTTCTTGTTGATCCAAGTTCGAGTATTGTGATCCATCGTCCGAAGTCGGGTTATTTCGTCAATCAAGGCAAGCCCGGTGCATTTAAACCTTTCCTTGTGTTTTACAAAGCTTTATATCACCTTTGCTTAATCTATTACATTAGGTGATAGGAGTTGAATGACAACCTAATTGATGCATTACCAATCCTTGATTATTGCAATGTCATCCTTGACACCCGATTTATGAAAATGCTTAGAAATGCTTAGCCATGCTTAATTAGTTAGACTTTTTGATAAAATGTGACAAGTATTTTATCATAGCCCGATTGGGCATTTATGAGAATTATCTTTGAGTTATGAAAAGTAATTTGAGACCGGTCGGGTAACTTTGCCTTGAGAAAGGAGTCTCGTGTAGTGTTTCCGACTTGTCGATTAAGGACCGTCCGTTGTAGGTGCGAGCGAATCGGGATTTTTGAACGCATGTTCTTTGAGGCCTGTTGGCCAATGGCATGTCTGCACGGGTGTCACCCCGGTCGGTCGAAAACTAATCGGCCACATACTCCGGTAAGCCCAATCTCGGGGGTGTCAAATCGGAAACGTACAACCGCGCACTGGGTGTGATGGGATAAGGCGGGAGTAGCGTGTACCCTCGTGGGGGAGTCCCTGGATGCCCGTGTGGTTAAATTCCCCGGGTGTGAGGTGTACTGTGCTCTCGGGTGCGTAGGACGCGGTTCCGTTTTGAGTATCCAAGAAAGGGTTGATATATGCAAGCTTAAGTGCTACATATGTCGTGTGGAAAGGACTCCCAATTTTGGGTTATAATCGATTCATGAATCGCCGTTGCTTCTCGGAGAAGGAGACACATTATTCCACGGCACTACATCGTAGTTTTAAACATGGAATTATGATGAGAATGGAAAAGAGAGATGATATAGTTTAAGAAGTGTTTGCTCTAGTGTAGGATCACATAGATTCTACGGAATACTAATATGAGTTAAAACATTGAAAGTAAGGATTCACTATTAGTAAGCTTTTTCGCAAAAGAGTCCTTGATTTCTTGCTAAAAGCCTTACCTTGAATCCTATTAGACCAGCATTCCTGTGTCTTCTCCTATTTTTTTCTTTAGTCGGGTAAGACTTGTTGAGTACCTCGTACTCGGGGTTTGTTAACCCATGTTGCGAGGACCGGATAGTCATGCGCCTTTGGACCATGTTGTATGACGATCCATCAAGAGGATAGTGAGGATGAGTGAAAAGTGAGACCGTGGGCGGGTGGTGCATTATTGTAAGATATGTAGTATACCTACTGCTACTCTTACTTAAGTATTGTAAAACTTGTTTTAAATAAATGGTTGTAAAACTTATTGTAATATAAGTCTTCCGCTGTTTTACTCTGATTATATATGAAAACTGTTGTAATACTGCAATGACCTCGTAACGGATCCTGGTTGGAAAAGTTAATAGGACTTTTCAAGTCATAGGTGCACATATGTGGCTATTAAAGGTCTTAGTATCGATAATAAGTACATGTGGGCCCTATAATTTAGAAGGTTCTGTTACATTAATCGGCTCACCAAGAGGTTATTGCTAGACTTCTTGGTGTGGATTGGGTTCATTGTATTCTCGATTTCTTCTTGTTAATGCAATGATATCATCTCGACTCTCTCTAGCGTATTAGAAAATCGAAAAAAAAAAGCAACAGATATCTTGTAACACCGGTTTTAAGAGCAAAACCAGATGATGCTATATGTGAGCCCGGAAGTCAAATCTCACATATAGTTTATAAATTAATGTTAGTATCAATTCACAATGCTTAAAATATAACAAACATAATATAAAAGACATAACCTCGGCTAGCGACGGCGGAAAGACACTCCGATCTTCTAGTGTGGACTCACAGGGGATCGACCGACTGGTTGATCACAAGCCTAAACTTCACCTGAGGTGTGGGGAATAGCAAGAGTGAGTCCATGTCGAACTCCTCAGTAAATATAGCTAGGTATTATCTACCCGAAAACCCATGATCATTATAACATAAATAATGAATAGCATGAAACGATAAGTCATGAACAATTTAATAAGCATGTATAGCCAACAGTTATAAACATCAAGTTAATTATCAACAACATAATAAGCATGTGATTCTATTCATAGATGTCTCCAAGGCCGTTCATGACCGCGAACACGGTTTTGTTATAACGATTTTTAACTCTGCAGAGAGGTGTACACTTTCACTACGGGTCATGGTTTCCACACGAGTAGGTTCATGACTCCCCAAACGAATGAAAACCACATAAAGCCTTTCAAAGGGGTTATCTAAGTATGCCGAATAGCGATAGGGCTACAACCCATTCTCTTCCGTTTGGTAACCATCGACACAAATAAACACTATCCCTCGAAGCGACTAAAGCGAGCCATGTGACCCCCCATAGCCGTATCTTGTATATCGGATGATCACAAATGAATAAGTCCTTATGGAGAGCTAAGAGCATCATAAACAAAACATAGCTCTTTAAGCCCTATGAACCATGTTATCAACAATTCATATTTAACGTTTAGTGCATAAACATTAAGCAAGTCATAAGATCATGGTTTAAAGATAGCATATCCGAGAACTATACTTGCCTTAAATATAGATCCTTTCTTCAAGTCCAATGCTTTCCCAAAAACACCTTCTTCAACAACTTCTTATAGATCACATTCTTCTTGAGATCAACAACATAAAGCTCACCGGTCTACTCGACTCAATCGGCAGAACACACAAACACATAGGGCCAATCATGCATAACAAACAAGGCTATAATTAGAACAGTACACCAACAATGTAAAAACAGTTTGAAAATATTATAGAACTATTCTACACGTCTCTAAGATCACACAGGCGTAAAGATCACCGAAATCGAAGCTAGAGCAGCGAAGATATGAATTTTACAAGTTTACTAGTAATAAAATAATTAACTAAATTCAAATTCGAAATTTAAAAGTTTGAAACCTGACCAACAATGATACTAACATGTAGATTACGAAATTATAAATCTAACGAAAGTTGAATGGGTCAATTCGGATTTAAAATGGAGATTTTATGAGCAAAAACAAGATAGTGGCAGTTTTGTAAATACAGTGAAGTTAATTTCGAAATAAAATAATAAAATCTGATTTTTGGTTGCTGGATGGACTGCAATTTAGATATAGGAGGGGCTCAGGGTCTCTTTAGCAAAAGGGATGATGAAGGGGTATCTTCTAATCTGGACCATAGATCTTAGATTGGACGGTTCGGAACGATGGCATGTTTATGTGTATTTAGATTGTATTCCTAAATTTATTTTTCTCAAGGAAACCGGCAAGAAATCAGATGACATCATCGTATGATGTCATGAAGCTAGCAATTGGAGAAAATACTAAGCACGCACGTTGCATGGCCCTTTGACGATGCAGCAACGTTTGTTTCGCATGCGTGTCTCAGCTTTTGGTTTCACGATATGTGTATATACATGCAGCTAGGCAGGGATGATCGGTGAACTCACCTAGGGGCTTCTCATCAACGATGAAGATACAGCACGGTCATGCGGTTTGGACATGCCGACATGGACTACTGCTTCCTGCATGTGATGTTCAACTGCATCGGTGAGCAACAGAGAGCAAGAGAAAGATGGCATCGAAAGCTTCTCAACCTTGGCTTAGAGAGCTCCGGAACAGATTGAACGACGAGCGGTCTTGCATATACGTTCTCGGCGAGATGACAGAATCAACCTTGAGCTCGGCGGCTAGGGTTTCTTGGCATCTGGAACGTGAGCGTGGGCTGAGCTTGGCGGCGGCGGAAGTTAGGGTTAGCAGCGACGACAATTAGAGCACGGCTGCTTTGGCGGCTGCTGTTCGTGTGTAGATGGGAACAGGGAAGCAGCACGCGGGGGTCGACTTATATAGGGCTGGGCACGTACGCATACAAGGAAAGGATACCGGGATGTGCAGAGTCTGCTGCCGCGATGGAGTCCAACTCGAACGAATAGAGGAAAAGGAAAGTTTTGTTGTGCAAGCTCGGTGTATCAGGCTCGAGTCGAACTCGATCAAGAGGAGAAGGTGACGCTGGTCAATGGGGTCCCAGCGACACAGAGAGGAGAAGGCGGCGTTGCAGCTGCTCCTTGCTGGGCCAGAGCGGAGCAATGGAATGAGCGGGCCAACAGA
Organism: Hyparrhenia diplandra; assembly: GCA_015847255.1. NCBI lineage: Eukaryota > Viridiplantae > Streptophyta > Magnoliopsida > Poales > Poaceae > Hyparrhenia > Hyparrhenia diplandra. The sequence continues at coordinate 256,158 of JADLZK010011795.1, forward strand.
AAAGAAAATGGGCCACACGGCCAGATTGGAGAAAGAAAGGAGGAAAAAGAAATTCCTTTTCTTTAATTTGATTTGCTTTTCAAAAGAGCTTTTTAAGAGAATTTAAAATCCTTTTCAACTTTCAACAAAAACCAACCATCACAAAATAAATCCAATGCACCAGCATGAATGCTTCAACCATGTTCCTAAGCCTATGATAAATTTTAATTTAATGAAAAATATTAATTTTCCTACATTTCATGAACACAAAAATTCACATTTAAGTCAATTTAAAACTATTTCAAAAGAGCCAAAATTTGGGGTGTTACAGATACCATGGGTGTTGAAAATTACTTTCAACTCTCCAGATCCATTTAATGAGAAGGCATTTTTCAGAACCTTATATTTAGCATGCCTAAGGCAAAGCATCTCATATCACCTCATGGTATTTAAATTGTCACTTGCTCCTCTCCAAAGAAGCCTTGATCCCCCTTGTTTCCAGTTTCTGTTGATTATTCTCTTTGGGATGTATGTATTAGTTATCTACCGTGATACATTGATACTTCTATCAAAGATGTCTTGAGACTTAGACCACCATTCCAAACTGAGTACCACTCAATCTATAGAATTTGCGTGGATTGTAGGTTTTGGAGTTGATTTCCATTAAGAAACAAATTCCCCAGTGACATGCTATACCGGTTTTTGTCTTTCTTGTTCCATTTCAGGCTTGATTTCCACCTCGTGCAGCTCTTCTTTGCCTGCATGCCCTCACTAGGTTTGTTTCATGAGAAAAGTCTATTCCTTTCTGATGCTTGGCTGTGCTCCGGAAAGCCAACTGTAAATCTTGGTTCTTCTTTTTGAGAATCTTATGTTGTGTCCTTTTGTTTTGTTGTGCAGCCGTCTATTTAGTGGCCCAATATGCACGCAGCGAGATCAAAAGGATGGGGGTAATATACTGTGACCCCTTATGAACAATTTTTAATGGAATAAATTATCTATTTTGGAACAAATATGATATTTGACAAACTATGAATTACTTAAAGCATGTTCGGCTGTACTTACCAAAATATGCTGGTGTGAATTGTTTGCATAGACCAAATGCTACTTAACTGATGCATTTATCTGCAACCACAGTAATGTCGAAACTGAAAGAGGTTATTTGTTTGGTAATAATGCTAATTTAATTGAGTTTAACCATTGTCATTCACTTGAAAAGCACACTTGAGTTGGTTATGTCTGTCGTCTCTGTTTGGATAGAACTGTCATGGAGTCTATCCTATATGCATCAACCATGCTGCTTATGAGGACAGTGAAATGGTTAGTTGATGCATTTTAGACTGTTTGCATCTGCATCTTATATTTACTCGGGAGAACCTGCAACCATATATTCTATATTGGATTTCTCTTTCACTGTGGTATAATTGTATAAATGCAGAATGACGTTGTTGTTTTGCAGTTTTTCCCTTGCTCGGCCAATTACGGATCCTCTCCCTGTAGAATGCCATATTTTCTTGTTTCATAAAATGTACTCAGTGATGATCTTAAATTCTTGATAAACCAAACTTTACTTTTCATGTTTGCTTTTGACTTCAAGTGGGGCTTTGCAACCAGATTGCTCTAATTATCAAAGATAATGGTCTATTATTACTTTGTACCCACAGCAAGTTCAAATGAAGTATCCAATTTTCAGATGTGCCAATACCCAAACATAAAAAGTGCATCCGCTAAGAAAGAAGTTTCTTGTGATAATATAGAAGGCATGTCCACTAAACGTAATTTTACTGAAAGTTGATGTTGTTGGAATTTAGATGGGCTTGGCCCAATAACAAATTCGGAAATTCCTAGAGAGATCTCAAAGGCCCATTCTATATTTGGTAATCTTGGCCTTCAAGTTGTAGAGTCCTGAACCGACTCTACAGTAGAGAGTCCTAAACCGTCGTGATCGCGACACGATGTTCGGGATATATAAGCAACCTACCGGCCACGCCAAAATCAGATCATATATCTCATATTGGTTTAGAGAGGTGTCCCTTGAATAGACAACCTCTCAACTCTAGAGAATTGAGATAGGTTTTTCTCCTCTTCTTGTTGTTGCGCCGTAGCTACTCGGCCCGATTGCTTTGCGTGCACTAGCGGCCCGGGCGGCAGTCTCTTCGGAACCATCGTCTTTGCGATCCTGCGGTGGGAGAAGGCGAATAAGGTTTTTGGGAAGCGCTCTTCGCGCGACTGCTCACAATCTTCATCACGGCTCGTCAACCAGGAGGGACACGTGGAGGACCGTCCCAGCGTCATCTTCATCGATAACTTCTTTGACTTCTTCAGCAGCCGCCCGATTCGACGGCGGCGGCGGCGACACAGGAAGACCTTGGCTTCGCTCTCGGGAACCTCTCCATTACGTTGTCCTCAACGTCAGCCAGGTATTCTTGAGATCCAATCTATACGGTGTGCTAGTTGTGCTTACATCGATGCTATAATCGTGATATGCTTCACATGCTTTATTTAGTAGATCGGGTTAATCATGAATTATATTGTGGAATTAATCCGGAAATTGCCTAATATCTCAACAATCCAAAAACCTTATTATAGGCTTTTTCTTGATTTAACTATGGCTGTTTTTCATCGACGTCTTTGAGACTAGAAAAAGTTTTCTAGTGCACATATAAAGAGGTGGCGAGTTAAGGCCATGCTCGGCTAGAGGCTAAGATGTTACGGGCAAAGATGTTACGGGTTCTTGTTGGATCGCCTCGGGGAAATATCTCTACAGATAAGAGAAGATTCCAGGGAGACAACACTATCCTTAGAAGAACAATCCTAAGTTTGGCAGATTTATGCAATAAGTCAGTGAATTATATTTGTGGCACAATAAATGATAGTTCAAGTGTTTGGCATTCTCGTTTATGTCATGTGAACTTTGGTTAGATGTCACATTTATCTAGCTTGAAGTTAATTCAGATTTCACTATTGCCAAAGGTTCTAAGTGCCATAGTTGTGTGCAATTTAAGCAACCTCGAAACCCTCACAAGGCGGCGGAGGAGAGACACTTGGCACCTCTAGAGCTCATACATTCTGATCTATGCGAGATGAATGGTGTGTTGACTAAAGGTGAAAAAGAGATATTCCATGACGTTAATTGATGATGCTTCTAGATATTGCTATATTTACTTCTTTGAAAACTAAAGATGAGGTATTAGACTACTTTAAAATTTTTAAGGCTGAAGTTGAAAATCAACTAGAGAGAAAGATTAAACGTCTAAGGTCGGATTGTGGTGGTGAATATTTTCGTATAATATTTGATGAGTTTTGTGCGAACATGGTATTATTCACGAGAGAGGACGCCTCCCTATTCGCCCGAATCCAAATGAATTGCTAAGAGGAAAAACCGCACGCCGATCGACTTGGTTAACGCCTTGTTAGACACTTCTTTGGTTTATCTAAGGCATGGTGGGGGAAGCTATATTGACTGCGAGTCATGTCACGAATAGAGTTCCAAAAATAAAATAAAGAGACAACGCCATATGAGATGTGGGACGCCATATGAGATGTGGGTTGGTAGGAAACCATCACTTTCATACTTGCGCACGTGGGGATGCTTGATGAAAGTCAATATTCAAATTAATAAGAAGCGTAAGCTTGGACCAAAAACGGTAGATTGTATCTTTCTTGGATATGCTCACAACAAAGCATTGCCTATCGATTTCTAGTAGTAAGATCCGAAGTTTTTGAGATGCTTGTAGATACTATCTTTGAATCTCGTGATGCTACATTTTTTTGAGAATATATTTCCTTTGAAATATATGCGTAGCAATGTTAGATTTTCTCTTGAATTAGCTCTCGATGATACTATACCTATCAAATACCCCTGTTGAGTCATTTGAACAACCACTTGAGAAGGATGACAATGAAGTTCTGTGAGGAACAAGAGACAAAAGGATTGCAAAATCTTTTGGTGATGATTTCATTGTGTACCTTGTGGATGATACTCCCACCTCTATATCGAGGCATATGCATCCCCGGATGTAGATGATTGGAAAGAAGTCGTTCATAGTGAGATGGACTCGATTCTTTCTAATGGAACTTGGGAGCTATCGATCTACCATTCAGTTGTAAACCAATTGGATGTAAGTGGTTGTTCAAGAAGAAGCTTAGACGATGGTACTATTGACAAGTACAAGGCTCGGCTTGTGGCAAAGGGTTATACTCAAAAGGAGGGCGAGGATTTCTTTGATACTTACTCACTGTTGCTAGAATGACCACTATTCGAACACTACTATCCTTGGTTGCCTCATATGGTCCGATCATTCATCAAATGGATGTAAAGACAGCTTTTACGTATGGAGAGTTGGATGAGGAGATTTACATGGATCGGCACGATGGATTTGTAGTAAAAGGTGCAGAGAGCAAAAGGTGTGCAAGCTATTGAAATCTTTGTATGGCTTGAAACAAGCACCTAAATAATGGCATGAGAAGTTTGACCCTACGTTAACTAGTGCGGTTATGTTGTCAATGAAGTTGATAGGTATGTGTATTATCGACATGGTTGGGGCGAATCTGTTATATTATATTTATATGTTGATGATATTCTAATCTTTGGTTCCAACATTGATGTGATCAATGAAGTCAAGTCTTTCTTGTCTAAGAGTTTTTGACATGAAAGATCTAGGAGAGGGCGATGTAATTCTAAACATCAAGCTAATTAAGGAAGAGAGTGGGATTACATTGTCGCAATCTCACTATGATTGAGAAGGTCCTGAACCGTTTTGGTTTTATGGATAGAAAGCCTTCTCCAACATCTTATGATCCTAGTGTGACATTGAGGAAAAATAAGAAGAATACTAGAGATCAATTGAGATACTCTCGAGATAATTGGTTCACTCATGTATTTAGCTAAGCTTAACTAGACCGGATATCTCTTTTCTTTGTGAGCAAGTTGAGTAGGTATATGCCCAACCCGGGTGATGATCATTGGCATGTACTAGAGAGGGTCTTGTGTTATCTTAGAGGTACAATGAGTTATGGCATACACTATTCGGGCACCCATTTGTGCTAGAGGGATATAGTGATGCTTAACTGGATATCCGATATTGATCAAATCTACGCTACTAGTGGGTATGTATTTACTCTTGGAGGTGGCGCAGGTGTCATGGAGGTCTTGTAAACGGACTATTTTGACTAAGTCAACCATGGAAGCGAACTTATTGCTTTAGAAACAAGCAGACGGCAGAGGCGAGTGGGCTGCGTGAGCTCTTGTCCGACTTCTTGGGTGGTTGAAAAACCGGTGCACCGCTATCCTTATGAACTGTGATAATCAAACGGTGATCACTAAAGTGAATAGTGCTAAGGATAATGCGAAGTCAACAAGACACGTTAAAAAGACGTTTGAAGGCTGTCGGGGAAGTTGAGAAACTCGCAGTAATAAGCGTGGCTTATGTCCAAACAGATAAAAAAACCGCGAATCCCTTTACTAAAGGGCTATCACGTAATGTGATAGAAATTTCATCGAGGGAGATGGGTATGAGACCCATATGAGTTTCTGATAGTAGTAACCCAACCTTTTGATCGGAGATCCCGTGACTAAGGACACAGGAAGAACAAGCTATTGGTAAACGAGGAGAGTAAACTAATAAACCCTCTCTATGTGAAGATGCAATACTCTCAAGAGGCGAAGAGGCTCTGTATGGTAGGTTGGCGAGAATGCCTTAATATGTCCTATTGACTTTATAAGTAAAGATCCGCCCTACGAGCATTCTTGAAAGGGCATACCTATATGAGTTCGACCGTTAAACGTCAGTATCTATGAGATTTGGGTGATCTCTAGTAAGCTCATGAAGAGACTAAGGAGTATGACGTATATGCTCCACCCACGGAGAAAAGGCTGCTACTGCGCAGCCAAGTACTAGTTTGACTTTGAGTAAAACTCATTCGCACAAAACTTGCAATTCAAGGCGTAGTCCATTGTTCAAGTTGTGGATGAGTGTAACTTGAAGCTCTAGGCGGATGTTCAACTTAATGATCTTTCTTTGAAACACTAGTATATAAAACATTAGTGAGATAAAGGAAAATATCTATCTTGGGCGGTTGAGATCTGGTGGGGATTGTTAGAATTTATATATGAATAGTTCCCCCTAAAATTCATATGAAGAAATTCTCGATAAATCTCAAAGGCCCAATATTTGTGGTCCCTAATGGGCTTTATTGTTTTAGTCCATAAGCAAAGGTGAGAGGTGCAATATCAATTAGTACCATATTGCTAGTTGACATGGAGGTAGGGAGTTTTTCTCCCTATATATTTGTACCAATCCTCCGGGAATAGACACAACATAATAACTACAATTGGGAGTTTCAATTAGAAAATCCTAAAGTAGTAAAATAGTATTTTTCCTCTTCTCTTCTTTGCGCCGCCGTTGCCAAGTCTCCGGCCGATCGTTCGCGTGCACCAAATGACCGGGCGAGCAGGTCTCTGGAACCCGTCGTCTTTGCGATCTCGCACCGGGAGAAGGCGAATAAGGTTTTTGGGAAGCGCTCTTCGCGCGACTGCTCCCCAAATCTCATCACGTCGTCTCGTCGTCGTAAGGCTCGCGCCGGGATCATCTACAGGGACGTGCGATCATCGTTTGCATCTTCATCACCATGTACTTCTACATCGGCGGGTATTACATTTGTAATTTAATCTTATTGTCCAACGTGTTCAATCTATTCAATCTATCCGGTGTATGTGTTGTGCTAGTTGTGCCTACACCGATTGCCATGACCATGCCATGTTTTATGTTGTTCAATCATGCTATGATACGTTATATGATTTTGAATCATGCTTGTTTGCTTCACATGCTTATTCTAGTAGATCACTTCATCATGATTTATATTATGGAATTAATCTGGAAATTGCCTAATATTCCAACATTCCAAAAACCATATACAAAAAAATCTGCCAAACTTTCTTTGCCAGGTTTTTATAAATACGTATGTAGGAGAGAGGGTCTTGTGCTATCTTAGAGGTACAATGAGTTATGGCATACACTATTCCGGGCACCCAGCTGTGCTAGAGGGATATAGTGATGCGAACTGGATATCTGATATTGATGAAATCTACGCTACTAGTGGGTATGTGTTTACTCTTGGAGGTGGCACAATGTCATGGAGGTCTTGTAAGCGAGACTATTTTGACTAAATCAACCATGGAAGCGAGAACTTATCGCTTTGGATACAAAGCATCGCAGAGGCGAGTGGCTGCGTGAGCTCTTGTCCGACTTGCCGGTGGTAAAGAAACCAGTACCGGCTATCCTTATGAACTGTGATAATCAAACAGTGATCACTAAAGTGAATAGTGCTAAGGATAATGCGAAGTCAACAAGACACGTTAAAAAGACGTTTGAAGACTGTCGGGGAAGTTGAGAAACTCGGAGTAATAAGCGTGGCTTATGTCCAAACAGATAAAAACCCGGCCTTCAAGTTGTAGAGTCCTGAACTGACTCTGAGTAGAGAGTCCTAAACCGATCGTGATCGTGACACGATGTTCGGGATATATAAGCAACCTACCGGCCACGCCAAAATCATATAAGATATCTCATATTGGTTTAGAGAGGTGTCCCTTGAATAGACAACCTCTACTCTAGAGAATTGAGATAGAGTTTTCGCCTCTTCTTGTTGCTGCGCCGCCAGCTACTCGGCCCGATTGCTTGCGTGCACTAGCAACAGGGCGGCGAGTCTCGAAACCCTCGTCTTTGCGATCCCTGCAGCGGGAGAAGGCGAATAAGGTTTTTGGGAAGGGCTCTTCGCGCGGCGCTCTCGATCTTCGTCACGGCTCGTCTTCCGGGAAGGACACGCGGAGGAGGACCCCCAGCGCCGTCTTCACCAACGGCTTCTTCGACTTCTTCGGCGGCAGTGCGCCGATCGGCAACGGCTACGGCGACACTGGAGGACCTCGGCGTCGCTTTAAGGCGAATAAGTAGCGCCCGCCGATCGGCGGCGGCGGCGACTGGAGGACCGCGGGTCTCGGAACCGTTGTCTTTGCGATCCTGCACCGGGAGAAGGCGAATAAGGTTTTTGGGAAGCGCTCTTCGCGCGACTGCTCCCAAATCTCATCACGTCATCTCGTCGTCGTAAGGCTCGCGCACGGGATCATCTACAAGGACGTGCGATCATCGTTTGCATCTTCATCACCATGTACTTCTACATCGGCAGGTATTACATTTGTAATTTAATCTTATTATCCAACATGTTCAATCTATTCAATCTATCCGTGTATGTGTTGTGCTAGTTGTGCTCGCACCGGTTGCCATGATCATGCCATGTTTTATGTTGTTCAATCATGCTATGATCTGTTATATGATTTTGAATCATGCTTGTTTGCTTCACATGCTTATTCTAGTAGATCAGTTCATCATGATTATATTATGGAATTAATCCGAAATTGCCTTATATTTCAACAATCCAAAAACCTTATTATAGGCTTTTTCTTGATTTAACTATGGCTGTTTCCATCGACGTGCCGAGACTAGAAAAATTTTCTAGTGCACATTTTAAGAGATGGCGAGTTAAGGTCATGCTCCTCGCTAGAGGCTAAAATGTTCTCGAATTCTTGTTGGATCACCTCGGGAAATATCTCTAGAGATAAGAGAAGATTAGGGGAAGACAACACTATCTTTAGAACAATCCTAAATAGTGTTGCTAGTCATCTAGAAGATGCAAACTTGCACTTCCAAGATGAGAAGGCATTGTGGGATCAAGCGAATGCAACCATTGGTACATCCGAGTTGTACATTATGGAGAGCTTTCATGACTACAAGATGGTTGCTAACCAGTCTATAGTCAAGCAAAAGCATGAGGTTCAACACATGGCAAGAGAACTTGAACTCCTTAAGTATGTCATACCCGATGAGTTTGTAGCCGGATGCAATATTGCTAAGTTGCCTTTTTCATGGAAGAGGTTCGGTACAATCCTTAAACACAAGAGACGTAAAATATCAGTTGTAAACCCTGATAGCATCTCTTGATGTTGAGAAAAATATTCGGTGAAGAATACTATTGATAAGGGGAACAAGAGCAATTCTAGCACTAATTTTGTGCGAAAAAAACCCACAGGGGGCAAGGACAAAGGGAATAAATCTTCCAATGCCAAATTAACAACTACCTTTGAGAAGAAGAAAAATAATGATGAGGTGCTTTGCTTCACTTGTGGACAACTTAGTCACTTTTCCAATGGGAATAATAAGAATGTCAACCTCGTGACTATTAGCAATGCTGATGAGGAGTACAGTAATGTTCCTACTGTACTATCGGTATTTCAATCACCAAGTTGGTGGGTTGATACAGTGCTAATATTCATGTGTGCTTGACATCTCTTTGTTTTTCTCCTTATAAAGAGCTACAAGGTTCTTCTGTCCTAATGGGGAATGGGTCACATGCTTCTGTTCGTGGCGTTGGCACGGTAGATCTGAAGTTTACTTCAGGGAAAATTGTGCAGCTGAAGAACGTGCAGCATGTCCCTACTATTCGCAAGAACCTTGTTAGTGTTTCTCTTCTTTTAAGAGATGGGTTTAAGGTAGTGATGGAGTCCAATAAAGTAGTTATGTCTAAGCATGGGACAGTTTATTGGTAAAGGGTTATTTGTGGTGGCCTGTTCCGCCTAAGTTTGGCAGATTTTTGTAATAAGTCAGGTGAATCATATTTGTGGCACAATTGATAATAATTCAAGTGTTTGGCATTCTCGTTTATGTCATGTGAATTTTGGTTTGATGTCACATTTATCTAGCTTGTCGTTAATTCCAGATTTCGCCATTACCAAAGGTTCTAAGTGCCATAGTTGTGTGCAATCTAAGCAACCTCGAAAAGCCTCACAAGGCAAGCGGAGGAGAGACACTTGGCACCTCTAGAGCTCATTCATTCCGATCTATGCAAGATGAATGGTGTGTTGACTAAAGGTGGAAAAGAGATATTTCATGACATTAATTGATGATGCTTCTAGATATTGCTATATTTACTTGCTGAAAACTAAAGATGAGGTATTAGACTACTTTAAAATCTTTAAGGCTGAAGTTGAAAATCAACTAGAAAGAAAGATTAAACGTCTAAGGTCAGATCGTGGTGGTGAATATTTTCCTATAACATTTGATGAGTTTTGTGCGGAACATGGTATTATTCATGAGAGGACACCTCCCTATTCGCCCGAATCCAACGGGGTTGCCGAGAGGAAAAATCGCACGCTGACTGACTTGGTTAATGCCATGTTAGACACTGCTGGTTTATCTAAGGCATGGTGGGGAAGCTATATTGACTGCGAGTCATGTCCTGAATAGAATTCCAAAAGAAATAAAGAGACAACACCATATGAGATATGGGTTGGAAGGAAACCATCACTTTCATACTTGCGCATGTGGGGATGTTTGGCAAAAAGTCAATGTTCCAATTAATAAGAAGCGTAAGCTTGGACCAAAGACGGTAGATTGTATCTTTCTTGGAAATACTACTAGCAAAGCATTGCCTATCGATTTTTAGTAGTAAGATCTGAAGTTTTCGATATGCTTGTTGATACTATCTTTGAATCTCGTGATGCTATTTTTTTTTGAGAATATATTTTTCTTTAAAAAGATATGCGTAGCAATGTTAGATTTTCTCTTGAATTAGCTCCTAATGATACTATACCTATCGAATATCCTATTGAGTCATTTGAGCAACCACTTGAGAAGGATGACAATGAAGTTCCTGTGAGGAACAAGAGACAAAGGATTGTAAAATCTTTTGGTGATGATTTCATTGTGTACCTTGTGGATGATACTCCCACCTCTATCTCAGAGGCATATGCATCTCTAGATGTAGATGATTGGAAAGAAGCTGTTCGTAGTGAGATGGACTCGATTCTTTCTAATGGAACTTGGGAGCTATCTGATCTACCATTCGGTTATAAACCAATTGGATGTAAGTGGGTGTTCAAGAAGAAGCTTAGACCTGATGGTACTATTGACAAGTACAAGGCTCGGCTTGTGGCTAAAGGCTACACTCAAAAAAAAAGAAGGAGAAGATTTCTTTGATACTTACTCACCTGTTGCTAGAATGACCACTATTCGAACACTACTATCTTTGGCTGCCTCATATGGTCGATCATTCATCAAATGGATGTAAAGACAGCTTTTCTTAATGGAGAGTTGGATGAGGAGATTTATATGGATCGCCCAGATGGATTTGTAGTAAAAGGTGAAGAGCTAAAGGTGTGCAAGTTATTAAAATCTTTGTATGGCTTGAAACAAGCACCTAAACAATGGCATGAGAAGTTTGACACTACGTTAACTAGTGCCGGTTATGTTGTCAATGAAGGCGATAGGTGTGTGTATTATCGACATGGTGGGGCGAATCTGTCATATTATGCTTATATGTTGATGATATTCTAATCTTTGGAACAAACATGAATGTCATAAATGAGGTCAAGTCTTTCTTGTCAAAAATTTTGATATGAAAGATCTAGAGAGGCTGATGTAATTCTAAACATTAAGCTTATTAAGGAAGAGAGTGGGATTACTTTATCGCAATCTCACTATGTTGAGAAGGTCCTGAGCCGTTTTGGCTTTATGGATAGAAAGCCTTCTCCAACACCTTATGATCCTAGTGTGACATTGCGAAAAGAATAAGAAGCGTACTAGAGATCAACTCAAGTACTCTCTCATTGTTGGTTCACTCATGTATCTAGCGAATGCAACTAGACTAGATATCTCTTTTGCTGTGAGCAAGTTGAGTAGGTATATGTCCAACCCGGGTGATGATCATTGGCATGTACTAGAAAGGGTCTTGTGCTATCTTAAAGGTACAATAAGCTATGGAATTCACTATTCGGGCACCCGGTTGTGCTAGAGGGATATAGTGATCGAACTGGATTTCCCGATTTTGCTCAAATCTACATCACAAGTGGGTATGTATTTACTCTTGGAGGTGGCGCAGTGTCATGGAGGTCTTGTAAACAGACTATTTTGACTAAGTCAACCATGGAAGCGAGAACTTCTTTGCTTTAGAAAAAAAGCATCTGCAGAGGAGGCGAGTGGCTGCGTGAGCTCTTATCCGACTTTGCGGTGGTTGAAAAACCAGTACCGGCTATCCTTATGAACTGTGATAATCAAAGCGGTGATCACTAAAGTGAATAGTGCAAAGGATAATTCAAAGTCAACGAGACACGTTAAAAAGACGTTTGAAGACCGTCGAGAAAATTTGAAAAACTCGGAGTAATAAGCGTATCCTACATACGCACGAGATAAAAACCCTGGCGAGATCCCTTTACTAAAGGGCTATCACGTAATGTGATAGAAATTGCATCTAGGGAGATGGGTATGAGACCCATATGCGTTTTCGGTAGTAGTAACCCAACCTTTTGATCGGAGATCCCGTGACTAAGGACACGGAAAGAACAAGCTATTGGTAAACCGAGGAGAGTAAACTAATAAACCCTCTCTATGTGAAGATGCAATACTCTCAAGAGCGAAGAGGCTCGTATGGTAGGTTGGCGAGAATGCCTTAATGTGTCCTATTGACTTTATAAGTAAAGATCTTTGCCCTACTGAGCATTCTTGAAAGGGCATACCTATATGAGTTCGACCGTTAAACGTCGCATGATCTATGAGATTTGGGTGATCTCTAGTAAGCTCATGAAGAGACTAAGGAGTATGACGTATATGCTCCACCCATGGAGAAAGGCTCTTGGCGACCAAGTACTAGTTTGACTTTGAGTAAAACTCATTCGCACACAAAACTTGCAATTCAAGGCGTAGTCCATTGTTCAAGTTGTGGATGAGTGTAACTTGAAGCTCTAGGCGGATGTTCAACTTAACAGTCTCTGCTGAAACACTAGTATATAAAACAGTAGTGAGATAAAGGAAAATATCTATCTTTGGGCGGTTGAGATCCGGTGGGGGATTGTTAGAATTTATATATGAATAGTTCCCCTAAAATTCATATGAAGAAATTACGATAAATATCAAAGGCCCAATATTTGTGTTCCCTAATGGGCTTTATTGTTTTAGCCCATGAGTAAAGGTGGGAGGTGCAATATCAATTAGTACCATATTGCTAGTTGATGTAGAGGTAGGGAGTTCTCCTCCTATATAATTGTACCAAGCCTCACGGAAATAGACACAACATAACAACTACAATTGGGAGTTTCAATTAGAAAATCCTAAAGTAGTAAAATAGTATTTTCCTCTTCTCTTTGCTTTCCGCCGTTGCCAAGTCTCCGGCCCGATCGATTCGCGTGCACAGCGGCCGGCGGGCGAGCAGGTCTCGGAACCGTTGTCTTTGCGATCGCTGGGAGAAGGCGAATAAGGTTTTGGGAAGCGCTCTTGGCGCGACTGCTCCCAAATCTCATCATGTCGTCTCGCCGTCGTAAGGCTCGCGCAAGACGGGATCATCTACAAGGACGTGCGATCATCGTTTGCATCTTCATCACCATGTACTTCTACATCGGCGGGTATTACATTTGTAATTTAATCTTATTATCCAACATGTTCAATCTATTCAATCTATCCGGTGTATGTGTTGTGCTAGTTGTGCCTACACCGGTTGCCATGATCATGCCATGTTTTATGTTGTTCAATCATGCTATGATCTGTTATATGATTTTGAATCATGCTTGTTTGCTTCACATGCTTATTCTAGTAGATCAGTTCATCATGATTATATTATGGAATTAATCTGAAATTGCCTAATATTCCAACAATATAAATCATGATGAACTGATCTACTAGAATAAGCATGTGAAGCAAACAAGCATGATTCAAAATCATATAACAGATCATAGCATGATTGAACAACATAAAAACATGGCATGATCATGGCAACTGGTGCGTGCACAACTAGCACAACACATACACCAGATAGATTGAATAGATTGAACATGTTGGATAATAAGATTAAATTACAAATGTAATACCGCCGATGTAGAAGTACATGGTGATGAAGATGCAAACGATGATCGCGACGCCCTTGTAGATGATCCCATGCGCCGAAGCCTTACGATTGTTGAATTTAGATGGGCTTGGCCCAATAACAAATTCTGAAATTCCTAAAGAAATCTCAAAGGCCCATTCTATTTTTGGTAATCTTGGCCTTCAAGTTGTAGAGTCCTGAACCGACTCGAGTAGAGAGTCCTAAACCGATCATGATCGCGACACGATGTTCGGGATATATAAGCGACCTACCGCCACGCCAAAATCAGATCAGATATCTCATATTGGTTTAGAGAGGTGTACCTTGAATAGACAACCCTCTACACTAGAGAATTGAGATAGAGTTTTCGCCTCTTCTTGTTGTTGCGCCGCCGTAGCTTCTCCAGCCCGATTGCTTGCGTGCACTAGCGCCCGGGCGAGCAGTGTCTCCTAAAACCCTCGTCTTTGCGATCTGCGGCGGGAGAAGGCGAATAAGGTTTTTGGGAAGGCGCTCTTGGCGCGACTGCTCTCGATCGCCGTCACGGCTCGTCTTCCGGGAGGGACACGCGGAGGACCGCCCCCGGCGTCATCTTCATCGACAACTTGCCGACTTCCTCGGCGGCCGCCGGTCGGCAGCGGCAACAACGGCGACACGGAGGACCTCGGCCGCTCTCGGGAACCTCTCCATTACGTTGTCCTCAACGTCACGGGTATTTCAAAGATCCAATCTATACGGTGTGCTAGTTGTGCTTACACCCGTTGCTTTGATCGTGACATGAGTTTGGATCTTGCTAGTTTATTAAACATGCTTAATCTAGTTGATCAGTTCGTCATGATTTATTTTATGGAATTAATCCGAAATTGCCTAATATTTCAACAATTGTTGGAATTTAGATGGGCTTGGCCCAATAACTAATTCAGAAATTCCTAGAGAGATCTCAAAGGCCCATTCTATATTTGGTAATCTTGGCCTTCAAGTTGTAGAGTCCTGGGCGACTCACGAGTAGAGAGTCCTAAACCGATCGTGATCGCGACACGATGTTAGGGATATATAAGCAACCTACCGGCCACGCCAAAATCAGATCAGATATCTCATATTGGTTTAGAGAGGTGTACCTTGAATAGACAACCTCTCTACACTAGAGAATTGAGATAGAGTTTTCGCCTCTTCTTGTTGTTCGCGCCCGTAGCTACTCGGCCCGATTGCTTGCGTGCACTAGCAACCGGGCGAGCAGGTCTCGAAACCCTCGTCTTTGCGATCTGCGGCGGGAGAAGGCGAATAAGGTTTTGGGAGGCGCTCTTGGCAGCGGCGCTCTCGATCTTCGTCACGGCTCGTCTTCCGGGAAGGACACGTGGAGGACCGTCAGCGCCGTCTTCATCAATAGATTCTTCGACTTCTTCAGCGGCGGTTGCCGATCGGCGGCGACTACTGGCGACACGGAGGACCTGAGGGGGTCGCTTTAAAGGCGAATAAGTAGTAGCCGCCCGATCGGCGGCGGCGGCGGCGACACGGAGGACCTCGGCGTCGTTTTTCGGGAACCTCTTCATTACGTTGTCCTCAACGTCGGCCCGGTATTCTCAAGATCCAATCTATCCGGTGTGCTAGTTGGGTTTACACTGTTGCTATGATCATGCTACGTGATATCATGATCGTCACCCCGCTAGTATATGTGATATCTTGACCTGTCTTGCTAGTATGCTTGACATGCTTTATTTAGTAGGTCTATTTATCATGATTTATATTTTGGAATTAATCCGAAATTGCCTAATATCCCAACATTGAATCTCGTGATGCTACATTTTTGAGAATATATTTCCTTTAAAAGATATGCGTAGCAATGTTAGATTTTCTACTGAATTAGCTCTCGATGATACTATACCTATCGAATATCATATTGAGTCATTTGAGCAACCACTTGAGAAGGATGACAATGAAGTTCTGTGAGGAACAAGAGACAAATGATTGCAAAATCTTTTTGGTGATGATTTCATTGTGTACCTTGTGGATGATACTCCCACCTCTATCTCAGAGGCATATGCATCTCTAGATGTAGATGATTGGAAAGAAGTCGTTCAGTAGTGAGATGGACTCGATTCTTTCTAATGGAACTTGGGAGCTATCGATCTACCATTCGGTTATAAACCAATTGGATGTAAGTGAGTGTTCAAGAAGAAGCTTAGACCGATGGTACTATTGACAAGTACAAGGCTCGGCTTGTGGCTAAAGGCTACACTCAAAAAAGAAGGAGAAGATTTCTTTGATACTTACTCACTGTTGCTAGAATGACCACTATTGAACACTACTATCTTTGGCTGCCTCATATAGTCGATCATTCATCAAATGGATGTAAAGACAGCTTTTTCTTAATGGAGAGTTGGATGAGGAGATTTATATGGATCAGCCCGATGGATTTGTAGTAAAAAGGTGAAGAGCAAAAGGTGTGCAAGTTATTAAAATCTTTGTATGGCTTGAAACAAGCACCTAAACAATGGCATGAGAAGTTTGACACTACGTTAACTAGTGCGGTTATATTGTCAATGAAGCTGATAGGTGTGTGTATTATCGACATGGTGGGGGCGAATCTGTTATATTATGCTTATATGTTGATGATATTCTAATCTTTGGAACAAACATGAATGTCGTAAATGAGGTCAAGTCTTTCTTGTCAAAGAATTTTGATATGAAAGATCTAGGAGAGGCTGATGTAATTCTAAACATTAAGCTTATTAAGGAAGAGAGTGGGATTACTTTATCGTAATCTCACTATGTTGAGAAGATCTGAGCCGTTTTGGCTTTATGGATAGAAAGCCTTCTCCAACACCTTATGATCCTAGTGTGACATTGCGAAAAGAATAAGAAGCGTACTAGAGATCAACTCAAGTACTCTCAGTATTGTTGGTTCACTCATGTATCTAGCTTAATGCAACCGGACGGATATCTCTTTTCTTTGTGAGCAAGTTGAGTAGGTATATGTCCAACCCGGGTGATAATCATTGGCATGTACTAGAAAGGGTCTTATGCTATCTTAAAGGTACAATGAGCTATGGAATTCACTATTGCGGGCACCCGGTTGTGCTAGAGGGATATAGTGATGCTTGGATTTACGATATTGCTCAAATCTACGCCACAAGTGGGTATGTATTTACTCTTGGAGGTGGCGCAGTGTCATGGAGGTCTTGTAAACCTTAATATAGGCTTTTTCTTGATTTAACTATGGCTGTTTTCATCGACGTCTTTGAGACTAGAAAAGTTTTCTAGTGCACATATAAAAGAGGTGGCGAGTTAAGGCCATGCTCGGCTAGAGGCTAAGATGTTCGGGTTCTTGTTGGATCGCCTCGGGGAAATATCTCTAGAGAAAAAGAGAAGATTCGGGGAGACAACACTATCTTTAGAAGAACAATCCTAAACAGTCTTGCTAGTCATCTAGAAGATGCAAACTTGCACTTCAAGATGAGAGGGAATTGTGGGATCAACTGAATGCAACCATTGGTACATCCGAAGTTGTACATTATGGAGAGCTTTCATGACTACAAGATGGTTGCTAACCGATCTATAGTCAAGCAAGCGCATGAGGTTCAACACATGGCAAGAGAACTTGAACTCCTTAAGTATGTCATACCCGATGAATTTGTAGCCGGATGCATTATTGCTAGGTTGCCTTCTTCATGGAAGAGCTTCGGCACAATTCTAAAACACAAGAGAGGCAGAAAATATCGGTTGTAAACCCTGATAGCATCTCTTGATGTTGAGGAAAAGATTCGGGGAAGAATACTATTGAGAAGGGGAACAAGAGCCATTCTAGCACTAATATTGTGCAAGAAAACCCACATGGCAAGAACAAAGGGAATAAATCTTCCAATGCCAAGTTAGCAACTACCTTCGACAAGAAGAAAAATAATGATGAGGTGCCTTGCTTCACTTATGGACAGACTTGGTCACTTTTTCGGTGAGAATAATAAGAATGTCAACCTCGTGACTATTAGCAATCTTGATGAAGAGTACAAAGTAATGTTCCTCTTTGTACTATCGGTATTTCAATCACCAAGTTGGTGGGTTGATACAGGTGCTAATATTCATGTGTGTCTTTGACATCTCTTTGTTTTCTTCTTATAAAGAGCTACAAGGTTCCTCTGTTATAATGGGGAATGGGTCACATGCTTCTGTTCGTCGTGTTGGCACGGTAGATCCGAAGTTTACTTCGGGTAAAATCGTGCAAAGCAAGAACTTGCAACATGTCCCTACTATTCGCAAGAACCTTGTTAGTGTCTTCCTTCTTTTAAGAGATGGGTTTAAGGTAGTGATGGAGTCCAATAAAGTAGTTATGTCTAAGCATGGACAATTTATTGGTAAGGGTTATGACTATGGTGGTTTGTTCCGCCTAAGTTTGGCGAGATTTATGCAATAAGTCGTGAATCATTTTTGTGGCACAATAAATGATAGGTCAAGTGTTTGACATTCTCGTTTATGTCATGTGAACTTTGGTTTGATGTCACATTTATCTAGCTTGATAAAAGGTGTAATACCGTGTTTTAAGAACAAAAACAGATACACACCATATGTGAGCCCAGGAAGTCAAATCTCACATATAGTCACAATTAAAGGAAATATCAAAACATAATGCTTAATAAATAACGAACTTAATATAAAAAAGATAACCTCAAAGCGCGAACAACGGAAAGACACTCCGATCCTGGGATGTAGCCTCCACTCCACGGGGACAAACCGGCGGGGTTGATCACAAGCCCTGACTTCTCCAAAACTCTAGCACTCAGGCAATCTTCCCGGTTTGAGTGGGAATTGCAAGGATGAGTCCATGTCGAACTCGGCAAGAATAGTAAGGCAACATCTAACCCATAACCCATGATCATTATAACATAATAATGTAAAGCATAAACGATAAATTATGAGTTGTTAAACAAACATAGGTCATCATCTTTAATGCAAAGGTTCCAAGGCCGCTCATGACCGTGAGCACGGCCGATATACCGGCTTTTACTCTGCTTGCGAGAGGTGTACACTTTCCCGTGAGCCGTGAATTGCCCTTTCGCCCGAGGTAGCGATCCTCTTAACCCTCTCGCCAAGGAAAGTCGGCAGGGTTCACTATGAAGCCTTTCACGGGGGTCGTCTAACAAGTTAGGGCCGCTAGGTATCTTCCGTCGATCCGTGTGACACACGCGGCGATCCACGGTCTGCGGCGGTTCCGTGTGACACAACCCTCCACGGGGATCCACGATGCATTTTACCCTAACGCCTTTTCGGTAACCTCTAACAAGCTAGAAAAAGGTCCCGGGTACTGAGCTAAAACCAGAGCCCATTGGCCCTCATAGTTGTACTGTTTTCCCGGAGACGCTAATACAGACAAGTCCACATGTTGCTAAACAATTCACATTTATAATTTAGTGCATAAACATTAATCAAGTCATATGATCATGGTTAAAAGCCAACATATCCCAAAACTATACTTGCCTTAATATCGCTCCTTCTTCAAGTGCAAAACTCCAAGTGATATCCTTCTTCACTTCCAAAGCTTCAAGACAAATCCTTCTTGATCACCAACGTATTCCAGATCACCACGTCAAGCTCACCGCCTAATTGATCGATATAGCAACAACACGCATCCAAAGACAATCATGCACGAAGCAAACAATCGAATTATATTAGAACAGTACACCAACATCAAGAAAACAAGATAAAAGGTTTATAAAATGAATCTACGTCTCACTACGATCGCGCAAACGCGAAGATCACTGAAATCGAGCTAGAACGTGAAAGATACGCAATTTACAAGTTTGCAAGAATAAAATAATAAATTAAATATGATCACGAAATTTAAGAGTTCAAAACCTACTGAACAGTAGCGTAGACATCTAGGTTGCGAAATTACGAATCTAGCGCAACTTGAACGAAACTAAACGGATTTAAAATGAGCAATTTATAAACATTTGAATTTCAATGACAAAAATATGAATTACAGGAATCGAATTTCGTAATAAAATAAACATAATCTGATTTTGATTGGTGAAAAGACCATGATCAGATATTGGAGGAGCTTAGGGTCTCTTTAGCAAAGTTTTGATGAAGGGGTATGTTTAATCTGGACCATAGATTCAAGGATGGATGGCTCAAGATACATGTGTATTTCTATTGTATTTTGTGATTTATTCTTGTAAAGGAAAACGGCCACAGATGAGTCATGATGCCATCAGGATGTCATCAAAGCTAAAAATGATGTCATCGGCAAGCTAGCAGTCGGATGAATGAGATCAGCTAGGCAACCATGACGAAAAGGGTGGTTGCATCTGTTAAGCATGAAGCATCACGGTGTACAAATGAACTTGCATAAAGGAGCCCTAGGTGCTCATTTTGATGAACAAAACAGACACACACGTTACTGGACTCCTCCAAGGATGTCGTCAAATATATATATGTCTCCGGCGAGTGGAGATGGCTACTGCATGCAGTACGCACGTCAAGAACATCAAGGCATAGACCGCCGGCCGTGAGGATCAAGGAGATCATGGAGAACTTACCAAGCATTCTCGAGTCATCTGTATACTGGGCACATCGAGGATCGATGCGCTGCTCGGTAAGACGGGCGGCCCCCAACTATGGCGTCGTTGAAACAGCTGGCCACCAATCAACGGCGATAGCGTCAAGGTAGCAGAGAGCAAGCAGGAGAGAAAGAGATGAACCGAGGCCTGCTTACCTTCCTACGAAGCGATCGGCGGCAGGAAAGCTAGGGTTTCTGGCTGCTCAGAACTCGATCGACACGATGCGGGATTGACGATTTGGACAAGGGGAGACGACGCGGAGCTCGGCACGGGCCTTAGTGCGAAGCTGATGCGGTGGAAACGACGACGTCGATGGCGAGCTCGACGGCGGTTCCGCCTAGGGTTCCAGGCGGCGGATGTTCTCGAATGGAGTCAAGGCGACTGCGCGGTCGTGGAAAAGAGACGACACGGCGCTGCAGCTGGCTTAAGAAGGCAGGACGGGCGCTCACGAATTCAAGGCAAGGCGACGAATTTGGAAACGTATGCGGCATTCACGGGGCCGGCGTCCGAGCGACGCTTCGACACAGGAGGACGACGCTGAGCTGCGTCTGCTTCAAGGTGAGTTAGGCCGGCCTGCTGCTGATGCCTGCAGCCCAAGAAGGAAAAAAAGACGAGCGGACCAATGAAGAAAACTGGCCACGGGCCAAAACAAAATGCCACCTGGGCTTGAGCAAAGCGACCAGGTCTGAGTACCACTTCGGGCCAAGGAAAACAAGCCGAGGGCAAACAAATAAAAGCCTACGGCCAGAAATTAGGAAGTCTGGATGATAAAGATAAATACCCTTTTCTTTTTTATTTGAAACAGCTATTCAAAAGAGCTTTTGCAAATTAATTTGAATCCATTTCTTTCTTAGCAAAACACAATCATCACAAAAATAAATATGCTCCAGCATGAATGCAACATCATGTAGCTAGGCCTTATATTTGTTTTTAATTCATAAAAAAAAATTTATTATTATCTATATTGAAATGCTCACAAAATACATAAATAAATCAATTTAGCCTATTTTGAAAAGTGCAAAATTTGGGGTGTTACAATTCTACCCCCTTAAGATGAATCTCGCCCCGAGATTCGGAAGAGACTCGAACCACAAGAGAGAAACAGGAAAAGATCTTAATAATACTTTCCAACTTCACAACTTACATACCATACTTATCCAACAACTTATCCTACTGGTCACAAATTGAGAACAAAGATTCTACTGAAAAGATTGTTATTATTGATTGAAACATATCCATCTTTATTGCGAGCTCTATTATCCTACATCTCAAAGAGAAAAGGAAATTCGTCCGCATACACTCCTCATCTTTCCACACTGCTTCTTCCTCCTGTTTGGTTACTCCATTGAATCTTGCACACATTACGCATCTTTCCTCTAAGCATCTTTCGGTCATATGCTAAAATCTCGAAAGTGGATGAGCTGTATATGTCCGATCATTTGTTGCATTGACTTCTACCAAAGATGTGTGTCCTTCTATGTTGTTTGTTGAAATCATGTTGTTCACATTAGCACCCTTAGTGTGCACATCTGGTTACAAATTATCATCTTCCATAGATTGGAGTGGACCACCTTGATACTCTATTCTTTCCCCGATGGTGATGTTAGAAGCAATCGCGGCGTTGATTACCTTGGATCACTGCTTTGTGTGCACATAACCATCCATTACCAAGAACCACAGGGATATCCAAGGACTCTAAAACAATGAATGTTGCAGTGAATTCTCCCTTGTTTATGATAAGACCGACTTTTGGGCATACCCGACTGGCCGGTATTTCACCCAATCGGAGAATGAACTAGCAGTGGTCTTCTTGTCAGACACTTCATCATCTTATTCTCTTCTACCATCTTGGCGGAGATGAACGAGTGTGATGCACTGGGGTCAAACAGAGCAAACACTTGTACTAAGCCTACTTGTATATAACCACCCACTATCTTCATAGCCCCACGAATGTTGTTGCTATCCATATTGTTTATTTGTCCTTTAGTATAGTTTCGATTTGCATTGTATTTCCTTGAGCATGCTTCTTACGTGCTTTCCTTTTCCGCTTCCGACGTTGTGGATTCCGGGTTGGATCGAATGGTACTTGCTCTTCAAAACTGTTGTTGTGATCATGTTCATCTTCATTACTCGATAAACATCTCTCTCTAGTAGGAACACTATTTTCCTCCCATGTGTCGGGATGCCATCCTTCATCACCACCTCCATTTCTCGACATCTGGTAGTCAACAACAATGGCATGAGCAATGATAGCTCAAAATAGAGGGAAATCCAAGAGACGAACTCATAACTTCAAGGTAGATTGAAAGAAATAAACACATGAGATCAAGGCACTACCCCAGTTAAGATAAGATTGATCATGTGACACTAGAGTATACTAGTTGTCATAACCTTTTAAATATCTTAACCCTCACATAGACATTCCAATGACCATCATGACAAACTCATAGATATTCCAAAAAATTTATCAATCTTAATTAAGCAAAGACATCAAGTGGTCGATAATGACTTCTCAATGACTAATATTTCCAAGCAAAACACTGAAACTTATGAAACATCCTCCTTGCAACTACCATCACTTGGCTACCCCCCTTAAGAATATAGTTAGGGGAACCAAAAGACAGCTTGCATCTTCTTGTGATCTTCATAACTCCAAACTATAACAACTATTAGGATGATTCTTGCGCTCAGTGAAAAATATGTAGAAGTGTACTATTGTCTAGAATTTCCTCATGATTTTGATTGATCAAGGACGGAGGTATATGCCAAGGAAGATAGGATCCTCCAAAAGATAGATTAAGACAAACGGGAGATATGCAAAACCCAACTATTTACTTCATTAATAAACCTTATACCTTAGGCCTATAATCTAAATGACATTGTGGTCAAACACCACAAAATCATTACACTCATTACAAAGATCCGAATCAAACATTAATCATAAGCACAAAGCAACTAAGCACTTAAAGTTCACAAACCACACTCAACTTTTCGCTACTAACGTTTCACATTACAAAGGGGTCATAAGCTCCTATTCCCTAACCTCTATATGGTCGTTGATCCTTCTATGGACAAAAGTATCTGATATGCCTTTCTCCAGACTGATGATAATGAAAGCACCTTCTTTTATCTAGATCTCTTATGACATTAGGCTCTAGTGAATTGATGCTTGGTGTGCTCCTATCTTACTTCTTAACCTGTTTGACCCTTTCTCTTATTTTTGCTCCTCTAAGGTCTTCTCACAATGTTCCGTCTAATTAGATAGAAGGATAGAAAGATGGAGTCAACATTTTATAAAGAACAGTAATCTAGATTTTGCAAATATCAAGGTCACAAAGGAAGCAAGAAGTAAAAGGAAGCAAGAAGTAGGCAAAGGTAAGACAAGCTAATACGCCCAGTTCTAACCAAAGCTTTATGCGTCCTACAAATCGGCATTGCTTTGATACCAATTGTAATACCCGGTTTTAAGAACAAAACCAGATACACACCATATGTGAGCCCAGAAGTCAAATCTCACATATAGTCACAATTAAAGGAAATATCAAAACATAATGCTTAATAAATAACGAACTTAATATAAAAAGATAACCTCAAAGCGCGAACAACGGAAAGACACTCCGATCCCGGGATGTAGCCTCCACTCCACAGGGACAAACCGACCGGTTGATCACAAGCCCCGACTTCTCCAAAACTCTAGCACTTTCGGGCAATCTTCCCGGTTTGAGTGGGAAATTGCAAGGATGAGTCCATGTCGAACTCAAAGAAGAATAGTAAGGCAACATCTAACCCATAACCCATGATCATTATAACATAATAATGTAAAGCATAAACGATAAATTATGAGTTGTTAAACAAACATAGGTCATCATCTTTAATGCAAAGGTTCCAAGGCGCTCATGACCGTGAGCACGGCCGATATACCGCTTTTACTCAAGCAGCAGAGGTGTACACTTTCACCGTGAGCCGTGAATTGCCCTTTCGCCCGAGGTAGCGATCCCTTAACCCCCTCGCCAAGGAAAGTCGGCGGGGTTCACTATGAAGCCTTTCACAGTGGTCGCCTAACAAGTTAGGGCCGCTAGGTATCTTCCGTCGATCCGTGTGACACACCGCAGCGATCCACACGGCCCGCGGCAGTTCCGTGTGACACAACCCTCCACGGGGATCCCACAACCGTTTTACCCTAACGCCTTTTCGGTAACCTCTAACAAGCTAGAAAAGGTCCCCGGGTACTGAGCTAAAACCAGAGCCCATTGGCCCTCATAGTTGTATCTTGTTTTCCCGAGACGCTAATCGCGACAAGTCCACATGTTGCTAAACAATTCACATTTATAATTTAGTGCATAAACATTAATCAAGTCATATGATCATGGTTAAAAGCCAACATATCCCAAAACTATACTTGCCTTAATATCGCTCCTTCTTCAAGTGCAAAACTCCAAGTGATATCCTTCTTCACTTCCAAAGCTTCAAGACAAATCCTTCTTGATCACCAACGTATTCCGTGATCACCACGCCAAGCTCACCGCCTAATTGATCGATATAGCAACAACACGCATCCAAAGACAATCATGCGAAGCAAACAATCGAATTATATTAGAACAGTACACCAACATCAAGAAAACAAGATAAAAGGTTTATAAAATGAATCTACGCCTCACTACGATCACGCAAAATGCGAAGATCACTGAAATCGAGCTAGAACGTGAAAGATACGCCAATTTACAAGTTTGCAAGAATAAAATAATAAATTAAATATGATCACGAAATTTAAGAGTTCAAAACCTACTGAACAGTAGCGTAGACATCTAGGTTGCGAAATTACGAATCTAGCGCAACTTGAACGAAACTAAACGGATTTAAAATGAGCAATTTATAAACATTTGAATTTCAATGACAAAAATATGAATTACAGGAATCGAATTTCGTAATAAAATAAACATAATCTGATTTTGATTGGTGAAAAGACCATGATCAGATATTGGAGGAGCTTAGGTCTCTTTAGCAAAGTTTTGATGAAGGGGTATGTTTAATCTGGACCATAGATTCAAGGATGGATGGCTCAAGATACATGTGTATTTCTATTGTATTTTGTGATTTATTCTTGTAAAGGAAAACGGCCACAAATGAGTCATGATGCCATCAGGATGTCATCAAAGCTAAAAAAGATGTCATCGGCAAGCTAGCAGTCGGATGAATGAGATCAGCTAGGCAACCATGACGAAAAGGGTGGTTGCATCTGTTAAGCATGAAGCATCACGGTGTACAAATGAACTTGCTTAAAGGAGCCCTAGGTGCTCATTTTGATGAACAAAACAGACACACACGTTACTGGACTCCTCCAAGGATGTCGTCAAATATATATATGTCTCCGGCGAGTGGAGATGGCTACTGCATGCAGTACGCACGTCAAGAACATCAAGGCATAGACCGCCGGCCGTGAGGATCAAGGAGATCATGGAGAACTTACCAAGCATTCTCGAGTCATCTGTATACTGGGCACATCGAGGATCGATGCGCTGCTCGGTAAGACGGGCGGCCCCCAACTATGGCGTCGTTGAAACAGCTGGCCACCAAACAACGGCGATAGCGTCAAGGTAGCAGAGAGCAAGCAGGAGAGAAAGAGATGAACCGAGGCCTGCTTACCTTCCTACGAAGCGATCGGCGGCAGGAAAGCTAGGGTTTCTGGCTGCTCAGAACTCGATCGACACGATGCGGGATTGACGATTTGGACAAGGGAGACGACGCGGAGCTCGGCACGGGCCTTAGTGCGAAGCTGATGCGGTGGAAACGACGACGTCGATGGCGAGCTCGACGGCGGTTCCGCCTAGGGTTCCAGGCGGCGGATGTTCTCGAATGGAGTCAAGGCGACTGCGCGGTCGTGGAAAAGAGACGACACGGCGCTGCAGCTGGCTTAAGAAGGCAGGACGGGCGCTCACGAATTCAAGGCAAGGCGACGAATTTGGAAACGTATGCGGCATTCACGGGGCCGGCGTCCGAGCGACGCTTCGACACAGGAGGACGACGCTGAGCTGCGTCTGCTTCAAGGTGAGTTAGGCCGGCCTGCTGCTGATGCCTGCAGCCCAAGAAGGAAAAAGACGAGCGGACCAATGAAGAAAACTGGCCACGGGCCAAAACAAAATGCCACCTGGGCTTGAGCAAAGCGACCAGGTCTGCGTACCACTTCGGGCCAAGGAAAACAAGCCGAGGGCAAACAAATAAAAGCCTACGGCCAGAAATTAGGAAGTCTGGATGATAAAGATAAATACCCTTTTCTTTTTATTTGAAACAGCTATTCAAAAGAGCTTTTGCAAATTAATTTGAATCCATTTCTTTCTTAGCAAAACACAATCATCACAAAAATAAATATGCTCCAGCATGAATGCAACATCATGTAGCTAGGCCTTATATTTGTTTTTAATTCATAAAAAAATTTATTATTATCTATATTGAAATGCTCACAAAATACATAAATAAATCAATTTAGCCTATTTTGAAAAGTGCAAAATTTGGGGTGTTACAAAAGGGTTATACTCAAAAAGGAGGGGCGAGGATTTCTTTGATACTTACTCACCTGTTGCTAGAATGACCACTATTCGAACACTACTATCCTTGGCTACCTCATATGGTCTGATCATTCATCAAATGGATGTAAAGACAGCTTTTCTGTATGGAGAGTTGGATGAGGAGATTTACATGGATCAGCCTGATGGATTTGTAGTAAAAGGTGAAGAGCAAAAGGTGTGCAAGCTATTGAAATCTTTGTATGGCTTGAAACAAGCACCTAAACAATAGCATGAGAAGTTTGACATTACGTTAACTAGTGCCGGTTATGTTGTCAATGAAGCTGATAGGTGTGTGTATTATCGACATGGTGGGGGCGGATCTGTTATATTATGTTTATATGTTGATGATATTCTAATCTTTGGTTCCAACATTGATGTGATCAATGAAGTCAAGTCTTTCTTGTCTAAGAGTTTTGACATGATAGATCTAGGAGAGGCTGATGTAATTCTAAACATCAAGCTAATTAAGGAAGAGAGTGGGATTACATTGTCGCAATCTCACTATGTTGAGAAGGTCCTGAACCGTTTTGGTTTTATGGATAGAAAGCCTTCTCCAACACCTTATAATCCTAGTGTGACGTTGAGGAAAAATAAGAAGAATACTAGAGATCAATTGAGATACTCTCAGATAATTGGTTCACTCATGTATTTAGCTAGCGCAACTAGACCAGATATCTCTTTTGCTGTGAGCAAGTTGAGTAGGTATATGTCCAACCCGGGTGATGATCATTGGCATGTACTAGAGAGGGTCTTGTGCTATCTTAGAGGTACAATGAGTTATGGCATACACTATTCCGGGCACCCAGCTGTGCTAGAGGGATATAGTGATGCGAACTGGATATCTGATATTGATCAAATCTACGCTACTAGTGGGTATGTATTTACTCTTGGAGGTGGCGCAGTGTCATGGAGGTCTTGTAAACAGACTATTTTGACTAAATCAACCATGGAAGCAGAACTTACTGCTTTGGATACAGCATCTGCAGAGGCAGAGTGGCTGCGTGAGCTCTTGTCTGACTTGCCGGTGGTAGAGAAACCAGTACCGGCTATCCTTATGAACTGTGATAATCAAACAGTGATCATTAAAGTGAATAATGCTAAGGATAATGCGAAGTCAACAAGACACGTTAAAAGACGTTTGAAGACTGTCAGGAAGTTGAGAAACTCTGGAGTAATAACTGTGGCTTATGTCCAAACAGATAAAAACCTGGCAGATCCCTTTACTAAAGGGCTATCACGTAATGTGATAGAAATTGCATCGAGGGAGATGGGTATGAGACCCATATGAGTTTACAGTAGTAGTAACCCAACCTTTTTGATCGGAGATCCCGTGACTAAGGATCTGGGAAGAACAAGCTATTGGTAAACTGAGGAGAGTATATTTATAACCCTCTCTAAGTGAAGATGCAATAACTCTCAAATGCGTTGAGGCATTTGTATGGCGAGTTGGCTAATGCCTTAATATGTTCTATTGGCTTTGACAATCGAAGATGCGATCCTACGAGCATTCTTGAAAGAACATACCTATATGAGTTTGATGTTAAACGTCGCAGCCTATGAGACTTGGGTGGTCTCTAGTAAGCTCATGAAGAGACCAGGGGAGTATGACGTATATGCTCCACCCACGGGTAAGGCTCTTGGCGGCCGGTACTAATGTGGCTTTAAGTAAAGCATGTTCACACAAAACTTGCAATTCAAGGCGTAGTCCATTGTTCATGTTGTGAATAAGTGTAGCTTAAGGACCGGAGTTACTAGTGTGGCTTTAAGTAAAGCATGTTCGCACAAAACTTGCAATTCAAGGCGTAGTCCATTGTTCAAGTTGTGAATAAGTGTAGCTTAAGGACCTAGGCGAAGTTCAACTTCACGATCTCTGTAGAAATACTAGGTATATTAAACAAACAAGCGAGAATTGACAAAACTCTAAATGGGAATTTGAGATCCTGGTGGGGATTGTTGGAATTTAGATGGGCTTGACCCAATAACAAATTCGAAATTCCTAGAGAGATCTCAAAGGCCCATTCTATATTTGGTAATCTTGGCCTTCAAGTTGTAGAGTCCCGAATCGACTCGAGTAGAGAGTCCTAAACCGATCGTGATCGCGACACGATGTTCGGGATATATAAGCAACCTACCGGCCACGCCAAAATCAGATCAGATATCTCATATTGGTTTAGAGAAGTGTCCCTTGAATAAACAACCTCTCAACTCTAGAGAATTGAGATAGAGTTTTCGCCTCTTCTTGTTGTTGCGCCGCCATAGCTACTCCAGCCCGATTGCTTGCGTGCACTAGCAACCGGGCGAGTAGGTCTCTCAAAACCCTCGCCTTTGCGATCCTGCGCAGCGGGGAGAAGGCGAATAAGGTTTTTGGGAAGCGCCGCACGACGACGCTTCTCGATCTTCGTCACAGCTCGTCTTCCGGGAAGGACACGCGCGGAGGACCGCCCCAGCGCCATCTTCATCAACGGCTTCTTCAACTTCTTCCCAGAAGAAGCCGCCGGCGACGACAGCCTACAAAGAACTCCGGAGGACCTCGGCCGCTTTGGGAACCTCTTCATTACGTTGTCCTCAACGTCGGCCAGGTATTCTCAAGATCCAATCTATCGGTGTGCTAGTTGGGTTTACACTGTTGCTATGATCATGCTACGTGATATCATGATCCGTCCCCGCTAGTATATGCGATATACCGATCTGTCATGCTAGTATGCTTGACATGCTTTATCTAGTAGGTCTATTTGTCATGATTTATATTTTAGAATTAATCTAGAAATTGCCTAATATCCCAACAATCAAATAAAAACATGGCATGATCATGGCAACTAGTGTAGGCACAACTAGCACAACACAAACACCGAGATAGATTGAATAGATTGAACACGTTGGACAATAAGATTAAATTACAAATGTAATACCTATCGATGTAGAAGTACATGGTGGTGAAGATGCAAACAATGATCTCACGTCCTTGTAGATGATCCCGCGCGCGAGCCTTACGATGACGAGACGACGTGATGAGATTTGGGGAGCGATCACGCGAAGAGCGCTTCCCAAAAACCTTATTCGCCTTCTCGGTGCAGGATCGCAAAGACGACGGTTCCAGAGACCTGCTCGCCCGGCCGCCGGTGCACGCGAACGATCGGCCGAGACTTGGCAACGGCGGCAGCAAATGAGAAGAGGAAAATACTTTTTACTACTTTAGGATTTTCTAATTGAAACTCCCAATTGTAGTTGTTATGTTGTGTCTATTCCCGTGAGGCTTGGTACAATTATATAGGGAGGAGAACTCCCTACCTCTACATCAACTAGCAATATGGTACTAATTGATATTGCACCTCCCACCTTTACTCATGGGCTAAAACAATAAAGCCCATTAGGGAACACAAATATTGGGCCTTTGAGATTTATCGAATTTCTTCATATGAATTTTAGGGAACTATTCATATATAAATTTTAACAATCCCCACCGGATCTCAACCGCCCAAGTATAGATATTTTCCTTTATCTCACTCTTTGTTTTATATACTAGTGTTTCAGCAGAGACCGTTAAGTTGAACATCCACCTAGAGCTTCAAGTTACACTCATCCACAACTTGAACAATGGACTACGCCTTGAATTGCAAGTTTTGTGCGAATGAGTTTTACTCAAAGTCAAACTAGTACTTGGTCGCAAAAGTAGCCTTTCTCCGTGGGTGGAGCATATACGTCATACTCCTTAGTCTCTTCATGAGCTTACTAGAGATCACCCAAATCTCATAGGCTGCGATGTTTAACGGTCGAACTCATATAGGTATGCCCTTTCAAGAATGCTCGTAGGGACAAAGCATCTTTACTTATAAAGTCAATAGGACATATTAAGGCATTCTCGCCAACCTACCATACTGAGCCTCTTCACTCTTGAGAGTATTGCATCTTCATATAGAGAGGGTTTATTAGTTTACTCTCCTCGGTTTACCAATAGCTTGTTCTTCCTGTGTCCTTAGTCACGGGATCTCCGATCAAAAAGGTTGGGTTACTACTAATGAAAACTCATATGGGTCTCATACCCATCTCCCTAGATGCAATTTCTATCACATTACGTGATAGCCCTTTAGTAAAGGGATCTCGCGGGTTTTTTTATGCATGCGTATGTAGGATACGATTTATTACTCCGGAGTTTCTCAATTTTCTCGACAGTCTTCAAACGTCTTTTAACGTGTCTTGTTGACTTTGAATTATCCTTTGCACTATTCACTTTAGTGATCTTTGTTTGATTATCACAGTTCATAAGGATAGCGGTGACTGGTTTTTCAACCACCGGCAAGTCGACAAGAGCTCACGCGAGCCACTCGCCTCTGCAGATTCGTTTCTAAAGCAAGAAGTTCTCGCTTCCATGGTTGACTTAGTCAAAATAGTCCTGCTTTACAAGACCTCCATGACATTGCGCCACCTCCAAGAGTAAATACATACCCACTTGTGGCGTAGATTTGAGCAATATCGTAAATCTAGTTAAGCATCACTATATCCCTCTAGCACAACCTGGGTGCCCGTAATAGTGAATTCCATAGCTCATTGTACCTTTAAGATAGCACAAGACTCTTTCTAGTACATGCCAATGATCATCACCCGGGTTGGACATATACCTACTCAACTTGCTCACAAAGAAAAGAGATATATCTCGTCCAGTTGCATTCGCTAGATACATGAGTGAACCAACAATCTAAGAGTACTTGAGTTGATCTCTAGTACGCTTCTTATTCTTTTCGCAATGTCACACTAGGATCATAAGGTGTTGGAAAAGGCTTTCTATCCATAAAGCCAAAACGGCTCAGACCTTCTCAACATAGTGAGATTGTGATAAAGTAATCCCACTCTCTTCCTTAATAAGCTTAATGTTTAGAATTACATCAGCCTCTCCTAAATCTTTCATATCAAAATTCTTTGACAAGAAAGACTTGACCTCATTTATGACATTCATGTTTGTTCCAAAGATTAGAATATCATCAACATATAAGCATAATATAACAGATTAAGCCCCACCATGTCGATAATACACACACCTATCGCCTTCATTGACAACATAACCCGGCACTAGTTAACGTAGTGTCAAACTTCTCATGCCATTGTTTAGGTGCTTGTTTCAAGCCATACAAAGATTTTAATAACTTGCACACCTTTTGCTCTTCACCTTTTACTACAAATCCATCAGCCGATCCATATAAATCTCCTCATCCAACTCTCCATTAAGAAAAGCCTGTCTTTACACCCATTTGATGAATGATCGGACCATATGAGGCAGCCAAAGATAGTAGTGTTCGAATAGTGGTCATTCTAGCAACGGTGAGTAAGTATCAAAGAAATCTTCTCCTTCTTTTTGAGTGTAGCCTTTAGCCACAAGCCGAGCCTTGTACTTGTCAATAGTACCATTAGGTCTAAGCTTCTTCTTGAACACCCACTTACATCCAATTGGTTTATAACCGAATGGTAGATCGATAGCTCCCAAGTTCCATTAGAAAGAATCGAGTCCATCTCACTACGAACAGCTTCTTTCCAATCATCTATATCTAGAGATGCATATGCCTCTCGAGATAGAGGTGGGAGTATCATCCACAAGGTACACAATGAAATCATCACCAAAAAAGATTTTGCAATCCTTTGTCTCTTGTTCCTCACAGAACTTCATTGTCATCCTTCTCAAGTGGTTGCTCAAATGACTCAATAGGATATTCGATAGGTATAGTATCATCGGGGAGCTAATTCAAAGAGAAAATCTAACATTGCTACGCATATCTTTTAATGGAAATATATTCTCAAAAAATGTAGCATCACAAGATTCAAAGATAGTATCAACAAGCATATCGTAAACTTCAGATCTTACTACTAAAAATCGATAGGCAATCTTTGTTGTGAGCATATCCAAGAAAGATACAATCTACCGTCTTTGGTCCAAGCTTACGCTTCTTATTAATTGGAACATTGACTTTTGCCAAACATCCCCACGTGCAAGTATGAAAGTGATGGTTTCCTTCCAACCCATATCTCATATGGTGTTGTCTCTTTATTTTGTTTGAAATTCTATTCAGGACATGACTCGCAATCAATATAGCTTCCCCCACCATGCCTTAGATAAACCCGCAGTGTCTAACATGGCATTAACCAAGTCGGTCGGCAGGCGATTTTTTTCCTCTCGGCAACCCCGTTGGATTCAAGGGCGAATAGGGAGGTGTCCTCTCATGAATAATACCATGTTTTCGCACAAAACTCATCAAATGTTATAGAAAAATATTCACCACCACGATCTGACCTTAGACGTTTAATCTTTCTTTCTAGTTGATTTTCAACTTCAGCCTTAAAGATTTTAAAGTATTCTAATGCCTCATCTTTAGTTTTCAACAAGTAAATATAGCAATATCTAGAAGCATCATCAATTAACGTCATGAAATATCTCTTTCCACCTTTAGTCAACACACCATTCATCTCGCATAGATCGGAATGAATGAGCTCTAGAGGTGCCAAGTGTCTCTCCTCCATTTGCCTTGTGAGGCTTTCGAGGTTGCTTAGATTGCACACAACTATGCACTTAGAACCTTTGGCAATGGTGAAATCTGGAATTAATGAGCAAGCTAGATAAATGTGACATCAAACCAAAATTCACATGACATAAACGAGAATGCCAAACACTTGAATTATCATCAATTGTGCCACAAATATGATTCACCGACTTATTACAAAAATCGCCAAACTTAGGCGGAACAAGCCACCAAGGTCATAACCTTTACCAATAAACCGTCCATGCTTAGACATAACTATTTTATTGGACTCCATCACTACCAACCCATCTCTTAAAAGAAGGGAAACACTAACAAGGTTCTTGAGAATAGTAGGGACATCGCACGCGTTCTTCACCGCACAATTTTCCCCGAAGTAAACTTCAGATCTACCGTGCCAACACCACGAACGTAAGCATGTGACCCATTCCCCATTAGGACGTAAGAACCTTGTAGCTCTTTATATGAAGAAAATAAAGAGATGTCAGCACACACATGAATATTAGCACCTGTATCAACCCACCAACTTGGTGATTGAAATACCGATAGTACAAAGAGGAACATTCTTTGTACTCCTCATCAAGCATTGCTAATAGTCACGAGGTTGACATTCTTATTATTTCTATTGGAAAAGTGACTAAGCTGTCCACAAGTGAAGCAAAGCACCTCATCATTATTTTTCTTCTTCTCAAAGGTAGTTGTTAATTTAGCATTGGAAGATTTATTCCCTTTATTCTTGCCATGTGGGGGTTTTTTTCTCGCAAAAAATTAGTGCTAGAATGGCTCTTGTTCCCCTTACCAATATCAAGAGATGCTATCAGGGTTTACTGGACCGATATTTTTTGTCTCTTGTGTTTAAGAATTGTGCCGAAGCTCTTCCATGAAGAAGGCAATTTAGCAATATTGCATCCGGCTACAAACTCATCGGGTATGACATACTTAAGGAGTTCAAGTTCTCTTGCCATGTGTTGAACCTCATGCGCTTGCTTGACTATAGATTGGTTAGCAACCATCTTGTAGTCATAAAAGCTCTCCATAATGTACAACTCAGATGTACCAATGGTTGCATTCAGATGATCCCACAATACCTTCTCATCTTGGAAGTGCAAGTTTGCATCTTCTAAATGACTAGCAAGACTATTTAGGATTGTTCTTCTAAAGATAGTGTTGTCTCCCCGGAATCTTCTCTTATCTCTAGAGATATTTCCCGAGGTGATCCAACAAGTAATCCAGAATATTTTAGCCTCTAGCCGAGCATGGCCTTAACTTCGTCATCTCTTAAGATGTGTACTAGAAAACTTTTCTAGTCTCAAAGACGTCGATGAAAAATGATCATAGTTAAATCAAGAAAAAGCCTATAATAAGGTTTATTGTTGGGATATTAGGCAATTTCGGATTAATTCCAAAATATAAATCATGACAAATAGACCTAGTAGATAAAGCATGTCAAGCATACTAGCAAGATAGATCGGTATATCGCATATACTAGCGGGGACGGATCATGATATCACGTAGCATGATCATAGCAATAGGTGTAAACCCAACTAGCACACCGTGATAGATTGGATCTTGAGAATACCGGGCCGGGCGTTGAGGACAACGTAATGAAGAGGTTCAAAAACGACGCCGAGGTCCTCCTGTGTCGCTGTCATTTGTCGTCGATCGGCGGTACGCTCTTGAGGAAGTCGAAGAAGCCGTCGATGAAGACGTATTTGGGGACGGTCCTCCGCGTGTCCTTCCCGGAAGACGAGCCGTGATTTAAGATCAAGAGCGCCGCACGAAGAGCGCTTCCCAAAAACCTTATTCGCCTTCTCATTTGCAGGATCGCAAAGACGAGGGTTTGGAGACCTGCCGCCCGGTTGCAAGTGCACGCAAGCAATCGGGCTGGAGTAGCTACGGCGGCGCAACAACAAGAAGAGGCTTAAAACTCTATCTCAATTCTCTAGAGTAGAGAGGTTGTCTATTCAAGGGACACCTCTCTAAACCAATATGAGATATCTAATCTGATTTTGGCGTGGCCGGTAGGTTGCTTATATATCCCAAACATCGTGTCGCGATCACGATCGGTTTAGAACTCTCTACTCGTGAGTCGATTCAGGACTCTACAACTTGAAGGCCAAGATTACCAAAAATAGAATGGGCCTTTGAGATCTCTCTAGAAATTTCGAATTTGTTATTGGGCCAAGCCCATCTAAATTCCAACAATCCCCCACCGGATCTCAAATACCCATTTAGAGTTTTGCCAATTCTTCTTCTTTGCATTTTAATATACCTAGTATTTCTAAGCAGAGATCGTGAAGTTGAACTTCGCCTAGGTCCTTAAGCTACACTTATTCACAACTTGAACAATGGACTATGCCTTGAATTGCAAGTTTTGTGCGAACATGCTTTACTTAAAGCCACACTAGCACTGGTCCTTAAGCTACACTTATTCACAACTTGAACAATGGACTATGCCTTGAATTGCAAGTTTTGTGTGAACATGCTTTACTTAAAGCCACATTAGTACTGGCCGCCAAGTAGCCATACCCGTGGGTGGAGCATATACGTCATACTCCCCGATCTCTTCATGAGCTTACTAGAGACCACCCAAGTCTCATAGATCTGCGACGTTTAATGATCAAACTCATATAGGTATGTTCTTTCAAGAATGCTCGTAGGATCGCATCTTTCGCTTGTCAAAGCCAATAGAACATATTAAGGCATTAGCCAACCTGCCATACAAAGTGCCTCAACGCATTTGAGAGTTATTGCATCTTCACTTAGAGAGGGTTATAAATATACTCTCCTCGGTTTACCAATAGCTTGTTCTTCCCGGATCCTTAGTCACGGGATCTCCGATCAAAAAGGTTGGGTTACTACTATGTAAACTCATATGGGTCTCATACCCATCTCCTCGATGCAATTTCTATCACATTACGTGATAGCCCTTTAGTAAAGGGATCGCGGGTTTTTTTGTCATGCGTATATAAGATACGAGTTATTACTCAGGAGTTTCTCAACTTCCCGACGGTCTTCAAACGTCTTTTAACGTGTCTTGTTGACTTCGCATTATCCTTAGCACTACTCACTTTAGTGATCACTTTGTTTGATTATCACAGTTCATAAGGATAGCGATGCGGTTTCTCTACCACCGGCAAGGGACACAAGAGCTCATGCAGCCACTCGCCTCTAAGGAGATCTTTGTATCCAAAGCAAGTAAGTTTCGCTTCCATGGTTGATCTAGTAAAAATAGTCTGTTTTACAAGACCCTCCATGACACCGCGCCACCTCCAAGAGTAAATACATACCCACTAGTAGCGTAGATTTGATCAATATCGAAATCAGTTAAGCATCACTATATCCCTCTAGCACGGTTGGGTGCCCGGAATAGTGTATGCAATAACTCATTGTACCTCTAAGATAGCACAAGACCCTCTCTAGTACATGCCAATGATCATTACCCGGGTTGGACATGTACCTACTCAACTTGCTCACAAAGAAAAAGAGATATCTGATCTAGTTGCGCCAAACTAAATACATGAGTGAACCAATTATCTAAAAGTATCTCAATTGATATCTAGCATTTCTCTTATTCTTTCCACATTGTCACACTAGGATCATAAGGTGTTGGAGAAGGCTTTCTATCCATAAAACCAAATCGGTTCAGGACCTTCTCAACATAGTGAGATTGCAACAATGTAATCCCACTCTCTTCCTTAATTAGCTTGATATTTAGAATTACATCAGCCCTCTCCTAGATCTTTCATGTCAAAACTCTTAGACAAGAAAGACTTGACTTCATTGATCACATCAATGTTGAAACCAAAAATTAAAATATCATCAACATATAAGCATAATATAGATTTGCCCCCCACCATGTCGATAATACACACACCTATCGGCTTCATTGAACGACATAACCGGCACTAGTTAACGTAGTGTCAAACTTCTCATGCCATTGTTTATGTGCTTGTTTCAAGCCATACAAAGATTTCAATAGCTTGCACACCTTTTGCTCGCACCTTTTACTACAAATCCATCAGCCGATCCATGTAAATCTCCTCATCCAACTCTCCATACGAAAAAGTCTGTCTTTACATCCATTTGATGAATGATCGGACCATATGAGGCAGACCAAGGATAATAGTGTTCGAATAGTGGTCATTCTAGCAACAGGTGAGTAAGTATCAAAGAAATCCTCGCCCTCCTTTTGAGTATAATCCTTTGCCACAAGCCGAGCCTTGTACTTGTCAATAGTACCATCAGGTCTAAGCTTCTTCTTGAACACCCACTTACATTCAATTGATTTACAACCCGAATGGTAGATCGGATAGCTCCCAAGTTCCATTAGAAAGAATCGAGTCCATCTCACTATGAACGGCTTCTTTCCAATCATCTACATCACGGAGATGCATATGCCTCTCGATATAGAGGTGGGAGTATCATCCACAAGGTACACAATGAAATCATCACCAAAAGATTTTGCAATCCTTTGTCTCTTGTTCCTCACAGGAACTTCAATGTCATCCTTCTCAAGTGGTTGTTCAAATGACTCAAAAGGGTATTTGATAGATATAGTATCATCGGGAGCTAATTCAAGAGAAAATCTAACATTTCTACGCATATATTTCAAAGGAAATATATTCTCAAAAAATGTAGCATCACTAGATTCAAAAAATAGTATCTACGAGCATATCGTAAACTTCAGATCTTACTACTAAAAATCGATAGGCAATGCCATTTGTGAGCATATCCTTAAAAGATACAATCTACCGTCTTTGGTCCAAGCTTACGCTTCTTATTAATTGGAATATTGACTTTTCGCCAAGCATCCCCACGTGCGCAAGTATGAAAGTGATGGTTTCCTACCAACCCACATCTCATATGGCGCCCCACATCTCATATGGCGTTGTCTCTTTATTTACGTTTGGAACTCTATTCAGGACATGACTCGCAAATCAATATAGCTTCCCCCACCATGCCTTAGATAAACCCCGAAGTGTCTAACATGGCGTTAACCAAGTCGGTCACAGGCGGCGGTTTTTCCTCTCGGCAATTCCGTTGGATTCGGGCGAATGGAGAGGCGTCCTCTCGTGAATAATACCATGTTCGCACAAAACTCATCAAATATTATAGAAAAAATATTCACCACCACGATCGACCTTAGACATTTAATCTTTCTCTCTAGTTGATTTTCAACTTCAGCCTTAAAAGATTTTAAAGTAGTCTAATGCCTCATCTTTAGTTTTTAGCAAGTAAATATAGCAATATCTAGAAGCATCATCAATCAATGTCATGAAATATCTCTTTCCACCTTTAGTCAACATACCATTCATCTCGCATAGATCAGAATGTATGAGTTCTAGAGGTGCCAAGTGTCTCCTCCTCATTTGCCTTGTGAGGCTTTCGAGGTTGCTTAGATTGCACACAACTATGGCACTTAGAACCTTTGGCAATAGTGAAATCTGGAATTAACTTCGAGCTAGATAAATGTCAAACCAAAGTTCACATGACATAAACGAGAATGCCAAACACTTGAACTATCATTTATTGTGCCACAAATATGATTCATCGACTTATTGCATAAATCGCCAAACTTAGGCGGAACAAGCCGCCATAGTCGTAACCCTTACCAATAAATTGTCCATGCTTAGACATGACTACTTTATTGGACTCCATCACTACCTTAAACCCATCTCTTAAAAAGAAGGGAAACACTACCAAGGTTCTTGCGTATAGTAGGGACATGTTGCACGTTCTTCGGTTATGCGATTTTACACGAAGTAAACTTCAGTTCTACCGTGCCAACACCACGAACGTAAGCATGTGACCCATTCCCCATTAGGACGAGAAGAACCTTGTAACTCTTTATAAGAAGAAAACAAAGAGATGTCGGCACATACATGAATATTAGCACTGTATCAACCCACCAACTTGGTGATTGAAATACCGATAGTCTTTGTAGGAACACATTATTGTACTCTTCATCAGCATTGCTAATAGTCACGAGGTTGACATTCTTATTATTCTCACCAAAAAAGTGACCAAGTCGCCCATAAGTGAAGCAAGGCACCTCATCATTATTTTTCTTCTTCTCAAAGGTAGTTGCTAACTTGGCATTGGAAGATTTATTCCCTTTGTTCTTGCCATGTGGGTTTTCTTGCACAATATTAGTGCTAGAATGGCTCTTGTTCCCCTTCTCAATAGTATTCTTCACCCGAATCTTTTCCTCAACATCAAGAGTTGCTATCGGGTTTACAACCGATATTTTACGTCTCTTGTGTTTTTAGAATTGTGCCGAAGCTCTTTCATGAAGAAGGCAACCTAGCAATAATGCATCCGGCTACAAATTCATCGGGTATGACATACTTAAGGAGTTCAAGTTCTCTTGCCATGTGTTGAACCTCATGCGCTTGCTTGACTATAGATCGGTTAGCAACCATCTTGTAGTCATGAAAGCTCTCCATAATGTACAACTTCGGATGTACCAATGGTTGCATTCAGTTGATCCCACAATGCCCTCTCATCTTGAAGTGCAAGTTTGCATCTTCTAGATGACTAGCAAGACTTGTTTAGGATTGTTCTTCTAAAGATAGTGTTGTCTCCCTGGAATCTTCTCTTTTCTCTAGAGATATTTCCCCGAGGCGATCCAACAAGAACCCGTAACATCTTAGCTTCTAGCCGAGCATGGCCTTAACTTCGCCACCTCTTTATATGTGCACTAGAAAAGTTTTCTAGTCTCAAAGCACGTCAGTGAAAACAGCCATAGTTAAATCAAGAAAAAGCCTATTATTGGCAGAT
This sequence comes from Hyparrhenia diplandra, assembly GCA_015847255.1. Classification (NCBI taxonomy): domain Eukaryota; kingdom Viridiplantae; phylum Streptophyta; class Magnoliopsida; order Poales; family Poaceae; genus Hyparrhenia; species Hyparrhenia diplandra. Next base: position 296,454 of record JADLZK010011795.1, read on the forward strand.
CCCTTTACTAAAGGGCTATCACGTAATGTGATAGAAATTGCATCGAGGGAGATGGGTATGAGACCCATATGAGTTTACATAGTAGTAACCCACCCTTTTGATCGGAGATCCCGTGACTAAGGATCCGGGAAGAACAAGCTATTGGTAAACCGAGGAGAGTATATTTATAACCCTCTCTAAGTGAAGATGCAAGAACTCTCAAATGCGTTGAGGCAATGTATGGCAGGTTGGCTAATGCCTTAATATGTTCTATTGGCTTTGACAAGTTTAAGATGCGATCCTACGAGCATTCTTGAAAGAACATACCTATATGAGTTTGATCTGTTAAACGTCAGTAGTCTATGAGACTTGGGTGGTCTCTAGTAAGCTCATGAAGAGACCGGGGAGTATGACGTATATGCTCCACCCACGGGGTAAGGCTCTTGGCAAATCGGTACTAATGTGGCTTTAAGTAAAGCATGTTCACACAAAACTTGCAATTCAAGGCGTAGTCCATTGTTCAAGTTGTGAATAAGTGTAGCTTAAGGACAGGTACTTGTGTGGCTTTAAGTAAAGCATGTTGGCACAAAACTTGCAATTCAAGGCGTAGTCCATTGTTCAAGTTGTGAATAAGTGTAGCTTAAGGACCTAGGCAAAAGTTCAACTTCACATCTCTGCGAAATACTAGGTATATTAAATAGCAAATGAGAATTGGCAAAACTCTAAATGGGTATTTGAGATCCGGTGGGGATTGTTGGAATTTAGATGGGCTTGGCCCAATAACAAATTCGGAAATTCCTAGAGAGATCTCAAAGGCCCATTCTATATTTGGTAATCTTGGCCTTCAAGTTGTAGAGTCCCGAATCGACTCGAGTAGAGAGTCCTAAACCGATCGTGATCGCGACACGCGATGTTCGGGATATATAAGCAACCTACCGGCCACGCCAAAATCAGATCATATATCTCATATTGGTTTAGAGAGGTGTCCCTTGAATAGACAACCTCTCAACTCTAGAGAATTGAGATAGAGTTTTCTCCTCTTCTTGTTGTTGCGCCGCCGTAGCTACTCCAGCCTGATTGCTTGCGTGCACTAGCGACCGGGCGAGCAGGTCTCCGGAACCATCGTCTTTGCGATCTGCAAAGGGGAGAAAACGAATAAGGTTTTGGGAAGCGCTCTTGGCGACTGCTCCCAATCTTCATCACGGCTCGTCAACCAGGAGGGACACGTGGAGGACCGTCCCAGCGTCATCTTCATCGATAACTTCTTCGACTTCTTCAGCAGCCGCCGGTCGACGACAGCGACAAATGACTGGCGCACCTCGGCCCGCTCTCGGGAACCTCTCCATTACGTTGTCCTCAACGTCAGCCAGGTATTCTTGAGATCCAATCTATCTGGTGTGCTAGTTGTGCTTACATCTGATGCTATAATCTGTGATATGCTTCACATGCTTTATTTAGTAGATCAGTTAATCATGAATTATATTGTGGAATTAATCCGAAATTGCCTAATATCTCAACAGATGTTATATTTCAGGAAGCAGAAGAGAAAAGGAAAAAAGACGAGGAGCTTGAGAAACAAAAACAGCTTGAGGAAGAATCTGCCAAGAAGGATGCTGATTCAAAGCTTTCGAAGGTATTTGACAGGCTAGATACACTAGAGGTTGTCGTTAAGGAAATTGTGGATGACAAAAGGAAACTCTCTTCCCCTGATTCACGGACCAAAGAGGAGGTTGCGAAGAAAGATAAAGCATCTCCGGGCAAGGCTTCAGATTCGAAAAACATAGTCAGTTAGTGACAGCCAAGATTAAGGATATCAGCTGTGCTGCAAATGCTCCAGCAAATACTGCAAAACCGAACATTAAGGGGTTAAATCGTTCTATTTTTTTTTTTGTGTTTCTTAGAGCCATTACTGTTCTTGGCTTGGATTCGTTTGAGGCCCCTCCTTTCAACACAAGATGGGTGTTTAGCTATGTAGTCTTGTCCTGATGCTATAAGTGAATGTATAGGTGTAATTTCCACTTTGGAGTTTCCACACCTGTGATATGATGATGGGTCTTAGGGAAAAAAAATAGCGAGCTAACGTTTTGTACTACCTAGCAATTTTGATAGTTGAGGCTGTGATTGTGGATAATGAATACAAGAAATCTTTCTGCTTACTAAGGCTAGGGTATTGTGTGGTAAATGCAATTGTCTGGTTATGCAACTCGTGACATCAGAGACTCCAAATCAGACTATGAAAAAATACATTTCCTTTCACTGTATTCTTGCATTGTGAGTGCGTGTGTGTTGGAGGTGGGGGGTGAGGGAGCGCTTTTCCGTGGAAAAGCAAATATTCATCCTCTTTGTATCTCTTCCAAATTTGGAAGATGGATCGGCAAAGGTTGAGTATCTCTTAATGCCAGAGCAGTTGTTTATCGCAATCGATTGTCCTTGATGCGTTAACTGACTCAAAGAACACCGAACCAAATTCTAAAATATCATAGTAGTATCTAAAAATTATTTGCTAGCAACGTGATGAATACAACTAAGGCAAAACCACTATCATCACACAAGCGCAGCACCATATTTATATATCAGTCAAAAAAAAAAAAAAAAGTATTTATATATCAACAACGACACTGTAAAAAAGAAGAGCTTGAGCAGTTTGAACTATAATACTATATATATATTTAGATGAAACAAAGCTACATCATGGGTTCATTTCGAATATTCAACTACCTGAAAATACATATATATCGTCCCACTGCGCATCCATCCACACTGATGCGCGGGGCGCACACTACTAAAGAACCTTATCAGAAAAACGTGAGGTAAACATAAAACCGATCCTCCGCTCTGAACATAAAAAACAACATTATTCAGGCCGGAGGATTACTCTAGACCTGAGTGTCAACAACTTATGAAACAAAGATAATCTCCGTTCTTCTTTAGTATCCTGGCAAGTGTGATCATCCCTTCTGGCCCAGCTTCATTCCTCTATGTACAGTTAATTATCAGGTTAGCGTGCTAATTCGATCTGAAGATTGTGGCCACCATCAAATTCAGCCATGCATGTATCAGACGTCTGCCGGGAGGTTGAGGTCAGGGAGCACGAAGCCGTTGGGAGCATCCTGCTCAGCTGTACGCTGATGCTCAATTTGTGGCTTCTTCCCCTTGTTGTCCACGGAGATTACCTTGTTTAGTGTAACGGACTGATCGAGCCTTGTCTGCCAAAAGGTTAAACAAATCTGTCAGATACCATAGTCGCCAAGTACAGATAGATCGGAGGAGATGCATCATCAACTGCATATGAATGAATGAATATGAACAAAACATTCAGAACCAGGTAACAGACCAGCAAGCAGACAAAGAGGACTGCAACGACACGGGCGAAGACTGTCATTTCTCGTACTAATTAAACCGGTGTCCTCTGGCTAAAAGGGCCAACGAAACGAGGTGCCCCCATGATGAATGCATTAAGAATTAAACAACCTGAAGCAGGACATAACAGATCCAGGATGTCTGCCATTAGTGTTTGTACACATGCACGTCTCCCTGTCATTTAGCTGGAGTGGCCCAGTCGATCGGTTGGCCTAAGCCACTACTACAGCATAGAGGAGTGAAGGCGTGCGTGCGTACTGGCCAACCAAGAACCAACCCACCCAGCCGTCCCCGTCCTTCTTCAAGTTTCAAGCTGGGGCGGCAGCATCTCGTCGAAATCATGGAGCCAATCAGAAATCTGCGACACAGTACTACTACGTACAGATCAGGACACGTACGCGGGCGTGAGGGCGTTACAGAAGAGCCCACGGGGTTATCGTTTCCGTGCCGTGATCCAAGTCAGGCGGGCGAGCAGGTGCGTGTGGGGTGCCAGCCTCCCTGGCCTGCGGGGTTGGTGGATCAGCAACTTGGCGACGTTCTTTATTTGCAAAGATTCTAGGAGCGTACGTACGGGCACCAGAAGGAACCGAAGCGTGCGTGTACAGTCGTCGAACACCTCGCTGATGCGTCGGTTGCGGCCACATGTGGTGCAGCCCAAGTGCTCCCAACAGCATCTGTTTGGTCAGACTAGTTACGACCAGCGCCTCCCTCCTCCAGATGTGAAGTGTAGGCAGTTTGGTCACACTAGTTTATATCTGAGCTTATCACTTGCGATACAAGAGGGTATAGTAGCTTCACTTCACACTTCCTTTCGGAAAGCAAAATTCTACCACATGCAGGTGCAAGCTCCGTCTGACCAACTACTCACACGGAAAATCTTTTTGCATAGAAAAATAGAGGGCTGCTTAAAATCAACGGCCGGACGTTTGCCCAACGCCGGACGATCTATTATACATGGACCTAATCGAGAAACGAATCGGGCAGGATATCGGCATCTCTAGGCCACCACGCACGAGCTGGTGCTAGTGGTCGTGCCCTTGTTGGACAGCATGGCACGCACCCCTAATAAACCACTCATTTACTGGCAGCTATATGATGAGAAGGAACTTACCATGAACAGCAGTGGAGTGGCATCTCCGCTCTCCGGGACCTAACAGGCTCTATGTCGAAATGAGTCGCTGCAGGTGGGGTCTTCCACGTGGCCCCCACTCGCAGAGTGAGAGATTGTTTATTTGTCGCGTGCTAGTAGGCCAACCTGGGAATCCTAAGTCAAAAGGCAAGGAGATTGACGACATCCAAACGTTCGCTGCTAGAGGCTTATCAGCATCGCTATCCGTTGTAACGAGGACGACGGTTGTTGAGAGGGATGTGAAATGGAGCTCTGAGCCGACCGAACCAATTAGCCCACCGTACAACTTTCTTCTAGCAAATACGAATGAAGGCATTGCTTTTTAAAAAATATTTTAAGAACAAATAATGACAGGGACCAACCGCTTCATAGGGAGATTCTTCGCAACCTCTAATCTTAGCAGTTGCAGTTTATATAAAAAAAATAAAGTTTTAATGTTTTCAAAAAAAAAAAAAAAAAAGTTTTCATCACTTGTGCTTTAAGCTATTCCAACGTGGAAGCATGTAATATGTCCCAGCCTAAAGGCCCCATGAATTCGAAAGGGAAGGGTGTGTCACTGACCTCTAGCTTGCCGTTTTCTTGGGACAGCGCCGTGCAAGCCCTCTGCAACGCCTTCATCTCCTGGTTACACAAAAACATCCCACAAAATTCAGCCACAAAACCACGGACATATCCAAGGATCAAACATGCATGTTGCCGGATTTTGCATTTCTTCTCGTAATAAAGGATGAGATGTTGACCTTTCGGAGGGCATCGTTCTCCGCCGACAGCGACCGCACCATCTGCTGGATCTCCGGTAGCCTCTGCAAACAGCAAACCACAGCAAATTTGAGCCGGTTGTAGGAAAGAGATGCGACGAGGCTAGCAGTAGCTTTTTGTCTAAACACGAAGCATGCATGATCTTTTGGTCGCAGGACAGCAGGTGGATGATGATGAGGTGCGTGATCTTTTCGGGCAGGGCAGGCGGACCTTTGACACTTTTGTCCTCAGGATGCCATGCCACTTTCGCCTCCCTGCTGCCCATCCTCCCCTTCGAATGGCAGGCCGCGCCAGGGCTCCAGGGCTGTGCTAGTGCCAGCACCGCACCACGGCTTTATTCCAGCCTACGCTACGTACTACCACTAGGCACTCGAACAGGGACAGCCTTTCCACTACTACTACAACTGGAGGTGAGTGCTGACCGACCAGGCCATCCAAAGCCCGGCCGGCCTGTGCCGAACTGCTGATGCCCGGGAGGGAGATTGGGGTCGGCAGTAGTAGGTTGGTGAAAAAACGCATTCAAGGTTCAGTGACCAGAGCCAACCAAAGCAACAAGGTGCCCATGCTGCTCGCTCGCTTTTGTCCTGCGCCAGTGCCACGGCGAAGCACTGAAAGCCAGTAGGCCACCCGCTCGGTTTCCCCGTGACTACACTTGCTTCCTCTGTACTCGCGTGCTTTTGCTGTGGTGGCGAGACATTCTAGAGCAAGGACGGACTGAGGGAGCTGCTAGTAGAGCTTACCATCTTCTTTCGCGCCGCTGCTGCTGCTGTCCGGCCGGCCGAGGTGGTGGCACCGGGAGAATCGTCCGCCGTCCGGCGAGGCCACCCACCTGCAGGAGAAAAGCGCGCTGCAACTTGTTAGTTCAGATGCTGGTAGAGTAGCACTATTCCTACTCCTACTAGAGTGGCAGCCACGGGAACAAACAAACGCGGACCACTAGACCACTAGACTCAACTCAACACGGGACGCATGTTCTTTTTTTCGTCTCCTTTGATTCTTTTGAACCCCAGGTAGTCATGGACGTAGGACATCACCGGAGAAAAAGTCCAGTAGCCTAGCCACCCACTATACACCCAACTCAACTCTAACCATCTGATTGCATGCAATTCCTTCAGCAGATGCGAGCAGTGCAGCGGGCATCTCGATTAGGCAATCACATGAAGCACGTTATTACGGGCGAGATGAAGGCAGGAAGAAGCGTGGACATCAAAAGCACATGGACAAGTGACATGTCCTCGCTGTGCCGGCAGTCTCAGAGGCGCTTGCTGCCGGTGCGGTTGGGGTGTTGGTGGTTCAGCAGACTTCTCCAACTGATGGCAACTCGGGTATCCTCACGCCCGCCGGTGCCGCGGCCTTCGATGCTACAATACAGAGGAGTTAGAGGCGCCGATTTGCCTACCGTTGGAGACACCTCTCCTCCAGAGGCCGCAGATTGCGCCGCTCCGGGATGCCGGTACCTACCGACTGGCCGCGGCGTAAGCGCACGCGATTGCTGCCACGCCGCTGGTGGCGGATGCCACCAGCGTGCTCAGTCGTGCTCTTGAGGAAGCTAGGCATTGATGTCGAGGATGAGTTGATGGCGAGGGGACCAACTCAAGGCCGCCGACGCGCCGACTGGTCCGAACAAGAGAAGGAGCGTCTCCGCATCCTTTTGAATGGACGTTTCGATCTAATGACCATGGATCCGAACCTAGAGGGGCCGGAGGACGAGGTGTAGGTTAGAGCGTGTTCGCCTTTTAGTTGTAATTGTTTATTTGTAATCACAACCCGCGCGCGAAGTTGTTGTTAGGAGGGCCGTAACCACGTGTTACTGTCCCCCTTGTCTATTGTTTTTAAAAAAACTCTCTCCGCTTAATGAAAACGCCTTCGGCGTGGTCAAAAAAAAAAAAAAAAAAAAAAAAAAAAAAACAAGTGACATGTCGATTTCATCCCTCGTCCATCCATCACCACCTTATCCGTGCGTAATCACTCACTGAGCAGATGGCGAGTTTTTTTCCAAATTTTTTAGATTAGGAAAGTTTTGAAATTCCATATGGGGCCGTTATGCCACCTGGACACGTGTCACATCCGGACTGGACAGAGTGTTCTGCGTCCACCACCGGTCTTGCCTGCGTGGCAGCGTGTGTGGCGGCCACGGACGGACATGCGGCGCCCACGCCAATAGGCGACACACACGAGGCGCACGCGCCGCTTCCCCGTCGCCCACGCCCCGAACCACCAATCGCCGTGCCCGTGCGTGGCCCCTTTGGAGGCGAGGCCGGCAGGCCCGGTTTGACTGCGCTGCCCTCCACCACCACCGCAGAGGCAGCGAGACCGCGAGAGGGAGGGAGAGGGATAAGCCAGCAGTGGATAATGTCGATAATGCCCACGGGTTTTTAGGTTCCCCGGTTGGGGCACGAGGCGAGGACAGGTTTGGGGACGGGGACAGCGCAGCGGCGGACGCACACACGCAACGCAACGCAACGGCCCGTGTGGTGTGGTTGGAGTTGGAGTGGAAGTGGGAGCCGGCACGCACAGGCCAGGGGCGGATCTAGTTCAGGTGCATGGGGGTACAGCTGTACCCCCAAAATTTTGTAAAAATACTAAGTGTATATATCTATATCTAGCACACTTTATTAAATAACAATAATATTTCAAGCTCAAAATGCTCATCGAAGTGGGAAATAGTTTGTAGCCAGCCGTATACTAGTACTAGTACTATTTCTTTTATAGGCTGGGAGCCCAAATTGATTCAGTACACATGACACAAGTTTAAAAAAATTGACTCTTTTTTCCTTCCAAAGCATCATAATAGTAACAACCTTTATATACTCTTGGATAAATCATGGTGAATTGTATTTTAAATCTACTTTCCTGACAATTTTATTGTCATTCAATTGTATCATACCTTTAATGCGAATTACGTTATTTAGTTCCGTACCCCATGATTGAAATTCTAGATCCGCCGCTGGCACAGGCACCACCACCCACCCGTGTGAATTGCCGCCGCTACCCCCTCTCTCGCCCCTCCGCCGTCGGAGTCAACCCCGGTGAACAAGCACACGTAGGGCAGGCAGGCAGCGAATAAAATTCCGGGAATTGTCCACTGTCCGCTCTCTCCACCGAGTGGCAGCTAGCGCCACCGCACTACTCCTACTCGAGAGAAAAATCCAGCATCCACCCAGGTGCTACGGCTACTACGGGCGGACGCGAGAGATCCGTGAGGTATCCGACGACCACAGTGCGGGGGCGGCGTCTCCTTTACCGGACGGAAAAGCGGAGGAGGGTGGAGAGGGGGGGAAGGAAGGAAAAGCGATGTGTCATCGGGAAGGAAGTCATCCTCGTGCTGCTGACACGGAGACGGAGCAGGGGCAGTTTGGTCACTCCGTCCGTCCGTCGAGCCAGGCACGCACGACGAACAGCGAATCGGAAAGCAACCAACCGCCCACAACACCGCGGACGCGGGCGACCAAACCAACAGGAGACGGAGACGGACGGGGACGGGATGTCAGATGTGAGGTAGGCGCGTGCGCACGCACGTACCTTGCTGGGAGGCGGGGGCGCGGGCGCCGCCGCGAGCTGCTGCTGCTGGCACGCAACGGCGGCGGCCGGCGGGAACGCAGGTGGTGGCTCTGGCTGAGCGGAGCAGAAGGCGCCGTCCTCGCCGCCGCTGGTGGACGCGCCAGACCCGGACCCGGAGCCGGAGCCGGACCCGCCGCTGTAGTCGAGCGGCGACGCGGGGCTGCCGCGGGCGCCGCGCCGCGCCTTCTTCTTCTTCTTCACCTCCTCCTTCGCGTCCGCGGAGGAGGCCGACGGCGACTCGCGTCGGGACGACCGCGAGCGCTTCCCGCGCGCCACCGTCGGCCACGCCAGGTCCCGCGCGTCGTCGTCCTCCTCCTTGCCGCCGTCAAGTGGGGCGGGCTCGTGGTCGTGGTTGCGCCACGGCGGGGTCCAGCCGGCGAGGTCGGCGCCACGGAGAGAGCAGATGATGTCGGCGGCCGTCGCGACCACCGCGCAGGCGACGACCTCCCCCGTCGGCCGCAGTCATGGATGGCACCTGCTGCTGCCTAGCTCCCGGCGGGCGGGCGAGGTCCAAGGTGAACCACCCACCGCTGAACGGAAGGAAGGAAGCCGACGCGGAGTGGAGGCGTGCAGAGGTAGAGAGAGAGGAGAGGAGGATGTGGGTGGGAGCGGTGCGAATGAGAGGGGCGTGGAGAGAGACGAACGAAAGCCACGGCGTGGCGGTCCGGCGTCTCCCTTTTAAACGGCGGAATAAAAACCACGTAAAATAAATTAAAAAAAAACGAACCGGGCCCACCACCACCACCCTCCTCCCCTCCTCGCCGCCACCACCACCACCACCTGCAGCTACGCGCGCGCGCGGCGCCACGTCGTGTCCCAGCGACTCCGCACTAGCGTCACTTACACGCGGGCCCGAGTGCCCCGGCCCCACATGTCACTTACACGAGTGGAACAGCGCGTTGGTGTACGCGTCGCGGGAGGCCGACAGGCGACGCGGTGGAGCCTTTCCGCGCCTTCACGTACTGGACTGGGAGTCTGGGACTACGCTGTAGAGAGAGAAAAAATGATGCGGTGCTGGACGTCGGGTGGATTTGTGTTCTTCTATAACAAATCTGGTGAAGGTAACGACGATGAGTTCGATGACGAATCGGCGGCGCTTAAATTCATCATGTTTGCATGGGGAGTTTTATTTTTCAACGACGACGACGCCGACTCGCGGAGGTCGCGACCACCGGATCGGGTTCTTCTTCCTCCTCCACGTTTGCTCCTCCGCGATTCATCGTGTATGGCGTGGATGGTGGTCCCGGTCATGTAGAAAACTCAACCTTGAGGATCCATGCCGGCATGAAGACGAACCTTGCCTCCGGTGGAAGTAGCCGACGGCGCGAGGCGGCGACGCCGGCAATCGAAGAAGGATCGAGAAACGATAGAATTGCCTAGGGTCTTTGTTGGGACTTCTAGTTTGTTTAGGGAGCATTCTGTAAAATTCCAGATGTATTGTGTACTCTTTTAATAGAATGTTCCCACGTCGCAAAAAAAAAAGACCTGAGACCGCGGGTGGGGCCGTGGGTGTCAAGTGGTAGTAAGAGAGGGAGAGGGGTAGTTCGGTAAATGTGAGGCGTAGCACGCAAAGTAAAGTGGGAGTTGGGTGGGTGTGCTTGGAATGGACTGGACTGGAGAGGAGAGGAGAGGAGGTGGCTGCGGTCCGGGCTGTTGTGAAACGCTGCCGCCCGGTTAGGACCTTCCCTCTCCGTCTCTCATGATCACGTAGTAGATGAAAGTAGTAGAACGAGTAGACACAAGATAGGGAGACTATTCTTTATTCATCCGAATATTGGTTGATTACAATGGAGGATCTCCCACGTATATATAGTCCGAATAAGTCCTACAAGATGGAAATCGCCCACACAATAAACGGACTAGGATTAGGATTCCTCCTTCTCCTCTTTCTATATTTCAGCCAAGGCCGGAGAGTTTTGGTAAGAGCCCACATACAAACGGACTAGGATTAGGATTCATCCTTCTCCTTTCCTTCTAGGAAAGAGTCCGTGTGTTTTACAACACTCCCCCCTTGGGCGATTACCACGATATGCATATGCCTCGTCAAAAACTCCATCCCAAAAACAAAGTGGGAAAAAACGGTTCTTGGAGAAAAGAGTACATCGTGATTCGATTAATTGCATTGCACATGTTGTCTCATTAAAAACCTTGTGTGAGAAACCTTCAAGTAAAAACTCACGTAGGGAAAAAAGAGTACAACATTTAACCTTCTTGGTCATATATTCTTCAGGATACTCTATTCTTCGTGAATAGAAATTGATCTTCATAATCTATGCATAAACTTTAATGTTTTAGCAAATATGATCTTTATAATTCTAATGGTTTCAATTACCTTCAAGGTAAATTCAAGAAAATTGCTCCTCCTCACAAAGCCATCATTTGAATTTGACTCAAAAGTATGGCTTATAATTCTTCCATGAATTATATGGGTATAACAAAGAGCAATATGCTTCATGTAAAAAGAACAACTTGTTGTGCAAAACAAATAAATTTTATCCTTCAAGATAATAAATCCTTTCGAGAGGATTACGGGGAAAAAATAAGTTCATATTCAACATCTTCTAGATAGTGTATCAAACTTATACAAGCTTGAATACTTTATAGTTCTTCCTTAGTGGATTTTGAAATGGTATATTCTACAAATCTTCAAGATTTTTATAGTATCATTCAATAATAAATCCAGTCTTACATTTTGACATTTAGGGGATAATTTAAATACCAAAGTCACCATTATTCTTTCTATTTAACGTGTATACACTAAACTAGAACCTACAGGCGTCCCTCGTAGATTTTAGATTGATAGTATATAATATTTAGTTTACTACTAGTAAACACAACTTCTGGGTTTATAACTTCAAGTTACTCCTCTCATTTCAAAAATATCCGGCATATGCTCGCTTCAGGCTTCACAAGAGCATTAGTCAAACTATTGTATGACTTAGTGTGTGATACTATTCCCGCTTCAAGCTCCAAGGAATATTTTCTCTTAAGATCATTTTCCTTCTATGGAAATAATATTTGGCATTCAAAATATAGGCTTTCTCTCCCCTAATGCCAATATTAGATCATTAATAGCATACTTCAAAAAATATCCCCTATCATGGGCTTAATTCAAATTCATATATCTCCAACTACAAGTGGAGGCCCATTTATATATGCTATGATTAAATTTTATGGGAAATATTCACACACATATTTCAACATGGGGGTTATTATTCATTATGCAGCGAGCTAGAATACTTAAAGTGCACTTAAGAATGTTCAGCATTCCAAAAAATTTAGGGATGTTCTCCCCCTAATATGCACACAACATAGTTTAAAAAAAAACTATTTATCTAGCTTCCTAATTGTATAGCCAAAAACATTGATCCTTGTACTCATACATTAAAAAAAATGGATCATACACTTCAAATGTATTAAATATGCAACATTCAAATTCACATGGAATTTTCTTCTAGAATTTTCTAATTGCCTTTAATGTAAAAAATCCCTTGATGCCTTTTCTTCATAAATCCCAAATCATCATAATTGTGTTCTCCAATATCTTAGTTCCACAACTATTCATCCCATCAAATGGGTTAGTTTCCATTGAGCAAAATTTCAACTCACTCCCCCGATCTTAGGGTCGCTTTCGGTCCTAGATCAATCTATTGCTTATGCATACGATGCATCGAAAGCAAATCATTCCTTAGTTCAACAGAACCATATAGACATAGCATGCTAGCTAGCCAATTTGATTATGAGGGAAGCATAAAGATATAGCTACTAGCTACAACTATATTTTGCTATGCTAATATTCATGCAAGAGTGGAGATAGTTGCAGCTCAAATGAGATACACATGCAGGGTGTAATGTGGAATGTTAGTATTCAGTCTAACATAATAGATAACAACAAAATCTTGAGCTACGAGCTTACATGCAATTAGTGCAAGAGAGAAAGTTAACTCGGCCGGAAGGGGACTTTGGCTTAAACTTCAAGTCTCGATACATGCACTTAAAGATCGACTTAGGATGGCTATGCTTATATATTATCCACATCTTCTTATGCCTTTACCTAAAATTCCTCCCCCTTTTCATGCCATAATTACTTCAAGTAGCGATTTGCTTCGTGCTTTATCTATGAATAGTCACTTTTAATGCTTCATAGAATCCAATCATACTTCTAGTATTCATTGATTATGGCATGAAATTCACATATCCAATGTACTATTCAGTGTACAACAATAGACTTAGGGTAGGATACAACTTTTAGGTCATGGACTAAAATATTAAATACTTAGGATTTGGCTAAATCGATCCTTCCAAGATCAATTAATATGCCAGTTTAGTCCAATTATTCATGTGCTTTTTAGAAAATTCAGTTTCCCATCTACCTACATTGTAGTGATGCACAAAGAACTATAACCTTCTTGGTTATTCAAGGCTTCTTTGTGGATAAATGAATGCAAAATTTATTTTGATAGGCAATAGGCAATTGTTTATATGTGAAACATATAAATCTAATTTATTCCATGAGAAATTCGCACACATTACTTCAAGTAATAAGAATTGCAACTAAGAATATAAAGTATTTCATCTTAGCCTTCAAGCTAACAAATTAACCATTAACCACTTAATTCAACGGGAATTAAAACTTAATGCACCACCACTACTATTATCAATACTTCATATGAACTTCAAAAACAAACAATATATAAGCACATGATTTAAGTTCTTCTTGAAGAGAAACTTTATATCTTTCAAATAATATACATTCTCGCATGTCTTAACTTCTCGTACTTGACAAGCGGTAGCTTCATGCTTTATATTCAAGAGTTATGATATACCGTCACAAGCCTTCAAGGGGTGTAACATATATGAAAGCCATACATTCAAAATTATTGCAATTGATAATATCCTAGTTCATAAAGCTGTCTAAAAATTGCAACTCATTTTCCATTAGTAATTTCTAATGGTAAATTTAAATACTTCATGTATTACATTGCTCTTTGATATTCTATATACAAGAGATATTTCTTCAAGAATGTAGATTAATAAAATCTATTTACCATCTTGTCTTCTAGACATTTAATATAAAGCTTCGAGCTATTTTTAATAGAGCAAAGCATTAAGCATACAAGCTTCAAAATCGACTTTTAATGCAATATGATATTCTATAATCATAATTTGGGATTTTACTCATGCAATGAGTCCCACAATGTATTTGTTACTTCTATCGGCCATATACTCATTTCGTAGAGTAATTAAGAAATACCGAGTTTACTACACTTCAATGGTAGCAAAATATCCTACATGGATTAAATAATGACCATAACAAATAATTTATTATTCGAGTAACTTTAGGATATTTCTTCATGCATATTAACATAACTTGGATCATGTGCATATAAGTCTACTACATGTAAACGAGTAGCAAGGTGCAAAAGATAGTGGATGGTTACTCAAAATATTCTTAGAATCATCCTAGCATTTTTTGGGATTATGGTATGTGTAAATTTTCAGAATTTGTACCAAGCATTCATCAACCCAAAAAATCATATGCCGGGGAAAAACAAATATGAGCCTCTCAATGGTGATAAGTCTAAGGTCTGCTGGATTTAGAGAGCTCATAATTTAAACGGGCATAAAAGTATCAACATATGATGGCATACACACACGAGGCAATAAATAAATACTTAGGTCATGCAAATGACCTAGCATGGCAGAAGTGGTGGACAATGGTCCCCTGTAGGTGGGAGTTTAGTATTGAGAGCTTGCGAGCGCGTCTTCACATTCAAAATCGAATTTCTCGCCTACGAGCTATGAATTTATTTCAGCCAATATGGGTGGACGGAACGCCAACCTCTGCGTGCAGACAAAGGACGCGGATGATGCTAGCTGAATACGGGTCATCACACACGGATATTTTGCGGCATTCGGCCATCCGGTAGAAGCACAGGGGGCAACTTCGAGGCATGCGAGCCCGACGAGACCATATGGCGTCATAAAGCCACATCATGACTACCGAATACAAACCCGCAAGTACGTGCTTTGTATCCCTGCAAGGACACGATATTATTGGCTTCATGTACAAGTCCCATCATCCTTATATACAAGATTAAAAATTCCATGCATCGATCTAGTACTGCTTGTACATATAATTCTGATCTACTACGTGTAGTTAGTTCTGATTCCAAGTCTGTGGCATGGTTCTGACACAATCTTATCTCAAGCAACAATATCCCTTTGCGTTCTGGCGCACGAGCTACAGGCTGTTTGTTCCGCATCTCACCGCGGTTGCGTGGTCCGAATAATGACAGAGACCGAGGATCAGATTATGCTACTAGATGGCTGGTTGCATGCGTGCAGGCTGCATGTTCACCTGCACGCTCGTGCTTGAAATTGAGACAGGCAGACATGTTGTGCTTTCCCGTATATGTGTGCTTTCGCTATATCTTGCCGATGCATGCAGGCAATCGGATCAATATAAATTTGATTAACCACCGACGCAACGGCTGTAAACTCCTGGTTTTTCATTCGCCTTTTTGTGCAGTACGTGCAAGTACATACATGTTGCGTGGTCGCATGTCGCATACGGGCAGCAATCGCATGTTGCGCCGCGTAGTCGCGAGCACGCACGAGATCGGCCGGGCGAGGCCTGAACCCGGCAGCAGGGAAGTCAGGTACCGCTAGGGCTATCCCGACACGCTACACTATTGATCATAATAATGCCAAAAAAATCCGCTTCTTAATGGATATGCGGCTCTGCACCTGCTCCTACTCCGAAAACTTAGCAAGCAATTAGTCTTCGTGACCAAAAGATTAATAGAACAAAAATCACATCGGCAAGTGCTACTGACACCGTGACACGTTGGTCTGTGTAGTATTTAGCTTCATGCTTGGCGGTCGATCGATTGAATAGCTGTAACACCCTGCCCTCCAAAGCCGCACCGCACAGCCCTTCCGAGGGGCGCGCACGCGTACACATAGCACCTTGCTTACACTTTCGCCCTCGCTCGTGTAAAAGGGTTAACCTGAAGGTGATATGGCTGGATGGCAAAGGCTTATAAGTTGGCTCCACCCCTTGCTTAACCAGCAAGGTGGTACTAAACATGTGCACTTGCACTCATAGGCCCCTACCGGGCCACATCCAAATTGGGCCGGGTGTTACATACACCCCTCAAAGGACTCGACGCCCCTCGCCGAGCGCCAACTTAACGGGGACCTCCCTCTTGGCACGCGACCGACAGGCGCCCGTGGCCGGCACATGTGCCATGCCGCGCACTCCGCGAGCCTACACGCGCAATGAACCTCCATGTCCGCGCCTCGCCGGCCGCACGCGCCCGGGGCCGAAGGTCGGCTTTGATACCATTTGTAACACCCGCCCTCCAAAGCCGCACCGCACGCGCCCCTTCCGAGGGCGCGCACGTACACATAGCACCTTGCTTACACTTTCGCCCTCGCTTCGTAAAAGGGTTAACCTGAAGGTGATATGGCTGGATGGCAAAGGCTTATAAGTTGGCTCCACCCTTGCTTAACCAAAGAAGGTGGTACTAAACATGTGCACTCTGCACTCATAGGGCCCCCTTGGGCCACATCCAAATTGGGCCGGGTGTTACAATAGCAAAAACACAAACACTGCTATATACTTTGTGCGGTGCTAATTCAATCCAATAATTAATTACTTAATTATTCGTACCTTTATTCTTGAATTCGAGAAGAAGCGGAGGTCGCCGCAGATAGGACAGTTAGGCTAGGCCGTGGGGACCCGCCGGGCGTGACGATGAGTCGATGCAAAGGCAGATCGATGTGACGGAGGTAGCAGATCCGTTCCGCTAACAACGCCGGGGGTGTCGACGTAGTCGAAGTAGTTGTGGCGGACGCCCGCACGAACGCCGGTGCCGAAGATCGGCGGCGACTTCAACGACGATGTCGACGAAGAGCTTTTCGTGCCGATAACGTGTTGTGAAACGCGTCGCCGGCGGTTAGGACCTTCCCCTCTCCGTCTCTCATGATCACGTAGTAGATGAAAGTAGTAGAACGAGTAGACACAAGATAGGGAGACTATTCTTTATTCATCTGAATATTGGTTGATTACAATGGAGGATCTCCCACGTATATATAGTCCGAATAAGTCCTACGGTATGGAAATCGCCCACACAATAAACGGACTAGGGTTAGGATTCCTCCTTCTCCTCTTTCTATATTTCAGCCAAGGCCGGAGAGTTTTGGTAAGAGCCCACATACAAACGGACTAGGATTAGGATTCATCCTTCTCCTTTCCTTCTAGGAAAGAGTCCGTGTGTTTTACAACACGGGCTTCCGTGTGGCGGCCGATGGGCGTGCGCTCTCGCTATAAAAAGCGCTTTTGTTTGCGCGGTGGCCTGCTGGGGAAATTCGTAGATCCGCTTGGCGTCTTTGACGGGAAATAGGCTGGACCGCTGGTGTGTGTGTGCGACGAGGCGGCTTGCTGGACTTTGGAACCTCCACAGTTCTGTGGTGTCATCAATTGTCAATGTTGTAAAAATATTATGACTGGTGGCGCTGACGACATGCAAGGCAGCTTGGGAAACAAGACTAAATTCCGTTTCTCTAGTAGTACTATTAGCCAAATGAATGATGATATCTATAGATAATTAACATGTTTTGAAGCATTCCTGTGTATTTCAAAGTAAATTAAAAGTTTTTTATGTAATATTCATTTTTTGTGAAATAGTATTTATGTAATATTCAAGCTGGCCAGATGTTTTGTTATGAGAGAAACAATATTATATGTATCATGGCTGGTAAGCACAACTGAATATGGTGAATACTTCATTTCTTCAATTCAATAAGAATCATTCTAGTGCAATCGCAAACAAACGTTCTATTCAGCTTGATTCGCTTTTTTTTTTTTTTTTTTTTTTTTTTTTTTTTTTTTGACAAGGACAGAGTTTGATTCATTAAATTCAATGAAAAAACAAGGTTGCCCTTGCTGAGACCGGCTAATATCTACGAGAAATATGACGTTAGTACTATTTTCATGTCTCGTTGCCATCTCCTGACCCTAAAGTTTGGATGGGATAGAGATTCTTAGAAAATATTATCTTTTGCTACCTTCGTCTCGAAGTATATCTTGATGTATATAGTGATATATAGTAATAGTATGTACTTACAAATGTTCAGCCGTCTTGTTTCAATTTTTTTTCCAGCATCTTTACTCTCACTGAATATTATTGAATCAATCGCAATCAGCTAGCTTATAGATCAGACGAAACCACAGTAAACTCTCAGTACTATCTAAGCTTTAATATCTTGTTCGTTTTAACTTATCAGCTCGGCATACCAAACATGACATAATGTTTTGCTCTTACAGTGAAATAGCATCCGCCGGCTTATTAACGGTAAAAACCATCAGGTGAAGGACCTGTTTGTTTTAATGGATTGCTCGAATCTGGCGGGATCCCAACGGAACTGAACTACAAACTATCACGGATTCCCGACTTGATTAGTATATATTTTACTATTTTTTCTGAACCATATCCGTCGTATTTCCTGTTTGCTGCAACTTTCTTGGTCCACATCCACTAGACCACTAGTTTATTAGCACTCGTAGTAATATAATCCAGCTACAACAAGTTCACAATCGAATGAAAACGACAGCGACCAGCGAGCGAATGGCCCACACAGCCCCTGCGCCTGTGCTGTGCGGCATGGATTCTCTAACTTACTCAAGGCAAGTCACAGGTGACATACCCTATCCCTCGATGCCCTTCATTTCACATCCAACGGCTGAGAGAAGAAATCAACTTTCCTACCACAGATAGAAAAGCCCACCACCGATGATCTGGCCCAATGTTGCCGCCCACAGTGGCTGCCCGCGTGAATTTTTTCTAGCGGAATTTTTTTTTTGACGGAAAGGAAAGATTTTTTTTTTTAACCGTTTCATTGAACAAATCCAAAACTAGAAGATCTGTATTTTATTAGAAGTGCCTCCCAATTATGTAACATGTTAGACCGTCGACGTTTGTATTCGATTATGTAACATGTTAATAACATGTATATTTTAAATCGCCGACGTTCCGCTCGATTACGTAACGTGTTAACAACATTTATATTTTAGATCAACGTTTGTATTCGATTATGTAACATGTTAATAACAAGTATATTTTAAATCATCGACATTCCGTTCGATTATGTAACGTGTTAACAACATGTATATTTTAGATCGTTAAAGTTCGTGTTTGATTATATAACATGTTAATAACATGTCGTTGATGAATATAAGCGTAATTGAAATTCCCGGAGAGTTATACATTTGTGTATTGATAAGACCATTCACAATTTCTTGAAGCTCGATCTCCCCCCGGATGAACCATATAGCCAAGAGAAACCATGAACCAGAATAGAAGAGCTTGCCCCACCCATGAGTAAATATTTCATAGTAGCCTCATTAGACCGTAGATCTCTCTTGGTATATCCGGACAATAGGTAGGAACATAAACTGAAACATTCTGAGCTACAAAGATAGTTATTAAATCGTTAGCACCACATTAAAACATTCCCCTAGAGTGTTGATATTTTTTTATGTATATAACATCTTTTTAACCGAGTATGTCAATTAAAAATAGACCGTTTGAATTTGCTTTGCATTCATATGATTTATGAGCTGTTTTAGTAGGATACAATAATTATGCACATTCACGTAACAGAAAAGGAAAGGCAGAGAGCGAGAAAAGGTGTGGCAAGAAGACACATAGATAAATAAATAGTTAAATTAAAAAAACTATAAAAAAAGCAAAGAATCGGGTTTATTTAAGGTGAAGTAAATATGGTACCATCTAGAATTGCTCATTGAAAATACTTAAGTAAAAATCTCATTTAATTTTTGTTGAACTAGTGGTTCTCAACACGGGGTGGGTCTCCTCTCAAGCGGTGCCCCGAGGGAGGTTATCGCAAAATGGTGAAAACTAGTACTCAAAATGATCAACAGTAATGGTCCATAAATGCTATTCACCAACCCCCTCATAAGGGGAGGTCACCCCCTTATTTATAGTGTTACAATTGGCTAGGAATACAAGATTACAAATTTGCCCTCTAATATTCCTAGCATATTCCTTCCTCCTGGGCACGACGCAGGTCCCATGCGTACTTCTACTACTTGCGCCGCCTTCTTCCGGCTAAGTCCCCGCCGGTGGCTTGGGCCCTCTCCCCGGACCTCCGCCAATTGTTCCTCACGGGCCGTTGGAACTACGGGCGGAATCCGCCTCTCGGTGCTCCTCCCGGCGTTGATTACGGGGATCGGCGGAGGTGGTGACCTCCGCCACCGGGGCGCGCCATGGCAGGTGAAGTCGTCGACTGGGAAACCGCCCGGCGAAGGTGGTGACCTCCGCCCCCCTCGGTGGCGGAGGTCTCGTGTCGCGCGCCTTCTTCCCGAAAGTGACAAGGCGCCATCAGTTCAAAATTGTTAGTGTAGGCCATTGTACGGCGTATTCTCCGCTTAGGGACACCTCCGCCCAGCCTCGCTGGGATCTATGTCCCAACAATTTTTCTATGAAAAATACATAGTAAAACTCTCTTTTATTTCTCTATTTTCATATACAATAATTTTGTTCTCCTTTATACAATAATTTCACATAGTGGAGGCCCATTTGTGTATGCCCTATCATGGGCTTAAAACAATTCAAATTCATATATCTCCAACTACAAGTGGAGGCCCATTTGTGTATGCTATGAAATTTTATGGGAAATATTCACGAACATATTTCAACATGGGGGTTATTATTCATTATGCAAAGTGAGCTAGAATAAAGTGCAATTAAGAATGTTCGACATTCCTATAAATTTAGGGATGATCTTCCCCCGATATGCACAAAATATAGTTTAGAAAAACTATTTCATTCTCTAGCTTCTTTATTATTTAGCCTAAGAAAATGATCCAAGTACTCATACAAAAAATGGACCATATAATTCAAATGTATAAAATATGCAACATTCAAATTCACATGGAATTTTCTTCTAGAATTTTTCTAATTGCCATTAATGCAAAAATCCCTAGATGCCTTTTCTTCATAAATCCTAAATCATCATAATTGTGTTATCCACCAACTTAGTTTCACAACTATTCATCCCATCAAATGGGTTAGTCTTCATTGAGCAAAATTTGATAAACTCACTCCCCCGATCTTAGGTCGCTTGGCCCTAGACCAATATATTTCTTATGCATACAATGCATAAAAACAAATCATTCCATTAGTTCAACGAGAACCATATAGACATAGCATGCTAAGCTAGCCAATTTGATTATGAGGGGAGCGCTAAAAAAAATAGCTACTAGCTACAACTATAGCGATTATGCTAATATTCATGCAAGAGTGGAGATAGTTGCAGCTCAATGAGATACACATGCAGGTGTAATGTGGAATGTTAGTATTCATTCTAACACAATAGATAACAACAAAATGCAAAACTACAAGCTTACATGCAATTAGTGCAGTAGAGAAAGTTAACTCGGCGGAAGGGACGCGGGACGTAACTTCAAGTCCTAATACATGCACTTAAAGATTGATTTAGGATGGCTATGCCTATTAAATATATATTATCCACATTTTCTTATGCCTTTATCCAAAATTTCTCCCCCTTTTCATGCCATAACTAGCTCAAGTAGTAATTGCTTCAAGCATTATCTATGAATATCAATTCTAATGCATCCATAGAATCCAAATCATACTTCTAGTATTCAATGATTATGACATGAAAATCGCATATCCAATGTACTATTCAAGGTGTACACCATAGGACTCGGGGTAGAATATAATTTCTAGTTCTCAAGATAAAAAAATTAAATACTTAGGATTATATAATTTCTTGGCTAAATCGATCCTTCTAAGACCAGTTAATATGCCAGTATAGTCCAACTATTCATGTGCTTTTTAGGAAATTCAGTTTCCCATCTACCTACATGGTAGTGATGCACAAAGAACTATAACCTTCGTGGCTAATTAAGGCTTCTTTTTGCGGATAAAAATAATACAAAATTTATTTTGATAGGCAGTAGACAATTTGTTTATATGTGAAAACATATAAATCTAATTTATTCCATGAGTAGTTCACACATATTACTTCAAGTAAAAATTGCAACTAAGAATATTAAATGTTTCATATTAGTCTTCAAGCTAACAAATTAACCATTAACCACTTAATTCAACGGGAATTAAAAATTTAATGCACCACCACCACTACTATCAATACTTCAGGATATGAAATTCAAAGATAACAAATATATAAGCACATGATTCAAGTTCTTCTTCAAGAGAAACTTTATATGTTCCAAATAATATCCATTTTTGCATGTCGTAACTTCTAGAGTTGACAAGCGGTAGCTTCATGCTTTATATTGAATAGTTATGATATGTAGTCACACGCCTTCAAGCAAAGGTGTAACATATATGCAAGCCATATATTCAAAATTATTGCAATTGATAATATCCTGGTTTATAAAGCTGTCTAAAAATTCTAACTCAATTTTCATGAGTAGCTTCTTATGGTAAATTCAAATACTTCAAGTATTACATTGCTCTTTTGATATTCTATACATAAGAGATACTTCTTCAAGAATGTAGATTGATATAATCTTATTTACAATCTTGTCTTCTAGACATTTACAAAGCTTCAAGCTATTGTTTATAGAGCAGCGTTAAGCATTCAAGCTTCAAAATTTGACTTTCAATGCAATATGATAGTCTATAATCATAATTTGGGATTTTACTCATGCAATGAGTCCCACAATGCATTTGTTACTTCTATCGGCCATATACTCATTCTAGAGAGTAATTCAGAAATATATATACTCAGTTTACTACACTTCAATGGCAGTAAAATATCCTACATGGATTTAATAATGACCGTAACAAATTCTTTTACTTTCGAGTAATTTCAGTATATTGCTTTTTTTTTTCTTTAAAGGCATGCATATTAACATAACTCAAATCATGTGCATATAAGTTTACTACATGTAAACGAGTAGCAAGGTGCAAAAAGATAGTGGATGGTTATTCAATATATATATATATTCTTAGAAGCATCCTAGTATTTTTCAGGTTACGGTATATGCAAATTATTAGAATGTATACCAAGCATTCATTCATCCCAAAAAACATATGCTAGGAAAAACAAATATGAGTCTCTTAATGGTGATAAGTCTAAGGTTCTACAGGATTTAGAGAGCCCATATATCTTCTATTAAATAACAAAAATGATAAACAACAGATTTCATGTTGTACACAAGATCTTATATATGCGGTATATAAGAAATACAATGAATATGCACAAAACATAATGTCTAGAGTTAATTATTCAGAGAAAACTACTGTAAAAAACTGAAACTTTCAATAAGGGGTCATGCAAAACACCCTAACATAGAATTTCTAGAAAATATAGGATCTATTATGCAAGAATATACAAGATCATCCATAAAATCTACAGGATTTAATGGCTGGATAAAAATTTCAGATTAATACAGCCTTTCTTGCTTTTCTAGATTTATTTATCTCATTGGCCTAGTTTATACATGCACTGATTTTGGTCTGTCCTGTACCTCTGTAGTCCTGGTCCGTTAAGATCTTCTAGTCTTTTTGAAAAATAATCCAATTCAGTACAGATCAGCGGCCACGACGCCACGACATAGCTTGCGTTTTAACCAGTCAGGCAGGCCGTTCTCGGCGGCGTGCATGCTAGTTGGTAGTTGCTAGGGTACTCAATAGCCTGCAAGGCTGTGGTATAAAGATTGCCGAGAGTGCTATGGCGACAGCGGAGATGAGTAACACGTACGTGTAGGGCAAAGCCGCGTGCGTGCAGGCGATTTCGTTAACCACAGTAAGATTTCTAGGACTCTAGCCTTGATTCGGTCGGACGTGTCCAGGGCAGTGCTCAAACAACAAAACAAGCCAGAACGATTCTGACGTTCTTCTGGCGCTCTACAAGGCACCACGTAGCAGGAAGCTTCTATGCGTGCGGCTGACATCAAGGCGCCGGCATCGTGTGCGGCTCAGCCGCATATTGAATTGTTTTGATGATGCATACGGTCGATGCACATAGTTCTAGTCACGTGCTCATGCAGGAGCCGAGGTGATGTTGACCCTGCCGGCTACAGGCCAGGAGCAAAAGTGCAACAATGCATATGGCCATGATTTTTTTTAATATATAGTAACTCTAGATATAATCGTAAAGATACTACGATATGTACTTCATCTACGATCCTATATGCGTAGGATATATCGTTGACCAGCTCGATGGCGGGAACACAAGCAATCTACGAGATGTGATTATTTCGTACCTTTGTTCTTGATTTCAAGGAAAAACGAAGTCTGTCGGCGTGGGACAGTTCGGGGCTAGGCCGTGGGACCTGCCGGGCGTGACGATGAATCGATGCAAAGGCGATTTGTAGCAGGAGGTAGGTAGCAGATCCGTTCCGCTAACAACGCGGGGATGTCGACGTCGCCGGCGAAGTTGCGGCGAAGTAGTCGCGGCGAGGCGTTGGCACGAGCGTCGGTGCCGAAGATCGGCGACAGCTTCAACGGCGATGTCGACGAAGAGCTTGTCGCGGCCGATAACGTGTTGTGAAACATGTTGCCAGCGGTTAGGACCTTCCCCTCTCCGTCTCTCACAATCAACGTAGTAGATGGAAGTAGACACAAGTTGTAGGGAAACTATTCTTTATTCATCTGAATATTGGTGATTATAACATAGAGCTCCCACGTATATATAGTCCTGCCAAGGCCTAAGAGTTTTGGTAAGAGCCGACATACAAACGGACTAGGATTAGGATTCATCCTTCTCCTTTCCTTCTAGGATAGAGTCCGTGTGTTTTACAACAGTCGTGACATGCAAATGCTTCATATTCCGTCCTAGGCTCCTAGCTGGGCTGCACGTTAAGATTGATTCCTAGCATGCTTCGTATTCCTAGCAGTGCATGCCATGGGCCTTCGTATTCCTAGCTGGGTAGGCGGACAGGAAACGCAACACATACATGGATCCGGCCATCCAGGGTGGTGCACGTATCTAGGCCATGGTGGTCATTCTCAAAAAAAAAAAAAAAAAAAAAAAAAAAAAAATCTAGGCCATGGTGGTGCACACGTGGTAGAATTTGGAACCAGTTAACTAGTACTGCAATTTTACCTGGTGCCTGTGCACTCGGAAAGCCTAACGTGGCTTCGCCACTGAGTAGCAGTACTAGTACGCAGTACTACGCGGCTGCGTGTTGCCCTGTGGCGCTGCAGCTCAGGTCGGCACGACGCCGTCCCGGCTGCCCCCCGCAGCCGTTTGCCGTTTCGTCACGCGGCCCCTGGTGGCCACAGCAAGTCCCACGCAGGAAAACGCCGTGCCAACTCGTCGTTGCCCCATCAATCCTCCGTCATCCACCGCGCGCGCGCCCCCGTCTCGCTCCTCTCTCTAGCGGTCGCCGGTCGGCGTCGTCCCACCGGCGCATGCAGTCGGGCACGCCGTGCACTCGTGAATCTCGCAGTGCCTTTTTGCCGTTCTGCGCGTACTGTTGCTACTACCGCTCGTGTCGTGTGTGCCCGTGACGACGCGGCCGCCGCGATCGGATCGGGTGCCGTACGCCGCCCGTAGCCGGCCTTGGTTGGGCTCGCATTTGAGGCGGCGTCGGCGCGGCAGCTGGAGCGGTAAGATCTGACGTGGTGGTCCTCTGGCCGGCCGGGCTCTGTCTGACCTGGTCGTCACGGGACGGACGGGGAGGGGAGCGAGCTGCCTAGCCTAGCTCAGCAGGTCCTCTCCTCTCTCAGCGTCCTGCAGGTCAAGCCGCTCGCCGAGTTCCCGTGCTTACCGTCAGCACCGGTCCAGTTGCGACTGCGTTGCGTTGCGCTCCACACACGGGTTCAAAGTTCAACCACACAGAGGTTGCTACACACACATCAGCCATCCCAAAAAAACAAGGGGTTCTGTAATAACAAGACAAAAATGTTCCGTTCAAGAGTCGAGTCGACAAAACGCCCCCAAAACGTGTAGACATGTTGGTCAAAACTAGCTAGTTAGAATAATCTGCTTGAAAAAACTACTCCAGTTAGTTTTCAACAAGAACAAGAGAAAACAAAAAACACACAGGGAAGGGTGCTGTGGTCAAAGACGCACGGTGCAGTGTTTAGCCTCCCTACTGAACTTCTTTCGCCGGAGATGCATCGCGATGTTTGGTCTACATCGCGTTTAGCCTCCCTACTGAACTTCTTTCGCTGTCGCAGTACCGAGAGTTGGTTGGAGTGTCTTGGAGCCAGAAACCACGGCCAAAGTGGCACGTACCTCCCAGAACTAAAAATTAAAGTGACAACCCTGATAATAATAATGTTATCCTCTCTAGGCTCGATCGATAATCTTTTTTTTTTTTTTTTTTTTTTACTATACAGCCACAGCGAACTGAGATACGGATGATGCAAGGAGTTTTGATCTCGGTCTTGGACGACAAGTTGTACGATTTCCTTATGCAACCATAAAAAAAGGGAAATAAACGTTCATCGTCGACATTCTACATTGGTCTCGACCACTAGCGTCTTGACAACGGGCGTGGAATAACAGAAACTTATGCTGTGTACTAACTCTAATATTAATTATATTATATACTTTTGTCCTAATAAACATGCAAAGGTATGCTCTCGAAAAAAACCCCTACCTACCACATGGATCATCTGATCAAGATCTGACGTCGGAGCCTGATGCAGGGCAGGTAGAGCGACAGTAGCAGGGCGCGCCGACGGCGACGGAGATAGGAGACATGAGACATTCCTAAATCCAAGTACGGCGACTTAGTACCGGCGATTCGCCGAGCCGACCGACGACCTTCCCGTCCGTCCCGGGACATACCACCAGAACAAAGTGCAGTGCCAGGACAGGCAAGGAGAGGAGAGGATCAGTGAAGACCGGAGAAGCACAGGACGAGAAGGACGACGGACGGACGGCCCACTGCGTGGTGCCTTTGCACAGCAGCACAGTGCAGTGGTTCGTCGGCCTTGATGGAGGTGGTGGTCAGCCAGCCATCCGCCGGTGGGCCTCGCCGGAGATGCAGAACTGATGCGCATTGATTCCCGGGGAGGGAGGTGGCCGTCGGATGGATCGGACGTGGAAATAATGCCGGCTTGCACGACGACGATGGCCGTGGGGCACTCCCCTCGTGGTGAACCTGAACACTCTGCTGCGGCTGCTCGGGTCAGCAGGTCAGGCAAGTCAATAGTACTTTCAAGTGATCACCACACTGGGATAGCTGCTGGTTGCTTTCAAGTGCAAAACAAGTAATTTTAATTCAGTGTCGATCTCGCTCAAAAGAACTTCCTGTCCCTTGCATCATGCACTCAATTTACAAGAAGTTGTGAGTGGTGACACAGACGAGACGACGTGGACGTGGACTGGACAACACACGCTTGAACAAATGCAGGCGAGCCAGCAAATGCAAGATGCTCACCAGTCACCTAAGCCCTGCCTCGGTCCTACGCCTATGTGCCTCACTCACTCGGACTCGGTGTTGTTTCACGCAGGACGCAGGCACGCTGACAGGTCCAAAGTGTTGTGAAACTTGTCATCAGCGGTTAGGACCTTCCCCTCTCCGTCTCTCATGATCAACGTGTAGATGGAAGTAGAACAAGTAGACACGAGGTGTAGGGAGACTATTCTTTATTTATCTGAATATTCATTGATTACAATGGAGGATCTCCCACGTATATATAGTCCGGAATCTATTACCTAATAATAAAACACGAAAATTTCTGCCAATCTGCCTCTATTCTGTCCGCCGGTCCGTTAGTCCGCTCGGTTCCGATTCCTTATCCCGCTAGGTTCCGTTCCATGACTCAATCCATCGTATATACATATAGAAATCCGCGAGAGAGAAATTAAAGGGATCGGGCGCGATCGCCAGGTCGCGGCATCGGCGCATCGCCCTCGCGCCGGCCTCGCGCCGCGGCATCCTTGGTAGCATCGGCGCGTCGCCTGATCGCCCACCCCCCCCCTCCCCATCGCCTTTGCGGCATCGCTCAGTCGCGCCGCCATAGCTTGATCGCCGCATCGCCAAGACTGCCACTCGGTGATCCAATCCTGTATCTTGATCGCCAGCAGCTAGGACTGCCACTCTGCCAATGTCTAATCGCCATCGGGCATCATATATAGGGCATCAGCAACTTCTGCCTCTACTGGTTGCGCCGAGCCGGGAGCGGCTTGCAGGTTCACCTGTTCTGCCCAGGACATTGTAAGCATCCGCATCTGCAACTTTTGTTTTCCTTCATTCATCTATTTCTGCTTTCACTTTTTCTTTCTTTCAGTTCTTAGCTTCGTTCAAGTGAAGGAAAATAGGCTATTTTCTTTCGTCCAGCCCACTCAAGCCCGCTCGCAGTATTCTGTTCTTCTCCGTACAATGCATACGGCCACGCGGGCACTATGTCACCCTAAAAACGAAACGCGGCCGCAGAATCTAGAAAAACATCGCCGCCGTCGCTTGATTGAGCACCCCTAGCGACGCACGGCCAGCCGGGCGCCGGAGGAGGAGCCGCCGTCTCGGGTCGGAGCAGAGGAAGATGACATTAATTAGCGGCGTATGGCAATATGAGGCCCGGCGGATGGGCAGCGCGAGGCCAAGCACCTAAGCACCCTGGGGATTTGAAACCAAGTTGTGCATCCGTATCCAAGCATTGGCTAACATAATATTAAATAAAGAAATTAAATTTCTCTAATATTTTTTTTTCTATCTCTTCATAACTACTTCTATCCGTGCACAAGGATATAGTGGAGATGTTCAAAGAGTATAATGAACGAAAAAGTACTTCTGAACTAAAAATACTTCTATCATCCGCTGAAAAATACTTCTGAACAAAAAATACTTCTATCCGTGCACCCGTAGCAACACACGGGCATATTCCCTAGTAAGTCCTAGAGTATGGAAATCGCCCACACAATAAACGGACTAGGATTAGGATTCCTCCTTCTCCTCTTTCTATATTCCAGCCAAGGCCGGAGAGTTTTGGTAAGAGCCCACATACAAACGGACTAGGATTAGGATTCATCCTTCTCCTTTCCTTCTAGGAAAGAGTCCGTGTGTTTTACAACACTCCCCTTGGGCGATTACCACGATATCAAAAACTCCATCCGAAAACTCAGTGGGAAAAAACGGTTCTTGGAGAAAAGAGTACATCACATTCGTTAATTGCATTGCACATGTTGTCTCGTTAAAAACCTTGTGTGAGAAACCTTCTAGTAAAAACTCACATAGGGAAAAAAGAGTACAACATTTAACCTTCTTGGTCATATATTCTTCAGGATACTTTATTCTTCGTGAATAGAAATTGATCTTCATAATCTATGCATAAACTTTAATGTTTTAGCAAATATGATCTTTATAATTCTAATGGTTTCAATTACCTTCAAGGTAAATTCAGTAAAATTGCTCCCCCTCACAAAGCCATCATTTGAATTTGACTCAAAAGTATGGCTTATAATTCTTCCATGAATTATATGGGTATAACAAAGAGCAATATGCTTCATGCAAAAAGAACCACTTGTTGTGCAAAACAAATAAATTTTATCCTTCAAGATAATAAATCCTTTCAGAGGATTACAGAAAAATAAGTTCATATTCAACATCTTCTAGATAGTGTATCAAACTTATACAAGCTTGAATACTTTATAGTTCTTCCTTAGTGGATTTTGAAATGGTATATTCTACAAATCTTCAAGATTTTTATAGTATCACTCAATAATAAATCCAGTCTTACATTTTGGCATTTAGGGGATAATTTAAATACCAAAGTCACCATTATTCTTTCTATTGCATTTAGAGGATGATAGATTCATTGCTAGCATTACACTTTTCGAGTGTTTATATGATACCTTCATGGTGTTTAAGATTCCTCATTTTCTCTCTCGGGTCTATATTCACTTCAGGGGATGCATGATGTTTATTCAAGAATTGGATCGGTAAATCCTTCATAGATTAATTTCTTCAAGAATATACTTTAATTCTTAGTGAATTAATAATTCTCTTCTATGAGATACATACTCTCTTTGCATAAGGGATGAGTGATATACACAATAACGTTGAGTTATTCACTATAAAATCATTCAATGATTGTAATCCTTCTAGGACATGCTCTTCTTGAGACTTCAATATTCATTCATGAATATATATACCTTAGACTTTAATACTTAGTATGAGATTTCTACAAGTTACGATTTATATTCTTCGGGAATTATATGGATTTTTATAATCCACTTATTAACTGCATATTCGATATTCATTTGTTTCATTTGCCGGAGATATAGCGAGTAACATTCATTTTCTTCTTAATAGGAGATTCAACCTCAATTGCTTTCTTCATTGACCCGATATAATCGCTACAAGCGATTTTGCCATGGACTTTATTTTCCGGATCCGGGTTCTCACAAGAGAAACATTCGCAATTAAAGAGGTAGTGTTGTCGACAACTATTTTCTCTTCTCCCAATGCTCTCACAATGTGAGAATATTTTATCTCTGTCATTTTCCAAACAAGAGATGGTATATTGTTCTACATATCCAACACTAATGATGCGCGCTTAGTATGTTGGATTTCATCTTCATGATGATCCTCTTCATGAGGTGCTCAACCTTCTTCATGAGGCGTTCTCTTCATGAGAATGGAGGAGTTCCATTTCATTTCTATTTAACAAGTATATACTAAACTAGAACCCACAGGCGCCCCTGTAGATTTAGCTTGATAGTATACATAGTTTACTACTAGTAAACACAACTTCTAGTTTATAACTTCAAGTTACTCCTCTCATTTCTAAAATATCGGCATATGCTCCGCTTCATGCTTTCACAAGAGCATTAGTCAAACTATTAGTTGACTTAGTGCGTGATAGTATTCCTGCTTCAAGCTTCAAGAAAATTTTCTAGATCATTTTTCTTCTCTGGAAATAATATTTGGCATTCAAAATAGGCTTTCTCCCCTATTGTCAATATTAGATCTTTAATAGCATACTTCAATAGATATCCCCTATCATGGGCTTAAAACAATTCAAATTCATATATCTCCAACTACAAGTGGAGGCCCATTTATGTATGCTATGATTAGCTTTTATGGGAAATATTCACGCATATATTTAAACATGGGGGTTATTATTCATTATGCAAAGTGAGCTAGAATACTTAAAGTGCACTTAAGAATGTTCATCATTCCTATGAACTCGGAATGTTCTCCCCCTGGTATGCACAAAACATAGTTTAGAAAAACTATTTCATTCTCTAGCTTCTTTATTATTTAGCCTAATAAATTAATCCAAGTACTCATACAATTAAAAATATGGACCATATACTACGAAAATATAGATACATAACATACAAGTTCACATGAAATTTCTTCTAGAATTTTCTAATTGCTATTAATGCAAAAATCCCTTAATGCCTTTTTCTTCATAAATCCCAAATCATCATAATTGTGTTATCCACTATCTTAGTTCCACAATAATTCATCCCATCAAATGGGTTAGTCTCCATTGAGAAAAATTTCATAAACTCACTCCCCCGATCTTAGGTTGCTCGGTCCTAGATCAATCTATTGCTTATGCATGCAATGCATTAAAAGCAAAGCATTCATTTGTTCAACGGAAACCATATAGACATAGCACAAAGATAGCTACTAGCCACAATTATATTTTGCTATGCTAATATTCATGCAAGAGTGGAGATACTTGTAGCTCAATGAGATACATATGCGGTTGTAATGTGAAACGTTAGAATTCATTCTAACATAATAGATAACAACAAAATATAAAGCTACAAGCTTACTTGAAATTAGTGCAAGAGAGAAAGTTAACTCGGCCGGAAGGGACGCGAGAGCAAAACTTCAAGTCCTGATACATGCACTTTAAAATTGATTTAGGATGGCTATGCCTATTAAATATATATTATCCACATTTTCTTATGCCTTTATCCAAAAATTACTCCCCCTTTTCATGCCATAACTACCTCAAGTAGTAATTGCTTCAAGCATTATCTATGAATATCAATTCTAATGCATCCATAGAATCCAAATCATACTTCTAGTATTCAATGATTATGACATGAAAATCACATATCCAATGTACTATTCAAGTGTACACCATAGGACTCGGGGTAGAATATAATTTCTAGTTCTCAAGATAAAAAATTAAATACTTAGGATTATACAATTTCTTGGCTAAATCGATCCTTCTAAGACCAGTTAATATGCCAGTATAGTCCAACTATTCATGTGCTTTTAGGAAATTCAGTTTCTCATCTACCTACACTACATGGTAGTGATGCACAAAGAACTATAACCTTCGTGGCTAATTAAGGCTTCTTTGCGGATAAAAATAATACAAAATTTATTTTGATAGGCAATAGGCAATTTGTTTATATGTGAAAACATATAAATCTAATTTATTCCATGAGAAGTTCACACATATTACTTCAAGTAAAAATTGCAACTAAGAATAATAAATATTTCGTATTAGTCTTCAGGCTAACAAATTAACCATTGACCACATAATTCAACAGGAACTAAAAATTTAATGCACCACCACTACTTCTATCAATACTTCGGGATATGAAATTTAAAAAGATAACAAATATATAAGCACATGATTTAAGTTCTTCTTCAAGAGAAACTTTATATGTTCCAAATAATATACATTCTTGCATGTCGTAATTGACAAGAGGTAGCTTCATGCTTTTATATTCAATAGTTATAATATATAGTCACACGCCTTCAAGAAGTGTAACATATGCAAGCCATATATTCAAAATTATTGCAATCGATAATATCCACGGTTCATAAAAGTTGTCTAAAATTCTAACTCAATTTTCAATTTGAGTAATTTCTAATGGTAAATTCAAATACTTCATGTATTATATTGCTCTTTGATATTCTATACTCAAGAGATATTTCTTCTAGAATATAGTTTGATAAAATCTATTTACCATCTTGTCTTCTAGACATTTAATACAAAGCTTCAAGCTATTTTTTATAGAGCAAAGCGTTAGGCATACAAGCTTCAAAATCGACTTTCAATGCAATATGATATTCTATAATCATAATTTGGGATTTTACTCATGCAATGAGTTCCACAATGCATTTGTTACTTCTATCGGCCATGTACTCATTCAAAGAGTAATTCAGAAATATATATACCGAGTTTACTATACTTGAGTGGTAGCAAAATATCCTACATGGATTAAATAATGACCGTAACAAATAATTTACTATTCGAGAGTAACTCCAGGATATTGCTTCTTCTTTTAAGGCATGCATATTAACATAACTTGGATCATATGCATATAAGTTTACTACATGTAAACGAGTAGCAAGGTGCAAAAGAGATAGTGGATGGTTTCTCTAAATATTCTTAGGAGCATCCTAGCGTCTTTCAGGATTATGG
The DNA here is from genome assembly GCA_015847255.1 of Hyparrhenia diplandra. Classification (NCBI taxonomy): domain Eukaryota; kingdom Viridiplantae; phylum Streptophyta; class Magnoliopsida; order Poales; family Poaceae; genus Hyparrhenia; species Hyparrhenia diplandra. Next base: position 329,631 of record JADLZK010011795.1, read on the forward strand.
TATATTCAAATTTGCGAAATTAATACCAAACATTCATTCATCCCAAAATTTCTATGCTAGAAAAAAAATAAATATAAGGCTCACAGGAATGACATAATGTGCGATAAATAAATGCATTCAAAACGAGCATAAAATTGCGTGTAGCACACAAATTCAAAAATTCTCAACGATTTATTTGCCAAATAAATCAACTCCGTGAGGTATTATGCAAAGAGCAGACTTGCGCAGACTACTACGAACTTCCAAGCCGAAGACAAATAGACAATGGATCGTGAATACAAGCGGCTTCGAGCCAATATGCATGGCAATTGGCAATGACGGCCTACATCGATTCATTCATGGTTACATACACATTACTCATGATGCGGTTCGATGTACTGCAACGAGCTGGTAGTCATCAACATCCTGATCCGTGCTGCGGCTCATGATGTGAAAAAATGGCGACTGCGTGCACCATTGTGTACTAGATACACATGAATATCCAAGAGGGACATGATCTGGGTACTCTGTGAAGGGGTGATGCAAGCCCAATCAAATTGATGACTATCGTATATATATCATGACCACAACAAGTGCCGCATTCAGGCTATGTCATGGATGATAAACATGGCGATCATGCGTGATCGGCTTTATGTCACGAGTATGCATTCATGTTTGTTTTGTCATGCAGGTATACAGGTGCACGTCCATGTTTGTTGCGAGTGTGTTGGAGGCTGCATTTGAGCTGCGATGCTTGGGAGGGGATGAGATGTCGTTCAGCGACTTGCCGACATTCAGGCCGTGTTGGTCGAGGAGATGGCAGCGGCACTGCGTGTGCGTGTGCGACGGTGCGCTCGTGCAGCGAGCTACCGACTGTTTGCTGGTACTGGTTTCGCTGGTGTGCAATGAAAAGCTCCATGTACAGACGGTGCTTGTGCAGTGCAACAATATTGTACAAGATGCGTACATATAATCCAAGCTGCTAGCAAGGAGTCCACGAAAAAATGTCGTACGTTGTTGCCATGCTCCCTTTATTTAATCGTGGGATTAATCCTAGATTCACATAAAGTTCGGTCTCCATGCCGTTCAATCTAGGATTAGTCAGACTTCATGCTGGTGATTCACCCTATGCTCCGTCGGTCTTCCGAGCCGACAATTTTCTTTCCTTTTTTTTAATCCTCCCGTGCCCTGTGTGTGGAGTCCGTGCCAATTGGTCTTCGAGTCCAATTAGAATTGTTGCATGCGACGCTATCCATGATAGACGTACTAGATCTTGCTAAATACCTCAGATCATAATTTGGATGACACGGTTCTAATTATTAGTCTCCACCGTACACGCTTCCAATGCACATATACCAATGAGTGTGCATGTTTGTACACGCTATGTAGTATATTTATCTATATACTTCGTGTACATATCTGCATGCTATTCTAGTACGGTAAAATTGTCCAGCTCGATGGCCAAGACAAAACGCAATCTACAAGATATATTCATACCTTTGATTCTTCAATTCGGGCGAAGGCTGTCGCTTAGGACAGTTCGGCTAGGCCGTGGGGACCTGCCGGCGTGACGATGAGTCGATGTAGTGCAGATTTGTAGCAGGCGAGGTAGCAGATCCGTTCCGCTAACAACGTCGGGGATGTCGACGTCGTCGGAAGAAGTCGCGGCGAGGCGTCGCCACGAGCGTCGATGTAGAAGATCGGGCGACGGCTTCAATGACGATGTCGACGAAGAGCTTGTCGTATCGATAACGTGTTGTGAAACTTGTCATCAGCGGTTAGGGACCTTCCCCTCTCCGTCTCTCATGATCAACGTGTAGATGGAAGTAGAACAAGTAGACACGAGGTGTAGGAAGACTATTCTTTATTTATCTGAACTAGGAAATATGCCCGTGCGTTGCTACGGGTGAATAATACATTTTAAACTTCATAATTTTTTTATCTAGCAAGGCCTTATAAATTATTTGTACGATGTAGTGAAAAATTGTAAACCAGCTATCCAAAATATAGTAAACCTAGGTCCGTCACTGCGCTCTTGGTTGGTTTCGCCGGCATCTTCAAGGAGGCCAAGTTCTCCAGCAAGGTAGAGATATACGTAGCAGTTGCCCCAGGTTCCCGACCTTGCGGCCATGGAGACGATTATTCCACCCAGACCAAAGCGACCAGGCACCAGAGACCAGTCAGGCAGCCACCGTGAGGGAGCAAATCTCCGCCCAGAAAATGTCTGTCATCCAAGAACACGGATGTAAGTTCAGGACCGCCATGCGGCCATGCCCATCAGTTTGGTTAGATATTAGATATAATGTTAGAAACAGAGAGAGAGAGGTAGAGCATCTCCAACCGTTTCCAATATTTTCTTTCCAAAACTGATGTTTTCTAACTCAAGAGAATTGAGAGAAATAAATAAGTTCATCTTCAATAGTTTGCAAAAACGTAACTCCTGAAACATCATCCAGGTTATCATCGTCGTCATCTTCCTAAGAACAAGCATGGTGTTTTCCATGGCTGGCCGGCACTCCACGGCTGCCGCCGGCCACGCCCAGCACGCCAGCGCGTTTTGGGTACGGTAGGGTGGCTGAGGAGAAGGCACCGGCGGCAGCTAGAGCTAGCGAACGTACGCCAGGCTACTGCACGATGTAGCTGAGACGTGGACCTCGGCAGTCGACGAAGCACATGCACAGAGATGCAAGCCACACGAGTATACGACTCGGGCACGTTCACATACACCATCGTCAGTCTGGTCTCCTCTAGTCCTCAGTCGAAGAAGACACCGCGGGGATCCGACACACGGGGGAAGATCGATGCGCGGAGATGGATCGATGCGGAGTAGAGAGTACAGCTAGTCCTAGAATTTTTCAAGTAATAATTAGAGAGAGAACCAGGACCAGTTGGATGGTGGAGATCTGGATCAGGCGGCGGGGACGACGACGACGCAGCAGGCTGGGCGGACAAGCCCGTTCTCATTGCACTCGGCGCAGGTGCGGAACCCGCCGTCGCCCTTGAGGCTGTACCGTAGCTCCGTTTCCTGGCCTTCCTCTGCTCTGCGAGCGCAGCGATAGCGTTCCCCCAGGAGACCTTTGCGGGATCGAGGAAGCGAGCGCGGCGATGAAAAGAACCCGCGGGAGAGCTTCGCGGGAAGGACCAAAACGCGGCGAAACGTGGAGTATCGCGGTCGCACCGAAACATACTAAATATATACTGGAACAATATGGAATCCTTATCTTGGCGTGCCATATCCTTTCTCTCAGTTGCTGCACTTGTAAAGTCCAACCTGCTCACGCCTTGCATATATATACGGCAGAAATTTTGGCTGAGGACGATTCTACGGTCCGCAGGGTGGACGACGGAAATTTTCTCTCTTTATTAATAGGTATAGATAAACCATTGATGTCAATCCAATGGCTGAGGACGATTCTACGGTCCGCAGGGTGGACGACGGAAATTTTCTCTCTTTATTAATAGGTAGGTATAGATTTTAATTGATTACAATGGAGGGTCTCCCACGTATATATAGTCCGAATAAGTCCTAGAGTATGGAAATCGCCCACACAATAAACGGACTAAGATTAGGATTCCTCCTTCTCCTCTTTCTATATTCCAGCCAAGGCCGGAAAGTTTTGGTAAGAGCCCACATACTCAGGCATGATGCACGTAGCCCGCGTTGGGCATGCTGGTCGGTCCCATGGATCTCGCTGGTTTGACACTTTGACGTTGACGTCGCCGTGTCACCTGTCCTAGTGTTGCTGTGCCAACTTCGTCTTCTCAACGCGTTCGCCCCCTGCAATGCCACGCTATGAAAAAAAGGCTCAAAAGTTGCTGTGCTAATTAGAGATGATGGGTGGCAAAAAGTCAAACACACGCCAGCGCGTGGCGCTTAATAATATAACCATGAGAGCCAACAGAGAATCCCATCCTAAACACACACTGTGCGTATATATGCGGTCAATACGAGGGCACGTTTGTAGGAGTACATGCTGAAACTAGCCTGAAAGGCTACGCGTTCTGTCTATCTATCATCAGCCTTTTTGTTGTTTATAGCTAATCAAACACCTATCGGCTATATTAAAAAGAAAGCGCCTAGACTGAGTACAGAGTAGTAGAGAGCAACGACGACACCGGCTCTTTTAACTGTCAAGCAACAAAAACAACATCAATATAACCAAAACAACTAAACGCCGCTAATCTGCTAATAATGATAGCAGTGGCTTTGTTTTTTTTTTTTTTTTGAGATTACACAGTACAACGCAGACGCTCAACACGCACGCACACTCACCCCTATGAACACACGTACGCAAACCCTACCCCTATGAGCACCTTCGAAGGACTGAGCCGGCAAATCTTGAAATTCCGAAGTCACCACTGGCGCCTCGCTATCGACGGGAACGTCGCCTACCACTTAATGTATAGCGCCGGAAAATTCTGAAATAAATCTAGGATAAAGTGTCGCACCCAAGATTTGAACACTGGGTGGGAGCCCTCCTAACCAATGGCCTTTACCATTGAGCCATGAGCCCCTTGACAGCAGTGGCTTGGTTTGAAACTGTCATGTCAAAAAGTACAGTGCCGACCACATACATTTGCACTGCTAATGCTATCACTTGCATGATAAAAACATATACACACTCTGCTATGCTGTGCACGTCTGAAAGCAACAACGGCCGGCAGGCATATGGCTTCTGAATATCCGTTGATGTTGGGCGCAAAAACGACGGACCTTCCCTAGGGCGACGTGGGGCGGCCGTGCCTCCGGCGCCGGCGCCGAGCACCGACCCCAAGACTCTTCGGCTTTTTCTTCTCGTCTCCGGCGTCCGGGCGAGTCCGAAGCGGCGGCAGCGAGCGTATTCACGCGAGAGAGAAACGCGTTAGTATTGTGGCTTCCTGGCTTCTAGTTGGGCTTTTATGTTTGGCCTTCTAAAATAGCCCAGGTCCAGGATCACGGCAAGCAAAGGCCCAAATTCCCCACTAATTCAGCGGCGGGAGAAGTTGTTCAAGAAAATGAAGCTATGCGCATCGTAGCAACAAATTTACCACACGTTGTTTCTTATAAAGATAGTCAAGTCTTCTCTCTAACCGTCTTTCCCCTTCTACGTGAAAGAGGCGATTCGCAGGGCGACTCGTCTTTCCCTGTCGATCCGCCGACCCCCTCCTCCTCCGGCGCCCTTGCCGGGCGGCGGGGATGAGAGGGGTGCCCGGCTCCTGGCGGGTGGGCCTGTTAGCTTTTAGGCTTTAGGTCTAGAAGCTCTGTTGTCCCGCCGGCGTCTTCATCGCCGGTTAGGGTTAAGCTTCCGGGCGGCGATGGCGAGGGCGGCGTCGTCGTCTCCGCAGTGGAATAAGCTTCTCCGGCCCGACCGCTTTGCCGGCGTTTGCTCCGTCCGCCGGTAAGGGGTTAGTGAGAGTTTGTCACGAGAGTCTAGCGCGCCGCTGGTCCGCGTCGCATCCGGTGGCGTTGGCGGCGGAAGGTGGCGACGAGGGTCGGCTTGGCGGCGTTGGTCTCCGCCGCTTCGTCCTCCTTCCCGTTACGTGGGATGCTTTGTCTGGCGGGCTGCCCACGCTGGTGGTGCTTTCGCCCGGAGTTCGAAGGGCGGCGGCCGCTTCGCCAGCGAAAGAGATACGGCTTCGGCGGTGGCGGGTCGTTGGCTGTTCGCGGCATCTTGGTCGCGTGGTTCCTCTTCTCCGTGGAGCCCCGGTGTCAGTGGCCTGGGCGTCCCTTGGCGCGGTGGGCGGGCGATGCGGCGCGAAGACCGGGCGCTCTCTGCGGCCACATGCGACTTTGCATCTTGGTCCGCCGTGGCCTTGATTGTAATTTCCTTTCGGTTCAGGGGCTAGATGTAAAAGGGGTTGTATTGTCTCGCTTTTTAATGAAATCCCCTTTTTCCCAAAAAAAAAAAAAAAAAAAATACCACACGTTGATGATGCACAACGGGCCTGATTTTTGGGTTCCAAAACTTGCCCTACCAAATTCAGGGCAAGCCAAAATAAAGATATGCCGATTCTAGTTGCCAAATCCTTGACAAGAAATTTGTTGTTTGTGAGTGCCAAAGTTTTGGATGGGCAGATTTTGGCTTCAAACCAAATAATGACCAAAGTTTTGGAAGTGCCCTAGCTTTGGTTGGGCAAATTTTAGAGCCCAACCAGCAGAACTACAACAAGAAGATGGAAGTATCGGCCTTATCACGGAATTTAATCCGCATGTTCACATTGTAGCTGATCCGGCTTTTAGATTGCGAATTGAAAGATTTAATCCTAATGTTCAATCGTCATGAGTCATTCTAGTGTTTTTCATAATTTGTGTGATAATAGGGACGTGAATGCGATGCATTCTGAATAATGCTTCATTTTTTTGTTGGACTTCGCCCTAGCTTTATTTTTTTTCCTGGGTCCGTCATTGAAAGAACATATGCTTTACTTCTTCTTTTTTTTTTTTTTTTTTTTTTTGAGAATGACATATGCTTTACTTCTGGTATAAGATTCTCAATCAGTCAATCTCAAAGCCTGCTGGGACCTCTGAGTCCTAACCATCACTATCGGAGTTTCCAGTACATCCTGAACATAGCCTTTTTTTTTTTTTTTTTAAGGCGAACATCCTGAACATAGCCGATAAATGCTACCTCGCGCGTGTTGTCTTCGTACGGCCCACAGTTAGAGAAAAGGCCGTGTTGTTACATTTAAGTAGTGGCCCATGAATGCCTGAGTCCACGGATACGTTGTCATTCCTTTCTAGGCCCATTAACTCTTTTTTCCTGACAAAGTCCATGATTTCAGTTTTGGGCTTAACGGGATGTTTTTTTAGGTATATAGCACAAGTATATACCTTAAAAAAAAAAAAAAAAAAAAAAGCTCCTCCAATCGTGTATCACTCACTACCAACCCGGAACAAGTGTATATAAGTATAACCATGATTGCTTGGAAATAAAGAAAAACAGCCCGTAATCGTTCATAACTCCCGTCGCGAGAATCCAGCGAGGAAGACATGACATTTCGTTTGCAAACTACCCCGCACGATCATTGCAAAGATCACACAAAATAAAAAGATATCGATCGGCCACATGCATGTATATACGTAGTTTTTTTTTTTTTTGAGAATGATGTAAAGTACAACGCAGACGCTCACAACACGCACGCACACTTTTTTATGAACACACGCACGCAAAACCTACCCCTATGAACACCTCCGGCGACTGAGCACCGGCAGATCGAGATTCTCGGTCGCCATTTGGCGCCTCGCCGACGGGGCGTCGCATTACCACTTAATGCAACGCCGAAATCCGAAAAATCCCAAAAGGTGACGAGCAGGGATTTGAACCCGGTGGTAGCGTCCCATTTGGGACCGCCCTACCATTGGACTACAAGCCACCCGCATGTATATACGTAGTTGCGGCCAACAATCAGCGAATCATGGCGGGCCGCCCCTGTGGGCTGGGGTGGCTCGGGTGGGGCCTTGTTCGATTGGATACGGATAGTACTATAGTAGCGATCATGCGCGCGAATCGCTTGTAGTCCAATGGTAGGGACGGTCCGGTGGGGACGCTACCCATCGGGGTTCAAACCCGGGTGCTCGCACCTTTTTTCTCGATTTTCCCAGATTTTTCCGGGCGTTATGCATTAAGTGGTGTTTACATTCCCTCGACGACGAGGCGCCACAAGTGACTTCGAGAATCTCTAGATCTGGCTGGCTGTCCGGTCCTTCGGAGGTGGCGCCTACACAGTGACTTCGAGAATCTCTAGATCCGCCGGCCGGCCCAGCCCTTCGGAGGTGCTCATAGGGGTAGGGTTTGCGTGCGTGTGTTCATAAGGGTGAGTGTGCGTGCGTGTTGTGAGCGTTTGCGTTGTACTTGTGTCATTCAAAAAAAAAAAGTAGTATTAGTGTGCAGTACTACGCGGCTGTGTGTTGCCCTGTGACGCTGCAGCTCAGGTCGGCACGACGCCGTCACGGCGGCCCCGCAGCCGTTTGCCGTTTCGTCACGCGGCCCCTGGTGGCCACAGCAAGTCCGACGCAGGAAAACGCCGTGCCAACTCGTCATTGCCTCATCAATCCTCTGTCATCCAGCGCGCGCGGGGCTGACTCCTCGATCTCTCTAGCAGTCGCCGGTCGGCGTCGTCCGACCGGCGCAGTCCGGCACGCCGTGCACTCGTGAATCTCGCAGTGCCTTTTGCCGTTCTGCGCGTACTGTTGCTACCGCTCGTGTCGCGTGTGCCCGTGACGACGCGGCCGCCGCGCGCGATCGGATCGGTGCCGTATGCCGCCCGTAGCCGGCCTTGGTTGGGCTCGCATTTGAGGCGGCGTCGGCGCGGCAGCTGGAGCGGTAAGATCTGACGTGGTGGTCCTCTGGCCGGCCGGGCGCTGTCTGACCTGGTCGTCACGGGACGGACGGGAGCGAGCTGCCTAGCGCTCAGCAGCTCCTCTCCTCTCTCAGCGTCCTGCAGGTCAAGCCGCTCGTCGCCGTGCTTACCGTCAGCGCCGCGCCGGTCCAGTTGCGACTGCGTTTGCGTTGCGCTCCACGGCCGGGTTCAAGTTCAACCAAACAGAGGTTGCTACACACACATCATTCAGACATCCCCGGAACAAGGGGTTCTGTAATAACAAGACAAATGTTCCGTTCAAGAGTCAAGTCGACAAAACGCCCCCCAAAACGTGTAGACATGTTGGTCAAAACTAGCTAGTTAGAATAATCTGCTTGAAAAACTACTCCAGTTAGTTTTCAACAAGAACAAGAGAAAACAAAAACACACAGGGAAGGGTGCTGTGGTCAAAGACGCACGGTGCAGTGCAGCATCGTTTAGCCTCCCTACTGAACTTCTTTCGCTGTCGCAGTACCGAGAGTTGGTTGGAGTGTCTTGGAGCCAGAAACCACGGCCAAAGTGGCACGTACCTCCCAGAACTAAAAATTAAATTGACAACCCTGATAATAATAATGTTATCCTCTCTAGTCTCGATCGATAACCTTTTTTTACTACAGCCACAGCGAACTGAGATACGGATGATGCAAGGAGTTTTGATCTCGGTCTTGGACGACAAGTTGTACGATTTCCTTATGCGACCATAAAAAAGGGAAATAAACGTTCATTGTCGACATTGTACATTGGTCTCGACCACTAGCGTCTTGACAACGGGCGTGGAATAACAGAAACTTATGCTGTGTACTAACTCTAATATTAATTATATTATATACTTTTGTCCTAATAAACATGCAAAGGTATGCTCTCGAAAAAAAACCCCTACCTACCACATGGATCATCTGATCAAGATCTGACGTCCGAGCCTGATGCAGGGCAGGTAGAGCGACAGTAGCAGGGCGCGCCGACGGCGACGGAGAAGGCAGCCATTCTTTTTTTTTTTTTTTTTTTTTTTTTTTTTGCGATGCCTCTCATCACTTGTGTACAAACAGTCCCACTGATACACGAGACTTGGAAGTCGCGTCCTTTAAAAGGCAACGAAGCTCGTCGCAATATTCGTTGAACGTCCGTACGCGGAGAGGCAGGCCCGGAAATAATCCAGGCAAGGCTACTGTGCGAAACTGCACAGTAACCGGGTGAGGCACGCGAGCTGCGATTCCCAGGAATCGAACTCGCGCCCGGCCGCTCGTTCACCTACGAGCAGACCAACTGAGCTATTGCTCGTCCTCGAAGGCAGCCATTCCGAAATTCAAGTACGGCGACGTAGTACCGGCGATTCGCCGAGCCGACCGACGACCTTCCCGTCCGTCCCGGGACACACCACCAGAACAAAGTGCAGTGCCAGGACAGGCGAGGAGAGGAGATGATCAGTGAAGACTGGAGAAGCACAGGACGAGGACGACGGACGGACGGCCCACTGCGTGGTGCCTTTGCACAGCAGCACAGTGCAGTGGTTCGTCGGCCTTGATGGAGGTGGTGGTCAGCCAGCCATCCGCCGGTGGGCCTCGCCGGAGATGCAGAACTGATGCGCATTGATTCCCGGGGGAGGGTAGGTAGCCGTCGGATGGATCGGACGTGGAAATAATGCCGGCTTGCACGACGACGATGGCCATGGGGCACTGGGGCACTCCCCTCGACCCTCGTGGTGAACCTGAACACTCTCTGCTGCTGCTCAGGTCAGCACGTCAGGCAAGTTAATAGTAGTACTAGTACGTCAAAACAAGTGATCACCACACTGGGCTAGCTGCTGGTTGCTTTCAAGTGCAAAACAAGTAATTTTAATTGAGTGTCGATCTCGCTCAAAAGAACTTCCTGTCCCTTGCATCATGCACTGAAGTTTACAATAAGTTGTGAGTGGTGACACAGACGAGACGAGACGACGTGGACGTGGACTGGACAACACACGCACACGTTTGAACAAATGCACGACGATGTGGCCAGCCGGCAAATGCAAGATGCTCACCAGTCACCTAAGCCCTGCCTCAGTCCTACGCCTATGTGCCTCACTCCACTCAGGACGCAGCTGACAGGTCCAAAGGAGAGACCTGCAGAAATGCCAATGGCCGCCGAGCAAGAAGCCAAGATAAACGTACATGTACCGCTACCAAACAAACCAAACCCTTCGAAAAGTTACAAAACACCACCGTACGACGACCTCGCAGTCGGCCTCGTCTCATACCGTCCTTTTCCGTAACCCACCGCACATGGCCGCTCACTGCCAAGCGGGCCCCGCGGTGCCAGTCTTGCTCCCCATCTCACCGTGCGCCCCGAATAAGAAACGCCGAGCGGCAGCTCAACAGTTCTTCTGCACACACAGCGTCGGCCATACCACAGTGCTCGCATTTCGCATCAAGAAAAAGAGAGTAGCTAGCTCTGTCTCGCTCGCTCGCTCGTGGCCGGCCTTGTTGCGTGCCCAATTGCAGGAAAGCCACAAACTCTCGTGTTCCAGCGGCGGCAGGATCTCCTCCCTCCTCCTCTGGCGAATCCACCAGTAAACAAACTAGCGAGAGAGGGCAGCTCGTTTGGCTCTTTAACCGAGGAAGGAGGCGAGGAGCGTGAGGGAGGGACGGAGGCGGCGGTGTACGGAGCAGCAGCATGAGGCGGCCGCCGCCACCTCCATTACCGTCCCTGTGCTCCGCCGTCTTGGCTCTGCTACTGCTGCTGCTGGCGTCGTGCTCGTCCCCGGCAAATGCGAGGGCAGCGCCTGTCGCCAGGCACGTTCGCGCCGCCGACGCCGCGGCTGCCGGCGGCGCCAATGGGACGGCCTCCGTTGCTCCGGCGGTGCCGGCGCCGCCTCCCGTCGGTAGGTTACGGTGTCTGGGAACAAGCGTTTCTGGTCACCTCTGATTTTATTTCTGCGGTTTCGCTGTTTCTTTTTTTTTTTTGGGGGGAGGGAAAACTCTTTTTTTCCTCTTTGATGAAAGCTTGCAGCCTGTGAGCGGCTGCAGTGGAAGCTGTGTTGCTTCTTCTGAAAATGGTAAAAAAAGAGCATTGGTTTTATCCAGAGCTCGTTTTCTTCGTCAATTTTTGCACAAGGATATTTACTGGAGAAAAATGTTCTTTTCTTTTCAAGGGAAAAGGTTGCAGTTTGGGATCTCGCATTTCGTTCAAATTAGAGATTAGAGATAGAGGACCGTTGCGGAAAATTAGCTACGTTTAATGGTCATCAAGTCTGTTCTTCCCTCTGCTTGACGGTTTCAGTCGAAAAATCTAGTGGTGTTTCCGGAGCAATTAGTCTCTGAGCTCAATCAGTGCCGTTTCAAGAACCTGATCTTTTCCACGCCCAAAAGCAGTAACTGTGGAGCCAGCTGATCTTCCTGGTCACTGCAAGACCAAAATCTAAAATCTGAAATCTGCACATGCAAGACCACAAGGGAAGTATGAAGCTTTCTGGGACCTTGGGTTATTTGGCTCCTGAGTACCTATTAGATGGTATTGTGTCAGCTTAATTGTCAACTTCGACTCACGTGCATAAACAACTTAATTATCGACGGTGAAATTCTACTTCCATGTGGTAATTTTTAGCTATTGTGCCGATTTCAGGGAAGCTGACTGAAAAGAGCGACGTATACGCATTTGGAGTAGTGCTTCTTGAGCTACTAATGGGAAGGAAGCCTGTCGAAAAGATGAGTCAAACTCAGTGCCAATCAATTGTGACATGGGTATGGTTCAAAAACAAATTACACTAAACATTCCATATCTCTAATTAAGTCAAATTCCACAATTTGGAACTTCAGTAGTAATGAACAATTGTCAATTCTCATTTTCATGCAATGTTTATTGCATCTTGATTTTATTTTATAATATACTAGAAAACATCGACTTCACCGTCAGTGCTAGCACGTAAGGAATCAATGCAATTTCTTTGTGTTCTGATATTTGACATGCTGAAAAAATTACAAACAGGCCATGCCGCAGCTGACAGACAGAACGAAACTTCCCAACATAGTTGACCCAGTGATCCGGGACACGATGGATCCAAAGCATTTGTACCAAGTACTGTTTTGATAGCCTGTTAATGGTCTTTATTTTAGATGTATTTATCCTTCCAACTAATTTGATTGCTATTTTGTACCTCTGCAGGTGGCAGCAGTGACAGTTCTATGTGTGCAACCAGAACCAAGTTACAGACCGCTGATTACTGATGTTCTCCACTCTCTTGTCCCTTTAGTGCCTGTGGAGCTCGGAGGGACACTGAGGGTTGCAGAGCCACCTTCTCCAAACCTAAAACATTCTCCTTGTTGAGATGTCCTGATCGGTCGAAGATCACAGTTACATGATGATGAACTTGGACGATGTTTATCAGTAACTTATCACCCTAGCTGTGTGCCAGAGAATGACAGTTCCAACCTGCCGGTTGCTGGTTGGATTGAGAGAATTCTGGTTTGAAAAGAGTTGTCTCCTATGTCTTTGCTTGTACAAAGAAGTGAAAGAAACAATACTCTTTTCCTTAGAATTTAGGGTCCTTCTATACAGATCAAAGTTTCTCCAACACTATAACTTAAAAGAATTTGAGAACGATGTGCTTTGGGTTCCACATGGGGACCCGAGCACTTTGGCTTGCAGCAATATTTTGCTTCTTATCTTACTCTGATAAAACTGAAAATGTTTTTATGTTGTTAACTAGTGTGTTTTGCCCCCATTACATTCGTATTATGATCCGAATCAGAACAAACTTGCATATAGTTCATTAGCTCTGCACATTTGTAACACCCAGGTGTTAATTACTAGTTAAGCAATGGATTTGGCCAAAGACAAGTGTATTAATTCTTGGTCATGAACTCCACAATAAAAGTCATTAATGATTCATGTTGAGCAATTGCCTTGAAAATGCTCCGAATGGCTTAAAACCCTAGTTTGGGAGTTATCAAGTTGATGCTTTGACCAAAATGGAATTATATGTTCTAAGCAAGATATGAAGTTTGACCCTTAAGTAAAATTTAAGATTGTGAGGAGTACAACAAAAGTTATTTTTGGGTCAAGTCATGCTTTGACTCCTAAGTGCCTCAAATATAGTACTCAAGTTGGAAAGGAAAGCTGATTTCAGGACTTAGGATTTTTCTAAGGCTGGAATCAATGTCCAACAAGGTCAACGTCTCGCGTTCTCAAGATTTTGCTAAGCAACTTGAGTTGGACCAAAAATAGAGATTGAGTTTATGTTTCGAGGAACAACATATCAAAATTTAGGATCATTTGGATGTAGTTTGACAAGGTCTCGACATGTTCTCTCGATCATTATTAATATGTCGACATTGTCATGTTGGCATATAATTATATCCTAATCCGCGCAGCTAATGATCAAGGTGTCTTAACAAGAAATGTAGAGCATCATGTGGAGAACAAATGTCGTTCTTGGCCCATCTTCAACCCGCCCGTAGCAAGCCCAAAACGGAGCCACAACCGACCTTCTTTGACACACGCCGTGCTCGACGTTTTGTCTCAATGGGCGACGCCAGCGTCCGTGCCCGTGTCCGCGTCCTGAGCTCGTCAGCGCCATTGCCGCCACCTCACCCATCTCTCGGTCGCGCGTGGGGTGTCCTAAGCAGATGGGGAGACCAAGGTCGGATTCTCCACTTCCTCGCCTCGCTCCAACTCCCTCTCGCTCCCTCCTCTCTCTGTCGTCCGTGCTCGCGCGCGCTGACGCCATGGCCGGCCGAGCTCCATGGCTATGGCCGTTATTTTCCATCCCAGACCACCAGCGCTAGCCTCACCTGAGTCGTGTGCCGTCGCTGTGTCCGCTTACTCCGCCCCCAAACCTTCGCCGGAGCCGAAACCGCTGGCGTGTTGCCGCCGTCATCGCTCGAGTCGCCGGTGTCGCGTGCCGCGCGGGCGAGCTGCTGCTCACTGCAGCCGGCCCGGGGCCAGAGCGAGCCGGGCGCGCGCGCGAGCGCGGGTCCTGCGCGGCCACGAGTTTCTCCGTCGTCGCCGGAGCCGCCGGCCGAGCCGGCCCAACGACGCCGCCGCTTCCGTTCTCGCCGCGGTACGAGAAGACGAACGAAGAAAGTAGAAGATGGATCCAGATTTAAATAGAAGTTTTTCCGAGATTCCCAATGTAAATTTCTTAACTCATATAAATAGTGTTTTGTACTTACCCGTAATTTCATAAAAGTATGGGGGCCTTTCTCGCAAATTAGCCAAGCCAGGCACGGGCAGGCCGCGTGGGCCGACCTGTTCACGCCGATGGGCCTTAACAGGCCACTTTGAGCCCAAGTGCTCTTTTTTCTTTTAATTAAATGTTTTATCAATTTCTTTTTATGTGAATAGTGCCCGATTTTGTAATTTTCATATAAATTTAAATACTTGCTTATAAATTCTGAAAATTTTTGTGTAGCCTTCCTATGAGTGTGTCTATCCATGAAAATTATGAAACTTAGATTTTGACTAGTTCTTGCATGTTTTAAAATTACATTCTTTAATTGAAAAATGCATCTTTCATGATTTTTAGAAAATAAAATATTTATTCAAAAAATCATGAAAATTGATTTGGTGCTGTTTTATGCTATGATCTACTTGTATAAAAAAGTTTGGAGCCATTTTGAGATAGTTAATTTATTTGTTATTTTATGCTTTATTTATTTAATTGTTAAATGTAATGTTTAGTGTATAACGACTTAGGTTTTTTGCGTGACTTTAGATTGTTTTGTGAATCTTGGATCATATCACAATCAAATGGTCCTTGAGAACTCCTTAGGCAATGGTGATGATATCTTATAATAGTTCAACAAGTTGGTTTTGTTGTATTGCAACTTTATCGTGAAATTAAGTTATTGTCATTTCATGCAATATCATCAAGCATCATGTTTATATTTCATCATGCTAAAGCATGCATCATCATTTACGTGTAGTATATACGAGAGAGTTGGATCGTGTTGATGAAGCTACGGAGAAGGTCCATCCACACGTGGTGTTGGTGTCAAGTGTGACTTCGATGATCCGACTCACGGAATCTAACTTTCCCCGCAACAGGCAAGCCCCGGTGCATTTAAACCTTTCCTTGTGTTTTTTACAAAGCTTTATATCACCTTTGCTTAATCTATTGCATTAGGTGATAGGAGTTGAATGACAACCTAATTGATGCATTACCAATCCTTGATTATTTTGATATCTACCTTGTCAAACCCGTTTTGGTAAAATGCTTAGAAATGCTTAGCCATGCTAAATTAGTTAGACTTTTGAGTCAAAATGTGACAAGTCTCTAATTTTAGCCCGAGTGGGCATTTGATGAGAAAGGATGCTATTTTATGAAACCATACTTTGGGATATGGTGTTGAAATTGAGACCGGTCGGGTAATTTGCACCGAGAATGGAGTCTCGTGTAGTATTTCGACTTGTCAATTAAGGACCGTTTCGTTGTAAGCAATGTGGACCGAGACTATGGAACGCACCGCGCTCGAGGTCTTTTGGCCAATGGCACGCCTCGTGCAGGTGTCACCCCGGTCGGTCGAAACTAGTAATCGCCACATACTCCGTAAGCCCGATCTCGGGGTGTCAAATCGAAACGCATAAACCGCAAGACCGGGTGTGATGGGAGAAGGCGGGAGTAGCGTGTACACTCGTGGGGGAGTCCCTGGATGCCCGTGTGGTTCAATTCCCCGGGTGTGAGGTGTACTGCGTGCTCTCGGGTGCGTGGGGACGCGGTTCCGCTTTTGAGTATCAAGAAAGGGTTGATATATGCAAGCTTAAGTGCTACATATGTCGCGGTGGAAAGGACTCCCCACCGGGTTAATCGATTTCAAATCGCCGTGCTTCTCGGATATGGAGACTCGGTTTCCCCCTTTACATCGTAGTTTAAAGATGGAACAATGAAAAGTTGGATGAGTGATGGAATGTCTAAGAAGTGTGTGCTCTAGTTTAGAATCACCTAGAGTAGGTGAGATACTAAATTGTGATTAAAATATCTGAAAGTAAGGATTCACTATTAGTAAGCTTTTTCGCAAAAAGAGTCCTTGATTCTTGCTAAAAGCCTTACCTTGAATCCCCTCACCGCATTGAGTCTTCTCCTATTTTCTTTAGTCGGGTAAGTCTTGTTGAGTACTCCCGTACTCAGGGTTTGTTAACCCCTACATTTGCGTGTCACGACTCGTCTTTGTTAACCAAAGGTTATGTCGGTGGGCTCGACATAATCTGGTCTTCTAGTTCTTCTCTGCTTCGCAAATAAGTTAAGTTTACTCAACAAAGAACTTATTCATGTTTTATAAATTAATATTATAATTCTTCCACAATCCGATTTATATTTTTATAATAAATGTTGTAATGTTGTAGCTACTCCTTTGTTGATCCTGGTATGAGTTATCAACAGGGCTTCTTAAGTTATCTGGTGTACATGCATGGCTGTCAGAGGTCTTAGAGACAATGACAGGTGCATGTGGGCCATATAATTTAGGAGGTTCTGTTACAACATTATCAACAATACGTTGCTTTATCCCAAAGTTTTGCTCCGTTGGCTGTGGTCAATCTGTGGGCCTCTCAGCTGCAGTCCAGTCTGTTGACAATGGAGCAAGAATCTGTTGAACAGGTAATAGCCCAATAGGCAAGAAAAAAAGGTGTCAATTATTGGAACATGATATGATTGTACTACCGTCAGAAGCTGTTCTTATTTGGTACAAGAGAATCATGTTTCGTTATTTTTTGTAGCATGGAAATGGATCAAGCAAACCATGAGTTGCCAGAGAGACCTTATGTGACAGGAGGCGGTTAAGGTCTGAACTTATTTATTGACCTTGTTTGATACCTTTTGTTGCTGAGTATTGACAGTCTCATCCCAACGAGAACAGCATTACTGTCTTGTACGGCTGAAGGTAAGGTGCCATGTCACTTGTGCAGCCGTGGTGGTGAGTAATGTCAAGTCTCTAAACCTAAAATGCAGTGTTTGATTCAAGGTGCATTCAAATTTAGTTTGGTCTGCTGCTCTGAAATCCCTGTCTACCTGACGTCACTTTCTTCTCGATGATGAGCAAAAACTTTACATGAAATCCTTTGGGGTGCCATCTTAAAATTTGTCATCTGGATGACCATGATGGCCTGATTGGTTGTTTTTCATGCTGAATTTGATCTATTATTCAGAAATGCTTCGTGATGCAGTTCCCACTGGAAAATCAACAACTCATGCTGATGTTAATGTCTTCTGGATACTCTTTGCATTCCCATTGAATACCTGGCTGGCATAGAAGATCAGATGAGAGGTCCTGGACATTGATTTGCTTCGTTGACAGAGAGATTGCATCTGCTCCATCCATTCATGATTCATTCAATTGACAATAACTCCACATGCGCGGCCTTGCCAACCTGAGCACATCCATGTATTTTTCTCCAGATCCGTGCATTGGTGATGCTGCTTGTACTTGCACTTGCAAAGTCCAAAGGTTTTCAGATGGCTGTTCTTGGTACTCTCCATTCGAGAAAACTTGCAATTCTCACTTCCCGTAAAAAACAGTATTTTCAAACTGCCGGCAATTATTTATTAAAATATATAAAAAATTTATACTAAGTAATTAATATCATTTAAAAAGATCTTTAAGTCTAGTTTTTTAACAAATTTATTTGAAGATATAAATGTTGTGACGTATTTTCTACAAACGTAGTCAAAGTTGAATCGGTTTGACGGACACGCTCCCATAGTTGCAAATGAAATGGAACGGAGGGAGTACATGATTCTTACCTGACTGGACTTGAATGGACTTCTCCCTGTTTGTTTCAGCTTGTAATTGTGGACTGAACCGTGCACGCTGTGGAGGAGCAGATTGTCCTTGGTTTAACGCTTGGTTTAACGTGGTCAATTGTATCGGTTCAGGCTTATAGATGCATGTTGATTTCCCAAAATGCAGAGGCCAGTATTCATAATATATATATTATCTTAAGCTTACTTATCCTTTGCCCAGTATTCTTTTGCCAAAGTGCTACCTACTACAGTTGCATATGATACGATATGTGTGTGTCTATATATTATACACGCACACACACTGAACTGACAGTGAAGTTCTGGCAGTTTTCAGTTAAGCGTTGCCATCAGAGCACAAGACAATGCTATATCCATGGGCCTTTTTCTTGTGACAACAACGTTCTGCTGCTAGGGCTTGTAAAATCCATGGGAGGGTAACAAGTCGCTGTGGACTGTGGTGCCTGAGAAGCCATCCTTTTCAGTTTTCACTGCGATGATGGGATGAAGCGAAGTATTCAAATACTGGAGGGAATCTAGGATAATACAGCAAATTAGCAAGCGGCCCGGGCCGGCCAATCGTGAATCCACACTGCAACACAGGGACGTGCCAACAGTAGCCATCGACCAGGGATGATGCAACTACCCGCTTCAATGTGCACTGCTTTTTTATTATTTATTTATTTATTTATTTGTAGTTTTGGACTAAAAAATTGAACGGCAATGTGTTTGGTCTACCATTGTTTTTATATTTTTGGCTGAGTTTATTAAGAAGAAAAACCACAGTCCATTTATATCTTCTACTATATTAATACAACAAGTTCAAAAGGAGCTTTCACGTTCAACAAGAGGGTCTAAAAATTACAAGATTATTAAATAAAAAAGAGAAGAATATCTACCGTTAGATTTTATTAAGATATAACATGCAAGAATAATAGAGCATATATAAGAAAAGAATATACATAGTTATATTATTTTATAAGGATGCTATTGGAATTTTAGTAAAGTTTCGTTTTCACAAAAAAGATTTTATGATAATCTAGTGGCCAAGAATAAATAGAGTATGTGCAAAAATAAAATAAAAATGAATAGCTGGATTTTATGATGATCTAATGGATGTGAATAAATTGAGTATCCTTATCAAATACAACATCTACAAATTACAAGACTAATTAGGAATAAAATGTACAACATCAAATTTTATAATATTTAGTGACTAAGAATAAATAGAGTATCCCCATATAAAAGGTCTAGAAAAATACAAGACCTCACTGATTTGACCGAACCATGGTCTGGAAAAAGGGTTCAGCGAACCCTACTCAAGCCCATTCATAGTTTGGCAGAGCGTTCAATCTTTCCATGGAAGGTGTAGTAGACCAAGGCATGCACCGAGAGTCTATGATGTGTGGGACATGGCGCTAACAAAGTATAGCACGCTGCACGCTGCACGCTGTAGTTACAACAGTGAACCAAACACATGGCTAAGAAACTGTGGCACACCTGACTTACGACGCTTCAACTTGTGATAATGAACCAGACATGCTCTTACTCATCATCATGTAATTGTGCCTTTAATTCAATAAAGATCTAGGATTTGTTGGTCTTTAAGAGCAGTTAAGCCCTTTTTGCGTCCCATTTTTTGTCTATTGCAAATAAACAAGTGTGGGGAGCCCCTTTGGCACTTAACTAGTTAACTGCAGTGAGGGCACCCACCAACCCAACACACTGGGCCATCTCACAGGCCACACAAAAGATGAAATCCAAGAGGCCCAAGGCCAGTTCAGATGAACTACCTACTGGGCCAGGTTCGGCCCAACCACCCCAGAGCCCAAAGGGCCTCCAACTTCGCCTAATACAAGTGCTGATCTTGCTTAATCTGCCTGGCTTAAACATTGTTTATGTTTAAACAATCTAAAAAAAAACTGAGCTCTCCTGTAAACAAGGACAACTTCCTGCCCTGTGATGTACATGCTATGCTACAAGCCCCTACATATGCTAGGCACAGACAAACATCGTCTAGGATTTCCTTTATAGCGAGAATTTATTCTTCCTCTGGCGCAATTTAATCTCATCCAAAAAGAAGTAAAAATGAAATTCAGCAGGAAATTATCGTTCAGAAATGAAATTTGCATCCAATTCAAGCTGAAAAAAGGCTTGTATTTGTACGCCACTAATTAAGAGAAAATACTACAGCTGCCTAATATAATATAAACAAGCAAATAAACACATACAGATACTATCGCCACAATATAGTATTCAATGTTTCTCCTTTTAATGCAATGATACGCAGCTCTCCTGCGTGTTCGAGAAAAATATAGTATTCAATGACGACAGTAGTGATGCATGCATTTTTTTAGCAGTAACCTTGGAATTATTTCAGCTCTGCAACAAACAAACATATCCTTAATTCGACCAAATCCTACAGTTTCTTCAAGTTATTTATCTTACCCTAGACATCTCCTTACTCCATTAGGCTGCAACATAAAAGAAAACGAGTAAAACTGAATCCTACCGTTCCTCCCCCACTTTCGAAAAAAAAAAGAGAGAAAAGTTCCTCCAAATCGATGGCATGAACAACTGCTGCACTGCATCAATGTCTGATCTTGTAACGTGTAGGTACTCTGATCCATCACACGGTGTAGTTATGTTGGATGGTGTCGACGTCCAGCCCCTTGAGCTTGACCACCGACTCCACATGCCCTTTCAGCGTGTGCAGCTCCCTTAGCCTGCGTGCAGCAGCGATCGATTCGTCAGTTGTCAGGTTCATGGCGGCAAGGCAATTTGTCAGCAGTGCCTATAGATACCTGGCGATCTCTGCTCGGCGTTTGGCCTGCTCGGCGATCTCAGAGAGCTCAATGAAGTCGTTGGTGTTGTCGGTGTTGAAGAGGCCCGACTGCTCGGGCTGCTGCAGCCCGTGCAGCGACCGCTGCGCGGTGGCCCACTGCGCCTCGCGCTTGCTCTTGCCGTAGTCCAGCTCGTTGGCGAACGCCGTCTTGTTGTCGAACACGTTGTTCCACTGCTTGCCGCTGAGGAAGTAGCGGATGGCGAACTTGAACACGTCCAGCGGGAAGAAGGTGACGATGCTGAAGAGCCAGATAACGGCGCCCCAGCCCCAGCCGATGCCCTTGATCTTGGCAAACGGCCAGTGCGCGAACACGGCGATACAGGTCGCCACCGCCTGCGCCGCGAGGAAGGCGAACACCAGGAGCAGGCCCGGACGCTCCACGAAGAACCAGCTCCGCGCACGGGTCACGAAGATGAGCGCCTGGCTGATGATGCTCACCTGGAGGTACACCGCCGCAATCAGCTCCTCCGTGCTGTCCCCGATGGGGTGCACCCCGAACGTATCCTGCATTGCATTGCAGAGACTAGTGTCAGGACCAACGGTTGTACCCATCGATCGTCAGAACAGAAACCATGACGACTGAAGAGGAGGAAGTTCTCCTGACCGTGAAGACGTTGGTGTCGCGGACGGCCCAGAAGAAGAGGACGGTGGCGAGGGCTTGGTAGGTGCCGAGGACGACGCCGGTGACGAAGATCTCCTGGAGGCGCCAGGCGTCGGGCATCGGGGACGGCTTGACGCGGTCCTTGGAGATGGTCATGATGGTGCCGTCGTTGAGCACGGCGATGATGAGCACCATGAATGGCGCGAAGTCGAACCGCCAGATGAGCGCCAGGAGCATGAAGCCCAGCACCACCCGGATGGTGATGGACACGGCGTAGATGGTGTAGTTCTTCATCCGCTGGAAGATGGCGCGGCTCGTGAGCACGGCGCTGATGATGACGCTCAGGCCGGGCTCCGTGAGCACGATGTCGGACGCGCCCCGCGCCGCGTCCGTCGCGTCCGCCACCGCGATCCCGATGTCCGCCTTCTTCAGCGCCGGCGCGTCGTTCACGCCGTCGCCCGTCATCCCGCAGATGTGCTTCCGCTCCTGCAGCCGCCGCACGATCTCGTACTTGTGCTCCGGGAACACACCGGCGAACCCGTCCGCCTTCTCGATCAGCTCGTCCACGGGGAGACCGCCCGTGTCGCCGTCCTTGAGCAGGGGAGCTGGACGGGTACATGTTGGTGCCCATGCCGAGCCGCCGCCCGGTCTCCTTGCCGATGGCCAGCTGGTCGCCCGTGATCATCTTGACGTTCACGCCCAGGTTGAGCGCGCGCCGGATGGTCTCGGCGCTGTCGTGCCGCGGCGGGTCGAACAGCGGGAGCACGGCCAGGAACTGCCACGGGGTGCCCGGCGCGTCCTTGTTGCACTCCGGGACCCTCTGCCGCGCCACAGCCAGCGAACGCAGCCCGCGGTCCGCGAACTTGGCGATGATGGCGTGTACTTTCCGGCTGACGTCCTCACGGAGCCGGCACAGCTCGATGATCTACAGGCACGCATAGGTTGTAGGCAACATCAGAGGTACTGCCTGCAACATCTCTTTCCATTGAATTGAAACGGCATAATTCACCTGCTCTGGGGCACCTTTGCTGACGCGGTGCCATGACCCGTCGGAATCGATATAGGTGATTTGAGTGCGCTTGTCGACGGGGTTGAACGGCATGAAGTGCACCTCCTGGATGCCGGCACGGGCCTGCAGCGGGACAATGTTCATGAAGTGCCTCATCTGTGGTTTATGTGTCAGACAGACTATCTAGGGGTTCAGCATGACATACCTCCCTTGGGTCGGCGAGCATTCCGACGATGGACGCGTCGATGGCGTCCTGGTTCTCAGTCCTCGATGCTCGAGCTGAGTACAGGACTACAGCGTCCTTGTCCAGATCCTTCACAAACGGCTGAAACCGAATGCACATTTGATTTGATCACTAAGAGTTTCTCTGATATCCTTATTAGAATCTGTTCACATACGTGTAACTGGGAACAGGAAACACACGCACCTCGATCATGTTCTTGTCGACGGTGAGCTTGTTTAGTGTGAGCGTGCCGGTCTTGTCGCTGCAGAGCACGTCCATGCCGGCCATCTCCTCGATGGCCGTCATCCGCTTGGTGATGGCGCCCTGCTCCGACAGCCGGTGCGACCCGATGGCCATGGTCACCGACAGCACTGTGGACATGGCGATGGGGATCCCGCCGATGAGCAGCACGAGCAGGTTGTCGATGCCGTCGCGGTACTGCCGGTGCTGGATCGGGTACATGACGATGACCTCGATGAGCATCCCGAATGCGATGGAGCAGATGCAGAAGTTCCCGATCGCCGTCAGCACCTGCACGCCAAGACAACCACGACGGTGAGGGCGCCAATATCACTACATTACAAGCGGTGTCGCGCTAGTGTACATGATGTGGACGGAGTGGCTGGTGTGTGTATATGACCTTTTGGAAGTGGCCGACGTTGTTGGTGCTGTCGACGAGGTGGGCGGCCTTCCCGAAGAAGGTGTGGACGCCGGTGGCGATGACGACGGCCTCGAGCTCGCCCCTGCTTGCAGGTGGAGCCGGAGTAGACGCTGTCGCCGGGCATCTTGTTGACGGGGAGCGACTCGCCCGTGAGCGCCGACTGGTCGATCTTGAGCGGGTCGCCCTCCATCAGCCTCGCGTCCGCCAGGATGATGTCGCCGAGCTTGATGCTGATGATGTCGCCTGGCACAAGGATCGCCGCTTCCTGCTCCGACCACTTGCCGTCCCTCAGCACCTGCATACAACCGCCGATCGATCCACCGAACGTTTCGGTCGTCAGAACGCCTGGACGCGTATATGCAATGCAACAACAAAAAAGAAGAAACACCGCGCCGGATCACACAGGGCCGTGCCTTGGTCTGGGGTGCGAGGCTGGCCATGAGCGCGGCGGCGGCGTTGCCGGCGTTGTTTCTCCTCGATGAAGCTGATCGTGGAGTTGATGAAGAGCAGCGTGACGATCCCGACAAAGTCTTGCCAGTCCGGCGGTCTCCCCTGCAGCACGCCCGAACGAGATCACACACGTACGCGTCAGTGATCCACTAGTAGCCGTCGTCTCTACATGTAACGTAAATTCACGTCGAGATCGATCGGCGCGGCGTACGTACCCCTCCGTTGGCGAGGACGATGGCCGTGATGGCGGCGGCCTCCATGACCCAAGAGAGCGGGTTCCACATGAACCCCAGGAACTTGAGCAGTTTACTCTCCTGCAAAATGATCCAATAGATTTCGGGTCAAGATCGATCTAATAACGTGGATTGGATCCATTCCAAATAAATCGACCGACGATCGAGTTCTTGATCGATCTATCGGTGAGGACGACTGAGAAGTCAGAACCGGACCGACCTTCTTCTCCTCGAGCTTGTTGGGGCCGAAGATCTGGAGCCGGCTGGCGCCATCGGTGGAGGTGAGACCGTGCGGCGAGGACTTGAGGACGGCGAACACCTCCTGGATCGGGACGCTCTCCTGTTGCAAATACAGTAAACACACATGATCGATCCCACAGAATCTCTTGCAACTAAAATGTATGCATGGCCAGACAGGAAGAGGAGATCGATGGAGGTAGAAGGAGGAGGACTGACGAGGTCGACGTTCTCGTTCTTGAGGTCTTCCAGCGACGCCGACGAGGCGGCCGCCATGGTCGCGCGGTGGATCTGACACTGCTATCTAGGTCGTCTTGGGTTTGCAACGACGATAGATGCAGAAGAGGCGCTTTTGCGATCGACGACTCGCTCCTCGGTGCAGCTCAGGTGGATCGGTTCAGAGCAAAAAGAGTGGTTGTGGGGTGAGACGACGGCAAGAAATAAGGGGTCGCAACAGCGCGCAACAGCTCCATCCGGCATTATGGGAGCGGGATCCTGGTCCTCGGCGGCCCTATATGGCCCTCATGTGGCCATGCCGAATTGCATGGGCTTCATTTCCATGGTCGAACCTCCACTTTCTTATTACTACTAGTACTTATACTTATAGATCATCTCCAAAATATCCTTAAAACATAACACCCTAATTTGAAATTTTGGGGAAAAAATCCATCAACAGTAAGTATATCTGTTTTAGATTTATTAAATAATACTATTTATTTTGGACCACGAACTTGTAATAGTTTTGTTAGTCAGTCTTGAGTTTTAAAGTGTTAGTGTTTAATTTACATTAAAATTTATATTTATTTAGGTGTGATTTGTGAAATGCTACACATAATTTAGCACGTTCATCCGACTATGTCTACTTCCGCTCCGACATCGGTGCGACTCCTTGCCATTTTTTTTTTATATATGAAAAAATATGTATTCACATTGGAAGACAAATTATCTGCTCCGGTCTGCTTTCATTCCATCCTAAGAGGAAGGATTGATTGGTTTCTATGTGAAAAGCTCGGGAATCATATCTTGATAAACATTCAAGAGTAGTACTATATTTGAATATAAATTATAAAAAAAATGAATATACAAGCTTGTCACAAAATCTCTATATATACTTCTAAACCTGAGCCAAGCTCTAACATGTCATTGGGCCACGTCATCTTCTAATCTATAGATGTTGGATTAAATTTCTACGGTAGATATTCAATGGTTCGACTAACCAGCAGGAGCCGGTTCTCGGAAAAATTATTATTATATACTTCTAAACCTGAGCCAAGCTCTAACATGTCATTGGGCCACGTCATCTTCTAATCTATAGATGTTGGATTAAATTTCTACGGTAGATATTCAATGGCATGACTAACCAGCAGGAGCCGGTTCTCGGAAAATACCGGGGATGTCTCTCCAGCTTCCCATCTCCTTCAGTTGAGTTCTCCAGCACGCCTCTTCATCATTGATAAATTGCTAGCGTTTTTCAGACGAGCTGCTACTGCTGGCTGTCGTCGTCTCTCTCTCTCATGTGTTATGGCTGTCGTCTCTCTCTCACATGTTAGATTAGAGCTACAGTACTGAGCAGATAAAACGCAAGCATTGCCAAACTGTCAGATTTACACCATCGTCCATATACCCATTAGAAATAACTTTTTTAATGCGGTTTAATATGATTTTATCTTATTGCTAGTGATATGTTGTTCATTATAACAATTACAAGTAGATCCTTATTACCCCTTCTTCATCATCCAAAAAAATCTAAAATAATATCCAAATTTCTATTTATCGCGTTCTACGGTAAACTTAGGAAGTTCATATCTCATCCATCCTAACTCCAAATCATATAATTCTTCTACCAAAAAAATAATCTAAAATAAAAACCCATTCTAGAACCTTCCTAAATATATTTGTGCCCCTTCTTTATCTGTAAAGAATTAATAGATTTAGTTTGTTTATTGAAAATGCTACAAAATTTTTATGGTGGTTTACCCATAATACGCATAAAAAAACGTTTGAGTAATTATAACTCCATAGTCTATAAATCCCATAACGTACATTCCAGTGGCAACATAAAAAATATATAGCTATTTGTACAATAACTCCTATAAATCCCCTAACATACATTCCAGTGGCAACACAAAAAAAAATATAGCTATTTGCACAATAGCTCAAAAATATACAACATCACTTATGAGCTCCACCATTTGAAGTTAATATAATAATCACTATAACAAAAAAGAGGCACCTCACTCCAAATTACTCCACTTTTTTTATTTTATTGATATAAAATCAACAAAGATAGTAGTAACCAACTTCAATAGCCATGGATAATAAACAACCAAATCCTCAAATTATACATCACTAGTGATTTGCGCGCGCCCATGCGCGCGAGTCATGGCCATGTAATGAGTATAATAATTTAATACGAATTGCTGCGAAAGTGGTAAAATTATTGATGAAAGGATGACAATACCGAAATGCTAAAAGAGGCATAGGTATTATTAAATTGTTGTAAACTAAATTGAAGAAACATGAGTGCACGCTAGACGATGTAATCAAACATCATATTGGAGTGAATCATGTAAGCAGCGGATGAACATGGGAGGAGTTAAGTATACCTATAATCTAAATCTATTTGACATATATTTTCGTTAAATCTAAAAAAATATGTATAAAGGCCCTTCCATATGCATCATTCATCGGGTACACGACCAGCAGGGGAGACAATTATTACCTATATATTGAACTCATTGAGTGTCAAGAGATCCTATCAACAAAGTGCCATATGTTAAATTGTGGAAAGACATTTGACAAGATTGAGCTTATTTGAAACAATTTCAAAATTGTTTAACACACTTTTTAGTTGTGAATTGGTAGAAGCCATTGCTGAAAAACTCCATGTGGCAGATCATAGTTTTGTGTTCAAATTATAGATAGAGTATCAATGATTAAGCGTAATGATATTTAGTGACAAGCTAAATGAACATTTTATATATTGACAAGGGTATGGTAACCTAAGGCGGTGAAGCAAAGATGGAGATGATAAAGAAAAGCAATTCCTTTCAAAAATTAGAATATGCTTTGTAACAATACACAAGGTAAAAACAAAGATCAACTCACCTACGGATCATGTCCATGCACACAGTATTCGTTTTAACAACAATTTAAAAATTAGCCAGGCAATAAGCCAATTTAGGAAATGGTCGAAGCGGATCATAGTTAGCAAAGCAAAAGGTGAAAGGATTTGTTGAAATTAACACATAAGTGGAATGGCCAATTGGCCATCTAACGTAGATGTGCAAAGATCCTCTTACCGCCGCCAGAGTCCATATGTTTAGAAAATGGTCGAGCTCCCTTTTTCTAGCCTCAGACTCACAAAGGTGTACGCTGCGCTGCACACAACAACCTGCGAGCCTCACCTTCACCTTGTATAGACAAAGGCAAGAAAATTAAGGCTAGAAAAGAAAGGAAATTTCATAAAAATGTCATGCACGTTTATGGAACAAAGAATCTCATCACGAGCTAGCAAATGTCACACCGCCACTTTGCCAATACTTGGTGCAATTGCGAGATAGTGAGAGGGACCGGGGCATAAAGACAACCGCCAGTCCACTACGTTTCTTCGCACCTAGAAACCACGCACCTCCGACGCCAGTGCCATTCTCATCCATGTCGCCGCGGCTTGCGCCGCGATCGGACCTTCGACCAGCCCAAAACGATCTAGGCCCCTGCCATGGAGTTACCGAAGACGCTGGGCCAGCCAGTTGGCAAAGAACCGCCGGAAATGAGAGTGGGGGAGAGAGAAGCCGGGCAAATCCCGATCGCGGAGTCGCTAAAGCACACGCCGACGCCGCTCATCGACGCTGACACGCCGCCGCCGGCCGCCGGCCCCGCGCGCTGGGCGGGAACGCCACACGCCCACACTCCGGCGTCGGGCAAGGCCGCGCAGACTTCGTGGCCTATTCGCAACGCCGCCACGGTCGCCTCGCATCCACGAACATCGACCGCTTACTTGGATGTCCGGCCGCTAGATTTTTTCTCCGTCCCCCCGCAAATACGTGATCCCGAAGCCCGAAATCCCCTCCAACGCCTACAAACCAGCTTTGAACGCCACCGAGAGAAGAAGTGAGAGGAGAGGGAAAGGATGAGATAGAAGAAACCAGATGCGGAGTCGGGTGAAGCACACGGAGAACCTCGCCCCGCCGGCCGAGGTCGGAGCTCGCGACGCACTAGGGCCCACCCACGCCGCCACACCACCGCGCTGGGGGCCGCCGACCGGGACGCTGCCTGGCAACGCCCCGCCAGCACGGTGGACGCCCTCGCTTCGCCGCAGGGGTTTCATGACGGCCAAATTTCGAAGTCGCGGTGATCTCGCCGCCTCAGCAGTCCACGACGCGGCAATGAGATCCCCGGTGAACCGGCCGCGACAGTAGAAGTCCTCGAGCCGCGACCTGCGCTGGGCGGTTCCGACCCGAGGTCCAGAGCACCCGACGCGGGCGTTCCGGACCGGCGGGTGGTCTCGCCCCCGAACCAAATGTCGCACGCACTTCTATCAAATAGCGCAAATCGAACATGAACCAATGTAATCACCACGAAAGCGTAACGGATCCGACAACGAGGCGCCACAAAGACGCATACCTCAACGCAGCGGGAGCGCCGAGCCGCAACCAAGCACCCGGGCCCTGCGGGCCGCCTAGATCCGCCGGCGCCGAGATCCGCCGCCACCTTCCGGTTCGGGTGAATGTGCCTCGAGACTCCGGAGGGGACACGAAGCAAGAGCCAAATTACGCTCGGTAGAGCAAAAGAGACGAAGATGGGAGGAGCAGCGGCAAGGGGACGACGGCGGAGCGTACCTCGAGGAAGACGGAGAGAGAGCACCGGGGCCTCGCTCGAGCAGCCTGGACCTTTTTGACATTACCTTTTTGACATTGAACCAAAGCACCGCCCACACTGGGAGCCTGACACGCGGGACCGTGAACCCTATATCATCCAATGGGCGTTCGACAACGGAAAACGGACACAGAGCAGGATCGCCCGCCCACCAGCGGGAGTTGAACCCTAAGCCACTGGCATCCAGGGCCCACGACGCTCGTTCGACCAGACCCAAACCCATCTTCACCCATTGACCCACACGCAAGCTGGCCTGTGAGCGCACGGGACTCAACATATCAGAGCCAGGCCCCCCTCCTACCCAACCAGCGTTCGACAACGACGTTGGAGCACAGTGCACAATGCCAAGACGCACTGAAAGGAGGAACACCCACGGCCTATGAGAGGCAGACCCCACCGTGGCAAAAGGCCCACGAAACACAAAAACCCGGACGCAGAAGGCGGCGTAGAAAGCGGTCTCACAGGGCATTGGCGCGCCAATAAAAACTCGACAACGCCCGCCGATGACCGTGTGCTTCTGCGATGCGGGATGGCGCCCGTGACGGACCAAACACTACACGCTGGGCGGAGAGCAGGTCGATCCAGCCCGCCCGCATTGACGCCGTGAAGGCCGCCGCCGATGCCACCGCGGACGACGTGGAGGCTCGGCCGGCCGCTGATGTGGAGGTGTTGGGAGCGCCGGAGCCCCGGGGCTCTCATAAGAAGAAAATAAGAAGAATTCCTTAATAAAAAAAAGAAGTAAAGAATATGTTGTGACAACATAAACATATAAATAGATAACCAAATCGGTTAAAAATGGTATGAACTCCACGTAGACGCATGATATGCAAAAAGAAAAGTTGCCACCTATTATTTCTCCATATACACGAGGGTGGGCACCTACTAGCAAAATAAAATCTATCCATGGAAGAGCGCGGCAACGCCGCGTCTTTCTAGTATATAACTAATTGACAGCTACGGAACACCGTACCACTTGTACATACTCCGCCCACCTCCAAAATATAAGGCCTTGTTTACTTACATCCAAAGTTTCAAGTTTTTTCGTTCTCTCTCTCCATCACATCAATTTTTAGACACGGAGCGGTAAATATAGGTAAAAAAAAAAAACTAATTACACGGCTTTGGTTGTAAATCACGAGCGAATCTATTGATCCTACTTAGTCCATGATTGGAGAATATTTCCCAAATACAAACGAGCGAGTTCTTGCTCATCGAAGTTGCAAAAACTTACAAACTAAACAAGGCCTAAATATTATTGAGTTTGTATTAAGTCAAACTATTTTAGCCCGACAAGTTTATAGTAAAGAGGAGTGTATATGCGATTCCAAAAGAGCAACATTAGATATATTATGAAATATATAATTGTCATATAGTGTTGACGCGAAGTTAGGGCTTCGCACCAAACACACCGGGAGGGCCTTGGACGCCCACGAAGGTTGCAAACAACCTTGTAGCGGCGAACACCGCAGCGTGACCGACCACGAACGATCAAGGGATCGCAAGGGCGATGTAGAGCTCGGTGGGACGGCTGGAAGATTTCGAACGCACCTCCGAGAAGACCCGTCGGGAGGGGCGCACGCAAGGGTTGCCCTAGGTCAGCAAGGCCACCTAGAACGCCCGACGAAGAATGCGGAATTCGCCGTCGAACAACAGGGTATAGGGTTGGAAGAGATAAAACGGGGTTTTGTGTAGTAAGATATGACGATTTGTGATAGATGGGATCAAATCGGCCATGAACCCCTTCAATATATAGGGGAGGGTGGTCTTATTTTTTTTTGGAAGGCGTCCTATGACGTTTCAATCATCAAGAACCGACCTAACCAAGTTTGGAAACAAAGCGAGTTAGATACGATTCGGACAGCCCGAAATCGGGGTGGCCGGACTCGGCTCGGGCCTACCGGACGCGCCGTGCCCCTGCGTCGGTCGGTTCCAGAGCGATCTGGAACCGAAGTTGCAGCGCAAAGAGCCCGACCGGACGCTAACTGCCCGGCCTTGGCCGGGCGCGCGGTGCCTGGGGCGTCGATCGATTCGAGGAGTGCGGAATCGGTGCGGAGGGCTGACCGGGCGCAACGGTGCGGCGACTGGCGCTCAGCGTCCCGGTCCGGCGTCCGGCCGCTCCCGGGCAGCGCTGGTTGGCCTGGACTTGGCCTTGGCTTGGCCTTTGTGCCATACTTCGCCTTGGGCCATTTTTGGGTGTCAACATATGTTTTTCGGGTGAGAGATGCACGATCCACGAAAACAATTGTAACTTCAAACAACACGAATGCCCATCGTATCGGTTGTCCGGATGACTAAGGGCAATATTAGATATCAGCCATTTTTGTTCTAAGGGACGATGCATGCATCGGCCATTGCTTGGAGAGCACTTAGGCCTCTTGCCAAACACTAGGGAAATATTTTTTTCAAGTATCTCCCATTAACCGCATTCCCTTGGCGTTTTCCATCATGTATAGACTCAAGCTCATAGGAATTCCTAGATGTTACTTTGAGCACCTTGAAAGGACCCTTTCAATTTGGTGACCACTTGCCAAACTCATTGCTTTTCGAACCTATTGTTAAAATAGTTTGCCAAGCTAAATCACCGATTTGGAACGATTTGCTATTGACCTTCTTGTTGTAGGCTCTTGCAACTCGGGCTTTATCTCTCTCAATCTCCTTCAAAGCTTGCAGCCTTTTGTCGGTTACCTCATCAATGTTGTCCATCATCAAATCATGATACATAGTAGAAGATAGATCATTCTGCTTGGCAAATCTATATGCATCCAAATTTACTTCAACGGGTAATACCGATTCTTGGCCATATACTAACTCATAAGGAGTAACCTTTGTAGCACCATGCCTTGAAATGCGATGAGCCCACAGAGCTTCTGACAAGACTTCATGCCACTTCCTTGGATGATCTTCTATCTTCTTTTGGATGAGCTTGATCAAAGTCTTGTTAGTGGATTCAGCTTGATCATTGGCTTGAGCATAATATGAAGATGATTTGAGCATCTTAATCTTATATGATCCGGCAAACGCTTTTACTTCTTTTCGTCATAAATGACGTTCCTTGATCCGTAGTTAATGTTTGTGGAATGCCGAATCTATGTATGATGTAACAAAGTGATGAACTCAATTACCTCTTATGTGTCATGTTCTTTCAATGGAACTGCTTCCGACTATTTAGTGAAGTAGTCGGTAGCAACCAAGATGAACTTATGCCCTTTTCGAAGATGGTGGATGAATCTGTCCAATGAAATCCAATCCCCAACCACGGAAAGGCCACGGTTTGATAATAGGATGAAGCATAGCGGTGGCACTAAGCGAATATTTACGAAGCTGTTGACACTCTTCACGACCTTTGTAATAGCGTAAAAGCAATAGCCATCATAGTAGGCCAATAGAAACCAGCCCTCCTTAGTAACCACTTCATCTTTGAGCCGATTGATGCGTGCTACAAATGCCTTCATGTACTTCACCCATTGCCACTCTTTTGCTTGATCGGTTCCAAGGCACTTTAGCAACAAATCTTGGCGGTCCTCCTATAAAGTTCTCCATTATGCAATGTGTACTTGAAAGCAAGCCGCCGAACACTCTTGTCAACTTTAGCACTAGGATCCTGCAAGAATGTTATGGGAGGAGTTCTCCAATCTTCTAAATCGGTACTACCATTGTCTAAAATAGAAATAGACCGATTTAAAAAGAATTCTACTTTGCTGTCCCAAATTACAAGTGACATCGGTTTGTCCAATTGGCTTTGGTCGAACCGAATTTTCACTAAAATCTAAAACAAGCAAACTTTCATGCATCGGCAAATATTGAAAAATGAAAATATTTATCCTTTACCTCAAAGCCGATTGCATTTTGAGCAAGCAAGTTTTCTCTTTGCACATACCTTGCATGCGCATGATCTCCTTCTTTTATATAACCGAAGCTTGTTGAGCTAGCAAATTGGCCGTATGATTCTCTTCTCTTTGAATTCGGAAAATTTACCAATTAAATCAAGGCAAGTGTTAAGACGAGCATGTAATGATCCATCCAAACATTGACATTCACCAGATACTTTTTGGACTACAAGTAATGAATCGCCAAATGCTTCAACATGATCAACCCCCAAAGCATCTAACATGATCAACCCGAATAAAAGAGCTTCATATTCGGTTTGGTTGTTAGTACACTTAAACTCTAACCGGCTTGACATAGGAATTTCAGCAGCAAGATGATTAACAATAACAATACCGACGCCGGCACCATCTTTTGCAAACCGATCCATCAAAATACAAACGCCATGGGGTAGTAGTGATGTAATCTACTTCATGATCAAGATTTATGCTATGCTCAACAATAAAATCAGCAAGAACTTGACATTTTAGAATTTTCAATGGCTTAAAAGTCAAGTCATATTCAATCAAAGAGTACGCCCATTTGCCCACCCTTCCGGAAAAGGATTGGCCGAAACAACATATGTTTGATTACATCGGCCTGGCAAGCTACCACACATGTGCTTGACAAAAGATAATGTCTCATCTTGGAGCAAGAAAAATAGAGTGATAGACACAACTTTCAATATAGGCATACCTTGTCTTGGGATCAAGAAGACAACGACTAAGATAAGCAACAACATGCTCTTTTCCTTCATCTTCTTGAGTAACAACAGCTCCAATCACCTTATCTTCGGCATCGATATACAATCGGAAAGGTACTCCCCTTCTAGGTGCATGAAGAACGGGTGGTGAAGATAAATATTCCTACAACTTGTCAAATGCAGCTTGTTGGCTTGCCCCCCCAGGTAAAATCAGCTTCATATTTTAGCTTGAGTATGGGGGTGAAAGGAATAATCTTCTCGGACAGGTTAGCAATAAACCTTCTCAAGTAGTTCACTTTGCCTAAGAACTTTTGCAAATCCTTCTTGCATTGAGGTGCCCGAACTGCCTTAATCTTTTTCTATCCTTTTTAGGATCAATCTCTATGCCTTTTTCATGAATGATAAATCCGAGAAACTTCCCGGTGACACTCCAAAAGCACACTTGAGTGGATTCATCTTCAAACCATAATAGCGCATTCTCTCAAAAGCAAGACGCAAATCGGCTAAATGAGGATCATGTGAAGCCGATTTAATCACCACATCATCAATATACACTTCCATGATTACACCGATGAGATGATGAAAGATAAGATTCATAGCTCTTTGATAGGTGGCGCCTTTTGCATTCTTAAGCCCAAAAGTCATGACAATCCACTCAAACAAACCGACAAATCCGGGACAAATGAAAGCAGTCTTGGAGGTATCTTCTTGACCATAAAGATTTGATTATATCCAGCATTACCATCAAGAAAGCTAATAACTTTGTGTCCCGAAGCATCATTGATCAACATGTCGGCGATAGGCATAGGATATTCATCTTTGGGAGTGGCTCTATTTAAATCTCTGAAGTCAATGCAAACTCTTATCTTCTCGGTGTCTTTCTTCTCAACTAGAACAATATTAGAGACCCACTCCGCATATCTGCATGGGCGGATGAAATCTGCCTGGAGCAACCGATTGATTTCCTCCTTGATTCAGTCATGGATGGCCGAATTGAAGTTTCTTCACGGTTGCTTGAATGTCCTAAATCCCTTTTTAATGGGAAGCCAATGCTCAACAAGATCTCGGCTTAGCCCGGGCATCTCCATATAATCCCATGCAAAGCAATCAACATATTCCTTGAGAAGCGCGATTAATTTAGATTTATAATCGGCATCCAAGTTAGCATTCACATAGGTCGGCCGCGGTACAGAACCATCCCCAATATCAACCTGTTCTAAAGGGTCGGCCGACGTGAAACCTTGGCCCAACTTATTGAGCTCATCAAAATCATCAATTGCCTCACAAGAATCGGTCTTTTTAGCCCGATAATGTTCTAGCCTCTTTTTCAACCATTGAAGTTTGTCTTCCATTGGGAAACTATTTATATAATGATATTGAGCCGATTATCCACGGCTTCAATGACACGGGTACAAATCCGTGCTCATCATAGCTGACATACTGATAGTTGGATAAGTCTCTCCCGTAAAGACAAGCAAATCCAGATCCCTCAGAAGCAACATCGGTTGTAGCAACCTCAACTGAATTGTCCGCATGAACGATCTCTATGGCCTCTCCCACCCATTGGATGAGGAACCTGGTTCAAGCTCGAAGGAACACAGGGGTTGGCATGAATCCAATCTCGACCGAGTATGAGATGATAGCTACCTTCCACATCGGCAATGAAGAATGCGGTAGGCATTGTCTTGCTCCCAACGGTCGCCTCAAGTTGGCGATCCCCCCTTAGCGAGGAATTGGCGCTAGCTTGCTCCTATGCCGATTCACGGTCATGTTGGTCCGGATCGGCTCCTCGCCCTTGCCACCAAGCTTCTTGTATAGTGAATAGGGCATAAGATTGACAACTGCGCCACTATCCACTAGCATGTTGGGGACTGGTTTTCCATTAATGTGTCCCCTCACATGCAATGGCTTGAGATGTCTCACAAGCACCACGGGTTTCTTGAATATAGCATCTTGAACCCCAAAAGCCATCTGGCCTGCAACCACCTCATCATCTCCTCCCCGCTCGATCACATAATAATCGGCAGAAAGAAATATGGTGTTCACTTCTCCATGCTTTGGCGAAGGCTCATAGTCTACCATCTCTTCGTTCGCCTTCGGTGGGTACCTCAATGCCAACCATGGCAGCAATAGCAGTACAAAAATCCTCATTTGAGCCTAGAGGACCATCAGAGACACTCGGTTGAACCGGCTCAGGAGTCGGTAAATCCGATGGTTGGGCAATAGCAACCCCATCAACCGACATGGTTGAACTAGCGACTTGCTTTCGGTGGCTTGCACCGCTAGGAGTGCTAGAAGGTCCACATTTGGCTTGGGCCGCTCCTCTACAGGCTTGGGCGGCTGCTCTTGAATCACAACTGACTTGACCGATTTAGCAGTCGACTTGGTCATCCTCTTTGCAGCAGCCACCATCTCGGCCTCTTTCTTTTTTTATCTCCAAAGCAAGTTCTGGCAAGATAGGTCCCACGCCCTTGTGCGGCGAGCCCATGCGCTTGAGCATCTTTTGCCTTGCCCACTGAAGCTTCCTCTTCTGAGTTTTATCAAGGTCTATTGGGCACCACTTGGGCTGCCGATAGCGATGATCAACAGGCTTCTTCCTCTTGTCTTGGGATTCAGCAACCTCCTCCATGATTTGATCTTCTTTTGGAGGCTCTTGCCCC
This sequence comes from Hyparrhenia diplandra, assembly GCA_015847255.1. Classification (NCBI taxonomy): domain Eukaryota; kingdom Viridiplantae; phylum Streptophyta; class Magnoliopsida; order Poales; family Poaceae; genus Hyparrhenia; species Hyparrhenia diplandra. The sequence continues at coordinate 366,023 of JADLZK010011795.1, forward strand.
CCAATCACGATCGGTCCGTTGTCATTAGTAACAGGAGCTGACAATGAGCCGATAACGATGGAAGGTAGAGGGGTAGTGACTGGAGCAGGCTGCACAACCACTTCTGGCTTCTTTTTCGTGATGTAAACTTGATGCATTGGCGCCTTCCCCGAATTGGTAAGCTCCCTGAATGTGAGCAACTCCTTCTTCTTTGCACCGCTAGAGCTCGATTGTGTACCCAATCGGCTAAAGACGGTGGGCTTTGCCATGTTTGCAGCATCTCCATTCTTCATGGGAGCTGAAGGATAGGGAACAAATACTCCCTTCGGTCCCCATTGAGGTACAACTGGCACTGGCGGCATTGGCGCCACTGGTGGCCCCCAACGAGAGAATCTTGGACGACTGACTTACGAAGAAGATGCACCATTTGGAGTCATAGCCATTTGCTTGTTTCTTGCTTCATCACGCTTAGGAGGCATAGACTCTCTTTTTTTATCGGCCGATTTCTCGGAATTGGCCTTGTCTTGTTTGTACTTTGCCATGAGCCTATCAAATGTGCACTGGGGCTTGACGTGCTTCTTCTCCTTAGGCTCATTAGTTTTCCACACTCCCACCTCTGGCTTTTGTGGAATGAAGGATCTTAGTACCTGCACACCAGAAGTAAGAGAATTAGAAACCCCAACACCGGCCGACCCGACTTGGTTAGTCGGTTCAAGTGGCTTAGTAGTTACCAGGGCTTGATCATCTTGGCCGATTGGGCTAATCGGCCTAGCTGGTCTTCCCTGTGCTGCAAGACCATCCAACCAAGCTTGACACCTCAGAGCTTGCGCTGAACTTGCTACAATGGTAATCTTGGTCTTGCCTTCTTCATCCTTGTTAGCCAATACTTGCCATCCCGAATTGTTAGCAACATTCGGTACGGGGCGTGGCTCACCGATGATCACGTTCTTTCCTTTGGCGAGCTTGACTTGCTCGGGGACGGATCAAGATAGCGGGAGCCTTGGCTTCAAGCTTTTGAGCTTCAGATGTCTTGTCATCGGGCTTGCCAGCTTCAACCACCTTCACATGAGCTGGGAAGGGATTTTTGTCCAGCTGCATATCGGTAAGAGTTAATAGGCCCTCATTAAGCGCCCGATCGCACTGTCGATGGAAGAAATTGCAATCATTAGGGGCATGAGAGTAAGAGTTATGTTGCTTACAAAAAGCCCCTTTGTTTCAAGACATCTGCAGGAGGCATAGTATAATTAATCTTAATGATACCGATTTTCAACAATTCATCGAGGATTCGGTCACATTTAGATACATCGAAAGTAAACTTCATTTCCTCATTTCGATTCTTACTAATCGGCTTGAGAGAAGGGCAAGTTACTTGTTTATTCTCAACTGGCCACCTAATTTCAGCAGCCAACACCTCTTTGTTCTCATCATCCGATGAAGAATAACCATCAAGTGTGTGCACATTGGCACGATGAGAATGATAGTTCTTTGTCCACGAGAATCTTTAAGGCGCGATCAACGTAAACGCCCCTCTCGATCAACCGATTCAAAGTATTGAATTGCTGGAACTCAAGCTTTTCTTTAATATTAGAGCGCAAAACCAAAGAAAAAGCAAAATCAATAAGGTCCCTTTTCAGATATGTGCACATTAAAACAATGACTTCTAGTTTTCCTATATCTTTTAAAGAAATCTAGGACAAGCTCATCACGCCTTTGTTTAATGCATGCAAGATGGGACAATCTAACTTCTTGGATTCCAGAATAAAAATGAGCATGAAATTTCTCTTCTAAATCAGCCCAAGAATGAATGGAACAAGCAGGCAAAGATGAAAACCATGAAAAAGCAGTACCAGTAAGAGACAAAGGAAAATTACAAATTTTCATATACTCTCTAGTACTAGCAGTTCCTAGTTGTGCAAGGTACATGCTAATGTGTTCCATTGTGGTTTTACCATCATTACCGCTAAACTTTTAGAAATCAGGTACCTTCCAACCAGGTGGTGCTTCTAGGCAATCAAAGGCGGAATGGTACGGCTTTTGATATGCGGTATTAACATTGTCAAGCCGAATTCCCAACTTTGTCTCCACGGATTTGGAGAAATCTTCCCTAAATTTGGCTAGAATAGCATCTATGCTATTGGGAATTCCTGCATTGACATTCTGACCTTGCATAGTATTCGGTGGTGGTAAGGGTACCCCTGTGGGATGTGGTAATGGATTTTGCACCCCGAATTATGCATAGGATTTGGATTAGGATTCGGTAGTGGCATGGTTTGCCCCCGCCGGATTTGGCATGGGAACATGCAATCCCGAATTCCTAGACGCCTCATGATCGGTTCTTAATCGAGCCGATCCTTGATTGCTCAAGGACGTGCTAGCTCCACCGGTACCGGTTCTAATGGTAGAAGCCATAGGAGCCGTTTGTGGTTGAGGAACATGTGGAATCATGTCCAAAGGCATACGTATTGGTATTGAGGCGATTGGTGGCTGTGCGTGCCACACGGCTGATGGTGAGACAACAGATGATTGAGGTACTACACCCGATTGTGAATTACCGGTTGTATTTCCTTCTATGACTTGTAAGCGCTTGTCTAAATTACTAGCAAGACCTTTAATGAAATCTTCTAAAGTTTTCTTTTTGATCTAAAAGCAAGCTAGCAACACCATCTTGTGTAATAGCAACATCATCATATATAGGCTTAGTAGGGTCTACAGGGAACTACCTTTGATGATGACGTTGTTGGCGCAGCGGCATCGCCATAGACAGGCCCTGTGTACTGGAACACACGATCTTGCCTATCCTTACTGCAGCTCTTGAAGAAAGCTTCTTGCACGGCAGCCATCTTGTCCTGGAGCTTCTTCTTCAAGTCTTCGGGTAGCTCATCTATGGACTTGGGCGCCGTATGTTGGTGGTGGAGATCTCCGCCATTTGGTTCTTGTCCTTCTTGCTAACATCATCACCGGGGCCATGGTGCTAGCGTCGAGATCGCATCGAGTTGACGCCTTGTCTTCCCGCCGAATCGCCAAAAAAGTATGTTGACGCGGGTTAGGGCTTCGCACCAAACACACCGGGAGGGCCTTGGATGCCCGCGAAGGTTGCAAACAACCTTGTAGCAGCGAACACCGCAGCGTGACCGACCACGAACGATCAAGGGATCGCTAGGGCCGATGTAGAGCTCGGTGGATGGCTGGAAGACCTTCGAACGCACCTCCGGGAAGACCCATCGGGAGGGACGCACGCAAGGGTTGCCCTAGGTCGGCAAGGCCACCTAGAACGCCGGCGAAGAATGCGGAATTCGTCGTCGAACAGCAGGGTATAGGGTTGGAAGAGATAAAACTAGGGTTTGTGTAGTAAGATATGACGATTTGTGATAGATGGGATCAAATCGGACATGAACCCCTTCATTATATAGGGGAGGGTGGTCTTATCCTTTTAGGAAGGCATCCTAGGATGTTTCCAATCATCAAGAACCGACCTAACCAAGTTTGGAAACAAACCGAGTTAGATACGATTCGGACAGCCCCGAAATCGGGGTGACCGGACTCTGGCTCGGGCCGACCGGACGCGCCGGTGCCCCTGCGTCCGGTCGGTTCCAGAGCGATCTGGAACCGAGTTGTAGCGCCAGGCCCGACCGGACGCTAACATTGGCCTTGGCCGGACGCGCCGGTGCCCAGCGTCTGGTCGATTCCAGAGAAGTCTGAAATCGGTGCCAGGGCTGACCGACGCAGCGCCCGGTGCGAAGCGACCTGACGCTCCCAGCGTCCGGCCCCAGCGTCCCGGTCGCTCCTGGACGCGCCTGGCTGGCCCAGACTTGGCCTTGGCTTGGCCTTTTGTGCCATACTTCGCCTTGGGCCATTTTTGGGTGTCAACATATAGTATATCTTACTTTTGATACGGTAAATGTTGATATGAGTTTTTATAGGTTTGTCTAAACCTAGGTTTTTTTGCTGAAGGAGAGAGGTCTATTGATTACTCATGAAACATGTTATATTTTTTCGCAATCAAAGACTCTACGCATTGGGGAACCTGTGCATGCCACAAAGCTAAGAGTGACGTACGTTTTGCCAACTGCGCGAGCTCATGAGCGAATTCATTATACTCTTTCCTCACAAACTGGAAACTAACCTCCGCTAACATTCTAGACTCATGATTTATATCATTTACAATGAAAGTAAACTGCTCTTTATCTAGACCTAGATGACCAACAACTTGAATGACCAAAGAACAATTAGATTCGATAATGGTTTTACCTCCCGTCAATTCCATTGCCAGTCGCACCCCTTCTAAACAAGCTAGATGACCTTCCATTACAGATTATAGGCATACCTAGATTAATTTGACTTGAAAACCAACTAAAATTCTTATATTTTCGGATAAAAGGTCGAGAACCTTTAATGCTTGTTTGAATGGCCACCATGCATCCATACCAACATACATAGATTTTTTTTTTTTTTGCGGCAATACCAACATACATAGATTAGGGTGGATATATACATGACTCTCCACATCAACCCATCCCAACGGCCAACACATGAATTGATGTGAGGCCTTAAGAAATACAGAAATAGAGATTTTTAGTGATTATTGAGAACAGTACGGTGACTTGAGAGTTGGCAGTCTAAAACCACTAATCAATGACTTCTTTAGCGAAAGACTTTGTGATGGGGGGGGGGGGGGGGGTTGGTCGGGGAAGGAGTCAGAGCGTCCACATCCTTTGCTAGTGAGGCCTGAGGGGCACTCGCGTGGAAATCAAATGTTTGTGTTTCCTTTGGTTCTAGCTTGGCAACGCCCAATAATCAAACACGCCCCAATGATGTTGGACGGTCTAGTCTTGCTTGATAAGGGTAAGGAACATATTCCTCTCGACCAACCTATCCGCTATAGCCTATATCCAACATGTTGGAGAGGAATACCATCAGCATACCCTAGATCTGTAAATATTCTTCAATTATTGTTCCCGCTATAACGATCCCTTTTATATTGCTCACCAATCGACAATTTCCTTTCCCTCAAAAAAAAAAAAAAAAAATCGACAATTTCCTAAGCCCTGGCGCAGCTGCAATACCATGGCAATATAATCCTACCACCATCAGTCTAAAATTTTATTTTAGTGCCACACCTCTCACAAATTTTCTGACGACTCAGCTGAAGACGTGGAACAATGAGTTCTGCGAAGATTCACGTTCTGATTCAGGGACGGAGCATTTATGCTCTCATGGTACAAAAACGTTTTTTTTTCCCTCATCAAAGATCATGATTCATAAAGTAGCTAGCTAGTTTGAGATAATCCCACAACTTACTGATCTAAGTTAAATTAATGCTTAATAGACATGGTACATTTGCTCCAGTTGTTACCTTGATACAACCATTAGCCATATTACATACAAATGACATTCAGACCATGCGATAGAGTATCATTAGCAATAAACCTCATACAGTGATCTTTACATGTCTACACCAGAGGTGCTGTTCTTTGGATGATTCTTCACTACACAAATGGTATAAGAAAATACTCGGCATAGAATAACTGCAAAATGATAAAAAGACGCAAATCAGTAGGCATATATAAGCACGTTATAAAGTCTTTTCTTTCTTTATAAATTTTTTTTTTTTTTTTTGAAACTAAACCCGGGGGGAGAGCTTCCCCACCTTTTTCATTCATTTCAAAAACACTCGTGCCCTGGAATCAGGCACAAGCAACAGTTTACAGAGTCACAACGTTACAAGCTCGGAGATAAGCACACCAGTCCATGAGACTGTTTACAAGTTCTGCAGGGAGGCGCTTACGCCAAACCACTAAATCATCACACACTCTTGACAAGACTAAACGATGGCAGAAAGTTTCATTGCGAAAAACATGGCCATTGCGGGCATCCCAGATCCTCCAAAGGATGGCAAGGAAAATGAAAGGCCATAGCGGCGAAGCAAGTCCGGCTGGTGTGTGAGCTGTCCAGACGTCATCATCCGACAAAGTAGCAACATCCGGCATTCCAATCATGGACCATATGAGAGAGCTTCGAACACACCTGAAGAAGACGTGCTCTCTGTCCTCCGCAAACTGGGAACAGCGCTCACATTGGCTCCCATCAACAATATTTTTTGCATGAAGGTTCTCCCTTGTACTGAGCCGGTTTTTGAAATATAACCATGCAAAAATTTTAACCTTGTTCGGTAGCTTTGTTCGCCAAATGTGATGGCCATGAGTGTCGTCAGCGTTTCCTGCACAATCGAGGGCAGCGTAGGCATCCCTGGTCGTATAGGGTCGGCCAGTAAGCTTCAGCAGGCGTACGTCGGGGCTGTCATTCAGCGTCAAGTCCTGCAGAGAAGAGACCAAGCTGTCTAGTTCTTGACTAGCGGCATTAGTTAGCCGCGGCCGCAAACGCAAATCAAAACCACTTTGGAAGAAACGCTGCACCGAGACGTTCGGCAAGGTAGTGTGTGAGAAGAGGGCAGGATAGGTAGAACAGAGGGGACTGTCTGGATGCCAGTGATCGAACCAGAAAGCAGTAGCAGCGCCATTGTTAACATGAACGAAGGTAATAGAACGGTAAGTGTTGAGCTCCTCGTTAATAATACGCCAGAGAAACCCTGGAGTGCTACTAGGAGCTGAATCAGCAGGAGTAGAGGATTGGAGGACCCACGTTTTCCAGCATGGCTGATCGTTGGTGAAGAGTTTGTTAATAAATTTCATAAGCAGACATCGGTTTTGGAGTTCTAGATCCTTTACTCCCCAAACCACCTCTGTCTTTGGTGGCTTGGACAGCATCCCATGCCACCAGACACTTAGAACCATGGCAGACATCCTCACCCGTCCAGAAGAAGGCACGTATCCGTCTATCAATTCCTTTGATGATTGTTTTGGGGACGTTAAGAGCGGACATGAAGTGCAGGGGAAATGAGCTAAGAACAGAGGTGCAAAGGGCTAACCGGCCAGCTGATAATACTGATAAACATATAAAAGGCATACTGATAATACAAGGCACATGCTTACACACCTTCCAAATGAACATATAAAATGGTGTGATACATTCCTTATTAGCAATGTCAAATTGTTGCGCTTTTCGCCAAAGTGTGGAGGCAAGCAAGCCATGACCAGACACCTGAATAAGTTTAGATTGATGAAATGTGAAATGAAAAAAATTTACATATATGTATCTAAGTTTTAGAAAGAAAGACGTCACTCACAATGACAATCTTCTGATATAGGTTTGTAGATGATGCTCCTACCAAAATAGCAGCTGCGTATGCTGTCATGAGAATATTAATGCAGAGCCTATACACCTGAAACATTAAAATCCAATATTAATTTTGCACAGTTTATATGCATTATTTATACTTTATTGTTGAATAGGCATGCTCTTACTCTGTGTTGGCCTAACCGTACAGTCATGGACTGAATGCCGAAATATCTATCTCCATCAACATCAGGAATATCCTAAAGTCTCATACATAAATAAAAAATTAACTGATGACCACCTGTATCAAATAAACATACATATCTAAAAACCTTGATCTTAAAATTAGGAATACACACCTTGAATAGCGCTATTACTGCAGAGAAGCAACACATAAAACATGTTGCAAAGACCACCGACCTTGTTGGTGCCAAGGGCCTCTTCAGAACATGTTGCTATGCAAAAAGTACCATCAGGCACTAAACAAAAGGAACATAAAAGCATTTGTAATTCAGTGGGTATATGTGAACAGTATTAGCTACCTGCATGTGTGCAAAGAATGCTAATTGAACCAACACAGCCCTCACAAAGATTATGCAAAATGCAGCTAGAAAGGCATGTTGCTTCCACCGGAGTAATGGAACCTGAAAAGTAGCAAGAAAGATTCAAATTTCAAAGCGGCGGCAATGGGGTGCATATGAATTTTTGGAACTCCACCTGAATTTACAGGTAAAAGGCATGAATTACTTACATCAATGGAATATGCACTTCCAAGAAGGAAGCTAAAAAGTAAAAAGCACACATCAATGGAGCAGACTTTGATCTTACCCCGATGCTAATGCTCTAACAAATTGGAGAAAAAGAACAATGTGAGAAAGATATATATATATATATATATAAGACAATGAAGATACTTCTTGCTGACCCAAATAGATCTCTGTTGAACTTATAACATAGCATGGCCAAAAATGACACTACTAATAACACTGCAGTTGGCACTGAAAACTCTCCAGATGCCAACGGGAGAGTTGGCTTATTGACCTTCAAAAGGTACCAAAAAACTTTGACTAATATACACAATAATGTTATTGGCAGCAAAACACGATTTAAATTAACACAAAAGTACCTTGTCAATCTCAATGTCGAATAGCTGATTCAACCCCACTACATAAATGTTCATACATAATGCAGCAGCCAAAGCCTGAATACAAGTGTCAAAGTGAAATGGTGGATGTTGGTACTTTCCCCCAAAAAGAAAAAATAATGCTATACGTATGTGCCCATAGGTATAACATTCATAAGATAAGGGCATCATACCTCAAAATATCCCCATAGAACTCTCAATGTAAAATCATCCAGGCTCTTCACTGGTAGGAGAGATACCGAAGTAATGCCTATTATCTGATACATGGTCCAGATATAAAGAAAAAAATGAAAGCATGAGACATGCATATAAACTTGCGAGATTGTAACACCCGGTTTTATGAACAAAACCAGATGAAGCTATATGTGAGCCCTGGAAGTCAAATCTCACATATAGTTTACAAATAAATGGAGTATCAATTCACAATGCTTAAGATATAACGAACATAATATAAAAACAAATAACCTCAGCTAGCAGACAGCGGAAAGACTCTTCAATCTTCTGGTGTAGGCTCCACAGGGACAACTGACTGGTTGATCACAAGCCTAACTTCCTCCTGAGGTGGGGTGAAATAGCAAGGGTGAGTCCATGTCGAACTCCGCAAGCATAGCCAGGGGTTATGAGGCTAAGAAGCCGATTTATCATTTTTTTTAACCTGCGGTTGCTTTTTAGAGTTGGTCAAGTTTTTAAGCTTAAGCATAAAGGAAACCCATCATCCCATTAATCACAAGTGTGAACAGATATAAACATCAATTTAATATCAACAACATAATAAGCATGTGATTCTATTCATAGATGTCTCCAAGGCCGTTCATGACCGCGAACACGGCTGACATGTCAGTTTAATTAACTCTGCGCAGAGGTGTACACTTTCACTACGGGTCAATGTTTTCCCAAAGCACGGGTCTATAACTCCCAAAATCGAGAAACCATTATAAAGCCTTTCAAAGGGGTTATCTAAACATGCCGAATAGCGATAGGGCTACAACCCATTCTCTTCCGATTTCGGTAACCACCGACACGAGTAAACACTATCCCCTGAACGACTAGAGCCAGAGCCATGTGACCCCCATAGTTGTACTGTATATCCCGGATGATCACAAATGAATAAGTCCTTATGGAGAGCTAAGAGCTTCATAAATAAATAACACAAGCTCTTTAAGCCCCTATGTACCATGGCATCAACAACTACTCATCACGATTTAATCCAATAAGCAATAAGTAAATGTTTGTTGGTTTAGCGCTAGCAATTTACTACCCAATGCATACCCATAGGAGACAAGGAATCAAGTAATCAAGACTAGGTAAGTCCTTAATGGCGAACAAGGAGGACACATGCATCATGAATTAATGATTAAGGTGAATAGGACATCAAGGATGATCCCAAGCTATACTTGCCTTAATAAAAGATCCTTCTTCAATTCCAAAGCTCCAATAGAAATCCTTCTTGAATGTCAACTTCTTCTTGATCACAATCTTCTTTCGAATCAACAACATAAAGCTCACCGATCTACTCGACTCCAACCAAAGAACAGACAAACATATGGATCCAATCATGCATAACAAACAAAGCTACAATTAGAACAGTACACCAACAGTGTAAAAAATAGTTTGAAAAGCTTATAAAACTATTCTACACGTCACTACGATCACACAGACGTAAAGATCACCGAAATCGGAGCTAAATCGGCGTGAGATATGAATTTTACAAGTTTTACTAGTAATAAAATAATAAACCTAATATAATCTCGAAATTTAAAAGTTGCAAAACCTGTCTAACAGTAATATAAACATATAGATTACGAAATTATGATTCTAACGCAACTTGAACCGCCTAATCGGATTTAGAATGCAAAAGATATGGAGATTTGAAATCAGTGGCAAAACTGTAAATATCTTGATTCGATTTTCAGAATAAAATAAATAAATAAAATGCAGGATTTTGAATTATTTGATGGACTTCGGCCATGAATAGCGAAAGAGAGGGACTCTTAAGGCTTATCTTCTAATCTGGAGTGGTGTCGATCAACAATGGAGGACTCAGGATGAAGGGATGCATGGATGTATTTTCATTGTATTTGCCCATTTATTTTTCTAAAGGAAAACGGCAAGAAAACGTGTGATGTCATCACATGATGTAATGGAAGCTTAGGATGGCAGCAAGCTAGGATGGATGCCATGACCGGCGATGGTAACAACGAACAAGACAAAGGGCAAGATAAGGGTTTGTGTAGATGTGCTCACGTACCATTAATGCATGAGTTTGCAAGGAACAGCGTAGATGTACGTGCTTGACTTGGACAAGAAGGTGGTGCTTCACGTGGACAGATGACGTACACGATCTCCAGCAGCAGATCGACGGCGGCACAAAGATGAATTGCATACGGCGACGGAACTCTGTCCGACAACGTGGCATGAGCAATTGAGAATGACTTCGGGTAAGAAACAAATCCACCGGCTACGCAACCACGACACTAACCTCGACGGCGACGGTCGGCTCGGTTCAGCTGATGATGGAAACGAAGTGGAGCGGAGACATGGCTGGGTGGCGTCGAGCTAGCTTCTCGATGAGATCCAAAACTGCAGCGCTAGGGCTCGGGCGGCTGTGAACTCGAGGTGCAGGCGGCGCTGCGTGTGGATTCGGATGGGGCGAGGCGGCGCGCTGCTCGCGGCTATTTATGGGGCAGACGAGGGGAGTCGGGTTCGAGGCGGACTCGGTGGAGGCCCTCGTTCTAGTGTCCGACTCAAACACGAACTGGATTCCTGTGCTGGGTCGGTATTGCCATCCGAATCGAGCACGAGTTGGGTGCTGGTCTTGGCTTCGGTGAAGGGAAAGGAAGAGCTGCGGGCCCAGCTTGTCATCCGGTCAAAAAAGAACAAACAGCTGAGCTGCTGCCTTCATGCAATGGGCCGGCCCGAGCAAGGCAAAGTGCCTTCGGGCTGGAAAGACAGCAGGAAGGAGATGAAATAAATAAATGACCTTTTCTTTTATTTAAACAAAATTTCCAAATACTTTTTAAAACCTTTTTGATATTTAACCAAAACCACACATCACAATAAATCATATGAGGCAGCATGAATGCACACACAAAGTTGCTAACTCCTATGATAAATTTTAATTTAATAAAAAATATTATTTTCCTATATTTCATGAGCACAAAAATACATAAATAAATCATTTTATTCTATTTTCAAAAGAGGCAAAAATTTGGGGTGTTACAGAGATGGAATTCAGTCTGGGATACTAGAGCTCAGGGTTCCAAATATTGTATGTGGTCGGCAAAACTGATAGAAGGCATTCAATATCTTTGCAATTCCTATGCCAATTGCCTGAAACCGTTGGGCATTAGAATTATGTTGTTCATGAGCAGCTTGCCAACATCTCACACCGAGGACTGAGGAATGTTTGTGTTGCGTCCCTGTGACTCTCGTAGAACTAGTGGCATTAAGTGTTTCTAAACATGAGTAAAATAATAGTTTTGAATCAAAACATTCACATATAGAAAGATGTTAACAAACCATATATTAAGGCATGATACTTGACTTTTCCGGTGGCCTGTTGAAGCTCCCGCACACATATGACCTGCAATTTGTAGAATGAAAGCAAGCCATATTACACCATAAATCTTTGATTATACATAAATATCATTTTTTCATTAAAAACCCCAAACTAGAACATGGCAAAATTATGTAGTCATGTTTTTAGAGAACTTTTGTTAGAATAGTGTCATTATGTTACATGCCTGGTCATGGTCATTCTCATTTAGGCTACAGTGCCACTATGTATTGGTGGGGCAAGCGTTTGGGGGTTTTCACGACCTACATGAGAATGTCTTCAACTTAATGCTACGCCCGATGGATGTCTTGATCAAGTTTTTTTATAAGATAAACTTACGAGTATAACTCAATTGACTTCATTAGGTCCTGTTCCTTGAAAATTCGTAACGGAACTGAAATTAGGGAGAAGTTTTTTTTCTTGACACCGATTAAAAAAATGATTGATAGATCCTTGTACCCTATGCTCGAATCTGGATGCTCGTCCTAAAGTCTTGTTTAGTTGCTTAACCAAACAAACCCTAAAATGTTTCATATGTATGCTTCAGTATTTTAATGGAAAGAAAAAGGGACAACTTCTCCATTATGTTGCACCTAGGTGGAATCTCCACTGACCGTCTGTTTTATGTGTGGAGCAAAAATGCTTCAACAGTACAAAAAAATATTATACCAATAAGAAAAATTTTGGAAAAAAATTCATGGTTAAGGGGTGGTGGCTAGGGCTTCAATCTTCCATTTCGGAGTAGAAGATTTCCAATTGAGTGTTTTTCTTTTGGAACTACTATAAATGACATGGTTGGTTTTTAGATACTTTTCAAGAGATGAATCCAGGCTTTTAGATCTTCATCTTAGGGCTACTATGTCATCTTCAATCTTTGTCGCCTAGTCTTTTTTTCCGATAGGAAACTCAACCTCGCCTCCCATCAATTTGCTCCGTCCCCTGTCAGCCTTTGGTCACATGTCTAGCCCCACTACTGGCCCCATGTCATCAGGCCATCCATATGACTTCGCCATCCTTTACTGGCGTACCACCCCATATACCCATAGTCTACAATGGCCCCATTGTCTCACCAATGCGCCCTTGCGTCCCCCTCCTCTGCAGTGAGTCCCTCTAAGGTTGTTGGTGCAACCTTTCCAACCTTAACCCGTCGCCAACGCCTATATAGCAACCGGGGCAGAGCCAGGGCAGGTTTTCCATGTGCTACAACACCCCCTGTGACCATGCATAAATGCCTAAGCAATCAATGTGTGTTTTCTAATGTCTAACAACATCTAGAAAGTTAAATTCAAATGTTATAATATGATCCAGCCAAAACATAAGCATAAGGCTAGTCTTAGTGGAGGGCTTCAATTTGTTGTTTTCAAGACTGTCATGTAATATTGAATGAAACACCCTCTCAATGCAAAGTTTCATTCTAGAATTTCATAGACATTTAATTTCATAACTCATAGATAGTTGGTAATCCTACCAAGAGAGTGTCATATAGATAACACTCATTTCTTCTCTCTCTTCTTAAACACAGTGTCATGTCATACAAAATACCTACATGGCAACCTATTTAATGCAAATGAAACTCAAATGACACTCCCACTCAGACTGGCCTAAAGCACCCCCCTTTTAAGCCTCGTTCGGTTGTGTATGAAATTGATTCCAGGCTGAATTGTTTCTTCACTAATTTCTATAAACGCCAAACTGTTCATCATGTGGAACGGCCCGTTCCAGGGGTTTTACCAGCGTGGTACAGGAGATGTGTTTCCCTTTCAAAGGAATCACGACACACCCTTCGCTCCATAGCAGCGAATCCACTCTTCTTGTGAAAGAACAACGAACCTAATCTCTCAAGGGATGCTGGAACTGCAATCGGTTTTGTAAATTTGATAACTCTGATTTTTTTTTGAAACAATTTGATAACTCTGAAATCACATACAGTACACCTGAGGAGACCAAACGACGATCACACGGAGACGCACAACATATTTACCTGTCCATGAGAATTTCCTTTCTCCGAGCCGAGCCCTACGGATCTTCGATCCTTGACTATGATCTGCACATCACAAGTTCCCAAATCTACTTAGCACACAGGACATCAAAGACAAAAAGAAAATGTAGAACAAAATTAATAAATACACCAAAAAAACATCAAAACGATTGCCTGTAGACGACAGCCACAACGCGGCGCCGCCGCCGCTGGCGGTGGCCGCCGCAAGGTCATCGTTGCTGACGACGTAACCTGCATCGATCGTCGTCGTCCTTCTGCCGGAGGAGAATGAAGAGGTAGACCACCAGAGGAGACTGAGGAGGCGGAAACACGACTCGCCTCCCTTCCTCACTGACTCGTCGATCGGAGGATCTCAACGAGTCGAGATCACGAGATGCTTGGCGTGCACGCGCGGCTAATGATGGATCCAGCAAGAATGCGGCGCGGCGGTGAGCAGCTGGACCGGGCGGCTGGCACTAGTGGCAGCCAGAATGTTGCAGTTCGCTGACTGACTGGCGGCGGCGTTTGTCTCGATCCTGCGCGCTGCTTGTGCATCGTGCTTTTATGCATTCACTAGTATAATGCCCGTGCGTTGCTACGGTTTCATTTAAGAGATTCATTTAAAACTAATCCAATGATAAGATCTTTTTATAGTTTTTTCCGCACACAATTGTACATAACCAACATTACCCAGATGGCCATTGCCAATGCCAATAAAAGCCTTTTCTTTTAACATCCCATAATCAGTGCGAAATTTATGAAAAAGTTTATCAGATGATTAAGAGCAGTAGTCCAGTACAAACTAAATAAAAAGCAGTAGATAAATTACTTATGCACTCCATACCCCACTTGAGTTTGACAACTACAAGCTTCCTGTCAGGTTGTTCATGATAGGTTTTGACACAATTAATTAAAGAATACATATACCATAAGGTCTTCCTTTGTTCAAGGAAACAACAACAACAATGGTATATATTCAAGAGTGAAAATACACTTGGAGGTCCCCCGAACTTGTCCGGAAGGGTCATCCGGTCCATGTATTTAGAAAACTAGGTAAACAGGTCCTTGAACTTGTCTAACTGTGTCATCCAGGTCCAAAACCGGATTTGACCGGCGGTTTTGCTACAGTGACCACAGTTTGCTACAGTAACAGCAGCTTTTGTCTTTTTTTTTTTTTTTCCTATTTCGGTTGAATCTTTGAAAAATCATAGTAAATTATAGAAAAACAATAAAATAAAAAAATCTAACTTTTTGGACTCCATGAGTAGATCTATAAGTGAACATATAATATGATATGCTTTTAGTACAAAGTTTTTTTTGTACGAAGCTTTTATCTTTTTCTTTTTTATTTATTTGGCTGAATCTTTAAAAAATCATAGTAAATCACGAAAAATTATAAAATAGAAAATCTAATTTTGTTAGATTCTACATGAGTAGATCTACACAGTGCACATATAATCTGGCATGCTTTAGTCTAATAAAATCATATTATATGTGCTTTTCTATATTTAATTGAAATAATTCGTAGATACATATAATTAGACTAAAGCATGCTAAATTATATGTGCACTGTGTAGATCTACTCATGTAGAATCTAACAAAATTAGATTTTCTATTTTATAATTTTTCTGTGATTTACTATGATTTTTCAAAGATTCAACCAAATAAATAAAAAGAAAAAAAAAAAGATAAAAGCTTTCAGAGCAAAAAACTTTGTACTAAAGCATATCATATTATATGTTCACTTATAGATCTACTCATGTGGAGTCCAAAAAAGTTAGATTTTTCATTTTATTATTTTTCTATAATTTACTATGATTTTTTCAAAGATTCAACCGAAATAGGAAAAAAAAAACAGAGAAAAGACAAAAGCTGCTGTTGCTGTAGCAAACCGCGGGGTCACTGTAGCAAAAACCGCCGGCCAAATCCGGTTTTGGACCTGGATGACACAGTTAGACAAGTTCAAGGACCTGTTTACCTAGTTTTCTAAGATACATGGACTGATGACCCCTCCGGACAAGTTCGAGACCTCCAATGTGTATTTCACTCTATATTCAAGCATGCATACACACGTTACAAAGCTGCCATCAGCACGAGTTACAACTTACATCCTATCTAGTTACAGTTTCAGGGGATATATTCTAAGTGTCCTACCAGTGTTGGGATCAAACATCTGAGTTCCATCCAAACCAACCTGCATAAGACACAAGCAAAAAAACGATAACAACAGTCCTATCCCAGATTCACAGCTTCTCCATTTCAGTTTGGTGCAAATTCACAACTATCTGTTAATAGGGTCAAAATACAATTATGAGCTCACTAACGTCTAGTTTTTATCTAACTTGTCAATTGCATTTTTGAAAAATTGATTTATTGTTTGAAAAAATTGGGGATGGTACTCAGAAGCGTACAAGATTCCAAAAAAATACATTGTGAAACCAACCTACTTAGCGGACGGCATTGCGTCATCCTAAGTCATTTGCAGATAGTGGAGAATTTCGAAAGAGGGCAGATATTGTAGATGCAAAGCAGGCAAAACCGATGATGTTATCAGCTCATCGCAATGTCACTAAGACAAATAAACTAAACCTGAACCTGATTTATTGCATCTGATGATAACAAGCCAGGATGAGGACCTGAGCAGACACGACATCAGTTTGGCATATCCTGCAAAGGATAAAGATAAAAAAAAAAAAGCAATGTGAGATGCCAGATCCAGCTTGCATAGTGATGTTTTTTGAAGAAAGTCATGTTTATCTCAGAAATGCCAAACGTGGAGAAGATGAGAGCTTACATTGTGGCTCCTGGAAAATTCAGAAGGCCACCCAAACCTTGCAAGTTGCCTAGCCACCCTTTAAAAAGTAGCAAGAAGATGGTGGTCCTCAAGTGCATCCTGCATATGAAGAACTTGCTTCTGTTTTAGAGTGGCACAAATACATAAATGTTATTCAAATGAAAAGGGAGCAGGACACTTACAAGGTAGTGAAAATATGAAGCTCTTGTAGAAACACTCTCCATCTCCATTGTAAGAATGCAAGTAAACGGTGATTTTGAAAGAGCATCAAGATTACTATAACATGTTGTCTTAGCTCTATTTAGATACAAAATATTTATTGACTCATTGACAGCTAAGACAAAATTTAGATATACAATATACATTGACTCATGTTAATGGACAGGTATACTCTTCCTCTGATTCCGAATCTGATAGTGAATATGTCAATGAGTGCCTTCCCACTTTTGATGGAACTTACGATGACCAGCCAGGCCTCCAAACTTTGAACCTGCAATGGAAAAATAAGAATGGTTATTATATAACAAAAACAGTGGGAAACAAAAATTAAAGTATATTGCCCGTGCTAACTCATGGATCCTATGCATCTTAGACATAAATCTGGCTAAATTCGGGTAACACTTATTTTTATCTTCCTGGGAGGTGTTCTAGGTTTTGACATGTTGGAACTTCCTGCTTTTCCTTTATTTTCTAATGGCTTGAGTATCTGGAACGAACATACAAGAGAGTCATCAATGCTCATCAGTGCACCAGCATTGTCTTTACCCCCCCACAGTAGTTTGGTGCTGAGAATATTGTTACAAGCTGGCGGTTCGCAAAAAATTCATACCCATCCTCCACAGCCTGTGAAGTTATATTCAGTTAGAGAGAAGTCAATGGTAATGAAGGCAGTGCACAATAAAAATAATTCACAACACTGAGCTCAACAGATATAGCAATCCAGATGTTCCAGTTATAATTTCCCTAAAACATATCTAGACAAAAGAAAATTTAATCTTCATATTTCAGAAGAATGGCTAATATGTAAAGAGTTTTAGGTTGAACTTAAGCATGCAAGCTGATACAGTAAAGTATCAGCAATAGTTTGACAGCAAGTATTAACCACAACCAGTTCAAGGTTGATGGCCTCAAACAAATTAAATAGTTCAAAGATTCAGAACCTTATTATCTTATATATAGTCATACAAATGAAAAGCTCACCCTGCAAAAAGGAAATATACACATTTTTGTTTACTCAACAGGAGGGATAGATATTGTTCCCTATAAAAAAATGGTAGGTAATAGTGCAAACATGTTGATAATGTGAAATAAAATACTATTGTAGTTTCTTGTAACAAAATACAACCCAATATATAGACCAGAAGCAATAGCCATCATCAGAGGCACCAAATTACACGATCATACTATCTTAGATGAGAATTTCATTTTTTTTACATATTTTCGGTGACAGGTTGGTGGCCATTTATTTTCAGCATGATAGTCATAACTTGTTGGAATAATATAAACTAAAAATAATCACACAAACATAAAGAACTGTCCTTACTTACAGGAAAGGTGTATTACCTGGTGAAACACAATCTAGATCATGTTTCTGAAGAAACTCAGCAACTATGTCTGCTCCAAAGGTGTAGGAAACACCCCTGTCATTCTCACCCCACCCATCAATCTCTTTATCAGGGTCCCGACCATAGCAAATCACAAAGGAGACCAATGTCAGGAACATCCACAGGACGAGAAATGTTCAGATATGATCCATGTCCTTAAGCTCAGGAGACACCCCCATGCATGCAAAAGATCTTATCATCAATAAGTGCAGCCACAGGGAGGCAATTAAAGCACAGGACAAATTCCACGAAGCAAAAGAATGGCTTTAAGCACATTTTTTTTCCATATAAAGTGACACGAACTACAAATCAGTTGCATGACAAATTGTACAGTTGCTTTTTTTCTTTAGGAGGTAACGCATATGAAAGTTACAGAGCTAAATATATAGAGAGGATCTTACTCAAAACTCAAAGACCTGTGTGATCACAGTAGAAGTAGCAATCCATTTGCCATCACAACTATTATAGCAGCAAAAACTTCTCCACTGCAGAATTAGCTTTCTTTTCTCCAAGTCTAGCACCACACCATTCACCGCCAGCCTCCATCCTCTCAAAGGTGCTATGCGGATTGTCTAAACGCGTCTGATGATGAATTGAAAGAAAAAAAGCAGTGCTAGGTCACACATGATACTATACGATTTATTTACAAGGAAAATGCCAGAGAACAAAAAGGAAAGCATATCAAAATCAGAATAAGCACACATCAGAGGCTAATACCACTAACAGGCCACCGTTTGCAGAGCTCGTGTGTTGGCAGTGATCTACCTGAGAGGATGACACCAACAACAGAGAAAAGGGAGCAGTCATGCATGCAGCTCCATCCGAATACCCACGCCATGGATTTGAGTTGTTGAAGTTGGTGCCACTGAATACCTTGCTGCATATCCAAAAAAAATTAAAACTCAATTAGTTTAAGTATGGTATTAGGCTAGTGATGCCTCTACATATTATGCTAACTACATGACCAAGGAGCAGTGGAATCTGTTGGGGCACACCTGTGATGGATTAAATAAATATGTAATGAACTTGGCAATCCAGTGGCATCTCGTGAGTCGTGACAAGAAAATGGAAGCAAAAAGTTTAATTTAAGAGAGCCCACACCTGATGCAACCGATGTAGATGGAGATGCATTTTTGGGAATCTCCTGCCATCCAGCAAAAGTTTCCTCAGAAAGTGACCACAGCTAATAAAGAAAGAAAACAAAGTCATGTGAAAATGGTCTAATTTGGAAACTCTACTGACATTAGAATCATGATTCATATGACATTGCTGGTATACAGGTAACAGTTGATTTTTTGTTCTAATGCAAATCAACCATCGCACATCTTTGACAAACACATCCATCCCACAAAAGCAAACCAACCCACCAAGAAAACCTCGTATGTCATCTGTCAAATTATCTAATTATAGAACATTGATATGCAGCAAGAAGTCAGCATTTTCAACGTCACCAACCAACCAAAGAAGCGCAGGTTAGAAGGAAGCAAATACTTTTATCCAGAATTGCAGATGAGGAATGAATTGAGCTTTACCCAAAGAAGAAAAACGACCTCCGACCGCTTACCTTTGTCGAAGCTGCAGATCGATGGCATCCAGGTCCATCTCGGCGCACACATCGGGCGAAACAACGCCTTCCTGGTCCTGCACGCGAGGCACGGGACCCCACCAACGGAGACGATGACGACGGCCGGAGCAGTTCGGCCCCGTGGCAACGAACGGGCGGATCACTGCAGTGTGAGAGGCATATAGAGCAGCCAAGAGTTCCGCTTGCGGCTTGCGGCCTGGTGGCGCCCGGGCGTGGTCCTCGCTCGCTGTGCCGGTGCCTGCCCGCATCCTCCGTGTCGCCGCGGGCCAAAGAGGGCGCCACGCCGCCGCGCCATAGCCGCGCGCCTTAGCCGTAGGCAGTGCCGCCGCCCCCGACCCTCATCTTGACGCCGCCCGGGCCGGTGGTGCCCACGCCGCCCCCCTAGGGTTGCGCTGGATGTGGTAAGGCCAGGGGAGCCGCAGGGCAAGAGCAGGTCCTCGTCTAGTGGCCGGCGACGGCGCCGCCGCCATCGCCTCTTTCCCTTAGCGGCGGCGACCTGGTAAGGAGAGGAGCCATAGATGTGGCAAATGGCCAAGGTCAGGAAGAGGGGGTGGGAGAGAAGGAGCCACGCATGTGGGAGCGTGCGGTAGCGCATGCGTCGGGTGAGAGAAGGGAGAGGGAATGGGGGTGCACGCGGGATCGGGGAGTGTGTGGACGGAGATGGATGGCGGCCTCGCGCCCGCGCTACCGAGTGATTGGCGGGGGGGGAGGGTCCCACGTGATGATGATGATGATGATGATGATGATGATGATGATGATGATGATGATGATGAGGAGGAGGAGGAGGAGGAGGAGGAGGAGGTTTGATCCCAGCAATTTTGGCCCTTAGATGTGGTGGTGGGTGAGTGAGAGAAAGGTTAGAATAGATCTGAGCCATTTATTTCAAATGTTGCTTAGTTTTGGGGTATATTTTGTTGGGTACATTTAGTAAAGATTAGGAGAGATAATGACTGTGGTGGACAGTTTGCGGTGTGGCTTTAGGAAAATTTTTTTGGTGCAATATGTAGTGTAGATGTAGATGTAGATGTAGATGTAGATGCAGTGCAACCTGCCTCGGGTGTGAACGTGACGACGACAGTAGGTCCCTCGGTCGCTCTCCGTCACTGGGAAACTAGTAGTTGTGGGTTTATTTCGATTTTGATGTGCAGTCATTTCTGCAGCTGTCGTCTATGATGAACAATGCGGCACGAAAAAAACGTGACTCAGCTCCCCGTCGCGGCCGCGTGGAGATGACGAGAGGAAAACGAACTGTTGACGCGAAGTTAGGGCTTCGCACCAAACACACCAGAGAGCCTTGGACGCCTACGAAGGTTGCAAACAACCTAGTAGCAGCGAACACCGTAACGTGATCGACCACGAGCGATCAAGGGATCGCTAGGGCCGATGTGGAGCTCGGTGGACGGCTGGTAGACCTTCGAACGCACCTCCGGGAAGACCCGTCGGGAGGAGCGCACCAAGGGTTGCGCTAGGGGCAACGGATGCGCCTAGCACGCCGGCGAAGTAGCACGGAGCTCGTCGTCGAACAACAGGGTATGAGGTTGGAAGAGATAAAGTTAGGGTTTGTGTAGTAGTTTGACGATTTGTTGGTAGATGGGCTCAAATCGGCCATGAACCCCTTCATTATATAGGGAGGGTGGTCTTATCCTTTTTAGGAAACCGTCTGGATCGCTCCAATATCCGCAAAACCTTCTGAAAACACGATCCGAAACGAATCGGTTCGGATCAAGTCGGGCTTCCGATATGCGCCGGACGCCGGTATGAGCGCCGTGACGCGAAACCGGGCGGTGCGCCGACGCAGTCAGGAGGACCGCAGGCCGGAGGGGGCGCCAGACGCAGGCGCCGGACGCTGCCCGTGAGAGCCCCGCAGGCCGGGGGGCAGACGCACTACGTAGAGTGTCGGCGCGAGGGCGGCGCAGACGCAGCCGCCGGACGCGCCCCGCGCCGCCGCTGGCAGCGCCGGGCGCGCCTGGCAAAGGCTGGCGCTATTATCGCCACGACGCGCCAGACTTGATGTCTGGCTGGCGCATGTATTGCGCGGGTGCCGATGTCCCCGCTATTTTTGACTAAGTCCGAAATTGGCGGTGACTTGACCTCCCAAAAAATGACACCTGGAATTTTACCGTGACTTAGATCAAGCCATTTTTGGGTGTCAACACGAGACGATGATGATGCTAGAGTACAGCCGCATTGGGGTTCTCTAAATTTTGGCTGGATTTTAGGAGTTTCGGTATTTTTTTTGTTAGTTATAGCACGATAAAAACCGTTCTTAAAATGGTTTTTTAAAATGAGTTGTCCCCTACAAACTCATTTATGTAAGCTGCTGATATTTTGAGCTGCTCCTAATGTCCCCATAAATAAATTTGTAAGGGGCGCTGAATTAATGAAATTACGTATTTAAATTTGTTTTTTCAAAACATTCTCAGGTGAAAAATGACCAAAACAAAATGATGGGTGCCATGCTCGGTTTATCCCGACGATTGGATACGATGACTCCCAAATCTGAACCGAATAATATAAGACCCGAAGGCTTACAAGACTACATAGCCATTGTAGGGCAAGGAGGCTTAAGATATAAACTAAATGTGCCCCTACGTTGCAACGGGATTGGGATGGACTCATTTTCGTGATCTACACGGTCTTTTCTTTCGATGATACAACAAGATTTTCCAATTCTGGTTCTCTATGTGCAGGGTTCTCTAAGGCGATTGAATATTTAGTTTGTGCGCTAAGCTTCCGCTCTTTGTTGTTTGTAATTTGTCTGTATTCTAGCTGTCTTTTGTTCTGGTTGCATATTTGCATATCGGTAACACCCGGTTTTAAGAACAAAACCAGATGAAGCCATATGTGAGCCCTGGAAGTCAATTCTCACATATAGTTTTACAAATGAATGGTAATCAATTCACAATGCTTAAAATATAACGAACATAGAGTAAAAGTATAAACCTCAGCTAGCAAACAGCGGAAAGACTCTTCAACCTTCTGGTGTAGGCTCCACAGGGACAACTGACTGGTTGATCACAAGCCTATCTTCCTCCTGAGGTGGGGTGAAATAGCAAGGGTGAGTCCATGTCGAACTCCGCAAGCATAGCCAGGGGTTATGAGGCTAAGAAGCTGACACTGTCTTAACTGCGGTTGCTTTTAGAGTTGGTCAAGTTTTAAGCTTAAGCAAGTAAAGGAAACCCAAACCCATTATTCACAACAAAGTGGGATGTGATATATCATCAATTTAATATCAACAACATGGCATGCACACAATTCTATTCATTAATGTCTCCAAGGCCGCTCATGACCGCGAACACGGCCGACATGTCGGATTTAGTTAACTCCATGCAGAGGTGTACACTTTCACTACGGGTCATGAATTTCCACCGCATG
Source organism: Hyparrhenia diplandra (assembly GCA_015847255.1). NCBI lineage: Eukaryota > Viridiplantae > Streptophyta > Magnoliopsida > Poales > Poaceae > Hyparrhenia > Hyparrhenia diplandra. Next base: position 389,211 of record JADLZK010011795.1, read on the forward strand.
GGCTCTAGAACCTCCACAACACCGAAAAACCCACATAAAGCCTTTCAAAGGGGTTATCTAAATATGCCGGATAGCGATAGGACTACAACCCATTCTCTGCCAGATTTCGGCAACCACCGACACAAGTAAACACTATCCCCGAACGACCAAAGCCGAGCCCACGTGACCCCCCCCATAGCTGTAATCAGATATCCCGGATGATCACAAATGAATAAGTCCTTATGGAGAGCTAAGAGCCTCATAAAATAAACAACACAAGCTCTTTCGCCCTATGTACCATGGCATCATCAACTAATCATCTCGATTTAATCCATAAAGCAATAAATAAAGGTGTGTTGGTTGAGCGCTAGCAATTTACTACCCAATGCATAACCCATAGGAGACAAGGATCAAGTAAACAAGACTAGGTAAGTCCTTAAAGGCAACCAAGGAGGACACATGCATCATGAATTAATAATTAAGGTGAATAGGACATCAAGGATGATCCCAAGCTATACTTGCCTCAAATATAGTTCCTTCTTCAAGTACAAGCTTCCCAAGAAATCCTTCTTGATCATCAACCTCTTCTAGATCAACAACACCAAGCTCACCGTCTCTACTCGATTCCAACCAAGAAAACACACAAACATATAGGGCCAATCATGCATAACAAACAAGGCTACAATTAGAACAGTACATCAACATTGATAAAATGAGTTGAAAAACTTGTAAAACAAATCTACACGCCGCTACGATCACACAGACGTAAAGATCACCGAAATCGGAGCTAAAACGGCGTAGATATGAATTTTACAAGTTTAACATTAATAAAACTAATGTAATTTCGAAATTTAAAAGTTGTAAAACCTGACTAACAGTAATATAAGCATGTGGATCACGGAATTACGAATCTAACGCATTTTGAATGGTCCGAATTGGATTTGAAACAGAGAAGATATAAACATTTGAAATTCAGTCATAAACCTGTAAATAACTTGATTCGATTTTCAGAATAAAATAAATAAATAAAATGCAGGATTTTGATTTATTTGATGGACTTTGGCCATGAATACCGAATAGGAGAGGGACTCCTAAACAAAGAATCAGCAAGGCTTATCTTCTAATCTGGAGTGGTGTCGATTAACAATGAAGGACTCAGGATGAAGGGATGCATGGATGTATTTTCATTGTATTTGCCCATTTATTTTTCTGAAAGAAAACGGCAAGAAATCGTATTGATGTCAGCACAATGTCATCAAAGCTAGATATGACGTCATCAAAAGCTAGCAGCAGGATGCATCGGGTCAGCTAGGAGTTGCAAGGGATACTCGTCGGAACATAGGAGCGTTGGCGATGGCTACTGCCTGCATGGCAAGATCAGAAAGGAGATGATGGTGTACTAACCAGGGTGCTCAAGTCTGCTCGAAGGAAGCAAAGACGCCCTGACGTTCGACGACGCGGCTCGGCAGAAAGAGCATGGACGACGACGTAGCTGCTTGCTCGGGTGTGCCGGCAAAGGCAAAAGCACGTATCAAGAATTGTGACCAGTATGGAACTATAAACAAGGTGAGATCAAGATATGAGTTTGCGTAGTTGTGCTCACCATCAATGCAGCAGCTGGCTAAGAAGCGCAGATCGACATGCTCGGCTTGGACAGGAAGATGGTGTTTCACGTGGACAGCAGATCGACGGCGGCACAAGATACTTGACAGCAGCGACAACAGATGTCGTGCATGTCGATGGCAACAGGCTGATCTTGGCAAGGTCGCGATGGTGGCAGCAGGAAGATATCATATGGCACGCCGCAGACGACGGTACAGTTGTGGCAGCTGCAGGTTCGATCTCGGCGAGATGGTCGCGATGACGGCAGGGCGACGCGGCTGCGGCTCAATCGAGGCGATGCGGCTTCGGTTAGGGTTCTGAAGAAATCACGACCCGGCGTGTGCGGCTCTTCTTTATAGGGCTGGCACGCACGGGTTAAGGAAAGGAGGCCCGGGTTCTCAGGTTTAGATACGGCAGCGGAGTCAGGCGTGAGTCCGGTTCATCCACGACGTACTGGAGATGGAAAATGACGGATGTCCGGGACCGCGGTGTCAGTTGGTCAAAGGAAACAGGAAGGCAACGCAAGGACAGGTGTGTGCGCTGCTATTATGATGCTTGGGATGAGACGATGCACTAATTTGGGTTGCAAGTATGACGCAGTGCTGCACGTCTTTAAGCAGGGAACATATATATGTATGTATATACACAATATATAGAACGACACAAAATCATCAAGATGGCATGAAGGGAAACAACACATGTGAGCTTGGGCTCCAGGGTTAAAACGGACTAGAGAGAGACATGGTTGACTTGGCTGTGGTTAGAGAAAAGAAGCAAAGACGCCTCGCAGCTTGCTATTTATAGGCACAAGAGATGGTCATATGGCTAACATTGACATGAGTCTTTCACGTCAAAGCACACATGTGCATGGAACAAGAAGACGTGACTTTGGCCTGTATAAGAACGTAGAGATCAGGAGCAGCTTGGTTATTAGATGGATATGGCAACGTGATGATTTATGGTATGTAGAGCTTGATGCGGGTTAATATAATCTTGCAGAGGCCACGGAAAGGACTGGCAGCCTGCTGGAGATAATTAACAAGCTAGAGCTCACCTTGGGCCCAGCGTGCGGAGAAACAAAGCAAAGGAGGCTGATTACAAGAGTTGAGTAGAAATAAATAAATAAAAAGAAAGGGCAAACAAGAGAGAGAGAGAGAGGAGAAAGAATAAAATTCTTTTCTTTTTTATTTGAACTAATTTCTAAAATCATTTGCAAAAGAATTTGAATCACTTCTTTAGTTTCTGTAAAAACCAGCCATCACAACAGAAAATATGCATCAGCATGTATGCACAACCATGTTCCTAAACCCGATGATAAATTTTAATTGAATGAAAAATATTATTTTCCTAGGTTTTATGAGCGCAAAATACAAAATAAATCATTTTCTTCTCTATTTTCAAAAGTGCAAAATTTGGGGTGTTACAATCGCATCCTCACATTTTGGCGTTTGTTTTCCTTATCTCTTTTCCTTATTTTTTCCTTGGCATCCATCATCGTGGATTATATTTAGATCAAAAGAATGTATAGTAAGAATATTGCAATGTTTGCCATCAATAAAACAATATATAGCAAAAATAAAAAGCAATAATGAACCTGCATGAACATCTTGACAGGCATCTTGCCCCATGATGACAGATCTATGTGTGAGTATGTCAGGATATTGCTTTGTCTCTTGTGTCTTTTCTTTGATATTCGATGACTCTTTATTTTTTTTTTTGCTGATAGGCTTCACGTTGCCTTTTAAGCCTTTCCTGTTTTTTTTTTTTCATTGGTCATCTGTGCATATCTCACTCTTTCTCTTTTCCTTTTTTTTTTCCCTTGACATCCATTAACGTATCTTCAAAGAATCTATAATAAGAATAGTGTGATATGTTCCAACAATAATTTAAGCAATATTGAAGTAATTACCTGGATGCATTAACTTTTTAATGTTTTGAGTTGCCTCTATGTCATCTCCAGTGTGTACATCTTGACAAGCATCAATCCCACATTGCGTTAGCTGTCCTGTGATGGTGATGGCAGAGGCAGCAGGGGACGTGGCGGGGCATGCTCCCCGGCCGGCGTCCATGATGTTGAAGAAGCTATTTGTAGATCTCTTGTTTTTGCTCTCTAATAGGACCCTGTAATTATAGACTTCCAGGATACGTATGGATCTGAGCAACAATTATATATGTAACCGGACAAAAATATTGAAGTAACCGAGCTTGATAAGAAACCGAGTACGTGTAGTATATATGAATAAGGAACCGTGTAGTATATTTTTTTTTTTTTAGAATAACACAGTACAACGTAGACGCTCACAACACGCACGCACACTCACCCCTATCAACACACGCACGCAAACCCTACCCCTATGAGCACCTCCGAATGACTGGGCAGCCCGGCAGATCTGGAGATTCTCGAAGTCACCGTAGGCGCTTCGCCGCCGACGGAACGCCGCTACCACTTAATGCATAACGCCAGAAATTCTTGGGAAAATCCCCAAGAAAGGTGCGAAGCACCAGTGGATTTGAACCCCTGGTGGGTAGCGTCCCCATTGGACCGTTTCTAGACTTACAAACCAATTCGCAACCGTGTAGTATATGGATGAGGAACCGAGCGGTGGACAGTGATTTGAATTGGCATTAGGCCTTCAGGCCCATGGAGAACTTTCAGGAACCGAGCGGTGACTTCCCATGCCTTCGTTGGGTACACGGGTTGCAAGCCCAGACCTGATGTCGTTTTGGTTGGCCTGGCTATGGTGGTTTCCTTAAACTGCTGAACGTATCGTATTAGGGACGGACAGGGCAGGCAGAAAAAAAAGCTAATGTATCGTATTACCGGACGGACGGGGCAGGCAGACAGAAAAAGAGGGGGAAGAAATTTTCTCTCTTTAGATAGCTACTAGCAAAAAAGCCCGTGCGTTGCACCGGGAGTAAAAAGAACAATAGGGTGATACGGCAATACGACTTCAGCTATATTAAAGCATCTCTAACAGTTTGAAAAATTTTGGTTTCCCAAATCTTGTTGTTTGTAAACTTGCAAATAATATAGGAAGTAGAAAAATGAGTTCATCTCCAAGAGTTTAACATAATTGGCTTGCAAAATCATAAGTTGGACCCACCAGTCTTATTTTGCCTTGACGAAAACATTACCATGAACTCAGAACATACACATTCAGGCAACAGTACTACACCTCTGGTCATCATGTTTGTCCAATATTCACTTTGTTCCTTTGGAGCAAATACTACAAATAAAGATGAATATAAAAAAATGACCAATTCGATTAGCAATAAAATATGAAGCACCATATATTGAAACGTGAAGAGTAAAGAATTTGGCGTTGATGATCGATCAGCAGGGCAATCACATCAGGCACCCCAGCAGCCGCCGGCGTTGATGATCAGCGGGCCGAGCAATCACGCCGGGCACCCCAGCAGCCGCCGGCGTCGATGATCCACGGGGCAATCATGTCGGCGCCCTATAACCCTATCGAAACCTGCTGCTAGAACCGAAGCGGATGAGTCCATACCTGAAACCTAGCAGCCGCCGGCGTCCCATGGACGGTGCGCAACTCGGTGTCGCGTCGAGGAGATATGGATCAGCGTGGGAAACCTTCGCGTGCTCGGGAATACGGGCTGCGGCGCGGATGGAGGGAAGATGTGCGCTTGAAATACGTGTTGTATCTGGTCTCTGTCTCCACCAGGCACGCTCGCGATAGAAATTTTTCCTCTGTTATTTCGGTATTTTCACGTGGGAGTCCGGTATATTACGAGCGGAGAGACAGGCAGGCAGAAAAAAAGTGGAGGCAGAAATTTTCTCTCTTTATTAGTAGGTATAGACTAGAAAAAAAGCCCGTGCGTTGCACCGGGACACCGGGGAAAAACTCTAGAACATACATCTTTTACATGCTCTGATTTATCAAGTTTGGGCATAAACCTGCTAAGGAGACCCCCAAACATATACCCGTATAAAGATTCAATTACAAGACACGCAAAACACTGCCTAAAATGTGTTTCAAAATGTTTTTTCCCATGAACATACACTTAGTAGGTTCAATATAAAATTAGGGGCAACCCTAATATCGTATAAAACACCCACTACAGGAATCCGCTTCTTTGCCGAGTGCGAAAACCTTTGCCGAGTGGAAAAAGTCGGGCACTCGGCAAAAAGCATCTTTGCCGAGTGGCATACTCTGCACTCGGCAAAGACTCCTTTGCCGAGTGCGGATGTCGGCGGTGCTCCACACTCGGCAAAATAAACCTTTGCCGAGTCGTAGCCCTCGGCAAACTACTACACTCGGCAAAGAATAACAGAGCCAAACGGTGTTGCTAGTCGTTAGCTTTGCCGAGTCTGCGCCGCGTTAAGCACTCGGCAAATTATGTGGTTTTTGCCGAGTGCCCCGACAGATATGCTCTCGGCAAACATGGTCTTTGCCGAGTGCAAGTCTTGGCACTCGGCAAACCATTAATTTTTTTTTGATTTTTCGTCCCATATTTTTTGTGTGGACTTGGTACAGTAACTACATCTCATGTTCAGGATTTGGGACAATTTAAAGTTGTTTTGCTATATTTCATGAATTATTTCTTTTTTCTTGCATTTTCCGGACCACTCCAAATTTGAACTGCAGGTACATGAAATAATGGAATGTGGTCATTCAAAAATTACTATTCATGATGTTTGGCGTATGTTTAGGCTCAATCCAGGGGACTCGCGCTAAATTACGAACATTTATGTGTCGGAACATGACGAGTTACGTATGGAAAAGTGTTTTTAAATTCTATAAAATCCAAAACGAAGTTTAAAAATCACGAAACTTGGTGAGGTGTCTTGTCATCTCATGAGGAGGCTGTGGTAAAAATTTGAAAAAGTTTCAAGCAAGTTGTGACGTCGAATGCCTAAAACTCGAGATCCCCACACTTGATCACACTCTTCGCAGCAGGGAGGTCACGGGTCGGGGTAAGAAAGTTGAGTTGGTGGTGATTAGGTTCTCTCTGTGGCACCGTGATGGCTTTATTTTGGATGTTGGACATGTTGCACTGTGATGGATCTCGTTTCGATGTTGGACATTTTAGATTTCGTTTGGACGTTGGACATGTTGAATTTCGTTTGGATGTTGGACTATATATGTTTATATATGATATTTGTGGATTATATATGTGAATTTGTGATATATGTGGATTATATATGTGAATTGGTGATATATGTGGTCTTTGTGTATCTATGAATGCTTATGGTATATGTATATGTTGATTTACATCAACAATCAACAGAAACAGCAAAAAAAAATAAAATTCCTAGATTTGCCGAGTGCGGCCTCGGCAAAGCTGGGAAACCTAAAAAGAAACTTGGCAGGGTTTGCCGAGTGCATGGGCGGCACTCGGCAAATTGACCATTAATTTGCCGAGTGCTCGCACAATTGCACTCGGCAAAGGTTGTTTTTTTTTGATAAAACGTACAGTTTGCCGAAAGTAATCGACAAAACACTCGGCAAAGTTTTTAAAAATTCAAATCTTTGCCGAGTGCCAACGGCCGGCACTCGGCAAAGAAGCGGCCATTTGTAACGGTCGCCGTTGGTTTTCGCCGGCCGTTAATCGACATGGCACTCGGCGAAGCCTTTGCCTAGTACACGACATTTGGCACTCGGCAAAAACTCGCTTTGCCGAGTAATTCTTTGCCGAGTGCGTTTTTGCCGAGTTTGGCAATCGGCAAAAGCTTTGCCGAGTGCGAACGGCCTTTGCCTAGCACGCTCTGCACTCGGCAAAGCAGCCGATTCCTGTAGTGACCTGGCAAGGCCCCAGCTTTATGCTCCCAGTAGAATGGTGCTGCACGTGGACAACAGTAGGTAGCAGGAGGTCAATTGTAGGCTGAAGTTCATCTCCAAATGCAACGGGTATAGCAAGAAAGGCCATGCTAGGAGTGAGCACCGTGGTCATCGGCATCGGCATCGTCCGTGAGCAGCCAGCGGAGTCGTGGTTCATGGAGGTGCTGCGTGGTGACTGGTGAGCTAGCCGGAGGCCTCGAGGATGACGAGTCTAGCGGCTTGCCACGGTGAAGCGGCCTGTTGCGGTCCTTTGCGGATGAAGCGGGCCTGGCGGGCTTGGAAATTAAGTCTAATCCACAAAATAATCGCAGCTGGTCCGCGCGAGCCACGAACACAATTTTGCGGGGCGGGTCCTGCAGTTTGCGGTAACCACAACGCCCCCTGCCCTGCACGAGCAAGCGATGCCGGGTGGACGATTTTTCATGGTTTTTCCTAGTTGGATTGGATACGGAGAGGGAGAGGCAGGCAGAAAAAATAGGGTGGAGGCAGAAATTTCCTCTCTTTATTAGTGGGTATAGATACTAGCAAACTTGCCCCGTGCGTTGCAACGGGAAAAAAACTATCACATGTTCATGTGACATGATAAAGTAAATTGTATGTATCTGTTGTCGACGGGAATGTCGCTTATACCACTTAATGCATAACGTAGCAAAAAATCCTGGGAAAACCCCAAGAAGAGGTGTGAGCACCAGTTTTTTGAACCCTAGTGGGTAGTGTCCCATTAGACTATCCTACCATTAGACTGCAAGCCAATTCGCATAAAATTTAAAATCTATGACCATACTACAAGTTAATATTGTCAATAATATGAGAATGTCATATTAAGACTGCATCCGCAAAGCACAAAAGTATTTAGAAAAATATATTATATCTTCAATTTTCATACTCAATCATGGTTAAATATCATGCTCCATGACTTTCTTTGAGGACTCGATTAATATGCAAATCTAATCTCTCATTAAAGTTAGTTGTTGATATGTTAAAGATTGGTCTATGATTATGTTCGGAAATCACTTGAGATTTGTCACATAGCAACTCGTCTAGGATAATTTATCTATAGTCACAACAAACTGTTCAAGATTCAGTTTTGTTAGCTAGATTCAGTTTTGTCTAGGGTAATTATAAATTTTGTTTCTACCCAAAAACTACATCAATAATTTGATAGTGTAAGTCTTTTTTAGACAAAGATAAATATTTTGTTAATAGAGTAAATGTCTATGTCTTATTTATTTATTGTTTTTCCGTTTAAAGAAAAAAAAACACCACGACAGAAATGGAGAAGAAACAGGCAGAAGCAGGCCTAAAAAACCCAACAGAGCCTAACAACAATCTAGCCAGAAAACCAAGTGGATAAAAAATCATGCCTTTATTTTTTCTTTTTCTTTTATCTTCTTTCCCTTCCTCTTATTTTCCATTCTTTCCCAACCTTTATCCGGTAACTTCGTGGAAAGCGCAGTGAATTCGACCGTGCATCTCCCGACTATCCCCACACACCTTAACGGCCGCGCCCACGCACACCCACGCCCGGCCTGGTGTTTCGATCTCCGTGGGACAGTGTTGCACCCCTTGACGGTCGCGGCTAGCGGCTCCATCTCGGTGCCGGCAAGGCGGCGACAACACCCATCTTCCGGTGCTCACGCCGAGGGCCAGGGCATACACATCCGAGCAGGAGCGTATATGTATATCTCTTTATTGTCCGTCCTCTAATAATTTTGATCTCTATGGATTCATGGGACTGATATTGGAGTTGATTTCTAGTTAAAAAAAAAAAAAAGAATCTTCTTCAGACTTCTCCCGTGCCCTCTCCCTGAGTCCCCGACACCCACGATACAAAAACGGAAATAAAAATGATGCCGACGTTGTACAGGTGATCGGGGAGGCGGACATAAAAAAAGAAAAAGAAAAACAGGGGGAGACGAAGGTAGACTTGCGTGCGTAATTGGACTGGACTCGGTGGGGGTAGGCAGAACGTGCGTAACTCACACGGATAGCTTCGGGTGCAGTACACGAGGCAGGGCAGGCAGACCCAAATTTTGTTGGTCAAGAAATTTCCTCTCTTTATTAGTAGGTATAGATATATATATAAAACTATTCCCCGTTGTAATCATCATCATCGAAACTCCCATATGTATATCTCTTTGTAATTTGTCATCTTGCAACTTGACGAGATCCCAATACCAACAAGGCCTTGTTTAGTTCATGTCAAAATGTTAGAAAGTTAGAATTTGAACTCATATAACACCTTCATTTGTTTGGTAAATATTGTCCAATCATAAATTAAATAAGCTCAAAAAAATTGTCTCGTGATTTACAATCAACTTATGTAATTAGTTATTTATTTTACCAACATTAAATGATGCATTAATGCATCCAAAAATTGATGTGATGGAGAGAGTGAAAAAAATTCTAACTTTTGGAAGTAACTAAACGTGGCCCAAGTGTAGCTGCTACTATGTACTAAAAAAACAAGTAGCTGCTAGACGTAGGGTTGCTACTTGCTTCCCAGGGCTCAAAACCAGGATAAATCTTGTGTTTGTGCTTTTTGAGACTTTTTCTCTATTAGTATATAAAAAAGTACCTACTAATGAGTCTTTTTTTTTAAAGTCTCTGGGATAAAAAAAAAAGTTTAGTCCCTAGGAACAAAACAACACCTAAACAGCGCAGATCCTTAGAGACCCTGTCCAGCAGCAGGAGAAGCCAGTGGCGTAGCTACATTGGGGCTAGCTGGGGCAGATGCCCCAGCTAAATTTGGTGCACAACCTTATTTTTTTATAGGTTTATTATCTATTTCTTTTTTTATTTTTTTATTTTACTATGTATTTGTACAAGAACTATCAATTTATTCTTCAAATTTGAGGTAATATCTCAATGGATGCATTAAAATTGTGTGATTGCAAAGTATGAATGCATTGATGCGATGTGAATTGCAATGTTCTTGATTTTGGTTTAGTCGGTCATTAGAAGTTCGCCCCAGCTAGGTTTTTTTCTGGCTACGCCACTGGGAGAAGCCAATCTTTACTTGTATATACGTGAAGAAGTTTTCATCCGGCAAACAGTGTTGAGCCATGGCTTGGCGAAGCACCTTTTGCGGGCAAGCAACCACATCATGATAGCTTGTCTCATAGTCATTGCCGCAGAGGTCACATGTGGGCGTGGGCTCCAGCTTCCTTTTGAATTTGTTACCTTTTGTGGTAAAAATATAATTGTTAAGCTTCCAGCCAAAAATCTTAACCTTAGGTGGTGCGTCGCAGCTCCATAGCCTGCTCCACAGCTTCCTCTCCCCATCAGGATTGTTGTTAGTCGAAGGCATATCCCTGGACCGTTCCATGAGGGCTAGGTTGTAGGCACTGCGAACTGTGAACATGCCTGTTTTTTCGGTTGCCAGGCAACACAATCCTCAGGTCTTCGAGTTGAGAGTTGGATCCTTGAGATGATATCTACATTAGCCGAGATGATATCTACATTAGCCGGGCAGAAGAGGCCTTGGAGTTTTATTGGAGTCCCAATTAGTACCCTCGGCATTCAGAAGCTTAGAAAACCCAGTGTAGTCGGCATCTTCCTCTTCGAGACAGAACTTTATGCAAAAATTTCCTAGGCACCCATGTGTTTCTCCATATCCGTATCTGTCGCCCGTCACCAACTCTCTAGATGATACCCTTCTTGAGAAGGTTTAAACCGTGCATTATGGTCTGCCACGTAGAAGAAGGATAAGAACAAAAGGCCATGTCAAGTAAATGACCGCGGGTTTAATTTATAAAGTATACAATCCAATAATCATAAATTTAAAACATAAACAATATAGTACTCCTATAAAATAAATAGGATGAAAAAATGAAGAAGAAAAAGAGAAATCAACATGCAGTACCTATGTCCATGTGTAAAAATCCGATTAGAGCCACAGTTGCGTCACCACCGCTTCGGATGAAACCGGCCTCGAAATAAACCTATATAGGATGTTGGAGGAGTAGCTATATCTGGTTTTCTTAATGCAAATAGAAACATGAACTTGGATGAACCCGAAAGTTGAGAGAGGTAAATAAGATTCTGTTTCGCGATATAAGTGCCAACACATGGTGGATATGTGGCATGTGTGATGAGCGACAAGTCATTGTCGAGATATCGATATTTGGTTTTATGTTGAGACTAACCATTGCGTGAGTTGGTGTTGTGCAATATGTCTCTTGTCTTGTGATGTGTAGGTGTTGAGTGTTAAGATGGTTGAGGACAATGGAGAAGTTTAAGCGGGTGCACCGGGACTTGGTGTTCGGGCGATCGGGGAGGAATGATTGACATGCATGGAGATCATGGTGGAAGCATAGCGGATATGTGACTCTAGCTAGGTTTGGCGGTTTCAGGCTCAAAACTGTGGGCGACAGATTTTCTTAGGTTTGGGCTCGAAACTAGGGGAGGATTTTGGGGGCTGCAGGTGGTGTCATCGGAGAACATACATCGAGGCAAAGCTACTTCATGAAGGCATCGTGTTTGTTCGGTGTTCAAAACTCAACTTGAATAATTTCCCCAGAGTTAAGTGGTTAAGGAAATATCTAAGGGTCATCTTGAAAATGTGTAGTAGCCCTATAAATAGAAGTAGTGGTTGCATAAGACATCCATCTCTCGATTTAGATCTTTAGCACATGTGCTATTGCCATTTCATTGCTTCTAGACCTAGTAGTAGAAAGGGGTAATTGCCTCTAGGCTGTGGAGAAATTACAACTAAAATGAGGGGGGTGAAATATATACACGGTTCTTCAAAATTATATGTAAACTACCAAATATGCCAATGCATTGCAACGGGTAAAAAATTCTTGTAAGGCCTAGCTTGTTAGAGACTTAGATGTGCTGTGCGGATCTCCTCTTCTAAATTCTCTTCTCCTCCTCTCGCGCATTTTTGTTGAACCTACTAGTACAGACAATGGAATGTTATGTTTAAACCTGCGGCACTGTGTTCATAGGATTTGTGTTCCTATTTTGTTTAAGATCGGGTTCTACCCATTACTATTTACTCCAAGTTCACAACACTCCACCACCACTGCAGATCCACAGGGTTGTCCTTCATTGGCGTCCGTTCCGCCTGGCGCTGCTCCTCCTTCTCCTCCTCGACAGCCCCATTGACAGCGAAGCTCGACGGGTTGTCGTGATCCTTGTCGGGTCGCTGGCGCTGCGCAGCCGCATTTTGCCTCGACTGAAGCACCCAGGTGAAGGCGACGAGGTGATGTTTCTATTATAAGGAGAAGAATTGGGAACGCCTCTTTATTATTTATTAAAGGGAGTATGGTAATTTCTTTCATATTTTTGCTATGCCACCTCAACTAAATGCTAAAAAAATATCTAGCAATCTACCAGCATGTACTTTTGCTAGTAAATGTATACATTATTTGAGTGTTGATTAAAGTGTACTACCATTACTTTTACATCATGTTCAGATTATATATAATGTTGTTCAATAAATCCTAGCTAATTTCTTAGAAATTACATTTTAGAGTGCATTTGTAGTTGGTCATTTGATGTTTCTAATATTTTGGTACTCAACATTCTACATTTTTAGAGACCCGACTATGTTGGTTATGTTTAAAATCTATTCTACAAAATCTTTTCAGAGACTGACTAGTATATACTTTTTTGAATGTTGTTCCTAGTTATTATTTTTACAAAAACCTGTGTGCTCTTTTTTGTTAGCCTCTCTTGTTAATTTATCATTGTGATAGTATGTACTAATCTATGACTTACTAGCTAAAAATGCACTACACTTACAATGTAGAAACAAAGTTATGGATGCTCTAGCTAATAAAAAGAAGGGATGAGGATGATGATGAGATTATGCGTTTTTTTCTTCTGCTTGCTCTATATCTATTGGGTAGTCCAAGAGAGCCCGACCAAAAATACCTAGGCATACATCAAGGTTGCCTGGAAAGGAGCGTCTTTGAAGTACTCATTGGACATGTGAAATATTGTTATGGTTGCCTTTTGTATGGAGGCCAACATCTTCAGAGCCTTTACTACCTATCTACAAGATGAGCATTTGTTACTAAACACTAGAGGTGTTAGTTGAGGAGCAATTTGCTTTCTTCATGTATATGATATCCCACAATGCAAGCTATGAGGATATTAAATATGCATTCAACATAGTGGAGAAACCATGCATAAGCACATTAAATCAATCTTCAAGATAACCCCAAATCTTGTAGGTTTGTGAAACCTCCAATAGCAACTGAAACTCATTGGAAAATTAGCATAGAAGGTTCTACCCTTATTTAAGGTGAATTATTTTAGACTCTATACTTAGCCATATGCACCTCTCTCTCCTTACTTGTATATGGCTAACATACACACTTCACTCTTTCAGAATTGCCTTGGCGCTATTGATGGACCTATATTCTTATTACTGTCTCTTTTATTTGAATTGATACATTCGGATTCTTGTACTTCATGATTTTTTGCATTATTTGAAGTTTCATAATGAATTTTGTATGCGTGCAAAAAATCTGGTTGGACAAAGTATGTATATCTTACTGCAAACTTCAATTTTAGGCAAAAATCTGGTTGGACAAAGTATGTATATCTTACTGCAAACTTCAATTTTAGATCTATTTTTCATTTTTATTTATTTATTCTATTGTTTGTTTGTTTTTTTTTTTTTTGGCTCTACTTAGTTACAGATTAAATCGCTGAGAATCCCCTCCGTATAGATACATGCGAATTCCTAGCCAATCCAAGCTGTCCCAAATGGGGAAACACCTAGAGTGGGGATTAACGGAATCCAAGGTTCGATGATATCTCACGTGAGTTCTGTTCCTTTTGCCAAATGAAGCCGTACATTTTTTTGATTTGAGGGGTCACAACCCCTAAACTTTTTTTTCTAGAAAAAACACAATCCCTGTATCTGATCATAACTGATCTGCATTCGGCCTAAACTAATGGCCCAGGGTTTTTTTTTTTTTTTTTTTTTTGACAACAACAGACTCCCACAACACGCACGCACACTCACCCCTATGAACACACGCACGCAAACCCTACCCCCTATGAGCACCTCCGAAGGACTGGGCAGCCCGGCAGATTTGGAGATTCTCGAAGTCACCGTGAGGCGCTCGTCGTCGATGAGAACGCCGCCACGACTTAATGCATAACGCCGAAAATCCTGAAAAATCCCAAAAAAAGGTGCGAGCACTAGGATTTGAACCCTGGTGGGTAGCGCCCCACTGGACCGCCCTACCATTGGATTATGAGCCAATTCGCACTAATGGCCCAGTTGATCTGTCCAACGCTGCACCGTTATGGTCGAAACAAAATGGGCCATGAAGCCCACTTTGCGATTTGTGGGCTGGCCGTTACTACAAACGGCCCACGCGATGCAAGCCTCCCCCGCAGCTCGCCGCTGCTGCTACTCGTGTCTTGGCCATCCGTCCGCACAGCCGCTCTATCCAATTCCAAATCCGCAGACCAAGCGGAAGCGGGCGGCACACGAGAAGCCATGGCGCTGTCCCTCTCCCTCGCTCGCCTCGGCGCCCCGCGCCGTCTCCGCGCCGGGCGCCGGAGCCGAAGCTCCCCCGCAGCCGGCCTCGCCTTCCCGGCCAAATCCTTCGGCGCCGCGCCGCCACGGCGGCGGCCTCCGCCGCCGCCGCTCCCGCGCAAGTCGCCACCTCCACCACCTCCGCCGAGGTCGCCGCGGGCGGGAAGAAGGGGTACAAGATGAAGACGCACAAGGTTCTTTCCTGCTGTCTATCTCCCCGTCATTGGCTTGGCTCCCTCCCACGCGTCATTGGTGGCTTTTTGCTGACAATTCGTGTCTCTCGTTTGGTTGGTTTGTGGTCTGTGGGGTGTGTTGTCGCCGTTAAGGCGTCAGCGGCGGTTCCGGTGACGGGGAGGGCAAGATCGTGCGCCGGTGCGCCGGAAGCAGCACTTGCTCGCCAAGAAGAACACCAAAGCGCAAGAAGAGGCTCTCCAAGATGGTAATTCTTCTGTTGCTCCACTCTCTAGTCTAGTGCAGCTCAAACTTTTGTTCAGTTGCTTATTTTGTCTATCTACAAATCTCGCTGTGAATTAGATGCTAGTGTGGAATGTTGATGTCAATAGCGCAATGTGTTCTCGTATTTTAGTTGGTTGATAGGAGTGGTTCTATTGTGATTACATTGCTGGGAATTGAAAGGCGAAATGCAAGGTGGGAGTTTGTTCTGCTGATGTGCTCTGGGGTGATATGATAGTTTGGAGTGCTCCATTTGTTACTTTCCTGGCATCCTGATATCTCCTCATTCATTAGGAAGCTCAATCTGTTCCTGGATCCTCAAATGTGTGTGGGCCAATAGATGGCATGGAAAACTTTTGGCTACAATTGATCTTGTCAAGTTAGATGGACTAATCATGGTCGTTGTACAACATTTTTTTCCCCTGAGAATAAACTGTTTTTACTTGTACACATAAAATTACTCTATTATTTTTGAAAAGTTAGGAAATAGTGCCATATTTTGAGAAAAGGGGGGGGGTGTTACCCGTATAGCAATCTATGAATACTTTTAATTTTAGGCCATTATTGTTACTCAGCTAATATATTTGGCGAGTACTGCCCAAGTGCCCATGAATTAGACACCCTGTTTTTCCATTTATAACATCCAAATGCATCAAGAATGTAAGGGTCTTAGGACTTGTTCCGCTGTAGAATTTGGTGATGTCATTCTTATGAATCCTGATTTCCCAGCAATCTGTACTTTAGTTAGTGTGTACTTAACTGCTTTCTTAGGTAAATCAGGCCATATTAGAGAGGTGTAATTTTTTCAGATTAAGTCCAGTCTTTCCAATCCTTCGCACATTCATCCTAATACAGGAGTTGATGTTGGCATTACCACCCAAGGGGTGAAAGCAAAATTTCTCTTTTTCGTGACAGAAAAAATCATTAACCTCTGGCCATAAAGTTGTAGGTCATTTTTAATGTATAGTACTTGAAACTGTGGCAATTTCATTAGCAGTCCGAACTTACATTTTTGCTACAACAACATTTTTTTCTTCAATCAAACTGCTATATTTTTATCAGGTCCAAGTCAACAAGAGTGACTACGACAATGTGACGGGTGCACTGCCCTACCTCAAAGTGAATAGGAAAGCAAACTGAGATCTATGTGATCTTCAAAAATCATTACTTTTGCTCCACCAAATTGTAATTTTGTGTATCTTCCACTGTATTCTCTTTTCAAGTATTATGGCATCATTTCAAAGCAAGCAAAAAAACAACTCCTGGTATCAAAAGTTTAGCGATATTTCAGAATGACACTGCTTGCTATAGTTGTTGCTGTTTGGCTGGTGGTTTTTGCGGCTGATAAGCCGACTGATGCTGATTTGTTGTGAGAGAGAAGCATTGTACCACGGTTGATAAGTCTCAAATATATGCAAATAGGAGTGTCTGTCTTGAATATCAAGCTAGTGGGTTTCATCTGCTATATGTATTGGTGGCTGCCAAATTGTGGCCATTTTTTGGCTGATCAGTTTCATGACCAGATTTTTGTGAGGCTAATATTTGACTTTTTTTTGGGTTTGAAAACACATTTGGCAAAATTTTGACAGTCACCAGCCAAATATGTGTAACAAACTTCCTTTTCTTCCTCTGCTCCGCCAAGTTTATCATAACTATTTGATTTGAGAATTGCAAATGGTCGAGACAACCCTATTTAGCTCTCTTCTAAAGTTCTACTGAAACTCCACAACAAGCCTATTAGTAGTTTTGTAGACCGCATAGCTGTAAAGAATGGCTGTGCCGATCCAAGATAGGGAGAGGGTGAATTTAGTCACCTAAAAAACTTCTAGAGAATGTTTGGATGCACACAACTAGTTTCCTAACTCAACCAATTTTTTTCTATGCTCTCCATCTTCTCCTTGGAGAAATCCTACCACCCATTCGACACCACCTCTCTATCTTGTCCACATTGACATCGCTATGAGCATCATGACTGATTCCCCTGTCATTTTCAAGTGGACCTCTCCGACATCTCAATAGTTGCATCCTCCTTGAACTCTACATGCAAAGCATCATGTCAACAAATCTCTCTCCCTATATTATCCCTCTACTCTAAGTCCTCACTGATCAAGTTTACTCCACAAAATCTTTAGCTCTAGATGACCAATAAATTAATGGGCTCAATAACTTTCCATCTAACTAAAAAAATCAAACATGAAGATTACCTTGTTACCTTTTTCTACCCTCATCTGGCTCCCCTGGCCTTATAGTCAGTGACAGAGCTTGTGGACTGAATAAGCAGGGGCCAAATTGTGTTTTTTCAAGGTTTATCTATCATAGTCTGTGAAAAAGCTAATGTATTGAGCGTAGAAATTATGTTTTGTCTTCACTTTTCATTATAGTTGAACCTTTGTCACATCAAATGCAGCAGCTTTTCAATAGAAAATATACTACCTGCTTAGAGTACCTGAGTAAGAAAGAGAGGATATATAACCTACTAGTAGAGGAGGGGGGGGGACTAGGACCCCGTTTGGCCTCAACGAGGCTCCTTCTATGCTTATAGTCACTCCATGACTATAGCTAATTTTTTTGGCTAGCTAACCCGTCATTACCTTCATCAACCTTCGTGCAATCTATGACTCCCAAATGGAGTGCTTGACGAACAAGAAATCCAATAAGGCTTTTGCCAATAAGGCTTTTGCCGATAAGGCTTTTGCTACCCTTGGCTTTGTTCCAACCATTCTCCATATGTCCACCGGCATGTTAACATTTACTAGCATCAGCATAGGCACCAATCCACAGGTACTCGGGGTACTCTCCAACACCTCATCCACATTCCCTTACATCTCCGTGGGCACACTCTATATGGAGAACAAACCCAAGCTTCCATTGCTCTACTAGCATCTAGATCAAGTCCAACACATAGTGCCAACACTCAAACATTGAAGGACACCATCTTGTACCGCATGTTAACCTTTTCTCAAAATTGTTGAATGCACTAGTAAATTTACACAAAAATGTACTTTTCATTCTTTTCTGCATAAGAAATTCCCAACAATTCAATAATTCATGTTGTAAAAAAAAACACAATTCAATAATTCATAGGAACATGTCTATGACTTTACCATCATTTATACTGTAACTAGTTACAAAGAAAAGTATTATTCCAATAAGATCACAAAATGAATACCATGATTCCGATTATTTCTAATTAATATGATTCAACCTAACCCCTCCCTTTATTTCCTATTCCTGCCAACAAAAAACTTCCTTTTTCATGCACGTCTATATGCGATAAACATTACTATCGTTTGGTAATCAAGTGTTACTATCCATCAAACCCTTTCTCTATGTATTACCCTACTTGATTTTCTTTGATCCATTTTTTTTTACAAATTTCCAAAACAACAAATCATAGACCTTTCTCTTTCTTGTTAATCCTATTCCTTTGAGCTCTTTCCTATTATTGTAGATGAAAATATATAGAATTTGATGGAGTTGCAATTGATGGTAAAACCTTTGATTTCTAAGGCTAGTGGAATAATCGGGAGGGTAATGAACCAAGGCATGTCTTGACCAAATCATTGATCATGTTGAACCCATCGAGTCGAGTGTGGAAACTCTGGCAATTAAATGTTCATATTTGACTATTATTATATGATATTTTTAAAGTCATTTCAAATATGAGATATGTATGTCCTATTTGGACTGAACCATTTTTTAGCTATTGAAATGCCACATTCCCTTGAAACAATGAATATCTCCAGCTCTTTGTAATGGTTGGTTTATTCCTTAAGATTATTATGCTAGTGCTTGTTACCTCACTTACCTTGGAAATGTGCAAGATCTCCTTATAGAGGGTCTATATACCTTGCCTCATAGGAAATTATTGACTTGAGTAAACCGTGTATCCCGTTGTTGTGTGAAACAAAAATTAAAGTGCTTGTGAAGCGACCTCTCTCTGTTTTTTTTCTCTGAAGAAAGGAGGCAGACAAGGGCACCCAATATGCTATGTGATATATTTATATGAATGAATTTTATATGAGATAAAGTGATATGTGTGCCATGCTTAGGTAGACTTGGCACTATGGTCCCATCATAGGTAATCCTTCCATTTTCACAAAAGGAATGTTTCATTTGAGGTGCCCTAGCTTAGGGTTACCAACTTATCATGAAAACCTACATGGTCTACAATGGTAGGCCTTATAGGCTATTGTGGAATGGATGAATGGGACAAGAGTACTTAATCTAATTAGTATGTGTGAATGTGTATACAAGCCTTATGATACGGATCCAAACAACTTGGTGGAATTAATGAGCTTTGTGTGAGACAACTGCTTACATCCCTAGTTGAATATCTAAGTAGATTCACTAGGGGTTAATGCTTGCCTTTAGAAGGTGGTAGTTGAACTAGAGCTCATTATGCTAGCTCGATCACATCCATGGCTATATTTGTGCATATCATATGAGTTATGTTGTCCCCCTATGTATAGGATAAAACTATCCTTATTGTCATGGTTCTTGGTCATGAACATTCTTGATAGCACCCAATGATCAGTCTATGGGAAACTCCACATTGTGTGAGAGCCGAAGAATATTGGCTGTAAACTTTGTGACAGATTCCTAGACCACTATATAAAATATTTTTACCGTATTTTCCTTGTGGTGATAATGTTTCCCCGCCAGTTCAAAGGCTAGTGGGGTGGGGTGAAAAACTGGCAATGAAATTATTTTTCATCGTTGGGTCATCATATCATCCAATTGTGAAAACCTTTGTGGTTTCGCTCACTACATACACCACACACTTTCCAACTAGTGGGGGGCAAAGAGATGTTTCACTCTAGTTTAGTTTGGATGTAGACGGCAGCAGTGCCGTTTGAGCAAATGGTGAAAATCGCTATATCATATCCAGTTTTGGATATAGACAGGAGTAGTTGCCAATTTTACAATAGTGGTTTCTCCCTCTAGGCTCTAGGATAAAAAATAGAGTTATTTGCCACATGCCTTAAAGTGCAAACACTGCATGGTGATACCGAAAAGCATCTAAAACTTTGTGTAAATATAGTTGAGTAACTTAAATACTCAAACTTTCCTATGAATTCATCCTACTGACAAAATGAAGATAAAGAATGGATTATCAGTACCCAGTTATCTATTATAGTTAGGATGCCTGCTTAACGAAGATGTAACACCATGCAAACTCTCTTATAGTTAGGATGCTACACTATGAATGTATGATCAGATACTAATCTAGGTATGAGTACATTATCAACGATGATTTTAAGAAAGGGACCCTATAAATTCAAATAAGGCATGATGGAAAAGAAAAAAATGATCATATGAATGAAAAAAAAAAAAAACACACACACACACACACACACACACACACACACACACAGACACACACAGAGAGAGAGAGAGAGGTTCCTAGATTTTCTACTCGGTCATTATTTTTCCTATCAATATTGGGAAAACACATTTTACATCAGAAATAAGAGTAGGAAGTCACATTATAATTCAAGGAAGTCACATAAGACTCCACTATATCTTCTCACGGTTCATATCAACTAAAAAGGTTTGGTTATTGATGTTCTAAGACCAATAGACCTTGCATACATATTTAATTCCAATGTGCTCCATTGCATGGTATAGTCCTAACTATTAAAGAAATATATGATGCATTCTATATCATTTGCAATCAATGAAAATGGACAAAGAGAGCAATAAGTTTTCATGGAGCCAATGTTTGGAAATGTTCTAGAGTTCTCACCAACTATTTTTTTCGTCCTCTCCTATTAAATGTGCTTGAAATTTTACAATCTTCAAGATGTATCTTTCCTATTATTTTTTAATGTTTGTTGTCTTATCTCTCAAAGAGATATATGATATATTATATGCATTTTAATTAAAAAGGATGTAAAGAGCAATAAATATTAGCGAAAAACAAATGGTTGGCAAAGTTTGAGTTGTCACCAACTACTCTCTTCGTCCTAATCAAATTTTGAACCTTTTTATTAAGGTCTTCAAGGCATCTCTTTTCCTTTTACTTTTTTTTTTTTTCTCTAACCATGCCACGATCTTACATGCTCTATTATGAACATGCATATGTAGAGAGTTGGAGTTGCAATTTAGTTAATTTTTAGCCTCTTAGTATTGTGCAAAAATAAGGAAGACCAATGTTGGTATTTATTAAGTGCAAAAAAAAATAATATAAAGGATTTCAAGCGCCTTAGAACATATACCATTGTAGCTTTTACCCGGGAGTATTCAGTATCGTTATTTATATTTTCCACAGGGAAGCAAGGGTAAAGACTATGATAAATTACCATCATGTATCTACTAACTTATTATACCAACTAAACTAAAGTGAGGGGGTAAATGATATTTGATAAGATATATAATTAATGGCACATAACCCGGAGAATATTATAATATAGAATAGATAGCTAGGTCGAGAGGACAACGGGAGAGATCTAGGTTCCCTGTACTCTTCTCTAGTACTTTGGTTCTTTGATAACCTGAAGCATGAAAAGGTATAGCGATCATATAAGAGCACTTCGGGACATCGTAACACTAGCCGCGGAAAGGGATGAGAAGGGGGCTAGGAAGCTCCAACTACGGTCCTACAACACCAATCCGAACGTGGTGGAATACGCCGGCCGTCCGATTTGTCACTACCTGGGGCTACCACAACTATCCGTGGGACTGGGTGCAATCTAAGGTAACCTCTAGTCTAGACACCACGCCCGCACTATTAATTACTACTCTAGTCACAATTTATAACTAAAGCACTCGATGCGAGCGAAGATCCCATGCAAAGATATAACAACTACATTCTAATCAATAAATGAAAGGCATAAAAGTAACTAGAGAAGATAAATATATTAAAGCATAAGTCTTACAATGAAAAGATACAAAGACATACCAAACGCTGAAGACTTCTCCAGAACCTCTGCTCTCCCTAACTCTCTAGTAGATCTATTCTACTACATTGTAATATCTAATCCTAATTCTCTAATATTAACGAGAGGCCATCCATTCATGGGACAACTCTCAAGTCAATCGGGTACCTGGCTCCTAGGGGTTTAGGGTTACATATATAGGGGTCTCCTGGCCTCCCTCCACCTTTAGCAAGTAATATGGTACTAAACCTTCCACCATATCTAATTATAATGCACATAGCCTTTATGGGCCAAATTCTGGTTTAGGCCCAATTAATCCCGCAGCTCTTGTTTCTAGAATATTCCATTATTTGTAAATTCATATCTTTTCATTACGAACTCCAAATATAGCAAATGATATATCCATTTTCGATCGTCTCGACGAGCCCTCCGCTAGAGTGGTGTACTCAAATCCATCATTTGACATCGTCTTGTGTGATGGCATTTGACTTCTCTTTATTTGGTGCTTGTAGGACTAGATGTCAAAGCCCATTTATCTTGTAGATTTGGCCCAATTGTACCTGTTCTCCAGAATCACTCTCTAAAATAAACAAAACACCAAAACTTGTGGAATTCATTAGTAGCAAACCCCTAAGTCTATGTTGATATTCATTTATGCCATTTTCTATGCTTAGTTGATTATTTAATATTAACGTTAACAAGCGTCAACAAGCTCCCCCAAGCTTACCCTTTGCTAGTCCCTAGCAAAGCTATATGCTATAGTAGGATCAGGAGTTGCTACTACGCTTTCATACCTTTAAGCAATCGCGTGTTTATTTAAATAAATTCTCCTCTTAACCAGATTGCTCTCTCATACCTGTTTACCATGGGGCGTAGCCTTTTTCACGAATCATAAGCAATAAAAAGACAGAACAATCAAGTTAAGTACCATGTCTCAAGCTCTTTGATCAACTATCATCCTGGGGTTTTACAATATTTTTCAAAAGAAACTCAGAGATCCTATGTATGACCCTATTTAAGTAGATGGTGGTAGTGGAGTTACATATGTGGTAGGACACACATAGTGGGATGATAGTGGTGAAGTGGATGAGGATGAAAGGTAGTAAATAGCCCTTAGCCTTTTCTAGTATTTTTTTCTTCTCAAGCATCTTGGACTATATCTCTCTTTCTAAAAATTGCTAAGACCTGGGCTGTCCATTCTTGGAGAGGTGGGCTTTTGCCCCGGACTTGTGTCCATTTTTCTCTCTCCTTAGAGATGTGGGCCCTACTCACCCTTGGACACGTGTCCATTATTCATCTCTAAATATATTTTTATTATTAGGGAGGTAGGCCCTTCTCGCCTAGTATGACTTTTGTCCGTTACTCTCCCTCTCTCGTCTCACTTTTCTCTCTCGAACATTTATTTTTCTTTTTCCTTTTTTTTTTCCGAATGTAGCCCAGCCTCTACTTGGCATGAAAACACTGAGAGAGACATATCCAAAAAATTGCAAGAGTTTATTTTTAATTATGGCTAACGGCCGATGGAGTATGGGGAAGCGTGCATTAGGGTTAGAAGCGGCAGTATTTGGTGGAGTGGGATGATCTTGATGTGAAAGATAAACTTTTAAGGGTCATAGCTAAGGAACTCATCATGTAATATTTTATAATTTTCAAAGATAAAAACCAGGAATCAAGTATCTCTAGGAATATGATAAACAAGAGCTCAACTTTTCATGTATTCTTCATCCTTCAACGCTAAGACTCGGATTAAGCATGTGCTTCCCTACAGTGTTGGGTTTTAGAGCAAATTAAGCATTTAAAGCTTTGGGAGAATCTAAGTCCAAAGTATAAGTTCTTTTTAAGAGGAATTAAGACGGAGCAACTATTCATCATTTCCTTAGCATATATCATCAAGATCATAATTAAAAAGGAAGAAAGCAATCTAGCAAAGATCTAGCATTTATTAGACTCTTAACACTAAGACTTTTATTTAAGACTCATTAACTCTAAAGCAAATATATAACTAGCTAATATTTAAGACATAAGATAGTGATACTTATCGGGGTAAATGGGGTGCTCTCCCCAAGCTTGATCTTGAAGTAGTCTTTTTGTTTGTCCTTGAATTTGCTCGTCTTCGGTTCTTCCTTAATTGTTCTCCCC
This sequence comes from Hyparrhenia diplandra, assembly GCA_015847255.1. Lineage (NCBI taxonomy): Eukaryota > Viridiplantae > Streptophyta > Magnoliopsida > Poales > Poaceae > Hyparrhenia > Hyparrhenia diplandra. Next base: position 413,576 of record JADLZK010011795.1, read on the forward strand.
AGTAAATATTAATTTCGCACATACCGAAGGAACAAATTCTAGGATTATGTTGTGAGCCTTCATGTGTTCACATCTTTTTGGATTTTTCTCGAGAAAGCGTGAACCTTCATGTGGACCTTCATTTTTTTTTTTTTTTTTTTGTGCAGAAGGATGCAAATGCAAAAACAATTCATCATATCCATGCATAGAGATCATCTTCAATGTTCATTTTATTCTAGCAAGCAACTCTAAACACACTCCCTACTTATTTATCTTTTAGCGAATTTAAAGATCACACTATATATATAAGCTAAACTTTTTATTTGATTTTCTATAGTTATGCATCTTTTTATATCTTTTTAACAAAGCAAACATACCACACTAGTAATAAGATAAAATATAAGAATACTTACCGGATAATGGGGTTGCACTCCCCAAGATGGATCTTGACAGTCTTCTAAAGATGTAAAAGTGAGGTAGACTGTGGTGGTGGTGTGGTAGGTTCATGCTAAACAATGAACGTGCACACCGATGATTCTTTCCTCGCAAAATATTAGTGGACGTATACCCGAAGGATTGCAACTAATTGAAGAACGGGTTGTTGTCCAAAGGTTGATATAACCTCATCTATGCTAACAAAAAGGATGGTTCATTGATTACTTTAGCAAGATATATTGTTTTCAAGCAATTTATTATTTTTTTTTTATGGCTGCACTTTAGCATGGCTCAAGGCAAAGGTAACTTTTAGCAAAAGACAAAATAAATGATGTGATACTTACAGATCTTTCTTCCATGAGGAACGATCCGGATCTTCTTTTGCACAAAGGTGTTGGACTTCATCATATGCCTTGCTTCATCTCGTGAGTTGATCTCTTGACTTACCCGAATTGGATTTGAGATTTTTTTTTTCTCTGCAGGGTTAGTCCAACAATAGCCAATGTCTACACAAGCAATTATTAGTTCAATAATTAAACTAGACTCCATGTCTAATTTAACTAAGGAAAGCGATATAACCTAAGCACCACGCTTACGTTTAAAAGCCAATGGAGGTATGTCGAATACTTCCAAACCAAAGCATGCATGAGCAAACAAAGATAGCATGAAAGCACTATAGAGATTCACTTAAACAGAGATTAAAGAGCATGATTATGGTGAGGATAATATTTTTATTTATTTATTATTTTTATATGCAAACGACCTGATGGGTGATTGCAAGGAATTAAACATGCAATGGATCTACGATGAGAAAAAAAAAACATAAACTAAAGTGGAGTGAATGCATGGATTATCCATGCAATGCAATGCAACAATTGAAAAGATAACTACTCATAAATTAAAGTCCATGAGCAAGACTTTCTCACCTTTGATCATACTTACCATGACTCACTAATAGAGTTTGTGAGTTGTGCAGCTTCTACTTTCGTCACTTGAGATGTGCTTTGAATTCTTGTGACGGCGACCTTTTCTTCAATCTACACATGGTTAGAATAATATATATAAATGTACCTAAGAGATGGCAGGGCTCTTGTGTTGATGGATCTTCTTTGTTCAAACTCTTGTGGAAGCTTGCCGGAAGGTCGCGACGGCATCATATGTCCTGTCTATTCCACACTCAACGTAACAAGGGTAATCCTACTAAAGCTAATTGATACACTAAATTAGCAGATATCAAGATCATTATCGAGAATCTTTACGCCGAATGCTTCCCGGCAAACACGCCAAAAAGCTTGTTGGTATTTATTATGCAAAAATAATATAAAGGATTCCAAGCGCCACGTAAACATATACCATTGTAGCTTTTACCGGGGAGTATTCCAGTATCGTTATTTATATTTTCCACAGGAAGCAAGGGTAAAGACTATGATAAATTACCATCATGTATCTACTAACTTATTATACCAACTAAACTAAAGTGAGGGGGTAAATGATATTTGATAAGATATATAATTAATGGCACATAACCCGGAGAATATTATAATATAGAATAGATAGCTAGGTCGAGAGGACAACGGGAGAGATCTAGGTTCCTGTACTCTTCTCTAGTACTTTGGTTCTTTGATAACTGAAGCATGAAAAGGTATAGCGATCATATAAGAGCACTTCGGGACATCAGAACACTAGCCGCGGAAAGGGATGAGAAGGGGGCTAGGAAGCTCCAACTACGGTCCTACAACACCAATCCGAACGTGGTGGAATACGCCGGCCGTCGGGATTGTCACTACGGGGCTACCACAACTATCCGTGGAATTTGGGTGCAATCTAAGGTAACCTCTAGTCTAGACACCACGTCTGCACTATTAATTACTACTCTAGTCACAATTTATAACTAAAGCACTCGATGCGAGCGAAGATCCCATGCAAAGATATAACAACTACATTCTAATCAATAAATGAAAGGCATAAAAGTAACTAGAGAAGATAAATATATTAAAGCATAAGTCTTACAATGAAAAGATACAAAGACATACCAAACGCTGAAGACTTCTCCGTAACCTCTGCTCTCCCTAACTCTCTAGTAGATCTATTCTACTACATTGTAATATCTAATCCTAATTCTCTAATATTAACGAGAGGCCATCCATTCATGGGACAACTCTCAAGTCAATCGGGTACCTGGCTCCTAGGGGTTTAGGGTTACATATATAGGGGTCTCCTGGCCTCCCTCCACCTTTAGCAAGTAATATGGTACTAAACCTTCCACCATATCTAATTATAATGCACATAGCCTTTATGGGCCAAATTCTGTTTAGGCCCAATTAATCCCGCAGCTCTTGTTTCTAGAATATTCCATTATTTGTAAATTCATATCTTTTCATTCTGAACTCCAAATATAGCAAATGATATATCCATTTCGATCGTCTCGACGAGCCCGTCGCAGTGGTGTACTCAAATCCATCATTTGACATCGTCTTGTGTGATGGCATTTGACTTCTCTTTATTTGGTGCTTGTAGGACTAGATGTCAAAGCCCATTTATCTTGTAGATTTGGCCCAATTGTACCTGTTCTCCGTAATCACTCTCTAAAATAAACAAAACACCAAAACTTGTGGAATTCATTAGTAGCAAACCCCTAAGTACGTGTTGATATTCATTTATGTCATTTTCTATGCTTAGTTGATTATTTAATATTAACGTTAACACCGGCTCTAGTCTCTTCAGAGAACCTTGTCTAACTTTGTTGGTAGTTTGCCGGAATGGGAGAAACGGGATTGTATCGCTCGTTGGATGCTAACATTGTTAGATAAACCTTTGGAAGGCGGGAGCGTGGTGTCACCGGTGGTATCCTCGGTGGTATGAGTGCTGCGCACAAGACATGTTTAGTACCACCTTCTTCGGTTAAGCAAGGGTGGAGCCAACTTATAAACCTTTGTCTACCAACCATATCACCTTCGGGTTAACCCTTTTACACGGCGAGGACGAAAAGTGTAAGCGGCGTGTTATGTGTACGTACGCGCGCGCCCCCGGAAGGGTCGTGGTGGTGCGGCTTTGGAAGGCGGGGGTGTCACACCGCTCTAATCGGTCGAGGACCTTGTCTAACTTTGTTGGTAGTTTGCCGGAATGGGAGAAACGGGTTGTATCGCTCGTTGGTCGCTAACATTGTTAGATAAACCTTTGGAAGGCGGGTGTCACCGGTGTTTTGCACTTCCACGGTTGCTTTCACAAATGATGATTGTGTTCGTTTTCAACATGATGAAGAGATGGACGCGGGCAGCAGGTTCCCATCGGCGCTGCGTGTGCTTGCCATTGACGAGGACCGCGACAACCTATTTGCCTTAGAGAGAATGCTCAAGGTTTGCAACAACGACAATGGTGAGTGTTTCCTTTCCCCAATTCCATTGTGGTCGAGGCTGAGGCCAGCTGAATTCCTTGCCATTTTCGATTGAATCCTTTGTGGTGTGATGCAGTGATGACAGTGATGGGACATGCATCGACGGGACATGCATCGACAGCACTGGACATACTCAGAGAGAGGAAAGATGGGGACGACCAGTTTGACCTTGTCATCGGTGAATTCTTCATGCCTAATGGCACTAACGGCCTCAAGCTACTTGAACTCATCGCCGGGGAGATGGATATACCAGTCATAGGTATAGCTCTTGCTCAAACTCACATACTGCAATTTTTATGTGCATGGCATGCAATCTTCTGAGTTCTGATGAATGTTGGAGTGGAGTAGCAAACATGCATGATTAGATGTAGCAGTTCTACTTGTTTTCAGTATGGTTTTGGATTGGCGCACTGAATAGGTCGTAAATACCTCAGTTAGCGCTTTGCCAGTCCAGTACATCTGTTGATTGTTATTAACGACTCAATGCTCAGGTCCTGGTTGGCTACTAGGATAGCATTTGAATGGTTTGTATGGTAATCAAGCTAATGGGAATTAGTTGCAACCTGATTTTGGGTTGCATGTCGATCTTAAGTTGCAAACTTGCAATCAAGTTAATAGGAATTAATTTTTTTGGTAGTTTGAACTTTTTAAGTACTTGGGGTTAGGCAAACTGACTGCTTTTTTTTTTTTTCACGATCCTAGTAGCAAATACGGAACCAAATTGCCATACTTTTTTTTAATTCTTGGGGTTAGAGAAAACTAAATTGCCATACAACCATTTACCTGTATTTCATTAAGAGGAAAATATGGAACCAAATACAACACAGCGAAGGCGAGCCCTCCAAAGACACACAATCCCTAGCTACTGGATGTTGTTTTCGTTATTACATAGTTAACACATTTCGCGATCAGGCAAACTGACTACTTAGTTTTGTTAATCTACAGCTTGACTAGCAGTACGCCCGTATGTAGTTTGCATTAACTTCTCTTGACGGTCCAATAACAGCCCCTGCACTTGCTTATAGCCTGCAGAAGAAAATGATTAATAACATTTATTTAGAATACAATTTCGACACATATTATATGGAGCGTGCCATCCTACTGGTTTTCACTTCTCTACATAACTCATGAGTCATGAACATCTGCCTCGGGGAAATATATATTTTTTTCTCTAAATGAACCTGACCTAACAAGCAAATTACACATAGAGGCGGCAATTGGAGTCACGGGGAAATATGTTTTTTTTTTTTTTTTGAGAATTACACAGTGCAACGCAGACGCTCACAGCACGCACGCACAGTCACCCCTATGAACACATGTATGCAAACCCTACCCCCTATGAGCACCTTCTCAAGGACTGGGAATAATTCATCGAGAGTGAGAGGCAAAACCAGATATCTCTTTTATCTGGATGGCTATAATGGGGCCTCAGCTAAACCACAACAATATATTGGTCATTGTTGCTCCCAGCATACCCCGATTGATTTCACCAAGAAGACATGGACATATCGTTAGCTAAAAAGTGATAGAATTAACTTTTTAGCTAAATCTTTAGTTATGGACACATCGTATGCTGGCACCAATAGATATAACTGATAGTAACTTGGGAGGACCAAATCTTTAGTTAATTCTCTATAGACCCCGAATTCTATGACACGTCTTGGATCTCCGAGCTTGGGGCCTGTACGGATTTTGGGGGGGGGGGGGGCGTTTGTAGAGGGATGCAAACCTGCGACTCGATCTCTTCTTCAATCGACCTCGACTCTGCTGGTCGGGATGGGTGCAAAAGCACATTTCACGCGCTGCCGCCCTCATCGTAGGATGTTGCCACGAGGGTTGTCGACTATGTCGAGTGGTCATCACTCGCAACATGGCCTAGCTTCGAGCAGCAGCAACGGTTGGGGGGCGGATCTTTGATTGCCGCTTCAACTAGCATTGGATCCAATGTTGTGTCTAATGCCATTAGTAGTTGCTTCGGGTCGACTCCACAAAAACTAGGTCTCCGCTTGTCCTCAATTCCAACTCTCGCACAACGAGGTAGAGGGCCATCCCGCCGACGCTCTTGTGAATAGGGCCCCATGAGTTAAGACCGACACCTGCTGGTCGTCACGAGATGGACGACCAACTCCCACCAATGAGCACGGCGAGAACAAGCTAGGGAGAGGTCCGCTTCATATGCGGTGAGGTCTATGGTCCTCGAGATGACGAAGATCTCGACCTTAGGACGGCGCTATCGGTGTCACCTAGAGGTGGTGATAGTGGCTGTGTGTGGTTGTCTTTGCGATGACAATGGCGAGTGGGCACACCACTGGACACATTGGGGTCTCTACCAAGCGCCGAGCTTTAACGAGGGCCTTTTTTGCCCGCTCGGTAAAGATGACCCTTGGTAATGTAGCCCTTTGCCGCTCTCGCCAAAAAAAGGTCTCGATGGCTGGTACCTCAACAATCGAGACATCGAGACTGGTAGCGTCATTGAGTGGCGACGTGGTGGTGCAACAACAGTTGAAGCATCGACCCACCAACTCAGACGGGATGGGACGTCAGCGTTTCATGTCGATACCCATGATGATGGCTCTCAACAAACTGGAACCTGCCGGGCGTCCATGCCGGCCCTTTCACATGGGTGGCCCATGGATGCCGACGAGATAAGTCGCACCGACGCCACGTGCCACGGCCGAGGCGATGGTGCACATGTAACCTGACCAGCATCGGTTGTAGGCCATGGTACCGTTCCGCTGGTACTTGAGTGACCGACCTCAGCAGTGCCCCATGGCTGCCGGGTGTGCCGTACGCACGCTGATGGCGCTGTCTCATCTTGGTGGCTGTCAGGTGGACACATTCCGCAGTGCTCTGCGCCGCCACTAGACTGGGGCACCTCATCTTGGCGGCCGTCAGGTGGGCACATTCCACAGTGCTCTGCACTGCCACTATAGTGAGGCGGTCTCTCATAGACTGTGGTGACATCCTCAGTGACTGCAGCTCACAAAGAACCACGTCGAGGTAAAGGGTTGAAAAGGCTATTAGCGGATCTTTGGTGTTAGAGTCATTGTGGTTAGTCCACCCAACGACAAGCCTTGTAGTGCCCTGCTGAGGTGCCTCCATATCGAAAGGGAGCAGCATGGGGGAGAGGGATGTTGATGGATCTTCACTAAGTGCAATGAGGGTTGCCACTGAATAAATTTGTTCTTGTGCTATCAAGTTAGCTACATGTTTTTGTTCATTTGGAGTTTTTTCTGACGTCGATAAAGGTAATACTTGTTTTTTTTTCATTTACAGTTTCTCTGAAGTCTTTCTAGTTTCATGTGTGAACATTGGTTTTGTAAGAACTTGATGAACTGAATCATGAATCATCCATGTCATTTGTGGTTGTACATGAGCTAGTATATCTGGTCTATAGGTGCAAAACCAAGATAATGTTTACACATTGTGGTTAGCTCCATTCATTACTCAATATTATTTGTTTGTACCAGGTAATTTTGATTTCATGAGGAAGAGGGGATTGTTTGCAGGTAATTTTGATTTCATGAGGAAGAGGGGAATAACTATTACATAATAGATTTGTCAAGTTTAATTTCTCTTATCAAATTATTTGAAAAAGTGACTTTGATTGATACATGTCATTTTGATGTGTGTGTCATACATTTTTTTAAAAAATAAGCTAATGTAAATGAAAAGAGGACCATGTGTCAAATGAATAACACGAAGGATAATTAAAGTATTTGACATCTAGTCTATGAAGCTTATTGACATGTGGATTTTCAAAACTAATCTTTTATGTTCACCTCATGTCATGTAGTGCTATCTGCTAATGATGAGATGGATACCAAGGTCAAGGCGATAAACCATGGAGCTTGTGACTATATGGTAAAGCCAAAGTAAGCCTAGAAAAGGTCAAGAACGTATGGATACATGTTGCGAGGAAGAGCAAGAGTAATCCAAGGAACAAAGTCTACAGCTGAAATGATAATCCTGGTCCAATGGTGCAATCTGTGGGTGATGGTAATCATGAAAAGGATGCAAAGTACACCAGGAAACATTGGAAGAAGAACATACAAATTAGAGATGCCGCTGAAAAGGATAAGGACAAATCGACCCAAAGAAAGCAAAGGGTCGAGTGGACTAGTCAACTACATTCCAAGTTTGTGGAAGCCATTAATCTTATTGGCCTGGACAGTAAGATCTCACTTTTCATTATGTTTTTGTCAACATGAAGCTTAATTAGTATGTTAAGCTTGTTTCTAGTAATAAATGTTTTGTTGATATAATTTCAGAGGCTGTTTCAAAGAAAATACTTGAAGTGATGAATGTAGATGGCATGAGTAGAGAGAACGTTGCAAGTCATCTCTAGGTTTTGTTTATATTCTTATGCTTGATTCCTATGTCTCAGTTCTTATCCACTATGTTTTTATTAATTATATTTGTATCAAACTCGCTCCCGCCCAACTGCCATCTCAAACTCAATGTTTATGTCTGTCACCAGAAATTTGTTTACAACATTCTCATGGAACCTTTGTGTGCACCACATAAATAGTCTAGTGCTATACACACATTTGTTGAGTTTTGCCATGTGTGCAAAAGCACTAACCCTCAGTGGCATTCACACATACACATTCCTAGAGTTAATGAAACAACAAAAAAAATTTAGCTTGTTTTTGTGTCAAATTTTCCATAACAAATGTACTTGTGTATCTTGTGATTTCAGAAATATCGTATGCACTTGAAAAAGCAGATAGAGGGTACACTCAAGTACTCAGCATTTGGGGATGAACAACAAGCATGGTTGAATGACAAGGCATATATTAATAACAACATGTCTATACCAGAATGTTCATCTACAAACATTTCAAATAGGCATCCACCATTGGACACAAGCATGAGCTTTCCTTCATCTTATTCTGGCATCTCCTATGCAAGCAAATTGCGTACCAGTATTTTGGGGTCAAGCAAAGGTATTCCATTTGATCCTGATAGCTTCTTTGAAGAAATAGCAGGTGGTGAGATGTCGGCTCGTCATGTACCAATGCAGTCACGTGAGTTGGTAAACCAACCTTTGGTTCAAGTTCAATCATCATCTACTGACCAAGTGGCTCCTTTGAGTCATTTATCATTACAATCACCTGAGTTGGTGAACCAACCTTCAACTCAGGTTCGATCATCTTCTTGTAACACCCTAAAATTTGCATGATTTTAAAATAGCTCAAAATGATTTATTTATATATTTTATGTGGTGCATTGAATTTAGGAAATAAATAAATTTTATGAAATTAAAATTTGTCATGAGATAGAAACATGCTGTGCACTCATGCTGGAGCATATTTTATGTGATGTCTGTTTTTGTTTGAATTGAATCTGATTTCAAAATCCTTTAGAAAAGCAAATTCAAATAAGAGAAAAGGCCAATCTATTTTATTTCTTTTTCCTTCCTGCTATTCCAGCCCGATGGCACTTTGCCTTGGCCTGCTCGCCTCTCACTCTTGGGCCAAAGGCCAGCAAACCGGCCCACTCAGCAGCATCGCTGCTTTTCTTTCTCTTGTCCGGCTGACAAGCGGACCCCGCACCTATTTCCTTCTCTGAGTCAAACTCGATCGAGCTCGAGTCCCAACCGGACCAAAACACCAATCCAGCCCAGCATGGAAAATCAACAGCGTTGCTGCTCATCTTTTCCTTTCTTCTACCTTGCAACACTTTCCTAAAATAAGACTTGAATTCTATCGATGAACCAAGCTCGACCCTAAGCCTTTCCATATTTGCTGCTGCCCTTGGGTCTATTTAAGCCGGCTGCCCCTACATACAACTGACCACGTCTCAAGCCTGCAGGGCCGCCGCAAGTCCTGATCGCCACCATCCAAGCCCTAGCTAGCATGTGTTGTTGCCCTGTTGATTTCTGCCGAGGAGTCAAGCCCGTCCGCCGAAGCCACCTCGGCGACCTGTGATGTTAACCCGCCGCCGCCGCCAAATTCCGCCGCCAAGCTCAATTCCCGGACGCCGACGCGTCTACTTCACCGTAAGTAAGCCCTAGAGCTTCACCTTGATCTCATGCATGCTCTGAAGCCGTCCAATCTAATCAATTTGACCCATTCGCGCCGCCAACGTGTACAGGTTCTTTGCCGTCCGCCATCTTCATCCGTGTGCCGTCCTTGAGCCGTATTCGCCCACGAAATCGGTTCAGGTGAGATCGCGAAGTCCTCCTTCTAAACGGATTAGAATTAGGATTCCTCCTTCTAAACGGACTAGGATTATGATTCCTCCTTCTAAACGGACTAGGATTAGGATTCCTCCTTCTAAACGGACTAGGATTAGGATTCCTCCTTCTAAACGGACTAGGATTAGGATTCCTCCTTCTCCTCTTTCTATATATCCCAGCCAAGGCCAGAGAGTTTTGGTAGGAGCCCTTGGCAGGTTTCAGCCTTTACGCTATGCCTTCGGAAAGCGTATTTTCATCTAAACAGCACCAGCTTACGCTTTAAGTATTTACAGTTTTGCCATCCAACTTCAAATCATCATATCTTTCTCGTTTTAAATCCGATTTGAGTCGTTCAAGATTCGTTAGATTCGTAATTTCGTAATCTACATGTTAGTATCACTGTTAGTCAGGTGTTTGAACTTCAAATTTCAGTTTATTATTAGTTTATTATTTTATTACTAGTAAACTTGTAAAATTCATATCTACGCCGTTTTAGCTCGATTTCGTGATCTTTACGTCTCGTGTGATCGTAGTGACATGTAGAATAGTTTTATAAGCTTTTCAAACTGTTTTTACACTGTTGGTGTACTGTTCTAATTGAAGCCTTGTTTGCTATGCATGATTGGATCCATATGTTTGTCTGTTGCTGATTGGAGTCGAGTAGATCGGTGAGCTTTATGTTGTTCATTGCGAAGAAGATTGTGATCAAGAAGAAGTTGGCATTCAAGAAGGATTTCTATTGGAGCTTTGGAATTGAAGAAGGATCTTTTATTAAGGCAAGTATAGCTTGGGATCATCCTTGATGTCCTATTCACCTTAAACATTAATTCATGATGCATGTGTCCTCCTTGTTTGCCATTAAGGACTTACCTAGCCTTGAATACTTGATCCTTGTCTCCTATGGGTTATGCATTGGGTAGTAAATTGCTAACGCTCAACCAACAAACATTTACTTATTGCTTTATGGATTAAATCGTGTGATGAGTAGTTGTTGATGCCATGGTACATAGGGCGAAAAGAGCTTGTGTTGTTTATTTATGACGCTCTTAGCTCTCCATAAGGACTTATTCATTTGTGATCATCCGGGATATACAGTACAACTATGGGGGTCACATGGCTCTGGCTTTAGTCGTTCAGGGGATAGTGTTTACTCGTGTCGGTGGTTACCAAAACGGAAGAGAATGGGTTGTAGCCCTATCGCTATCCGGCATGTTTAGATAACCCTTTTGAAAGGCTTTATGTGGGTTTTCGGTGTTGTGGAGGTTCTAGAGCCCATGCGGTGGAAATTCATGACCCGTAGTGAAAGTGTACACCTCTCTTGCAGAGTTAAATAAACCGACATGTCACCGTGTTCGCGGTCATGAACGGCCTTGGAGACATCTATGAATAGAATTGCATTGTTTATTATGATGTTGCTATTAAATTGATGTTGATATCTGTTCACATTTGTGTTTAATGGGTTAATGGGATTCCTTTATGCTTAAGCTTAAAACTTGATCAACACTAAAAGCAACCGCAGTTAAGACAGTGTCAGCTTCTTAGCCTCATAACCCCTGGCTATGCTTGCGGAGTTCGACATGGACTCACCCTTGCTATTTCACCCCACCTCGGGAGGAAGTTAGGCTTGTGATCAACCGGTCGGTCGGTCGGTCCTGTGGAGCCTACACCGTAAGATTGAAGAGTCTTTCCGCCTAATACGCTAGCCGAGGTTATTTGTTTTTATATTATATTCGTTATATTTTAAGCATTGTGAATTGGTACTACATTTCATTTGTAAACTATATGTGAGATTTGACTTCCAGGGCTCACATATAGCATCATCTGGTTTTGTTCATAAAACCAGGTGTTACACTTCTGCTGGCATGTTCAACCAAGTTGCCGATGGACCTCCCCAATTTACCAGATTTACAAACTCCGGCAACTCCGCAACAATTGGTTTCTCATCCGGTTTCCACAAAATTGATCAAAATGTTGGAGTGACTATTGGTCCATCACAAAGAAACAACATCTCCATGACCCAGCTCCCGAGAACAGTAGCCTCTTCTCAAAGTGTTTCATCTTCTAGAAATGAACATCAAAACCAAATGGCAGGAGTCATGGGGGACGAAACACCAATGGTAAACTTCAATGAGCAGGCAACCTTAGCACCATTCAACTTTGGAAGGCGCGTAAGCTCTATAGTGACGCCAATTAACAACTTCCTCCAGGTACGGTATTTCTTTAAGCACTAATTCACCATTATCTAACCTTGAGATTGTAATTCTATCATACTAACTAGATTTCAAATGGTGGTGGGATACTGGAAATCTCGCTGAAGGTGGTACCGTTGGTCATCAAAATGATTGGTGATCAAGAGAATAACAACAATAACAACAATCAACTCCCCCGTGGCAACAAGGGCAGTGCAGATTCACAACTATGTCATACCAGCCCAGATGCTGAATGGTGGGGTTGCAAGTGCCGTCTCCCGAAGGTAGCAGTATTGATCCCGCGTTACGTTGGTGATCAAGTGAATAGCAACAACGAACTTCCCACAGGGAACAAACGAGGCACAAAATGGAGCCATTGATATAGATGCCTTTGTGCCTGAGTGGGTTAATAAACAAGTAAGATCTTTTTTTGTCATTTTCCTTTCTACTTATTTCACATTAGGCTTTACATGTAAAATTGATGACTACTTAAGTGAGGTTTATCTAACTCAACTTGTTTTCTCACACAACAGGATTTTCTCAACAATAATGACGCTTTCTTCAATGGAAACATGGAGTTTGTTCCTTGATGTAAATTTAGGGGCAGGAAGATGTTTGTGTATTTATGTTTTCCCATATGTGACAAATGCTTGGTTCTTATGTGTTGTATGTGCAAAATTGAGCTATTTGGAGTAGGCTAGCAAGGGCCTAGGAGCAGGTGCCTTTAGCAATCACAGGTGTCATGTAGTATAGTTATGCAGATAAGCTCTTGCAAGTGTTCGGCAATGTGATTGTAATATAAGCTTGTAGTGTGAATTGTATTTCAAACTTTCGGAATGTGATTGTAATACAAGCTTGTAGTGTGAATTGTACTTCAAACTTTCAGCTTTTAGAGCCACATTAATATAATTCAGGTGGGGATTCTCTCCCCCCGTTGACTTATCAAAACAAAAAAAACTCTTGCATCTGTTGTAGGTTTCAGCTTGATGTGATTATGTAGAGCAGAGAAGGAATCTATCAGACATATTTTGATCTACTGCACCATAGCGAGGCTCTTCTGGCGGCAGATTAAATTCTTGACGGGAGCTAAAATTCCCAGTTTACATCCACATACGTGGGCAACTGATCTAGTGCTAGCTGATGTTTGTTTAGAGAAGGATCGTGGCCTTTTCATCATTGATATGTACTCACTTTGGATGCAAAAGAAACAAGCACCATCATGGTGAGAATCAAGGGCCGATCCGTGTTGCAGTGCAGTGGGCTGTTGATTTTGCACACGATCTAATGGCACATTATTCAGTCAAAGAAGCACCAGAAGGGTGGTCAAAATGCAATACTGATGGGGCGTCCTGTTTGAGTCCCATCCAGGGAGCAATCGGAGCTGTTCTGAGGGATTCATCAGGCAATTTTGAAGGAGGCAGAGAACGCTGGTACCCCCCATGGGCTGGATGCGTTAACAGGGGCGAATCTAGCCAATTAGTCACCAGGCTCAGGTTGGTCAGCATCAATTAGTCACCATGGGAAGGATACAGTAAATGTAGCAAGCCATACACAATGGTGTTATATGATGTTTTATTGGGAATTATGACTAAACAAGAGCCTAATATATAGAGGATTAGCTAAAGTTATCGGGGTCGTCGGATCCCGATGATATACTCTAGATCCACCCCAGCGTTGCCAGGGTGAAATCTGTGCAGACGATAATACAACTAGAAACGGACAGTCAGGAGCTTGTCAGATTACTAAAATTCTACACGTAATATGGACCTCGGGGAATTTCCAGAGATCATTGAACCTACCTCTCCCCAATTCTAGAGGAAACCTGTGATATTAGTTCTGTAATCGAGTAGCCCATGTTTTAGCTAAGCAGGTTACGGATGGGAATATATTGGGTGAGTGGCAATGTGAACCCAATCTGTATCCAACATCTATTGACGGAAGATTGTAATCCTCCTATTCCCTGATAAGTGAAATAGTTCCTAAATGCAAAAAAAGAAGCAAACTTTTAGCTGGCTAGAAATTAGCTCATGTATCAAACAGCCCTGAGACTCTTACTTGAATTCATAAGATAAACCTGAACATATTATCCGACGGTATGTCTATTACTCCTTCTACTAACCAACCTAAGAAGTTTTGCAGCATAGAACAAATTCTTTAATTTAACATATGCGCTACTTTAGGAAGCAAATTAGGCACATAAAGCACACAAGTGTGTGGATGCGGATATCAAGCTCCCGGAAATGATGATGTGTCTTGTTATATAAGTAGGCGAAGTGCTAGCTCGTGGAGCTCTATTCCATTTTAAAGTTCCTCAAAGGATATATTTTTTGTCGCCAAGTTTCTCAGGTCATGATCTTGAGCTCTTTGCAAGGGTTCATGCCAAGCAACGATAGATGGGACTCACTAGCCACTTAGGCTAGCGTTATCATTTCTTTCGATACCTTCCACTCAACTTGGCACCATATGGACCACATAATTTCTCCACCAAGGAAGGGTCTCCTCATCGCTGAACAAGAGTGTTGCCGGTGCTCCCTTTGCAATTCTTGAGGGGATTCAGGGTCGTCAAAGCTAAGTCACTAATGAGCGACACATGGCCTCAAGTTCCTAGCACATGAGAAGTACAAGGGTGCCTTGGCTACAACCAATGCCTCCTCGAAAACTCACATTTCATGCCTAACCTTGCACTAATCTTACTATGGTTCATGGAGAAGCCATGGAGAGATTGTTGCCATATGGGACTTGTACGTGTTAGGGCGGGGATAAGATTCTCATATGTAGCTTTACAATCCTTCTCTATATATTGTTGGGAAATCTGGCGTCACAGAACGATCGATCCGGTTTTCAGGCATCTCACCCCGTGCATTCGCCGACTAACAACAGCTTGCAAAGAAGCGGCCAAGCTATGGAGTTGTAGAATCGAGAAAGAACAACTTGACGAGCCTAGCCATTAACATGTAATCTTCCCCCTTTCTTTAATTCGGATTGTTAACTTTTTATGACATTTCGGGCTATGCCCCATCCACCCACCGGTCTCTCGGGATCTGTGGATCAATGAATCATGTGGGGATCATTTTGATCCCACAGAAGTTTAACTAAAAATGGATAATATAAGTCGCACAATTCTCCAAATTAAGATAAATATTATAGTATGTTCGCAAGGAATGCATGAGTCTGTATTTTTATTTTGCATGAACAAGTGCTTTTTACAAGGAATGTATGTTTGTAAGGAGCTAGAACACATGGCATGTCAATTGCTCCTTGTAGTTTTTTTCTGTCAAGAAGGCACTATCTATTGTCAAGCATTGGTTGCATCTTCCTATGAGGAAACTATTTATGCATGGTGTAACTAATTTAAACAAAAAAAAAAAATCTACTTTTCAATCTTCTATTGAGAATTTCCCAATAATTCTATAGTTCATACGAACATGTCTATGACTTTACCATCATTTATAATATAACTAGTTACCAAGAAAAAATATTATTCCAATAAGAACACAATATGAATATTGTGACTCTGATTTCTATTACGATTTAACCTAACCCCTCCCTTTCTTTTCTATCCCTCCAAACAGAAACCTTCCTTTCATGCATCTTCATATGATTGATCTTCTTGGATCCAAAATATTTTTTATAAATTAAAAAAAAAAAAACAAATCATATACCTTTATCTTTCTTGTTATTCCTATTCCTTTTTTTATATCTTTCTTGTTATTGTGGATGAAAATAATATAGAATTTAATGAAGTTGCATTGATTGATGCTAACGACTTTGCTTTCTCTAAGTCTAGTGGAATAATAGAGAGGGGCATGAACCAAGGCAAGTCCTACAAAATTAGTGATCATGTTGAAACAATCGAGTCTAGTGCTAAAACCATGGCAATTTAAAAGTTCATATTTATTTGACTATTATTGGATGCTCTTTTTAGAAGTATTTCAAATATGAGATCTGTGTGTCATATTTGGACTAAACCATGTCCTTTAGGTATTGAAATAATGCCACATTCCCTCGGAATATTAAATATATCTCAAAAAAAAAAATTTATAATGGTTGGTTTATTCCTTGAGATTAGTAAGTGCTAGTTACCTCAGTCACATTGGGAATGTGCAAGATCTCCTTATAGAGGGTCTATATACCTTGCCTCATAGAAAATTATTTTTACCTAAGTAAACAGTGTATGTCTTGAGGTGTGAAAACAAAAAACTAAAGAGCTAGTAAAGCGATCTCTCTGTGTTTTTTCCCAAGAAAGGAGGCAAGTAAGGAACCGAATATGCTATGTGATATAGTTATGAATGAGTTATTTATTCGATAAAGTGATTTTTGTATCGTTCTTAGGTAGACTTGGTACTATGGTCCCATGAAAGGTAATCCTTCCATTTTTCACAAAAGTAGTGTTACCAACTTATGGTGAAAACCTGCATGGCCTACCTCATTGTGGAATGGAGATGACCGGGACAAGAGTATTACAAAGTACTAAATCTGTATATAAGCCTTATGATCTGGATCCAAATAACTTCATGAGCTTTGTGTGAGGCAACCGCTTACATCCCTATTTAAATATCTTTTTTTGCAGTTCCTATTTAAATATCTAAGTAGATTCATTAGGGAATGTTTGCTTTTAAAAGGTTCTAGTTTACCCCTAGAGCATGCTAACATGATCACATCCATGGCTATATTTGTGCATAACATATATGACTTATGTTGTGTCCCTATGTACATGATAAAACTATCCACCACAGTCATGGTTCAATCATGAACCTTCTTGGTAGCATAAGTCTATGGGAAATTCCATATTGTGAGATTGGAAGAATATGGGTTGTAACCTTTTGTGTGGCAGATGTTTGGACCACTACATAAACTATTTTCACTGCTAGCGTTTTCCTTGTTTGTTGCTACAGAACTGGTGGTGATAATGTTGCCCTTCCAGCTCAAAGGCTGCTAGTGGGGTGAAAATTAGGCAGTAAAAATTGTTTTCATCATTGGGTCGTCATATCATCCGGTGGTGAAAAACCTTTATGGGTTCGTCCACACTATAGCACACACTAGTGGGGGAAGATGCTTCAATGCCGGTTTGGATGTAGGCGGGAGCACTGTCATTTGAGCCGATGGTGAAAATCGCTATATCATATCTTGTTTGGATGTAGTCAAGAGTAGGTGCCAGTTTTTAATTAAAATTTGGAGTCCTATAGGAAAAACACAATAGTCGTTTCTCCTCTATGCTCAAGGATCAACAATAGAATTATTTTGCCACATGTCTTGAAGTGCAAACATCACACCGTGGTACCAAAAAGCATCTAAAAACTTTGAGTAAAGATAGTTGAGTAAAAGTACTCAAACTTCCTTTGGAATTCATCCTAATTACAAAATTATGGTAAAGAATGGATTATCATAACCCAACTACATATAGATTTTGCACCCAAGCTTTAACCCCCTATTGTGCTAAGGGGCATTGGCATGCCTACTTAATGAAGATGTGTAACACCATGCAAAGTGTCTCTTATAGTTAGGATGCTACACACTATGAATGTACAATCAGATACTAATCTAGGGATGAATACATTATGAACAAGGATTTTTAGAAAGGGCCCCATAATTTCAAATAGACTACAAAGCAAGAGGAAAAATAAAAATGATTTTGCATATGAATCAAAATATAGAATATATATAACACCCGGTTTTAAGAACAAAACCAGATGAATCCATATGTGAGCCCTGGAAGTCTCTCACATATAGTTTACAAATAAATAGAGTATCAATTCACAATGCTTTAAATATAACGAACGTAATATAAAAACAAAAAAAAAACCTCAGCTAGCAGACAGCGGAAAAACTCTTCAATCTTCTCGGTGTAGACTCCACAGGGACCGACCGACCTGGTTGATCACAAGCCTAACTTCCTCCCGAGGTGGGGTGAAATAGCAAGGGTGAGTCCATGTCGAACTCCGCAAGCATAGCCAGGGTTTATGAGGCTAAGAAGCTGACACTGTCTTAACTGCGGTTGCTTTTAGAGTTGGTCAAGTTTTAAGCTTAAGCAGTAAAGGAAACCCAAACCCATTATTCACAACAAGGGACAGATATATCATCAATTTAATATCAACAACATGGCATGCACACAATTCTATTCATTAATGTCTCCAAGGCCGTTCATGACCGCGAACACGGCTGACATGTCAGTTTAATTAACTCTGCGCAGAGGTGTACACTTTCACTACGAGTCATGGTTTCCACCAGAGTAGGTTCTCGACTCCCTAACCAAGTGAAGACCATATAAAGCCTTTCAAAGGGGTTATCTAAACATGCCGGATAGCGATAGGGTTACAGCCCATTCTCCGCCGATTTCGGCAACCACCGACACAAGTAAACACTATCCCCTGAACGACCAAAGCCAGAGCCATGTGACCCCCATAGCTGTATGCCAGATATCCCGTGATGATCACGAATGAATAAGTCCTTATGGAGAGCTAAGAGCTTCATAAATAAACAACACAAGCTCTTTCGCCCTATGTATCATGGCATCATCAACTAATCATCATGATTTAATCCATAAAACAATAAATAAATGTGTGTGGGTTGAGCGCTAGCATATTACTACCCAATGCATAAACCCATAGGTGACAAGGAACAAGTAGTCAAGTCTAGGTAAATCCTTAGTGGCAATCAAGGAGGACACATGCATCATGAATGAATTATTAAGGTGAATAGGACATCAAGGATGATCCCAAGCTATACTTGCCTTCAATTTAGATCCTTTCTTCAAGTCCAACTCTTCAATAGAACTCCTTCTTGATCATCAAACTCTTTCATATCATCAACGTGTTCCAGTTCACCACGTCAAACTCACCGGTCTATTTCATTCCAATCAACAACACACAAGCATACGGGCCAATCATGCATAGCAAACAAGACTATAACTAGAACAGTACATCAACAATGATAAAACAGTTCGAAAAGTTTATAATACTATTCTACGCGTCTCTACGATCACACAGACGTAAAGATCACCGAAATCGGAGCTAAAACGGCGTAGATATGAATTTTACAAATTTATTAGTAATAAAATAATTAACTAAATTCAAATTGAAATTTAGAAGTTTGAAACCTGAACAACAGTGATACTAACATGTAGATTACGAAATTACGAACCTAATGAAATTTGTGCGGCTCAAAGCGGATTTAAAAACGAGAAAGATATATGATGATTTGTAACTGAGTGGCAAACGTGTTGGGAATTATTCATAAACAAATGGATGGCTCATGATGATGGACGTGTATTTCAGGATTTGTTTTCCAAAAGGAATACGGACACAAAATTATATGTGACGTCAACAAGCTAACAATCTAAGCAAAGCTAGAAAGGTTAGGCCGGCTGCTAGGGTTATGCTGTGATGTACGTACGTATATGTACATTCTCAGATTTGTACTTGTGAAGGAAAACGGCGAGAAAATATGTGGTGATGTCATCAAGCTAAGATTGACGTCATCAAGGTAATTTGGATCAGCTAGAGCACGCAGAACATACATGCACGATGCAGTCATTGTGTATGGCCGGCGATGGAGTTTCACTCGCTGGAGCTCGATGAAAACAGTGTACACGTCTTGGTTTGACAAGATGGAGGAGGAGGATGAGACCTCACCTAGGGATTTCTCAATGACGATGATGCTGGCACAGCGAGGACGTGCGGTTCAATATGACATGGACTGCTGCTTCCGTGGAGAGACTCGCTGTGATGATCACATCGGTGGCGGCGATCAGGACTCACGGCGGCCCTGCAGGCTTGAGGCGGCATGGGAAGGTTCACGGCAGCGGCACTTGTTTCGGCGTATTGAACTCGGCGACTACATGGCGGCTGCTGTGCTCGATTGCCGGCGGCGCGTGCGAAGCTAGGGCAAAACCGGGCGCTGCAGCTGTTTGCTCGAGCATGGAGATAGATTGCGAAGCGGTGCGACGACGCAGCGGCTGAACTCGAGCGAGGATGGCGGTTGCGTTAGGCTGCAGCTTGGCGAGATCGCGATGGTGGCGGCGGCACTTGACATGGCCATGATGCTGCTGTGGCCTGGCTTTTATAGTCTAGGGCACCCACGTAGATAGGAGCTGGACGCACAGGATTGCGCCATCAGCGGAGTCCTGCTCGACTTCGACCACGGGGAAAAAGAGAAAGGAGGCAGCTTGCACCACGATGGCATGCTGGACTGGACCGTGTACAGGCAGCCCAAGAGAAAAAGATGAACGAACCAGGATCGATCCACCACTCGGCCAAGTCTCGGCCAAGTCTCAAACCAACAGGCCGAACACCAAGAAGGAGAGAGATAAAATAAAATAAAACTCTTCTACTCTTTTATTTGAAGACATTTCAAATTGCTTTTGCAGATGGATTTTAAATTCTTTTCAGTTTCAAACAAAAGCAGACATCACAAAATAAATATGCTCCAGCATGTATGCACAACCATGTTTCTAAATCCTATGATAAATTTTAATTGAATGAAAATATTATTTTTTTCCTATATTTTATTTGCACCAAAAATACATAAATAAATCATTTTATTCTATTTTCAAAAGAGGCAAAATTTGGGGTGTTACAATATATATATATATATATATATATATATAGAGAGAGAGAGAGAGAGAGAGAGAGAGAGAGAGGATACCACCATTTGGCACACAAATTTGCAAACATCTAGCTCTGCCATCCTACTTTGTTATTGCTACTAGGACAAGGAATTTAGTCTAAACTATTATTTTGTGCAGTAATAATTTTTGTTTCTTTAAATTTAGTCTTTGAAAATCAATAGACAAAATGTTGGCAAAAGCTACACCAACCAAAAATTAGGTTCCTAGTACTTGGTCATTGTTCCTTTCCTATCAATATTGGGAAAACACATTTCACATTAGAAACAAGTGCAGGAAGTCACAATGTGATTCAAGGAAGTCACATAACTCCACTATATCTTCTCACAGTTCATATGCAACTAAAAAGGTTTGGTTATTGATGTTCTAAGACCCATAGACCTGGCATAAATATTTAATTCCAATGTGCTCCATTGCATGGTATAGTCTTAACTCTTAAAGAAATATATGGTGCATTCTATATCATTTGCAATCAATGGAAATGGACAAAGAGAGTAATAAATTTTCATGGAGCCAATGTTGGGAAATGTTTTAGATTTCTCACCAACTATTTTTTTTTGTCCTCTCCTATTAAATGTGCTTGAAATTTTACAATCTTCAAGATGTATCTTTCCTATTATTTTATTGGTAAGTTGTTGTATTAGCTCTCAAAGAGATATATGATATATTATATGCATTTAATTAAAAAGGACAGAGAGAGCAATAAATATCAGTGAAGAAAATGGTTGGCAATGTTGTGTGTTGTCACCAACTACTCTCTTCATCCTAATCAAGTTAATGTTTTGAACCATTTAATTGAGTTTTCCAGATATCTCTTTTCCTTTTACTGTTTTTTTTTTCATGACTATGCCATGATCTTACATGCTCTATTATGAACGTTCATATGTATAGAGTTGGGGTCGCCATTTGTTTAATTTAGCCTCTTAGTATCGTGCAATGCAAAGAGTTATTCTAACTCGTATTATTTTTTGTGCAAAATAAAAAAGGGGCAAGGGTTTAGGCAATACCACCAAGCGCGTATAGAATGCTGAGCATTATTTCGTTTAATTAATGCAGCTGCTAGCTACCATTACGGGGTGAACTACAGACAAGTTTTTTTATTCGCAACAATGCTCATTAACGGTTGAAGGCCCAGGCCCAGGCCCAGCTATTTCCAAAGACGTGGAAGGTGAAACCCTTCACCAACCTATCGTGCTCATGGAAACTCGCCGCCGCCTGTTCATCTTCTCCGACGCAGGCACGCGGCTTGCAATCGCCGCCGCCGACTCTTCCATTTCTTGCTCCTGGTATGAGTCTGAAGCTTCATGGGGAAAACATTTTCATGATTTACCATCCTTTTCTTTTCATTCGGCTGACTTCTGTTTCAAAACAAGTTGAAATCATGGGATATTCTCGAGTTGTTTCATCCAGGCGGCTGGAGATCGAAGTAGACAGTAACCGAAGGCAGCAGCAATTAATGAGTGGGAAAGTCAGAAGGATGAACTGGACTTCAAATCCGCCCGGCGTGTCACCCCAATCCGCTGCTATGAGTCCCCACCCGCCTCACTGCAGTCTTCTCCACGCCCACCTCGAATTCTGCTCGCTCTTTGCTGCTTCTTCACTTCTTCACTATCCGCCTGTTGCTCCAGTGGGTTCCTGCACGAAAGCAACTGCAGAAGGTAAGAAAGGTCGAATGTGGGGTGTTTTCCTCTGTTCTCGCGGGGAGTTTTTGTGGTCAGCTTTTTTCTTTCATGGTGATGATGATCGTGCTCGTTTTCTGATGGGGAAGAAGAGATGGAGATGGACCTGGCCAAGTTCTCAGCTGGACTGCGCGTGCTTGCTGTCGATGATGACCGCATCAACCTCATCGTACTAGAGAGATTGCTAAAGTTTTGCAACTACAAGAACGGTGAGTACTGTTTATTTGATTATTTCCTCCTATTCCATGCATTGTGATCAGGTAAGGGCTCAACGGTGATTTCTTTTCATTTTTATTCGAATGCTTGTGGTGCTCTGCAGTGACCACGGTGACCGATGCATCCACGGCGTTGGAAATGCTCAGAGCGAGGAAGGACAGGAAAGACCAGTTCGACCTGGTTATCAGTGATGTTTTCATGCCTGATGGCATTAACGGCTTCAAGCTCCTCGAGCTCATCAGCCTGGAGATGGATATCCCAGTCCTCAGTAAGGTCCCCTGCCCAAACTCACCCACCATTTTTTTGTGTATGGATATGTACTACTTGCTCTGGATATGATTTTTGATGGACGCACTGAATAGGTATATAAAGCGTTCAGTTGACATGCAATATATATGACATAAATCTGTTGATTATTTTGATTATTATTTTCCAGTGCAGTGATTATTATAAATATTCAGGTCCTGGTTGGTTACTAGGATAACAATTAATAAAGGTTGCATTCGAATCATAAACCTGATTTTGGGATGCATATCTTCGGTTGCAAACAAGCTAATAATAACTATTAGTTTTTTTTTCTACTTTGTATCCAACTGTTTGCTTCTAAGTGCTAGGTGTAGACAAGCTAACTACTTAATTTTGACATTAGTAGTTTCATATGTTATGATCTCTACAATAAACTGATTTTTGTCTTGTACTTTTTGTACAACATCACTATTTGTTCATAAGAACTTCATGGTGTTGAGTTCACCACTTAATGTTGTTGCTTGCAGGTGTAGTGTCATGTGCATTATAGTTTTTCATAAGCCTACATGCAATTGATTGTTTTTAGGTTATATGTTATTGCTTGTTCCTAAGCATTAGATAGTATCAATTTGATCATTTAATGTTGGCTATTTTAGTTTTATACATGTCCATGTCGTGTTTTGTCATTTGATGTTTATTATTCGGTGTCATGTTGGTGAGTTTTTTGATAAAAGGAAGCTTTATTATGTTTCAAGATCATTACATTGAGTTAATACAATCATTATGAAAGCACTCCTGAAAGGCCTTTGCATATTAGGATGCACACAACCTATAATGTTTAAAGTAAGTATAGACACAACACCCCAAATTTTGCCTCTTTTGAAAATAGAATAAAATGATTTATTAATGTATTTTTGTGCTCATTAAATATAGGAAAATAAATATTTTTGACAAAATAAAATTTATCATAGGAAGTAGAAACATGTTTGAGCATTCATGCTGGTGCATATTGTTTATTGAGTTGAGTGGCTTTGATCCAAAACCCAAACTGATTTAAATTGCTTTTGAAAAGAATTTTGAAATTTCCTTTCGAAAATCTGTTTCAATTAAAAAGAAAAGAATTATTTTCTCCCTCTTTGTTCCCAGCCGAGCATGGCCTTTGGCTGTTTCCTTGGCTGTTTCCTTCTTTTACGTAGTGCAGCCCAGCATGTCTCCTTTTGCGGCCCAACATCGCTGGTGCTCCCTCCCTCTGTTTCACTGCCAGCTGAGACCCGTTGTGCAGCGTCAGCCATAGTAATCTTGGTCACTATGGAAACCAAGCTGCTGCTTTCCTTCCTTTCATCCAAACGTCCGTATCCCTCTCAATCTCCTCGTTTTCCATCTCTCGAACATCTTTGGCCTATGCAGCAGCACCCAGGCCGACCCAGCACAGGAATCCAGTTCATGTTTGAATCGGACACTAGAACGAGGGCCTCCACCGAGTCCGCCTCGAACCCGACTCCCTCGTCTCTGCGTGTCTCCCAAGCAACCCTGCCCCATAAATAGCCGCCGAGCCCCTAGCGCCGTTGTTGGACTTTGCCGCCGCTGTTGCCTAGCTCGCCACCGCGGTTGCCGCCGTCCGCCTGTCCGAGCTGCACACGTCGTTCATCTGCCGTTCTGGATCTTCTTGTTGACCTAGTTCAACTTCGCAAGAAACAACAGCCCATGCCGTATCGAACCGCATGTCCTTGCCGTGCGTTCATCGTCGTCCAAAAATCCCTAGACTCTTGGAAAACTAGCCGCCATCGCTGGACTTGCCGCAGGAGCACGCAACTGCTGCTCGATCATGTTGGATAAAAAGGTCGTGATTTACAAAGGTGAGCTGCGCCTCCAATTATTTTCCATATAATTTAATTGGATACCTCGCACATTCTAGACGTAGTATGTGCTTGCATGTGCAACGTTCATATCCTGTCTCGTCAAGCTTTCATCATCTAGCTAATTCTGGTCTTTACGTACATGCATATACGTACATCCTCACCAAAAAGCAAAGCACCAGGCCTAGTGGCCTGCATGTCAGTTTTGCTCTTGCTTAGCTTGCTGACATCATGATGATCTCACATAGGATTTCTTGCCGTTTTCCTTTACAAAACTAAATCCTCAAATACAATGCAAATACACATGTATATCCATTTAACTATCTTGAGCCATCGTCCATCATTGAATCTATGACCCTAGATTTTCTTATACTTCTTCTCATCGTATTTCAGTATGTTGAAATCTGATTTTCCTTTTATTTATTTTATTTCAAAAGCAAGTATTTAATTTATTATTTTATTCAAGCAAATCTTGTAAATGCGTAGCTTCGCCGCTGTAGCTCGAATTCGGTGATCTTTACGCCCTGTGTGATCGTAGTGACGTATAGATTAGTTTTATAAGCTTTTCAAACTGTTTTTCCAATTGTTGGTGTACTGTTCTAATGATAGTCTTGTTTGTCATGCATGATTGGATCTATTTGTTTGTGTGTTGCAGATTGGAATCGAGTAGACGGTGAGCTTTACGTTGATGATCTAGAAGAAGTTGTTGATCAAGAAGGAGTTCTATTGAAGACTTGGACTTGAAGAAAGGATCTCTATTTAAGGCAAGTATAGCATGGGACTATCCTTGTTACCTATTCACTATTAATCACTTAATCATATGCATGTGTCTAATTTGTCAACCTTAAGGACATCCTAGCCAGTTATCTTGTTCATTGAATCCTATGGGTTATTGCATATGGGTAGTTTTGCTAGTGCTCTACATAAATAATTATGATATGAATATAAGAAGTAATGGTTAAGAATTGAATGTTGGCAACATGACTTTAGAGTCGAGCTCATGCTTTTACATGATGCTCGACTCTCCATAAGGACTTATCCGTCGTGATCATCCGGATATACAGTACAGCTATGGGGGTCACATGGCTCGCTCTAGTCGCTCAGGGGGATAGTGTTTACTTGTGTCGGTGGTTACCAAACGGAAGAGAATGGGTTGTAGCCCTATCGCTATCCCGGCATATTTAGATAACCCCTTTGAAAGGCTTTATATGATTCTTGATGTTTTGGGTCTAGCTAACCCATTGCATTTGAGGATCATGACCCGTAGTGAAAGTGTACACCTCTGCGCAGAGTATAAACTGTTATAACAGCCGTGTTCGCGGTCATGAACGGCCTTGGAGACATTACAGAATAGAGATGATACTGAGACATGGACATGAGATGATGATGATGATGATGATGATGGAACTGAATGACGATGGACTGTCATGAGAACGATACCGCGATGATGATAATGTGGGCTAATGGGTTAAGCATAACTTAATGCTAAATAGATGCTAAAACTTTGACTTACTAAAATGCTTATCGCAGCTTAAACCAAGTGTCAAGCCTTTTGAGCCTCATAACCCCATGTTATGCTTGCGAGTTCGACATGGACTCACCCTTGCTATTTCCCCACATCTCGGGAAGGAGTTAGGCTTGTGATCAACCAAAGTCGGTCCCTCGTGGAGCCTACACCGTAAGAACAGAGTGTCTTTCCGCTGTCTCGCTAGCTGAGGTTATTTTCTTGTTTATTAAGTTTCGTTATGTTTTAAGCATTGTGAATTGATACTATCATTTATTTGTAAACTATATGTGAGATTTGACTTCGTGGCTCACATATAGCATCATCTGGTTTTGTTCTTAAAACCGGTGTTACAAAGTATCAATCAATGCGTAGACTAATCACCACCCATGTGCCTAGGAAAAGACCTTCCTTCACCTATGCTAATTTTAGACAAACCACCACAACCAAATCCTAGAAAATCGGCCTTTGTAGATAGCCAAAGGTATGAAGCCAATGGATAGAGAAGAAGATAACTTGCACAGGAGAAGAAACATCTTTTCTTTCAAAAAAAAAATTATCATTCTTGTATAACCAAAGCAACCAACAAATGGCACCCACTCCCAATAGGACTAGTAGCTTGAAGTCCTTACTTAAACAACGTAACCAACTTCTTTTTTTTTCGAGATTACACAAGACAACGCAGACGCTCAACAAGCATGCACACTCACCCCTATGAACACATGTACGCAAACCCTACCCCTATGAGCACTTTCGATGGACTGAGCCGGCAAATCTTGAAGTTCAAGTCACCACAGCGCCGCTATCGACGGGACGTCGCCTACCACTTAATGCACAAATGCCAGTAAAATCCTGGAATAAATCCAGATAATGTGTCGCACCCGTGATTTGAACCCCGGGTGGGAGCTCCCACAACCAATGGCCTTTGCCATTGCGCTATGAGCCCCTTTGATAACATAACCGAACATATTGGATACACAACAAGGTTGAGGAAGACCTATACTTGCTTGCACAATAGCCAAGACTACACGAATAAAGTGACACTCGAAATAGGTACTTTTTAAATGAATCAGGCAGAGATGGTGTTAAAAAGAAGAACCCAGACTGGGCGGTACACAGCAGAGCTACAACAATAACAACAGCTGAAAGCAAAAAGACCTAAACAACAACAGTAGCGCGACCAACTCAACTATCAACAATGGCCGATTGGACTGAGACCTCAAAACTCTCCTAGCAACACCACTAAATGCCACAACTAGCCGCCACGATGCAACCAACAAAGGGCAACAAAGCAACATGATGATACACCAATGTCATCGCCTGCGACGCCGTTTACTAACGATGTACCATACCGAAGTTAACCGATGCCATGCAGGATCGACCCGCGGATCCGTTGCAAGCCATGTAGTCGTGCCATTGCCTCTGCTTGTGCCACCCTAGTCGACGTTGTCCCGCAGTGGACTAACCCTTGCCATGCAAGGCTAGTCAGCATAGTCCACTGCAAGCCGCCAAGCAAAAAGCACGAACAACTGCCTTTTACCAAGTCGCTTGCCACCCTTAGCCACCAAGTTGCTTCTTCAAGATAGCAGAACATTCGCATGGCCTCTAGCTGCCATGAGACACCACACAAATCATCATATAATGCACTTCTACTGGCCCAACTTCCCACGCCGGCCTCCTCGCCAACTTTGTGGACACTCACGACACATGTGCAAACCCTTCGCCCAACCCATGCCACATAGAAGTCGAGCCCCGAATCATCATGTGAATACCCTCCAATCCATGACTTGGCTACCTCCCGCATTCATCCCCCCGCACGCTCCGCCTCCTTGCAGTTCTTGTCGCCTCCATGCGGCAATCGCCGTCAAGAAGCCTCCCGTGCTTGGCGCACTCAACCCTTAGCCACTTCAAGACCGCCGATGATCTCCACACCACTAATCCACCGCGCCATGCCACAACCGTCGCCTCTACATAGATGTCGTCCCTAGCACAGCCACCACCTCAACACATGCAGCACAAATTAACAACATCATCTCACATTGCCACCATTGGCCCCCAACCTCTCCAAGTCGCCCGCACGACCTCCGTACCATTGGGCCGCACAACCCGACAATGGTTAATCCTAGCACTTAGCACTTACCTTACTTTTTCTGCATTTACTTTACTAAAGTAGGGTTGCCTTGGCTCTCAAGTTGATCATGAGTTGCCTTGGCTTCCAAGTAGGCTAAGCATCTTGATTTATGCAAGAATATGCTCTAGGGAGTAGTTAGAAGAAGAGGCAAGGAGCTCGCCTATATAAGCAGCCCCCCCATTGTAAACAAGACATTGCAATTCTATTCAATCCAAGTGGCCCTTAGGTCAAGCTGACCTCTAGGCTTTACTTGATCTAAATTGTGGGCAACAATTGGTATCTAGAGCCTAGGGTCCTTGCAAGTCTTCCCCAGCTGTCGCCGCCACCACCATGTCCAGTTCAGCCGAGAGAGCACGCCGTCTTGCAAAGGTCAGCAAGACAATTCCAGCCGGCGACGAGCCAAGTGGATCTGCGGGCTCAGGGGGTCTAGAGGAGTGCCTTGCCACCACGAAGGCTGTGGCCGCGCAGGCAGCAGCTATGGACCTGGTCGCGGTGGCCGCTACAGCGGCTTTGCACAAAGAGGTGAAGCAGGAGGAGGACAAGGTGAGGGGGCTGGGGATCGAGGAGCCTAGAGCTCCACCGTTATGTCTTGCCATCACCAGAGCGGCGCCGCGGGCGTCACGAGTGTTCTCCGGTATGTGGGTGTACCGATCCGGCCGGGCGGCTAGCCCCAGCTCACCCGCGCCAACTTCCATGAGGGGAGCCTATTGATGAAGGTGAAGCTCCAGGCGCACGAGCTCTGGGAGGTGGTGTACTACGATGACGTCTTGTACAAGGAGGATCGGAGGGCCTTGGAGGCCCTCTACCGGGCCGTGCCGCCGGAGCTGGGCGCCACCATCGCCGGAAAGAGGATGGCCAAACTCGCCTGGGAGGTGATCTCCACGCGGCGTGTCGCGGGGCGCGTCCAGCGCGCCACATTGCAGGAGCTGCACGGGCGAGTGGGAAGGTCTCACCTTTCGCCCAGGTGAGCAAGTCGAGGACTTTGCCCCGTGCTTGACCACAATTCTTATACGGCGCACGCGCGCCGCTATCCATAGCCGCGCATCGACGCGTGGCCTTCGGCCGCGCGTGGCCGGGAGGGGGGGGGTGGGCGGAGCGGCCGGGCGGTGAGGCGCGCCGCCGCGAGGCGGTGGATGAGGAGGCGGCGCCGCCGTGCCCTAGCTTTAGGGTTCCGCCGCCCCCAGCTTTAGGGTTCCCCCGCCATGGCATCGCTTTAGGATTCCGACGAGGTCATCGGCGAGCTTCCCCGCCGCCTTTATTTCTCCCCGACTATAGAATCCGCCCGGCCAGCCTGGCGGCGGTCGTGAACGCGGCAAGTGGGGGCGGTTCGCCGGGCGGCGGCGGGCGCCGCGAGCCGGGCCAGTGCAGGACCCAATCGGTGGGTATGGGTAGGGCGGCGGGGGAGCTGGCCAGAAGCCATGGCGGTGGTGGAGCTCGGTGGCGGCGGTGGTGAGCTCGCCGGGCGTTGGAAAAGAGAGGGGGATGGAGGGGGCGGACGCCGCCGGTGCCCTTGGCTCGCCGGAGCTCCGGTGGGGGCGAACCGAGGAAGAAGAAGGGGGTGGGTGCCGTGGCGCCGGTAAGGTTAGCGGTGCGCTGCGGGCGCCGCGTAGGAACGCCCGCGCTTGACCAACTTGATGGAGCAGATGGCGCGCAACGGCGACACCGCCTTAATGAGGGCCACGCCGTGGAGAAGTTTCTCTAGTGCATGCCCAAGAAGTACGAGTAGATGGTCCTCTCCATTGAGACTCTACTCGACTTCAGGGAGCTCACCATCAAGGAAGAAACCGCGCACCTCAAGTCGATCTAGGATCGTGAGCGGGCCGGAGACGGATGATCTTGCCCTGTTCCTCGCATGCGGGTTCATGGAGATGGATGCGACAGAGGTTGGCAAAGACGGCTCAAGCCACCTCCTTCTATGCCAAATTGGCGCCGTGGGACATCCGCGAGCCCAAGGTGATGACTTTCCTCCACACCGAGCCTGCCGCCACCGACAAGATCGACGACCGGTACCTGACACCGGCACCACTCACCATATGACCGGGCGACGCGAAGCTTTTTCACCGACTCGACACGACGGCCCAGAGGCACGATGAGGTTCGGCGATGAGTCGAAGGTGGAGATCTACGGCGTTGGCTCTATCATCTTTGAGGCCAAGAGCGGCGAGCACAAGTTGCTCCATGGGGTGTACTGCATCCCAGCTCTCCAGAACTCGATCATGAGTCTGGGGCAGCTCGACGAAGGAGGATCGCAGGTGGAGATCAAGCACGACCGGCTGAGGATTTGGGACTGGGGTGAGCGGCTTCTCGTCAAGGTGTGGCGGAGCGCCAACCGGCTCTACTTCCTCCACATCGGCACTGCCAAGCTGTTGTGCCTGGACGCACGCAAGTATGACGAGGCGTGGCATTGGCATGAGCGCTACGGCCATCTCCACTTCGACGCGCTACAGAAGCTGTCCAAGGAGGACATGGCGCGCGGGCTGCCAGCGATCAAGCACATCGGATAGTTCTGCGACACCTGTGTCATCACCAAGCACCGTCGAGCTCTGTTCCTGTCAGAGGCCCAGTACCGCGCGCAGGACCCGTTGGAGTTGGTTCACGGGGATACCTGTGGGCCGATCACGCCGGCGACTCCCGGTGGCAGGCGCTAGTTCCTGCTGTTGGTCGACGACGCCACGCGGTACATGTGGGTGGCACTCCTGACGATGAAGGATATGGTTGTCGATGCCATCAAGACCCTGCAGGCATGGGCGGAGATGCAGAGCGGCAAGAAGCTACGCACCCTGTGGACAAACAACGGGTAGGAGTTCACCGTCGGTGAGTTCACCACCTACTGCGCAGAGCAGGGCATCCAGCGCCACTATAGCACCCCTTACTCGCCACAGCAGAACGGTGTCTTGGAGCCCCGAAACAAAACCATGGTCGCCATGGCCAGGGCGCTACTGAGGTAGAGGAGTCTGCCGGCGGCTTCTAGGAGAGGCCGTGGGTCACAGCCGTCCATCCGCTCAATCGAGCTCCGACCAAGGTGCTACAAGGCATGATGCCGCACGAGGCCTAGCACGGCAAGGCGCCGTAGGTGGGGCACTTGTGCACGTTCGGCTGCATGGCGTTCACCAAGGATCTATTGCAGCTGAAGAAGCTGGACGATCACAGCCGGTCAGGGCTCTTCATCGGGTATGCGGACGGTGCCAAGGCCTACCGTGTCCTCGACCCATCCACCTAGCGCATACACATCTCGCGGGACGTGGTCTTCGATGAGAGCCACAGGTGGGATTGGCTGAAGGAAGAAGGGCAGCAAGCGGTGGCAGATGAGGAGTTCGTCATTGAACAGTTGGTGGACACAGGGTCAGGGGGAGCCCGCATGCCGTCATCGAGCTCTGCTATGACTGCTAACGCGGCATTCACCATCCCTTGCTTTGGCTCCCGGCGAGCCGCGCTGCGCGGGCAGAGGAGGAACCAAGCCTCCGCCCCGCGCCCCCGACTCACGCCCCGACATTGGCGGCTTCTTCCTCTCGCGCCCTCGATCGAGCTAGCCATGCTTTGTTGGAGAACGACGAGGAGCGTCGACACGCATTCACGATGACAAACCCCTCCGCTACCGCACGGTGACGAAACATCATCGGGGATGAGTCGCCGCTAGGGCTAGCAAAGCGGCTCTTCACTTAGCTCCACCTCACGCACGCCGGGAGCCCACCAACCACACGGAGGCCAAGGGCCATCCAGAGTGGGAGGCGGCAATGAAGCGTGAGCTCCGTGGTTGAGAAGAACCGACCTAGGAGCTCGTGGACCTCCCCGACGACCACTGCCTGATCTCGCTGAAGAGGGTCTTCAAGCTCAAGAAGGACAAGAAGGGGGTGGTCACCAAGCACAAGGCAAGTCTGGTGGCGCGAGGTTTCCTGCAGCAGGAGGGGATTGACTTCAAAGACGCGTTCGCGCCGGTGGCGCGGATGGAGTCTGTGCGGGTAGTCATCGCACTGGTGGCACAAGAAGGGTGGAAGGTCCACCACATGGACGTCAAGTCCGCCTTCCTCAACTTCGACCTCAAGGAGGAGGTGTACGTGCGGCAGTCGTCGGGCTTTACTGTCGCCGGAGAAGAAGGGGAGGTGTACCGCCTAAAGAAGGCGCTCTACGGGCTGCGGCAAGCACCGTGCTCCTGGAACGAGAAGCTGGACGCCACGCCGAAGCAAAGCAGAGCACACACGGGGCGATAGTTTACAGGTGCGACAGCGGAAGGACTCTGCTGCTGGTCAGCGTCTACGTCGACAACCTGATCATCACCGGTGCCGATTGGAGGGAAGTGGAGAGTTTCAAGGATGCCATGAAGGATCACTTTGAGATGAGTGACCTCGACGTCTGCTACTACCTCGGCGTCGAGGTCTGCCAGGATGCCATGGGCATCACACTGGCCAGTCCAACTACGCACGGCGCATTCTCAAGCTAGGAAACATGGTGGACTGCAATCCAGCAGCCACCCCATTGGAGAAGCTGAAGCTGAGCAAGGAGAGCACGACGGAGGAGGTGGATGCGACGATGTATCGGCGGCTCATGGGAAGCCTGCGGTACCTTGTGCACGCCCAGCCAGACTTGGTGTTCGCCGTCGGCTACCTGAGCTGGTTCACGGAGTGGCCCACGGTGAAGCATCTGCAGGCGGTGAAATGTGTGCTCCGCTACGTGGCTCCACTACAAGATTGCGCCGGACTCCACACGCTTAATCGGCTACTGCGACAGCGACCCAACAGCCATAGTGCCTGCTTGGATGCAGTGGTGGTGGTGTGGTGCTGCGCCTCGCAGCTCGATTGCAGCCACCACCTTCTGCTTGATGGACTGTCAGCTGACCAAACAACTCCCCCGGGAAGAACATGGTCCCACCGGGTGCTTAAGCTTGTGTCCATCTCGCCGGGCGAGGCTGCTTGGGGAGCTCCCGGGCAGAGGCGTGGAGGTTGTGGAGTTGAGGGTGGACAGCAAGTCTGCTCTCGCCTTGGCCAAGAACCTGTCTTCATGATAGGAGCAAGCACATCAGGACTAAGTTCCATTTCATCAGGGAGTGCTTGGAAGATGGGAGCATCAAGGCCACCTACATCCCTACTGCTGATCAGCTGGCTGACATCCTTACCAAGTCCCAGGGAAGGTCCAAGTTTCAGGAGATGAGGGGGAGGATTGGCCTGAAGAAGCTGATGTAGTGCTAGGTCTTAGGGGGAGATTGACAGTGGTTAATCCCTAGCACTTAGCACTTGTATCTTACTTTTCTGCATTTACTTTTGCTAAAGTAGGGTTGCCTTGGCTCTCAAGTTGAGCATGAGTTGCCTTGGCTTCTAAGTAGGCTAAGCATCTTGATTTATGCAAGAATATGTTCTAGGGAGTAGTTAGAAGAAGAGGCAAGGAGCTCTGCCTATATAAGCAGCAGCCACCCCCTCACTGTAACCAAGACATTGCAATTCTATTCAATCCAAGCGGCCCTTAGGTCAAGCTGACCTCTGGGATTTACCTGATCTAAATTGTGCAACACAACCTCTGAGCTGCCACCACTCCTCACACGTGACTCGAGCACCTCCGCCGCTGCCCAGGCCGAGGGGGAAGTGGATCCTTTTCCAGAGCTGAAAGAGATGCCACCACTGTCACGGGATCATTGGGGAGCCGAGCAGTGCCCTCCCGTGCTGCTGCACCACTGCTGCCACCTCCCACCACCTTGCCGTCGCAGCCTCCCCGAAGATCTGTCCGGGGTTGAGAGGCAGGACCACCAGGTGACCAGATCTGAGCACTAGCTCATCGGATCCGCCCAAGACGCCGCCATAGCAGCCTCCTCCCGTGTCGCCGCTTACTCACGCTGTACCGAAACGCAGTTGCTCGATTCAGATGCATGCCTTGAGAACAAGGAGAAAACACCCCGCCCCCGCCTTCCTAGCATCCGTGCAGCGCTCCGGCGGGCAGCTCTGGTGGCGGCGAGGTGGGAATAGGGGTGGGCAGGGGTGGAGGGTGGTGGCATGGTGGCCTCCCATGCCGCCCCATGAGGATGACGCAGAGCCAGCTCCCTGTGAGGTGGTGTTGTGTGCCTTTGCCGGTGCGAAAAAAAACTAGATGCTTAGGTGTGTTTGGTTGAGCCATGGGCTTTAGAAAAGCCGTTGTGACTTATGAGGTTTTGAATAAGCTCAAAGTCATTTGGTTGCACAACTGTACTTCTTAGAAAAGCAGGGCCCCATGTGTCATCCGACATTAACTGTCAATCTCTCTCCGAAATCAAAGGCTCAACTCAAGATATCCACTTAGGTAAAAATCCTTTCTTTGCAGTGCTTGAACTTCCTCAAATTAAAGTTTATTTTCAATACGACTCCATTCTGATGTCTTCAGTGTAGCTCATGAACAATCTCATGTAACATGATAACTCCCTCAATGATGTTACGCCCTCTTGCATGAAAGCTGTCTGAGATGGACTGATGAAGTGTCCCACCAGAGTTGATTCTATTGGTCTCCACTTTTGTGAAAATTTTCAAGATAACATTTAATAGGCAAACTAAATATTTGTCAAAGTTATAATGCCAAATTCCAAGCTAAATATTGGTCAAATCAAGACCCCCAGCGGCAATATCTAAAATATTAATTTGTCTTGTAAACTAGTTTTCTGTAGCTTATAGGTACTATTGGTATGAGCCTCCGATCCGAAGATATTGTCGTAATGCACTCATCTTCCCATAGTTCACCTAAAAAATAAAAAAAAAGGACCAATGCAGCAATGGACTCCACCACAGGAACAGTTGTAGAAGCAGCTACCAATCTCAAAACCAGCGAGTTCAGATTTGAGTTTATCAAATACAGGAGAATCGAGCCCCTACAATTTTTTGGTTGACCAGATCATATCAGTTCAGTTTCCCTTTTTTTCTAGAAAATCGCCATCAAAGTTCATATATATGTCTAGTCCAAACCTTGAAAGTCATGACACATTAAAATAGAGAGTGCGTACAGGATGACAAAACAACACAACTAGAATATTGAAGAGCCTCAATACTTACATGAGGGAACATTTCTTGTGAAGTAGAACCAAGGGGTGAGTGGGTGTGTTCGTTGTGAAAAATTGCACCGCAAGATTTTTGTTGCGAAAGTGGCGAGAACGGGCATCCCCGTCGAGTTTTGCACATTTGCGGAAGTAGGAGCAGGTAGAGGGAGGATACTGGAGTGGGGGAGGGAGCGGGCTGTGTGGAGAAGATGGGTAGGAGGCGCGGAGGGCACGTGTGATGGGGCAGCGCCGTGGAGGCGAATGGCTGGCTGCGGACAAGAGGGACTGAGAGTAGCGAGTGGGGAGACGCGTCCGGCTACAAAGATGCCCGGGTGGAATCATTATCATTGTATTTGTCATACACTACAATATTTTATAAATTCTACTGAGTTTTGTCATTCTTTACTTATTTTGTATGACACTATTTGTTCATAACAAGACGGTATTAGAATTACTGCTTAATTTTGTCGTTTGTAGTCTCATGTACACTGCTATTCTATAAGCCCTACATGCATTTGAATTTTGTGATTTATTATATTGTATATAACTTCTATGATATGTTTTATATGCAAACTCCACATGATTTTCTTGTCATTTGTAGTTTTGAATATTACCATTTGTTTGTTGTCAAGCTGATCACTTTTTATTGTTTTGCTTTCACATTACGGCCGTAGCCCACATGATAATATTTTTTATTGTTTGTAGCTTTATTAATAACTGTTACATAATAGATTTGTCAAGTTTCTCTTATCAAATTATTTGAAAAAAATTAACCATGTTTAATGTGTGTGTCATACATTTTTTCTTCCAAAAAATAAGCTAATGGAAATGAAAAAAGGACCATGTGTAAGCTTATGGACATGTGGATTTCAAAACTAATCTTTTATGTTCACCTCATGTCATGTAGTGTTGTTTAAGAATGATGAGATGGATACCATGGTGAAGGCGATAAAGCATGGAGCTTGTGACTATATGGTAAAGCCAGTAAGCCTAGAAAAGGTCAAGAACATATGGATGCATATTATGAGGAAGAGCAAGAGTAATCCAAGGAACAAAGTTTGCAGCGGAAATGATAATCCTGGTCTAATGGTGCAATCTGTGGATGATGAGAATTGTGAAAAGAACGCATAGCACACCAGGAAGCATTGGAAGAAGAACATAAAAGTTGGAGATGCTGCTGAAAAGGATGAGGACAAATCGACCCACAAAAAAAAGTTTAAGGGTCGAAAGTGATCTAGTCAGCTACATTCTAAGTTTGTGGAAGCCATTAATCTTATTGGCCTGGACAACAAGATCTAACATTTCATTGTGTTTTTATCAACATGAAGCTTAATTAGTATGTTAAGCATGTTTCTAGTAATAAATCTTTTGTTGATATAATTTCAGAGGTTGTTCAAGAAAATACTTGAAGTGATGAATGTAGACGGCATCAGTAGAGAGAACATTGCAAGTCATCTGCAGGTTTTGTTTATATTCTTGTGCTAGATTCCTATGTTTGAGTTTGTATCCACTATGTTTTTATTAATTATTATATTTGCATCAACTTGATCCCTCCCCTTTGCTATCTCAAACTTAATATTTATGTTTGTTACCAGAACATGTGTTTGCGACATTCTCATGGAACCTCTGTGTGCACCACATAAGTAGTTCTGGTGCTATACATACATATGTTGAGTTTTGCTGTGTGTGGAGAACCACAAACCCTCAGTGGCAATCACACACACATTTCTATAGTTAGTGAAACATCAAAATATTTTCAGCTTGTGTTTGTGTCAAGTTTTTCCTTAATAAATGTCTTTGTGTATCTAGTGATTTCAGAAGTATCGTATGTGCTTGAAAAAGTTGAATGAGGGTACACTCAAGTACTCAGCATTTGTGGATGAACGACAAGCATGGCTGAATGGCAAGGCACACATTAATAACAACATGTCTATACCAGAATGTTCATCTACAAACATTTAAAATGAGCATCCACCTTTGGGCACAAGCATGAGCTTTCCTTCCTCTTGTTCTGGCATCTCCTATGCAAGCAAATTGCGTACCAGTATTTTGGGGTCAAGCAAACAAGGTATTCCATTTGATCCTGATAGCTTCGTTGAAGAAATAGCAGGTGGTGAGATGTCGGCTTGTCATGTACCGTTGCAGTCTCCTGAGTTGGCAAACCAACCTTTGGTTCAAGTTCAATAATCGTCTACTGACCAAGTGGCTCCTTCGAGTCATTTGTCATTACAATCACCTGAGTTGGTGAACCAACCTTCAATTCAGATTCGAACATTTTCTATTGGCATGTTCAACCAAGTTGCCATGGACCTCCCCCGGGTTTACCGGATTTAGAAACTTCAGCAACTTGTCTCATTGGAGCGGAACACCTCCAGCCGGTGCTTCATCCCTCGCCGCGTCACAAGGTTCAAGCAGGTCATGGGGCACCCACACAAAGCACCACATTCATACACCACCGGCCTCCCCATCACCAGAGTCTCATCCTCTGACCCCCGCCATTCTTCCTCTCACATCTGCACTTGGAACCACAACCCTTGGCACAGTGGCAGCCCCAGTGCTGCTTGACTAGCGCGTGCACTAGCGGCACTAGAATGTTCTGATCGATGGTGGCCAGGGTTAGGCTGTGAACTCGTCGAGGTGCATGCGGCGCTTGCTAGGGCAGCGCGAGGTTGGCAAGGGTTTGGAAATAGGATACAACCGGCCAAGCTCCTTGCTATTTATAGATGGGCACATCAACCGGCAAGAAGAGTCCTAGACACGAACGGCATGTATGGCAATAGGAAAGAATATGAAAGCATGGGCTCTCTTAGCTTGCTTACTAGCAAAAGTGCCCGTGCGTTGTAACGGAAAGTTTATATGATGTGTTTCAACATATTGTAACCGGACTTTATATGATGTCCTTGGACACATGTTATAACACATGATAGGCTCAAAGATTAATTATTATGTAATGTTTCTTGATTGATCTTAAGATTATATATTTCGGTCATACTGCTTTTAACTCATACATGTTTAAAATACTTAGGATCAAGGAAACGATTTTTACTATACAACTAAAAAAATAGCTCTTGTCAAAAAAAAAAAAAAAAAAAAAAAAATAGCTAGTACACCTGTGCGTTGTTGTGCATTATTATAGTTCTACAGAAAGTAATCAATCATCAATTGCAGCGATCGATGAATTCAAGTATATTACTTGCTCGGTCTCGAGAAAACTGCAATCGAGTAGTTCAAAATTTTTCAAAGAAATATGAAAACTATCTTTTAAATTTTATACGGAACCTTCAACAAATTAATCATCACAACGTAATTTGCCATCGTTCCACGCTAGGAGCACTCCAGATGCCGCCGGATGCATTGTCATAAAAAAAAAAAAAAAAAATGCACACAACTACTTCTCGTCCTCTCGTTTCTGTCCAAAGGCTAGACCGGTGATACGTGGTATAGATATTTGGGGATCGGGAAAACATGCCCGCGGCGCTTGCAACGGATTCTGATCACAGTTTTTTTGCTTGTTGCACTGCTCGTATTTTCCTCGGCTTCATCTCTCACAGGCTCCGTGTCCCTCCGCGCCCTAGCTGCTAGTTGTAGGCCATCGCCCGCCCTAGCGCTGTTGTACGTGACGCCATGCTATTGTTATATCCGCCGGTAGCTGGCACGCCAGGTAGGTGTGCAAGCTGACTCATGGCTACAAGACGGAATCTTCCAAGCTCCATGATCGTCGACCCGACGCTAAACATTCAGTTCGGGACGATATCGTGGAACAATGGCGCCAATTGCGGTGTCAACAACTTTGAGTCGTTGCAGATCAAATCTCTGGGCCGCCAAACCTCCATCAACATCGGCGGTTCCGACTTCGGGGATCAATCTCAGAAACGGCTATGTCAAGCTTCCTATCAAACCAGATGGGAATTTTGGTCAACAACGCCGATCCGGCGGCATCAGGACTCTCGAGGCGACAAGACTCGACGTGGCGGAGATCGGCTTGGTCCTTCACAGAGAGGTGCAGAGCCGTTGAGGAAGGCAGAGGGAAGAGGGGTGCTCGGCCTCGGCTATGGGGAGAAGCTGCAACTATAATTGCATCAAGAGCTATTGACATGGCTTTGAATCCCGAGCTGGATGGCGCCGGGCCTGGCCGTGCTCGTACCCTCGCAGGCGTACTCATCTCGCCACTGAACGACGGCTAGCGATATGGGGATTGGGGGAGACAAGGCCTTTGATACTGCACGCCAGCCATGCCTACGGCTGGATGAGGCCCAGCCGGTCTCCATGGTGATCCACTAAATTTCAACAAAATTCCCCAAATCTAGCAAATATGTCCCGTGCGTTTGCAACGGGAGAATATGCCGAAAGTGGCGCACAGGGTGTTCACCCTAGCGAAGCGTTGGTTGAGATAGTGGTTTGATCTGTGCAGCTGTAACGCTTAGTTCTATCATCGTTGTTGCAAGAGAGAGATAATTAAAAACCTATATTGATGTTCTGATTGTGCAGAGCATGTTACAGGACATGTCTAGCTATTTTTGTTGGTTGAATCCATACTTTGAACTGACCAGGACTTAGAATTAAATTTCCTTTCATATTCAATTATGACATGATTAAGTAGAGACCTGTGCGTCAGAAAAAAGTCGCCGGTCACCAATTCTTTTCTGATACGAAAGAGAGACAGGGAGAGGCTTAAAAAAATAGGGTGAAAAAGTGGCAGAAATTTTCATATTTTATTAATAGGAAAATAATGTTGAAGTTCTCTAATTATGTTGTGCCTAATGTGAATTACTTCCAACCAAGCACGCGCTAACTCAAGCCGAACACATGCTGCAACTAAGATATTTAAAGGATGCACAATGCATGTAGATGTCTACTTGATATACTTTAAAAGAAGTGATTACATATCCAAGAGAACAAAACATTTACAAACAAAAGGTTCAGATAAAGATTCTTTAAGGAAAACTGAATAAACACTAAAACCTTCGAAATTAAAGGTTCAGCAACACGTACCACATGTAGATGAATCTCGATCTTCAAGCTATCTAAAAAATTTTCTAGATATGCACAATTTCCTCAGGG
Organism: Hyparrhenia diplandra; assembly: GCA_015847255.1. Taxonomy (NCBI): domain Eukaryota; kingdom Viridiplantae; phylum Streptophyta; class Magnoliopsida; order Poales; family Poaceae; genus Hyparrhenia; species Hyparrhenia diplandra. The sequence continues at coordinate 454,057 of JADLZK010011795.1, forward strand.
TTAGTAATCCACATCTGGTGACACCGTACAGTATAGAGAAAAATAAATTCAGGGCAGGGCTCAAGATGGAATGATTGCTGAAGCTGAATAAAGAAAGACAAAAAAGCGAGCAGCGATGGCATTGCACACAGCGGCAACGGGCTAGGGCTCGGTGATCAGTTTCATACTTTTTTTGTGATCAGTTTCATACTTACACAGCAAGGAAGAAGGAACGCACAAGCAGGCAAGCCTAGAAGAACCAGCGTCTGACAATGGCGGTGGATTAGAGCTTGGTGCTCAGTTTCGTAGTTTCACCCAGCAGGAAGTGATGGGAAGGGCTTGGCACATCCACGTCGCGGTAGCGGCAGCACAGGCGATCGTGGAGGCGGCGCACTCCGACAGGCGATGGCTGCCGTCAGGCTGTTGGATGGATCGAGGTGCCGTCGCGTGGAGAAGATGTCGTCGTGTCGCACGAAGCGGAGGCGAAGTTTTTCTCGTAGATGGAATATACGATTTTAGATCAGGAGTCCTTACGTTGGAATATACCAGTTTCTGTTGTATATGTTCGGTCCCTCTACGTTAGGAAAGCACGAGTCTGCGTAGTCGGGAATCGGAGTTGTAGTCTGGGAACGGCGGTGCCGGCACTGCAAGCGGAGCGGGACTCGGAGTTAAAGCGGAAGGAAGGATGTGCGGAAGGAAAAAGGTGTAGATTAGATTAGACTTCTAGAAGGCTGGACGAAATTTTTGGGTGGACGACGTATAAACGGAAAAACTCATACAAAATATTATCCATTTATCCGGTATATCAGAAGCAAATTTTTCAAAACCGGAAGGATAAGAGCTAACCTTAACTGATCGTGGACGAACGTCATATAAGGCAAGAAAATAACATGTTTGCTAGTGGTAGAAACTGTTTTCTTTTTGTATTTTATATTTCTTTTTATTTCCTTCTTCTTTTCTCCTCTCATATTTCTCTTACTTATAGAAGTAGGAAAGTCTACCGGAACCGCTATATATGCCGATCCTTATCCAGTCCGACGCTGCTTGGCCTTTTCCAAAATTATAAGCCGTGCCTGCCTTGCACGTACGCATACGGCATACGCATAATCTTTCTATTTCTATCTTTATCTCTCACGACATGCATGCTGCACTTGTAAAGTCCAACCTGCTCACGCCTTGCATATATATACGGCAGAAATTTTGGCTTTCAATTAATCTAAACCATTGATGTCAATCCAATGGCTGAGGACGATTCTACGGTCCGCAGGGTGGACGACGGAAATTTTCTCTCTTTATTAATAGGTATAGTTTATTAATAGGTATAGATATAGATATAGATATAGATATAGATATAGATATAGATATAGATATAGATATAGATAGATATAGATTTGATTCACGTGCTCTCGTCAGAACATAACGGCCCAGGGATGGAATTTGCCAGCCGGCCAAAATAGCACCTCGGCCACAAGCAGTAGAAGGAAAGAAATAATTTTTTTTTTATTTTTATTTAAAACTAGTTTTCAAAAGAATTTTAAATACCTTTCTGTTTCAGCTAAAAACCAATCAACACAAAACACAATGCAACAGCATGAGTGCATAAGAACAATGTTTCTAAACCCTATGATAAATTTTAATTTAATGAAAAATATTAATTTTCCTACATTTCATGAACACAAAAATTCATAACTAAGTCAATTTAAAACTATTTCAAAAGAGCCAAAATTTGGGGTGTTACAACAAGCTTCAAGAAAATGGGTACACTCTGCCTATATTCTCGTTTTTGTTGATGGCAGCTAAAAGTAGGAACATGCTTCATGATGTTGTGGGATTATTTGTAAGCATGACTCAAGTGCACCGAAATGATGTGGTAATCTCGATATGTTAATTTATTACCTAGCTTATATCTAGAAATGATGTGGTCATCTCGAGATGTTCTCATAAATTTATTTTTTCCAAAAATTACAGGTTCAACTGTATGACATGACCTATGCCGGGTGTAGTTATGCATCCATTTTAACCCGCACAATGCGGTCCTTGCGTTATGTTTGGTCATGGGCTAATCCAAGGTCAACACGCACTATAGATGGATTTCAGGCAAAGGTGGTTGCCAATAAGATTGTCCCAGCCCAACGTCCGGCTTGGTTAAACATCATCAGTACACCATGTCGTCGAAGTTGTGAAGCAAAGGAGGATGCCCTAGTTAGGACGTTGCTCTACATTTGGGAGATATGTAGCCTCAAGATCGGTGGCCTACACTTCACCGAAGTTATTTTGTCAAGACCGGCAGCCACCTTTGAGTGATTAGTGAACATCTTTTGATTGAAGTGACTTGGTTTAAATTATGCAAGTTTGTATGGATTATGCACGTTTTGAATTATGCAAGTTTGTATGGATTATGCACGTTTTTAAATTATGCAAGTTTGTATGGATTATGCACGTTTTAAATTATGCAAGTGTTGTATATGCCTTGATATATATATATATACATATATATATATATGTGTGTGTGTGTGTGTGTGTCAATTATGTGCTGGAACAAAACAAAAAAGAAAAAAAAATACTTTCCCCGTGGGCAACCCACGGAAAGTGACCAAATCTTTCCCCGTGAGTAGCCCCTCGCTCACGGGAAAGTGACCCTTTCCCCCGTGAGCTCAGCTCTACTCACGGGAAAGGGGTTGGTGGGGGCACGGTGGGCGGTGGTGGTGTGGTGGGGCAAGACGGACGGCTCTTTCCGTGAGCCGATCGAGCTCACGGGAAAGGCGTAACCCTAATTTTTTTTTAAAAAAAATTGAAACACACACGCACACACTCGATACTCCACACTCTCTCAGCTCACACACGCACTCGACACACACACGCACGACACGGCGCCCGCCGCCCGCCGCCACCCGCCCCGCCGTCAAGGCCGCCCCCGCCCCCGCCACACGCCCCGGATCCGCCGCGCCCGGCCCCCCGCCGCCCGATCCGAGGGAGGAGGGAGGGAGGAGGAGGAGGAGGAAGGAGAAGGGAGGAGGGGAAGGAAGGAGGAGGAGGAGGTGGTGGAAGAGCCGACCCTTGCGGTTTCATGGGCTGGTGTAGTCGCAGCTTGTTCGGGCATGGGGTACATGTGCCGACAATCGGATGCGATGACGTGGCCAAGAGGGGAGGTCCTGGTTAAGATGGCGCCGACGAGGACGTTGAGTCCTTTGAAGGGGGTGTATGTAACACCCAGCCCAATTTGGATGTGGCCCAGTTAGAGGCCTATGAGTGTAGAGTGCACATGTTTAGTACCACCTTGCTGGTTAAGCAAGGGTGGAGCCAACTTATAAGCCTTTGCCTTCCAGCCATATCACCTTCGGGTTAACCCTTTTACACGAAGCGAGGACAAAAGTGTAAGCAGAGTGTTATGTGTACGCGTGCGCGCCCCCTCGAAAGGGCTGTGCGGTGCGGCTTTGGAAGGCGGGGTGTTACAAAATAACCTTGGTCTCTGAATTGACTAGTTCTCGTTCCTTGTCCAATTTATCTCCTTATGTAACACCCAGCCCAATTTGGATGTGGCCTAGTTAGAGGCCTATGAGTGCAGAGTACACATGTTTAGTACCACCTTGCTGGTTAAGTAAGGGTGGAGCCAACTTATAAGCCTTTGCCTTCCAGCCATATAACCTTCGGGTTAACCCTTTTACATGAAGCGAGGACGAAAGTGTAAGCGGGGTGCTATGTGTACGCGTGCGCGCCCCTCGGAAGGGGGTGTGCGGTCGCGCTTTGGAGGGCGGGGTGTCTCAAGTGGTATCGAGCTAGGTTCTTGTAACACCCCGCCTTCCAAAGCCGCACCGCACAACCCTTCCGAGGGGGGCGCACGCATACATAACACCCCCGCACACTTTCTTCCTACTTTCTGTGTAAAAGGGTTAACCCGAAGGTGATATGGCCGGAAGACAAAGGCTTATAAGTTATGCTCCACCCTTGCTTAACCAAAGAAGGTGGTACTAAACATAAAGCGCCAAGCAAAGACTCATAGGCCTCTAAACGGGCCACATCCAAATTGGGCCTGTGTGTTACAGAGGAGGAGGAGGAGGAGGAAGGAGAAGGGAGGAGGGGGAAGGAAGGAGGAGGAGGAGGAGGAGGAGGAGGAAGGAGACAGGAGGAGGGGGAAGGAAGGAAGGAGGAGGAGGAGGAAGGAGAAGGAAGGAGGAAGGAAGGAGGAGGAGGAGGAAGGAGAAGGAAGGACGAGGAGGAGGCCGGAGGAGGAGCACGCCTTTGTGACCTTGCACCGCGGCCGCCTGCCGGTGGAGGAGAGGGAGGAGGACCGGCCCACCGTCGTCCGTCCGCCCGCCGTTGTCTTCAGCCTTCAGTTGTCGGCCATCGCGGCCTTTGACGTGAATGTGGTTGTCGACCATCGTGGCCCTCGATGTGAATGTGATTGTCGGCCATCGTGCCGTATGTTTTGTTTGCGGTATTGGAAACCTCCCCGTGCGGGGAGGTTCTATCGAAATTTTCAACTGAGCCCGTATGTTTCTTTTTATGCAGAGAGGAGCCCTTCGGAGAGGAGCCAAGTGCCGTGTCGAGCCGGAGTGCCGTGGCGGCCCCGATCTTCTTCCTCGCTGGCTAGCCTGACTCCACCGCGACCCTAGGTATAACGCCTCTCCGTATCATGGTCGTAGCTAGATCGCGACATAGAAAGTTAGGCATCTCCCATTCGAAAGAGATACGGTTGGAAGTATGCAGATCCTCGCATACCTATAACCGTGATCCGTTTCAAATTGTCAATGTTTTTGGACAGCCCGAGGATGCGTAGATGAGGTCAGTTCCATGCTCCACTCCTATCTGATTCAGAGTTTCGGCTGCATCTCCTTGTTGTTCTTCGAATACACAATCTCCCTGTCGGGACGTGTATTCGGAGAACAGAAAATTTGTCTCGAGATAGGAGTGGAGCATGGAACCGACCTTATCTACGCATCCTCGGGTGGGATTAGGACCTATCTTCACCTATTAGATGGTAGGATCCTTGTTTAGACGCATTGCATTCTTACATTCTCGCGCATATGATAGAGAATGGATGACCGTGCGTGGATATACAATGGCTGGAGGAGTTTGGGAGATTATGACCCTGAGTGGATTAGGAAGAGTAATGCTTTCGTGGAACAAGCTTTTAAGAATGCTCGAGGTGCGAATAAGGTTTTGTGTCCTTGCAAGAAATGTGGGAATACAAAAAGGCAAAGTAAGGTTGAAATGTGTAAACATCTTCCCATGTATGGATGGACGGGGAACTATAAGCGGTGGATCTTCCATGGTGAAACTGAGCGTATGAGAGACGAGGTGGTGAGGCAACGATCGATGATCTTGCTTCGATGCCGGGTAGGAGACATGATAGATGACTTTCATGACGGGAACTTTGGTGAAGGACATGGGGATGAGGGGAGGAGGAGCCAGAAGAAACCGCAAAGGACTACTATGCCATGTTGGAGGCGGCACAGAAACCCCTTCACGGCTATGTGGAGGTCTCTCGACTAGATGCCATTTCACGCCTTATGGACTTGAAGGCCCGGTGCAAGATGAGTCGAGACGGGTTTGACGCAATGTTGTCAGTCCTGAGACCTTGCTTCCTCGAGGTCACGACCGCCAAAGAACATGTACGAAGTCGCAGAAAAGTCCTCGCGGTACTTAAGATGCCATACGAGCAGATACATGCTTGTAACAACGGGTGCGTCTTATTTAGGAAAGACTACAAAGATGATACACACCGGCCCAAAGTGTAAATCCTCAAGGTACATAGAGGTAGACTCTGGTGATGGTTAAAAGAGGCAGCTTAACATCCCCGTAAAAATCCTACGGTACCTTCCCTTCGGACCGAGGTTACAATGGATGTGCATGACCGAGGAGTCCGCGAAACAGATGACATGGCACAAAGATGGGCGTCGATACAATCCAGATAAGATGGTACACCCTTCCGATGCCGAAGCATGGACCCATTTTGACAAGATTCATCCTGACAAAGCTATGGATGCTCGTAATGTTCGTGTTGCGCTGGCAACAGATGGGTTCAATCCTTATGGAATGATGGCTGCCCCATACACTTGTTGGCCTGTATTTGTTATCCCGCTCAATCTCCCCCCGGGCGTCTGCTTTCAACCGAAGAACATCCTTTTGTCTTTGATAATTCCTGGGCACCCGGGAAATAAAATGGGTGTGTTCATAGAGCCTGTGATTGATGAATTGATCAAAGCTCGGAACGAAGGGTTTTGGACGTATGACCAAGCTTTGAGGAGAAATTTTAGGATGTACATTTGGTACCACTACTGCGCATGATTTCTTGGTGTATGGGATATTACGTGGTCTGGTGTGTTCATGGCAAGTTCCCTTGCCCAAAGATGCAAGACAGCCCTGAGGTTCATCTGGTTGAAGAAGGGTGGCAAGTATTTTGCATTCGACAAGCATTGACAATTCCTCCCTCTTGACCATGCATTCAGGCTAGACAAGAAGAACTTTACGAAAGGTCTCCAAGTTACAGACCCTCCGCCGGTGATGATGACAGCTGCCGAGGTACATGCTCAAGTGGATGCTCTTGTGGCTGATGAAAAAGGTGTTTTTGTGGGTTATGGCGAGGATCATGCATGGACTCACAAGTCAGGCTTAGAGAGGCTCCCCTATCACGATGACCTTCTTCTTCCACATAACCTTGACTTAATACATACTGAAAAGAATATCGCTGAGTATTTTTTTTGGAACATACATGGAAACTAGCAAGTCAAAGGACAACGTTAAGGCTAGAATTGATCTGGCAGAGTTATGTGACAGGCGGAAGCAAGAAATGAAGCCTCCTAGCAATGGCAAGAGATGGAAAAATCCTAAGGCCGATTACGTGTTGAGCAGGCCCCAAAGGAGGGAAGTACTGCTATGGTTTCAAAAGTTAATGTTCCCTGATGGGTATGCGGCAAATCCGAGGAGGGGAGTGAACTTATCTACTATACGAATCAATGGGCTCAAGAGTCATGACTACCACATATGGATGGAGCGGCTTCTTCCAGTGATGCTTCGAGGCTCCCCGAGCATGTCTGGCATGTGATGGCAGAGTTGAGCAATTTCTTTCGGTAGCTTTGTGCTAAAGAGTTATCTCGGACCACACTTGAAGAAATGGAAAAAATAGCACCTGTGTTGGTTTGTAAGTTGGAGAAGATATTTCCGCCAAAGCTTCTTCGTTCCGATGGTGCATTTGATTTTGCACCTTCCATATGAGGCACGGATGGGTGGCCCCGCACGCTTTTCTTTGGTGCTATGCTATTGAGAGAGTTCTGAAGCATGTTCGGTCGACTGTAAAAATAAGTGTAAAATTAAGGGTTCCATCGTAGAAGCAAAGCTTCGCAGGAGGTGTCGACTTCACATCAAAATACTATGGTCCGAACCTTCCTAGCTCGCATTATCCACCCCCTCGTTACAATGCTGAAGAAAATGAATCAACCCTCAGCCTTTTCCAAGGACATCTAGGACGTGCAAGTGGTTCGAAACCTAAGACCTTGACACCTAAAGAGTGGCGGAGTATCATGAATTATGTACTTACCAACCTTGATGAAGTGTTGCCTTACGTGCGAAGTCACAACTCTAAGCAGAGAACATACTTGTCTTCCAGTAGTTAATATTCTGCATCCAACCCCATTGTCTCTCGTTGGTACAGGAAATTTACACGGCAATTCTGGCATTCACGAACGGAGCCTTTACAGCATGAATTGGACACCCTGCTTAGACAGGGTGCTGGTAATGGACAACCCGATTTCATGTGTTGGTTCGGGCCGCCGTGCACTGCCCAATTTGTGCTTATGAACGTCTTGTTTCATATGCTAACCCAATCGCTCATTTCATATATCATGCTTGAGCTTGCAGGCACAAATCGATCGGCGTATGGACCCCCGAGCTCATACAGGTTGCCAATGGCTTTTTTCCGCTAGGGTTAGGTCATTTACCTATTATGACGTGAATGGATATCGCTTCCACACAACGAGCCATGAGTAGAGTCGGCCAAACCGAAAAACCACAAATACTGGAGTTTTCACTAAAGGTGATGATGGAAGTAACATCAAAGGTTATTATGGAAGGATTGAAGAAATATACGAACTCCAGTTCTCCGGTACTAAACGGCTTGCTCCCCGTCGTGTTTAAGTGCCATTGGTTTGATCCCGAAATAACGAAAGATGACGATAAACTTGGGATTGTTGAGATTCGACAAGATTCTTCATATGCCGGAGATGATGTCTACATTGTGGCTCAACATGCCACACAAGTTTATTATCTCTCATGAGGTTGCCAAGCCGACGAGCGGCTTAAGGGTTGGGATGTTGTGCGTAAGGTATTGCCACACGGTAGACTACCGTCCCAAACAATGACGATTACCATTTTAATGCAAACACATATGAGGGAGAGTTCTTCCAAGAAGAAGGGCTACAAGGTAAATTTGTGATAGACATAACCGGGCCCAACGAAATGGAAGTAGACAATGAAAGTGTTGTTGATGATGAGGAGGTTCGAGATGCTAAGGACTTGCGCTACATTTGATAAATTACATAAGGACATTAGTGTTGACGTCATTCCTCCTCCCATGGATCCTACCAATCTTCATATGTTGGAAGACGTAGACATGGATGATAGTGATCATGAGGATTATGATCCGACAAAGTGCGAAATCGTGACAATGATCAGTATTATTTCTAATACATGTAATACTATGCATCTCTTAATAATTATGTTCTCTTTATTTTTCATCTCTTAATAATTATGTTCTATTTAATTTTGCATTTTCACTAATTATCTATATCTAATTGCAGGTGATTCTAAAAGATGCCTCCATCGAAGGTCCTCAAGAAATGCCTAAGTAAATTAGGTAAATTCAAGAAGTTGGACGAGCTAGCAGTGGTCCTCAAGCACCCGCCACCACGCACACACCGGCAGGGGCAGGGATAGGCGTCCTCCACCCCGCCACCACCAAAGGGACGAGGCGGAGGAGGAGGCGGAGGCGGATGCGCAGGACATGGACCTCTCGGCGTCGCGTAACGTGGACCCTCGGCGTCGCGTCACTTGCAGCAGACGAGGTGGAGGGGGAGGAGGAGGGCGAGGAGGACGCGAGGGGGAGGAGGACAAGAGCCACAAATGGGAGGGGGTTCCTCTTCCTCCGTGGGGAGGACTCCCTACTTGCGAGGCCCCTCCAGACTCCCGCACCAAAACCTCCCCGAGCACCTACGTCCGACCATTAGACCGGATCCTCCAAGGTAATTTACTTTACATCTTAGCACTACTTTCTTAATTGTTAGGATGAAAAGCATAATAGGAACTAATAATTATTCTTGATCATTTGGGCAGGTCTTTTGTTGGTTCCGATGGCGTTAAAAGCCGCCTTCCCAATGGCGTTCTTGGTGTTTTGGTCGAAGCACTACCTGGCGCGGTTACCATTAACGGAGAAGAGTCACCTGTCACGCCGTTCTACCAAAGACTTGGACTTTGCGGATAACTATGATGATGGTGGTAGAATGTTCCGAAACAAGGGAGAGCGTGTGATCAAAGAGCTGTGGGTAAGTCTATGTCGCACTGTAGTGTACAAATACATCGCTTCAATTTCACATGTTTGAAATAATGACTGAATACATTGCTTCTATGTGCAGGATTACTTCAAGCTCGAGGAGGGATACACTCAGCAGCAGGGGGATGAAGTGGCTGCTCACGCCTATTTCAAACTTGTGTCAGACATGTGGTACGAGGCACGCCGCCAAAGCCGTCAGGACATACTACGCGCTACACAAGGGACGAAGGCTCACCAAGGAGCAGTATAAAACGATGAATCTGACCAAAGAAGAATACATGCTGGTAAATACTGAATGTTCATACTAAGTTTAATTATGCTAAAATTGATATTCTAATATGTTTTAGACTTGGTGTCCTCGTGAGGTGATTCCGGAGTGGTGCTTCAAGCATAAGCAAGTCCCTGAGCCGATGGTGGATAGGTGGGTCGATAAAGATTGGGAGAAGATCCACAAGGAATACCACGACCGGCGTGCCATGATGCCAGGTGTATCACACCATCAAGGCAACCATAATCTCTCGACCTACAAATAAAGATATGTAAGTATTATCCAATTCTTATTTTCTGATGCGCAACTCTGAATACTTTCTAACCATCCTACCTTTTTTTCACACAGGAGCAAACACATGGCGTGTCACTGGGCACGCTCGAGGCCTTCTCTCTCTCCCACCAGGGCAAGTCATCGGATCCCAACCTCATTTACAACCCTGAGGCTCCGCCCGAAGCCTACAAAGAACTCGACCGCCTACGAAAAAGGTCACTAAGTACACCGACGTGGTGAGGGAGTATTATGGAGTGCCTTCGATCCCCCGTGGCCACAACATTGAGGGGGACATCACCATGATCGCCGAAGGAGGCAAGAAGCACGGGCGGTACTATGTGGGTGATAGCGTTATCGATCGGCGCCAAACAAAGACCCTATCTCAGCTCCGAAGAAGCTCGAGGGGCCCGGTGATACGCGAGCGGCCAACCACTTACCAGGCTACGATCTCCAGACTCGAGGTAATTTGTTTTTTTTATTCAAGGTTCATTTATCTTTACATACTGTTTCTCTGTGTTCTAACTTTGTGTTGAAATAGGCCCAGATAGAGGAAGTTAACAGCGCATGTGAGGAGGCCGAGGAGAGGGAGAGAGAGAGGGAGCGGTTAAGGGGCGAGGCGGAGGCACGAGGATCGAGCGGCAAGACCGTAAGAGCATGGAAGCTCTCCGTTAGTATCTCGCGCTTGTTGGAGGCAAGATTGGTGAAGAGCCGCCGCCGGAGATCTTCTTCGCTCCACCACCACCGCCGGTCTTCCTCCACCACCACCACCACCACCACCACCGATGTATGGTCCACCGCCCACCTACGGTCAACCGCCGCCTTCCCTCCACCGCCTGGTGCCTCGCCTGTGAGTTTGTCAACCTTAACTTCAAATATGCATATATGAATGTGAATGGAAATGATCTAGAGTTTTGAATGCACCATGAGATGTGCACGTGGACATGTGGTTGTCGGCCATCGAGCCGTTATTTTTGTTGCAGGTTTTGGAAACCCCTCCGTGCGGGAGGGTGCCGAAATTTCTAACAATTTATCTTGCTTTTTTTTTTTTCAAGTCAATAGGTCTACCTTTCATTTTGTCTCACAAATGCAATATCTTTGCCTAGGTGCAGGATCAATCATATGCCTCGAACCCAACTCCGAACCTTAACAATTGGGACCGAGCCGTGGCGCAAAAGGCCGACCGGGGCACTTGGTAGTGAGGTTGTGATGGTTTAGGTGACAAACTTGTGAACTTGAACTCGTGAAGTCATTATGATGGTTGAACACATGGATGATAAACTTGTGAACTTGTGAACTTGTGACTCGTTGGATTTTTATGTAATATATGTGTTATTGTGCTATATATGTGATATGTGAGAAATCTGTGTTATATATGCCTTGATATATATATATATATGTGTGTGTGTGTGTGTGTGTGTGTGTGTGTGTGTGTGTGTGTGTGTGTGTGTGTGTGTGTGTGTGTGTGTGTGTGTGTCAATTATGTCTTTGAACAAAAAAAAAAAAGGAAAAAAGAAAATACTTTCCGTGGGCAACTCACGGGAAAGTGACCAAATCTTTCCCGTGAGTGGCCCCCTCACGGGAACGTGACCATTCCTTTCCCGTGAGCTCGGCTACGCCACGGGAAAGGGGTGCTCTCTTCCCGTGAGCTGGGCCCCTTAGCACACACGGAAAGCGTGGTGGGGGGGGACCCACATCGATGGTGGCGTGGCAGGGGCTGCTGGTCGCACGGGGACTAGCCTTTCCCCGTGAGCTACCCCGTTACAGCTCACGGAAAGTGGGGGGGTCCATAACGGGGATGTCTCGTCCCCGTTGACGCCGCGCGCCCACCCCCCGTTAACTCGTCCCCGTGAGTTAGGTCTGCTCACGGGGAAGGCTATCCCGTGAGCAGGGACCCAGCTCACGGGAAGAGCTCTTTCCGGTCCTTTCTTCCCCGAGCCCCCTTCCCGTGGTGGCTCGGGAAAGCCTTCCCCGTGAGCTGGAGGGCGTTTCCCGTGAGTACCGACTCACGGAAAGGGGCTGATTCGGTAGTGTCTGAAGTCATTATATATAGAGCTTGAGACTTGGAGAGCTTGAATTGAATCCAGAGTTTAATTTGATGCAGTTATCGGTGGAGGATTTTGAGAATAAAATTTGAAGTAAATTCTGCTGTTCTTGACTGCTGCCATTGGCAGTTTGTTGTCTTGTGGCCCTCTTTTATTTTTTACGCCCTACAGCCTGCATTTGTAGATTGGGAAGCTATCCCCGAGTGGACGCAATGCCTTACTTTTTAATCCAAGTTGAAGATTCAGGGGAAGCTCGTGTTCCCAACAATGGAGCTGAGGATGATGTAAGAGATAGAGCTGAGGATGATGCAAGATATAAAGCTGAAGAAAATTCTAAGGGTAAGCAACATACCCTCTTGCTATTTTTTAGCTGCTCCATTGTGATTAGCTTATTGCATCAGGTAATATCCCAAGTTTAGTAGCTCCACAGGCTTGCTCATGTATATATTTTTCAGTCCTATGACCAATATATATTTTCTGCTTATATTTTCCGCAGTCGCCTCATGGTTGGAGATCAAGTACGTAGCACCCATGCAATGAAGTTAATTAATACAGAATTTGTCCTAACAATATGCAATTTCTCCTCATTTTTGAATTATAATTTATATCTAGCAAAGATTGGTTTCTGAGTCCTGTCTTCTTGATCTGGTGGCTAGAGCTTGGCTAGGGCGGTGACGGGTCTGGGGGCAATCAAAGCATAGCGTGGTCGAGATACAGAGCGGTCTGAAGTCATTCATTAAGTTTGTTCTTGTGATGCGACACTGCAAACAGTTCTTCAGGTATGAGTTTACATTTTGCTGCTTTTCTGCTTTTGATTGTTTGGTGCCAACTGCTGGATTGGCATATGAGTTATTTGGTCAAATTTATTGCGGAATGAGGATACGTTGTTTGGATGATAGGATGGATTCTTGCAGAGCGTTTGTTGACAATAGCTTCAAGCCTTCAATCCTTTGCCGGCCAAATAGCTACCTGATTCATTTTCCTTTTCCTTTTGTTTGTGTGGATCGTTCCAGCTGCAGTGAAGAAGAAACTTCCACCACCTCTTCTTAAAGTGTGTTGATTGGCAGCTCTGTGGGTGGTTTCTGAATGTAGGAGAGCTTGAAGACCTACTTGGCTATAGATGTGACCACTAATGTTGAAAAAATTAATTATTCATATTTTGATAGGGTAAGACGGACTTCCATTTTAGTATTTTTTTTTTTTTCTTGTGTGAATCATAAATGTATCTCAGTTAATTTGCGTGAATCATCAATATATCTAAGTGATGCTTAATAACATGACATATATGCTTTTTGGTTATTTGCATTGTTATATGCTAAATGAAGATGTTAGCACGGGCATTATACTAGTAATGATAATGATAAATATAGTGATTATGCATCATAATAATAAAATAAAATAATCAACACAACATTCTAGTCTAAGAACTAACATAGAATAATATATGGAAACTTACTAATGAGTAACTACCATCGCAGTTATGGTTTAATATAATTAGTGCAAACATCTAGCTATCATAGTTAGCTTCATTACTTCATACCATACTTAAGGAACATCAACTAAGAAGGATATAATAATAGTATCTTTACCTTCGACGTGACACATGTTCTACCATTCACTATATGTGGAGGGAGGACTACAAAGAAGTCAATAGGGTTGTCACCCCTACGATCTACCACGCGACTAAGTATATATATATATAGTAGGTATTTACAGTTATAACATATATAACATATCTAAGCACCATGCTTAAGTTATAACACCTATCTTACACGTTATAAGATAAGGGCTATATAATCCTAAGTATGAAATCCATAACAAAGAACTAACTCTACTAGTAGACACATTAAAGCAAACAATAAACATTGGAATAGATAATAAAGATAAAGCACAATGTCATAAGTACGCTTGAGTAAAGATATCAAAAGATATAAATTTACCTGTAGAACACCTTGACAAAATCTGATGTCCAAGCCTTCTTAGACTTGATCTCCTTCTAATCTACTAGTATGTAGCTAAATCTCTAGAACTCGAACTACTCTGAAGAACCAGGGTTTGTGGCTCTGGATGACTTGATCTCGGAACTCGTGATAATGATCTATGAATTATCAATACTAAAATAGGGTTTCGTGGGGTGGTCTGCCCTTGCTTATATAGCCTATTGGGATGAATCTCAGCCCTTGGATCAAAACCGACTTCATTGGACGGACTAGATTGGATCTCAATTCGGTTAGAAGAATACTCCAAAAGCTGGACATGTGGCACCTCAGGATTCAGGCGGTCGCCTTGGCTCACGAAAAAGGGTGAGTACAGTTTGTTGGATTATGATAGAACAGTGCCAAAACACAGTGGCAACGAGGGTGAGTATAGTTTGTTTGGTGAACATCAAGATAGCTGCACCGGAATTGACTCCAGACACAAATTTTTTATTCTTCTTCTTATTATTGCTGGACATGGCTGAAACTATTTTCCATATCAAATGCAATTCTATTTCCTCATATATATGTGCCCTGTGAGGACTACGAGGATAACCAGTATGCAGAGGAAACTGAGGAGCTTGGTAATTATGAAGATGATTTTGGAGGTTTCGTTGTGGATGATGATGGAATTGAAAGGAATGCCAAGTTGTAAGGTGCAGCTCTTTGTGATTCTATTGTTCACCAACCAGTTCCATGTCTGGCACTTTGAAAAATCATAGATTACTGTTCACTCCATGTAATATGTACAATGGCATATACTTGAAGGATGAGGTTTGAAAAGAAGGTACCGCAACATGCAGCAGGTGTATCATTATCTGCTCTACAAGAGGTCCAAAACATATTTGGAGGTTGATGAGTTGTTAGCACCAAGAAAGCAAAGGGCTTGGGAGGGAGGCTTCTAACTCTGGTGAGTTGAGCAGGAAAAGTCATGAAGACGCGTTTGAGCCATTTATTCTTGAAGAGATAAATAACAAAAATGAGAAAATAAAATAAAATGAATTTCCTGAGAGGATGCATATGATTAGTTTCTCATTGTGGCAGTTTTCTGAAGAGTTGAACACACATGATTAGTTACCTGAATCATGCTGATACTTGCGCTCAAATGGATGCTGAACTGATTTCAGGAGGGAGAATTTCAATCACCTTGCAAGCTGGCTGGATGATGTGCGAGGCATCACGAGAATGCTAACATGATGATAATACTTGTTCTCATGGTTGCATTTACTGATTTACAATTACATGATAGTCCCTTTGTGCCTTTTTTAAAAAAAAAAAAAGAAAACTACAGAAGTAAACAAACCTATAGGTCCTACGTTGTTTATTTGGTAACTTTGAAGAGTCTAACAGGTTGACCATGACGAGATTTGTTTACCTGGATCAACATTCATGGCAGTTTTGTTAACATGGATCACCGTTGGTCAATTTGATCAGTCATTGTCTGCAGTCAATAATCCATCACTGTTCATCAATTTAGTTCAATTGTCTGTGCAGGCTCTGTCACAACTCACATCTCCTATAAATCGGTCAATTTTGGATCACCGTTGGTGAAAGCCAGACACAGTGATGATGGCCGATTGACGTGATCGCAACCACTCAGCTTGGGCATTCAGTCAACAAAAATCAGTCAACCATGGCCAGCGCATACTGGCGAGCAAGGCAGGCGTGGGGAATCACCGTGGACTTGGTGTGGCTAGGATGGCGGTGCGGTGGCGAGGTGTGGCCGTGACGAGTCAGTGCAGAGTGTTAATTTGTTGTGCGAACATGTGTTTTTAGTACAAACCTTTTCTTGTCCCGTATTATAAACTGAAACCTATGCTTGATCAAGACCTGGAGATGAAGGTGGACACGGTGATAGGAAAGAGCGAACCAACCACCAAGGCTGCTGGGATGGCGGGGGCGCGATCAAGATCGGAGATATGGGCTTGGCAGCTTGTGGGGACGGGGAATGTTGACGCGGGGTTAGGGCTTCGCACCAAACACACCGAGAGGGCCTTGACGCTTCACGAAGGTTGCAAACAACCTAGTAACAGCGAACACGGGCGGCGTGATCGACCACGAACGATCAAGAGATCGCTAGGGCGATGTAGAGCTCGGTGGACGGCCGGAAGACTTTCGAACGCCTCCGGGAAGATCCGCTGGGAGGGCGCACGCAAGGGTTGGTTGCCCTAGGTGCAGCGGATGCGCCTAGAACGCCGGCGAAGAATGCGGAATTCGCCGTCGAACAGCAGGGTATGAGGTTGGAAGAGTTAAAATTAGGGTTTGTGTAGTAGTTGGACGATTTGTTGGTAGATGGGATCAAATCGCCATGAACCCCTTCATTATATAGGGAGGGTGGTCTTATCTTTTTAGGAAGGCGCCCCTAGGGCGTTTCCAATCATCAAAAACCGACCTAAACACGATTGGAAACAAATCGGTTTGGATACGGTTCGGACAAGCCCGAAATCGGGCCGACCGACGCGGCTCAGTACCACCGACGCGGTGGGTAAAGCGGCCCGGTCGGTTCGAAGAAGGTCCGGAACCGATCGCGACGCGCCGGGCCGACGGTCGCCGACCGACGCTTCGAGCGACCGGACGCGCCGGTGGTTAAGCGTCCGGTCGATTCAGAGTTCTGGAATCGATGCCAGAACCGACCGGTCGCGCCGTAGCCGGGTGACCGGACGCTCCAGCGTCCGTGCAGCGTCCGGTGTTGTCTGACGCGCCCGACTGGCCTAGGCTTGGCCATGTCTGATTTTGACTAAGTCTGAAAAATTGGCGGTGACTAAGACCTCCAAAAAATGACTGAGTCTGGAAATTTACCGTGATTTGGACAAGGCCAAAATATGGCTAAGTGCGGGATTTTACCTTGACCTGGACAAGGCTAAATATGGCTAAGTCTGGATTTTTACCATGCTTTAGTCCAAGCCATTTTTGGGTGTCAACATGGAATTCGACGGTATGACTCAGCCTGAAGCTATTCAAGAGGGGGGAAAATTTTGTTACTTTAGTTGTTGTTACGCTTTTTCTAGAACTTAGGCCTTTAGGCGTTGTTTTTTAGAACCTTGTGCAGTAATCTGGTGCTGCCGCCGTTAACCTTTGGGCTGAACTCCTTTTGTCTAAAAAAAGATTATAAACTGTATGTCTGACGTGGAACTGTGAGCTAAGATCTATGCAGCGCCTCCAACGTTGGTCAAATCGTGGAGTCACATCAAACACAAATACCCAACCACATATGTTGACTATATATTTCAATGTAAAAAGTTGACTAATGCCATTTTCCACAGGGAGCAGTAACTCAATGGCGCCTTTCTATCACAACAGTGACGTATAATTACTTGTGCGTCGTCCTGATATATGTCCTGATATGCTCTTCAGCTTTGACCATCTCTGTCAATATTAGTGCTACTATGACCATCAGCCTTGATAAAACTCAAATTTGACCTTCTGAAGCATCGAGTCAAGCCGGGTTCAGAACATCAGTTGTTATCATGGATACAAAGATTTGTCTAGATGCCGCCCTTTTTTCTTATTTTCTTCATTTCTTTTTTCGTCACTTAGGCCTCCCCTTTAGTACCCTGCTCTTCTTGTTTCAGTAATTTGTAACGTTGGCCCTTTCTTTTAAGGCAACGTATGCAATGGAAACCAGCTTCGTGTGCAAACTATAAAAACTCCAATTAAGGCCACAAGATCTGGATCTAATGTTTGATATTTTTTTCACTTAAACCCCTCCATCTAAAAGACTCTTTCAAAGACTCACTCAATAAATCTTACTGTAACAGCCTAGGCGGATTCCTACGACTGTTACGGGCGATCTGCGGTGTATAGATCGACGAAGAACGGCGAGGTAGGGGTGGTGGTGACGAGGCAGCAGGGCGGGGGGCGGCGGCGGCGTAGGGCGGGTGTGGCGCACGGCGCTGGCTAGGGTTGGGAAGTTGGAGACCGAAGCTGTTCGAGTTACCCCTGAATTATTTATGATTAGATTCAAGCGATTACATGCCCCTTGTATTTATAGTCCAAGGGAGACTTACACGTGAAGTAAATCTAATTTATTTCTCTAAATAATTATTGCTTCATGGCAAAGATAATGACGACGGGGCGGCGGTGGCCGGCCGGTGGGCTGCTACCCTAGCGTGCGCCATGGCCCTCCTTGGGCCCTTTCTTGGGTTGTGACATCTCCTCCCCTTCCCCTGTGTAGCGCGTCCTCGCGCTACAGTTGTTCGGATGTCATCATTGACGGGACAGTTTGAACAATCTATCCCGGATAGATGGTGATGTCATCCACTTGATTGTTCCAATGCCCGCGGATTGAGGTTGTCGAGGTGGTGGCCATGGTCATCGAAGAAGTTGATTGCCACCGATGCAGAAGCTTGTCGTTGAAGAACAAGGTTGTGACGTCCTATAAGAAGTAGCGAGGATCCTCCTCCATGAGCAAGATGCTTGCCAGTAAGGCTTGCACTGATGGTGAGGAAGTCATGGAGTGAAAGCCAACTACAAGAGTTTTCGAGAGGAATCCCACCCGGTTGGCGAACATCCTGTAGTACCGCTGATAATGTTTTGGCGTAGTAGCGGTGGTTGTCGATGAAGAAGATGGAACCGATCGCGAGAAGCTATGTGTTAGCTCCTCCGCCAAAGATGATGCTCGCTGGGAAGCCTTGCATTAATGGCAAGGACGTCGGTAGGTGGACGTCAACTTCCTTGAGCGGCGTCCCAGTCGGTGCTCCCGCCCAGAGCTCGATGTTGCTGGCGATGTTGTGGGGTTCTTGGTTGTTTGACGTAGCAAGGGGAACTTTGAAGAGGGCATCCCGGATAGCGATGAGGTCAAAGAAGTAAAGGATCTGTGTGGGTGGCATGTACCTCATGTCGTTGTTGGTTTAGCTCACAAGTCGGAGCTCGTTGAAGACCTCGTAGAGGACGGGGGGCATCAAATTGAGGCACGAGGTGGATCAGCATGGTCGACGTCCGAGGCGCCTTCAGTTGCACTACAGCCCAAAGCTTGTTGTGAAGCCCATTGGTAAACTTGAGAGCGTAGTCGTGCTGGACGTCGATGTCGTCGAGGGTCGAGGGAGCCGACTGGTTTGGCCCTCGTGGCCCCCGCTATCATAGCCAAGTCATCCATAGTGTTGTGTCCGTCGTGTTTCGCCGATCCGTGTGACGCGATGAGGTGGAAGGACGTCGAGTCGATGAGCGAGTTGGATCGCTTCGATGCGTCATGCGAATCACCTCCCAATGTAGGGCCTCCGTAGTGTAGTGTGGAGTCCATTGGTGAAGTCGAAGTCATGGATGTAGTTATGAGGCGTTGGCTTGTTGAGGCGGTACCAAGTCGCCGGAGGAGTCGACGGTGATGGGCAGCTCGAAGTTGCGCGTGAGACACCATCGTAGTGTGTCCCCCGTCCTCCGTGGCACCTTTCTAGTAAAGCGAGGAACCAGAGGGAAGAGGAGAGCCGCTCTTGTCAGGTGGATAGCGATGTACCTTATGTATTTGTCGGGGCGATGTTTCATTGTCGTGGAGCTGATGGGGGTGCCTTCGTGCTGGAGCTAGCGCTGTTGTCATGAAGCCAACTAATTGGGGAGCCTCGAGAGATGCCTTTGCGTGTCGTGAAGTTGTGAATGGATGTGCAGCTTGGTTGTCGACATGTTCTTCGCCATAGTGTATGTCGGAGGGACATTCAGTAGGTTCAGCAGACTAATCCCGTCATCGAAGTGTGGCCAGTATACGATCATGTTGGCGGTGGCGCCCCGGGGGTGTCGTCGTTGTCGTGGACGTCGTTGTTCCGGCTGTTGATGTCAAGGTCGGTAGTGGCGCCGTGGGAGGGGCATCGTTGTCGCCGGCGACGCCCTTTGGGGCATCGTCGTCGTCATTGGCATTGGCATAGGTTCCCACAACGATGTTGTTGATAGCGTCCTTGTAGGGCGTTGTCGATGTCGAGGACGTCGAGGTTAGAGACGTCAATGGCGACGTCGAGGTTGATGTCAGGCAACGTCGGTGTGTTGCTCATGATGGTAATGGTGTTCCCGATGTGGTTGTTGTCAAAGATGACGTTGCTGGTGTTATAGGAACTTATCTAGACCCTTGCTGGGGTCTCACGACGTTGGCCTAGTTGGGTAGGCTTTTCATCGAGCAGTTGGTGGATATCGGTGGTGGCCTCCTGATCTGATCTGATCTGATCTAAGTTGCGATAGTGGGGATGTCCTTGGGGTAGATGTGCTCATTGCTTGCAGCGCCGATGGTCGTGGAGGGGACGACGTCGGCGGTGCCCGAGGAAGCACCGTTGTTGTCAGTGGCGCCCATGGTAGGGGCAGCGTCGAGGAGGTCGTCCAGCTTGCCGCTTGCCTTCATATAGGCGAGGTTGCCTACGAGCATGACGTTGTCCTGGGATGTAGGAGTGGAGTTGTGCTGCACCTTGACGTGGTTGGAGATCGTAGTGTTGTCGTGGGTGGTTGAGGTGACGTCGTCGGCGTCAGTGGGAACTTCGTCGGCGTTGGCGGGCGCAAGGCTGGGGCGCCATCGTTGGCGGCTTCCATGGCAACCTGTTGTTTCTCCGGCGTCTGCCGGCGCCTTCTCGTACTCGTGATGGTGGCACGGAGCTCCTCCATGAGCGCGATTGTCCATGTGCTGGCCATCTGATCTTAAAAGCGGTGGTGGATGCCGAGGATCTTGTGGTCTTTGGATACCAGATGTAACAGCCCGGATGGAGTCCGGCGACTATTACAACGATCGGTAGTGTAGATCGGCTAAGAACGGCAAGGTAGGGGTGGTGGTGAGGATGAATGGCGGCAGCAGGCGGCGGCGGCGGGCGGCGGGGCGGAGGTGGCATGGGTGGTGGCGACGGCGTTGGGGGCGGTGGTGGCGCATGTGCGCGGGCTAGGGTTGGGAAGCTAGGAGACCCGGTTGTTGGGAGTTACCCTTGAATTATTTCAGATTAGATTCAACTGATTACATGCCCCTTGTATTTATAGTCCAAGGGAGACTTACACGTGAAGGCGGCGGTGGCCAGTGGGCTGCTGCCCTGGCGTGCGCCATGACCCTCCTTGGGCCCTTTCTTGGGCTGTGACACTTACTATTCTCATATACAAGTTAACCTAAAATGGCAATGCCTTTTTAAAGATGGAATATTAAAGATGTGCTTGGTTTGTTGGATATTCATATATAAATAAGAGGTGTTTAGTTTACAGTCGATCTAAGAGCGTCTCCCATGGATGGTTCAAAGCCGATCTGACACTTCATGGACCCGATTGTGGCACCGGTACCATGCAGAACCTGAGACGATGAATGGAACCTACTCCTCCGGATTAAAGAAAGCTTCCCCTAACATCTCCCTCGCCCCCCCCCCCCCGCGTCTTCCTCAATGCGCCGGTCCTATACACGCGAGCTAGAGGGGCCGCACTGCACTGTGTGTGTGACACCTCCATGTGCGTGGATAAACCATTCGTGTGACACCTCCATGCGCGAGACCCCCAAGCTAGCAGCGGCGACACATGGATTTGCCGGTCCACGCCTCCTCGCCAATGAGAAGGGGCGAGGAAGGGGTAGCCGAACGGAGGAGAGCGGCAGCCATGTCTAGGAGAGAGAAAAGGTTGAAGCGGAGGAGGCCGTCCGGGTATGGAAGGAGCCTGTGATATTTTTTTTTTTTTTTTATTCTTTGTGGGTCCAGAATATAGGTTAAGGTTGTTTCTATACATTTTGGCCATCTTAACAAGTGATGATCATTTTATAAAACTGGGGTTGGATCTACACACTATCTATGCTCTAATAGCCACCAAAAAAAGAATATCCCTTGGATAAGTTGAATGTCTGCTCCATGAAATTGACTGGATGAGGTCCTTCATGTCGTGATGCTCATGGCGGTAAATGCATTAATTGCTTTTTTTTTTATGTTAGATCTTCTCCCCATAATCTATCTCACGGACTGGTTAACCAATATGTAATATTAGTGTATCAAATGTACTTTTTAAACCCCGTCCAGTACAGGCGCAGACGCTCATATAAACGAGCTCACACTTGTCGATACGAAACCATATATGCATGTCCTACCCTTGCGCGCGTAAAAAGAAAATAAATAAATAAAATAAGTTGGACCTATAAATCTTAAGATTCACAAAATCACCCTATAGGTGCCTCTCCCACCATGGACCTACCCACTAACAGCAATAGTTTTTTTTTCCTCGATCAGGCCATTCACCCGTGTTTCATTAATCATTAAGAGGAAAAGTTCACAAACACGTACAAATGACACGAGTGTGACGTCGAGTGGACATCACAGCCGGCCGGCACACATCCTAACTACTGGATACAAAGCGTGCGAAAACATTTTACGACCACAAAGGGAGCAGGGAAGATCACTTGGTGGCGCTAGCGGGCTGTGTAGCCCGCTGCTTCCTGTCTCTGAACAAGTAAGCCTTCATGGCTTCTCTGGTGTCATTCTGCAGTGGGATGATGAATGCAATGGGATGATAAAACTAACAGCAATAGTTTTGGCCTAGCCGGTTACGGGGTATAAGTCGTTATGATGGTCTGGACGCGACGTGCAATAATTCCACTCAGTCACACAAGTTGATTGTATTTCGTGGTCCAGACGAATCATAACGACCTCATCAACTCTTTTTGCCTATATATTAGTGTTACTAATCAACTTACTTTACTATGCTCTTCAGCCTTAACAAAGAGCATACATCGCAAAAGAATATGGCATCCCAGCATGCTGTATTGATCATCTTCCTGCTCTTCTTAGTTCGTTTCTGCCAATCCCTCGATGATCGCCTAACCTTACTAAGACCACTGTACCCCGGCGACAAGCTCATCTCCGACGACGGTGGCATGTTTGCTCTCGGCTTCTTCAGCCTGACCACCAACTCAACTCCAAGCCTGTACCTCGGCATATGGTACAACGACATCCCTGAGCGCACCTACGTTTGGGTGGCCAACCGCAACAGCCCCATCACCACGCCTTCAGCGAAGCTAGCTCTGACCAACACTTCCGGCCTGGTGCTGTCCGATTCCGATGGCCGCACGGTCTGGGCGAAAGTGATACCCGGCAGTGGCGTCGGAGGCGCCGGAGTACTGAAGAGCACGGGGAGCTTTGTCCTCCTGCACTTCGGCCAAGAAGTGTGGCAAAGCATGGAGGATGACCCGACCGACACCATCCTCCCGGGCTTTAAGCTGTGGACGAACTACAAAGCTCATACCGCAGTGCGCATCGTTGCCTGGAAGGGGCCTCAAGACCCTTCCACCGGCGACTTCGCCCTCAGCGGTGACCCCAGTATCTGGGGCCTCCAAATCATCGTCTGGCGAGGTAAAAGTCGTTCATGGCGCAGCGGCGTATGGACCGGCGCTGGGGTCTCCGCCATCAACCCATTCATATATTCTCAGATCGTCGACGACGGGGAGGAGATATACGCGATGTACAATGATGCAGCCGGCGGCCCAACAACGCACTGGAAACTAGACTACACGGGAAACGTGACTCTTTTTTTTCGAAAGCGTGCCATTGACACGTATTGCATTAAGGGAAATTAGAGTTTTACACGATGCACGCTTTAGCCAAAACAATTGGCCGCTGCGCACAAAAGCACACAGACAAAAATCGCCGGCTCAAACGGGCGGAGCGATACAGTTGTACTTAAAAGGTAAACTATTGTGCGACGAGAGGAGAGAGAAGCGGCTACGACGACATACAATTGACCTCCTCCGTTGCCGGCCTCTTCCGGGGACGCATCATGGGGAAGAGCTCACGCATATGTTGTCGCCTGCTGGGCGACACCGCCGTCGCCGAAGTATTTTTCGAACTTGCTCGCCAGACGGGTCCGGAGTGTCGACGCCGCAGCGTCGACCGGTCGACCCTCGAGCTTGCTGAGCAACACCTTCAGCGCCTGCCGCTCCGGGTTTGGATCACGCTGCCCCGACTTCGCAGCAAGGCGGGTGCTACGTCTTATGGTCCACTCTTCCTCGGTGATTCTGGATGAGCGGAGGGGTGGCCTGCCGCTTAGGATGGGCTCATCAAGCGGCGGGAGATCGCCGGACAGAAGTCTTGGTCGGAAGCGGCGGCCACGCCGGCGTCTCCCGGGAGCCCCGGTGTCCACGCCTGGGTGAGTCCGCGATCTGGCGAGGAGCAGAGGCGGTGGGTGGCGTTGGTGCTGGAGTTGAGGCGGGGCGGTGGCGGGGGCAGCCGGTGGCGGGACAGCCGCCACTTCATCGTCGACCGGCGAGGCAGGCGATTCCGAGACGCAGTCCGTCCCGTCCCGTCGCGCCACCTGGCGTGTCGTGGTGAACTCGGCAAGGACCTGGCCTGCCCACGGTCGTCCGAGGCCTCGTCGGATGTAGGCGGCGGCGTGACGCTCGCCGAAGTAGGGGCAACCGACGAGAGGGGAGCCCCCGGAGGTCCCTCCGAAGCCCGGGCGAGGCGACGCACGCGACGAAAGAAACTCGGCGACCACAAGCTCTGCCCACCAGTCAGAGTGCGAGGTAGATGGTGGGGTTGTGGACACCTCCGTTCCAGTCTCGAACTCGGCCACCACCCCTTCGGCCCACCGGTGGTCGACCCATGGCGGCTCGGTGGGCAACGACAAGCACGGCTGCTTCGGCATGGGATTGGCGCACCTCCCAAATCGCAGCGTGGATGTCGATGGGGCCGGACATGGAATCTGCCCGATGAGGAAGGTGGCTGCTTGAGGTAGGACGCTCCAGGCGCACGCAAGGTCATCACCACGGCAAGCGACGGCGTGGCGATCCGCTCCTGCGGGTGACACGCGAGGTCTTGTTGAGGCGGCAAATAACGCCGAAGCTTGCAATTCCTCGCCTCGGTGCCGCGTGCTGGCGGGGGAGAGACAACGGGCGGGTAGTGCACCGGCAGCGATGTGGATCTCCAGCCAGACAATTGAAGCGAGGCCGGCGAGAGAGCGCTGCACAGGCCGCCCGGCGACGAGGGTGAGCTGGGCGGGTCGCACGTCCGCATGCGCTTTTGGGGGCGAGTGAAACCATCGGCATCCACAGGAGCTCTCGGCGGCGTTGGGGATGCGGCGTCGCCGTGGTGGTGCAGCGACACCCGATGGTTGAAGTTGAGGCGTTGTTGTGCCGGGACGCTCAACGGGGGGCGGCCGAGCGCGCAGGGAGAGCGGCACCATAGTCACACGAGGCGCCGCAACAGGGTCGTCGGCATCACGGGCTTGACGGGCGGCAGACGCTGGCGCCTACAGCCCGCCCACCATGACGAAGGGGCGACGGCCGTGGCGATGAGCCCGCGCGGCGCGAGCGGTCGGTGACGACTGCATCCGCCCTGGCATCGTAGTCAACAACCCGGAGAGAGGGGACGGTAAGACATGCCGCTAGCGGCGGTAGGGAGCCCCGGCGGAAGGCGGCATCCTCGCCGCCGAGGAATCGGAGCAGGCGGCGCCCTCCGCGGACGAGATCGGCCGGCTTGGACAAACCCACGGGGCCGGGCGGCGCCATCGCCGACAGCCCCACCGGCAGGGGACAAGCAGGCGGAGGGCTGCTGCGACGGGAAGGAGAGCGCCGAGGTCGGAGTCGCCGGAGAGAGAACCGCCCTCCCAACGCAGCAGCTTGACCTGCCAGCAGAGAGGTGGCCGGGATGAACGGGCGGCGTCGGTGGAGAGAGGGGATTCCCGACGGCGAGGGAAGGAGCTGCCTGGCGCAGAGTCCCCATCGACGGGGCGACGGCACCGGAGATGGCCGGGCGCGACATGGAGGCCACCTCCAACTGCAGGGGCGGCCGTGGAGGAGACCCGCCGGGCGAACCCACGCCGCCACCCACGGGGCGTTAGAATGGCTGCCCGCAAGGTCGCCCCGCCCCCAGACTCGCGGTGGTGGACTCGGTGGCAGCGACAACGCCCGGCACGACGAAGTCCAGCCCCACCACCACGCCCACGGAGGAACGCGGCCCACGGTTCAACACAGACCGACGCGGGCATGCCGGGCTTCGAAATCGGGAGGGCGGAGACGGGGCTCGACGAGGAGGTGGAGGTGGCCAACCGGGCGCCCCTCAACTACTCCGCTTGGGCCGCCGGTGCCGGAGCGGCGCCCGGCAAGCTGCGCAGGGGCGGGGCATGTCGGAGGGGAGAGGTTGGGGGAGGAACTGCGCCGGCCTCAACGCGTCCACGAGGGAGTAGATCAGCCCCGGGGAGCGCGGATCCGGGCTTGGTAGGGGAGAGGGGGGCTGGGCAGGGAGATCGGGCGGCGGTAGGGAAGCAGCGTCGCCGCCGCCTTCAAGGAGAGGAGCGGGTCGGGAGGTTCGTGGGGGTCCATCTTCCTGCTCATCCAACCGGGAAACGTGACTCTCCGTTTCTGGAATAACCAATCGTCGTCGTGGGATGCTCTGTTCGAGCGCCCGGGCAATGGATGCCTCCACTACGGCGCATGCGGGCCGCTCGCTACTGCAACATCACGGCTCGACGGCGTCCGGGAGTGCAAGTGTCTCGACGGGTTCGAGCCGAACACGGCTTCTACCTCAACTTTTCCAGAGGATGCCGGAGAACGGAAGCGCTGGCATGCGGCGGAGGGAGCCATTTCTTGACCTTGCCGGGGATGAAAGTGCCTGACAAGTTCCTGTATATCAGGAACAGAAGCCTTGAAGAGTGTGCTGCCGAAAGTGCGACCAAGAACTGCTCGTGCACCGCCACGCTTATGCCAACTTGAGCACCATCGTCACCATGAGTGCCAGCGACACGTCAAGGTGCTTGCTTTGGATCGGGAGCTTCGACACCGAGAAGGCCGGTGATATAGGTGAAAACCTGTACCTTAGGCTGGCAGGCTCTCCTGGTAAGTGCCGTTCTGCGCCAGTTGTCCCCTAGCTTCAAATTACATACACCCAGCCACCCAATTAACCAACTCCACCTTCACATGTATGATGTGTTATTGTACACAGGAAACAAGAAGAAGAAGAAGATCGACATGGCTATGCAGATTGCGCTCCCAACGATGGCATGTCTGCTGGTGCTGACATCATGTACCTGCCTTGTTACTATATGCAAGTCAAGAGGTACCCCAAGAGACAAGCAAATACGCAAAGTGCTTGTAATATGCAGCCTTTACCTTGTCCGAATGTAAGTGTTGAATTGCTGACGCGTTTCTACCAGGGACGCGAATGAACAAGCAAGCATATGAGAGGAACGTTCTTGATTTCGGGGACCAAAATCTAGAATTATCTTGTATCAGCTTTGAGGATCTTACAGCTGCAACAGATAATTTCCATGAAACCAACATGCTTGGACAAGGTGGCTTTGGGAAAGTATATAAGGTGGTATACAGTTTTACTTTACTTTGTCAATTATATATGTCTTATTTCAGCATGTTCAACTCACGCTGATATCAAACACAGGGGACACTGAAAGATGGCAAGGAAGTTGCTGTTAAAAGGCTTAGCAACGGTTCTCAGCAAGGGATAGAGCAGCTTAGAAATGAAGTAGTTCTTATTGCAAGTTTGCAGCACAAGAACCTAGTCAGCCTTCTTGGTTGTTGTATCCATGAAGCTGAGAAGTTGCTTGTATACGAATACTTGCCCAACAAAAGCTTGGACAAATTTCTCTTTGGTATGTGCTATCACAAATTCTAAGAAAATTTGAATTGACTATGAAACACTCCGATTCCGATCCTGAATGGTTTAACTATTTGCTTCACCCCTTTCCATGTTCATTTCAGATCCTGCAATGAAGTCTATATGCTTGATTGGCCAAAAAGATTCAACATAATCAAAGGAATAGCTAGAGGAATTCTTTATCTCCACCAAGATTCAAGAATGATGATCATTCACAGAGATCTCAAAGCAAGTAACATCTTGCTGGATGCAGAGATGGACCCGAAAATCTCAGACTTCGGTATTGCAAGAATCTTTTGAAGTAGCGAGCAGCAAGCAAGCACTAGGCGAGTTGTTGGGACAAAGTAAGTATTTTCTGGCTGTTTTTCTAAGAAATTAGAAAGAGTTATGATTTCAGACTAAAAGGCATCATGCATGCAAGTATTTTCTGGCTCCAGATAACCAGAACTACTAAAATTATTGTTCATGTATACCAATTCAAATTCTGACTATTTGCTTGTGCAATGGTTCAAATAGCGGTTACATGTCACCTGAATATACTATGGAAGGCATTTTTTCCGTCATCTACTAATGGATTATCCAAGCCTTACTGCTTATGTAAGTCTTACTTCTACCACGATTCAAATTAACAGTATGAATACATGGTCAAAATAATCATGAAATTTGTCTTATGTTTCAGGCATGGAACTTATGGAAAGATGGAATGGCAAGGCATTTCGTAGACACAATGATTGTGGAGAGCTGCTCGCTTGATGAAGCCTTGCAATGCATCCATATTGGGCTATTGTGGTGTTCAAGACATCCCAAATGACAGGCCACTGATGTCGTTAGTTGTATCCATGTTGAATAATGAAGCCATGTCACGCCCAATGCCCAGGCAGCCATTGTTTTTTGCACAGAGATATTATGAAGCCTTAGAAACAAGAGGAGACTTGGAACACTCTGTTAATAACGTGAGTTTATCGATGCTAGAAGGCCGATAAATATTAGGTTAATCATTAGAACACACTACTCCCATAAGCTTCAGCGCTGTCTTTCGATTTTTGTGTTTGTGGTAATTATCAACTCTGATATTTTCGTTTTTTTTTTTGGTGACAAGTAGTCAAGTTGTTTCCAATTCGGCCACTCTGCTTTTAGAATGTTGTTTGATCTGTTTGACTGTCTCTTAGTTGCCTCGTTAGCATGCACTTTTGTATGTTCTGAGTGATCCGAAAGATTCTTGATAACTGTGAGATTACATTAACTCCAAAACACAACTTTGACCTTTTATTATGATAAAAATATTTATGGAAATGTGATATATGTATACTTTTATCAAAGTAGTTTTTAAGACAAATCTATTCATATAATTTTCACATTTCCAAACTCAACAACTTAAAAGTTATTGATGATTTATATTCTCAATGTTTAACCCAAACCTTGTCCAAAATGACTTCTAATACAAAACCGAAAGGAGTATGTAATAGCCAATTGCAATTATAATCATTGAATATGTCTTGTTTCTAAAAATTATCCACAAAGTAACCCGCCTATCAGCATCTTAATTGGCCACCTATCACATTATGAACATAATTTAAAGTAACACCCTGAATTGGCACTAGCTATTGAAAGTATCAAACTTGTATTGCACTTCCTAGAGACAATAGAACTTTTCAGAGACCTATCCCTACCTGAGTGGAACTTTAGGGATATCATGTCTGCCAAGTTGATCTCGCTTTTAAAACAGCAAAAAACCCTAGTGGAAGCAAAGGGGTGAGATTAGATGGATAAAAGAGGGAGATGCAGGAACAAAGTTTTTTTTCATGTACACGCCACTATCAGGCATAGGAAGAATACAATCACCACTTTGCAGGATAGTCTTGAAAATATTCTACAACATCTTGAGCAAAAGGCTGAACTTCTATGGAATGCCTTCAAATATAGGATGGGCATGTCTGATTTCAACTACATAATATTCAATTTAGGCAACCTATTGAAGGGCTGGAGCAGTTAGAGTTGCCATTCACAAAGGAAGAAATTGATGAAGTGGTCTTCAATCTGCCAAACAACAAGTCTCTAGGTCCAAATGGTATAGTAATGAGTTCCTCAAATGTTGTTGGCCGCTCATAGCAAATGATCTCTATAAATTATGCGAGGACTTTTTCAGTGGTGAAGTTTGCCTCAAAAACATCAATAGCTCATACATTCCCTTGATTTCCAAAAAGAAGGCCTAGAGAGAGTATCATACTATCGGCCTATTTCTCTTTTGAGTATCTCCATAAAGTTGTTCACCAAACTTATCTCAAATAGACTTCAGAAACCAATCATGAGGATCCTTCATGAGAACTAATATGGATTTATCAAGACAAGAACCATTCAGGACGGCCTAGCTTGGGCACTAGAGTATATTCACATTTGTCACAAGTCCAAGAAGGAGCTAATTATCCTAAAACTAGATTTTGAGAAAGCTTTTGACAAGATTGAACATAACGGAAATTTTAGAAATACTCAAAGCAAAAGGATTTGGTCAGAGATGGATTAGTTGGGTGAAATCAGTTTTGAGCTCATGAACTTCCGCAGTTATGCTTAATGGGGTGCCCGAGAAAGTTTTCCATTGCAAGAGGAGGCTAAGACAGGGTGATCCCTTATCCCCACTTCTTTTTTGTCTTACTTGCTGACTTGCTTCAATCTATGATGAACAAGACAAAGGACCAGGGACTGCTTAAACTCACAAGTCCCCTGAGTTACACCACTAATGTTTCCCATAATACAATATGCATATGACACTTTGGTGGTAATGGAGGCCTGTAGTAGACAACTTTGGATCCTAAAGGTTTTTACTTCACACCTTTGGTGAATAAACTGGACTTAAGGTCAATTAAGCAAAATCGGTCATGGTACCGATAAATACAATCCAGCAAAAATGTAGAACCTAGCAAGGACCTTCAACTATGATACTGAAAGCCTACCTTTTACTTATCTTGGTCTGCCACTAGGCCTCACAAAGCCTAGAGTCATTGAATTCTCATCTTTGGTCAGTAGATGTGAAAGGAGGTTAGCTGCAACCTCAATCTTTTTTAAATCAAGCACGGAGACTAGAGGTCACGAATTCAATTTTCTTAGCTCTACCAACATTTTCTATGAGCACTTTCCTTTCATAGCAAACAATGGTTGATCAAATAGATAAATTCAAAAAGTTATGCCTTTGTAGGGGATCGACATTAATGCCAAACAAAAACCAAAAGCTGCTTGGCCCATTGTTTGTAGGACAAGAGAGGAGGGAGGACTCGGAGTTCTTAACATCAAAACCCAAAATGAGGCATTGTTGATCAAACATCTTCATAAATTTTTCAATAAAGAAGACATCCCTTTGGTCTCCTTGATATGGGAGAAATATTATAGATCTAGAAGGTTACCTGAAACTTCAAAAAAGGGCTCCTTTTGGTGGAGAGACACTACTATATAAAATATTTTACGAGGCACTTCGATTTTATTAACCAAAAAACTGCCGTGGTTAATGGAGGTCAGCCAAACCAGTCCATACGGCAGAAAATAGGCAAAAGCCCGCCACGGTTAAAGCTGTCAGCCCATCAGAAATTGGAAAAGCCCAAACCAGTCTGTTAACTTGTTCTTTGTATATATATATCGAGGACAAACCCTAACCCTAAAGAGACCAGCCCTCTGCTTTCCATCCTCATCTCCACTCCTGTTGGGACATGGACCCGCATGACAGGCGAAGATGTTTCGTACTGGCACGACAGGCGAAGATATCGCAGGAAAGATGCTAACAAGTGTTTTCCTAATGCTTAATTCTTCAGGTCTCCGCATGCTGTGCGGAGATGTAACACCCTAAAAAATTGCATCTTTTGAAATAGAGCTAAAATGATTTATTTATGTATTTTTGTGCTCATAAGAATATAAGAAATAATAATTTTTGTCAGACTAAAATTTTACTATAAGGTCTAGAAACATGGTTGTGCATACATGCTGGTGCATATTCATTTTTGTGGTGACTGGATTTTCTTGAAAACAGACAAGAATTTCAAATTTGTTTGAAAAGCTATTTGAAATTTTCTTTAGTTAAAAAGGAAAAGGGTTTCTTTTATCTCCCTCTCCTCTCTTTATTTCTAGCGCAAGTGGCCTGTTAGCATCAGCATGGCCTGCGTGGCTATTTCTTTTCTCTGGCCCGATCATTTTCTTTTTCTTGGGCCGCAGGTTATTGGCCAAATTGTGCATCACCGTTGCCTCCTTTCTTTCCTTTTCCATCTTCATGTTCGTCATCGAACAGGACTCGAGCTAGACTCTGAACGCCGGCCTGCATCCTTGTTTTTCCAGCCGAGGCAACCTTGGCCGTAGTGCCTCGACCCAGCCTCGTGATGCTCACGCGAGTGCAGCACCACGCCGCTTGCCTCCTTGGCTTGTTGACGTTCGTCGCTCCTGGAGTTGTAACCGAGCCGGACCCAACACCGACCCGGCCACGAAATCCGCCTGTTCTCGCGCTTGGTGCAATCTGCACGTCAAAGCTGCCCATAAAGCCTTGACGCGTCCGCGAAACACCCCTCTGCAGCCCTAGTTCGCAGCAGCCGCTCCTCGTTTTGTCGTGCCGCTGTTGTTGACGCCATCTGCCGCCATTCGTGTTGCCATCATCAATCACACGATCAAGCTGTGCCTCTGCCGGTGAGAAAAATCCAACGTACGTACTCCTCATCTCTCTCCAATAATCTTGATCTGCACAGCTCATGGTTCGTGTCTATGCATGTTACCTCCGATCAGCATCAGTCATCTATTGCTTGATAACACGCCTCTGTACAAGCTGCTCCGGCCAGCAAGCCACCTCTGCCTGTTCCTCTATCCGCTGCCGAGCTTCCTTCGATCAGCCTTGGCAATGGAGGCCATCACGTTCTCTGTGCGACCTGCACAAGAAAGATGACGCTGGTAATTACAAAACTGCTATTGGTTATGTTAATCTATGTCTTGTTCATAGATCGATGTATTGTCATCTCCTTGTTAATTTCTTTTTGTTCTTATCCGCAACAGAACCAAGTGCCGATCTGCCTTAAGTTTTCGTTGGTGCCGCCTTCGATCATCAGCACGTCCCTTCTTGATCCGTACTGATTCGAGTTTCTTTGTGAGTTCTTCATCATCTCCTTTCTCGTGCTGCAGTACGTAGCCATTATCGACACATGCATGTGCAAGTAACGTACGCTGCCATGACAAAGCACCAGCTATGTTCCTAGCTTGATGACGTCATTGCTAGCTCTAGATGACATCATGATGACACCAGCACGTTTTCTTGCCGTTTTTCTTCAGAAGAACAATTCCAAGAATACATGATAATTGTACATATACGTACATCACCAGCAAGCATAGCGGCTGTCAAGTTTGTTCTTGTTATAGCTTGAAGATGCCGTCATCACGTCATGCACACATCATGGCTGTTTTTCTTTATAAAAATAATTCCAGAGAATACTATAGTCTAAATACATCTCCAGTGTTTAATCCATGGAGTCATATACGTATATCTTTTACTTCATCGATAGATCAATTCCAGTATATCCTTCTTGTTTATCTCGGTAATGATCTCTAGTTGATGTTGCCATGTGTCTTTTTCCTTTCCATCAAAATGAGTTTACATTTAATTTATTAGTTTATTCATGCAAATCTTATAAAATGCGTATCTTCTCCGTTCTAGCTCAGTTTTTGGTGATCTCTACGTCTGTATGATCATTATAAGCTTTTTTAACTTATTTTATCTCTGTTGGTGTACTGATCTAATTGTAGTCTTGTTTGTATGTATGTTTGGATCCATATGGTTGTGTTGTTGATTGGAATCAAGTAGATGGTAAGCTTAACGTGGTGAACTGGAACACGTTGATGATCTAGAAGGAATTCTCTTGGAGCTTTGGTCTTGAAGAAGGAGCGATATTAAGGCAAGTATAGTTTTGGGATATGCTAGCTTTAAACCATGATCTTATGACGCTTAATGTTTATGCACTGAACGTTAAATATGAATTGTTGACAACATGGTCTATAACTTATCTGTTTGTGATCATCCGGGATATACCGTACAGCTATGGGGGGCTAAATGGCTCTGGCTTTAGTTGATCAAAAGTCCATGTCTAATTGGTGGGGGTTCCCGCAAGGTACAAAAGGGGGAGTCTTGATTGGTTGTAGTGCGGCTTCTGTCATTTAATGTGTATAGGCTACGCGTCATTGTGCCATTAGAAGGGGGGCTCTACCATCACGGGGCTCGAAACCTAGTGGCCAACACCAGTTAGATATACTTTTGGGAGACTTTATATGGTTTCCGGTGTTTAGGCCTAATTAACCTACTCATTTGGAAAACATGACTCACGCTTAAAGTGTACACCTTTGCGCAGAGTATAAACCGTTATAACAGCCGTGTTCGCGGTCATGAACGGCCTTGGAGACATCTACAGAATAAGACTTTTGTTTGTTAAATTGTTCATAATTTATCGTTTTATGCTATTCATTATTTATGTTATAATGATCATGGGATATGGGCAAGATATTGCCTAGCTATATTTATGGAGTTCGACATGGACTCACTCTTGCTATTTCCCCACACCTCAGGAGAAGTTTAGGCTTGTGGTCATCCGGTCGGTCGGTCCCTCGTGGAGTCTACCCCAGAAGTTTGGAGTGT
This sequence comes from Hyparrhenia diplandra, assembly GCA_015847255.1. Classification (NCBI taxonomy): domain Eukaryota; kingdom Viridiplantae; phylum Streptophyta; class Magnoliopsida; order Poales; family Poaceae; genus Hyparrhenia; species Hyparrhenia diplandra. Next base: position 488,305 of record JADLZK010011795.1, read on the forward strand.
TTTTCCGTTGTCCGCTATCCGAGGTTATATTCTTTTATATTATGTTTGTTATATTTTAAGCATTGTGAATTGATACTACCTTTCATTTGTAGCTATATGTGAGATTTGACTTCTAGGGCTCACATATGGTGTACATTCGGTTTGTCCTTAAAACCGGATGTTACAGGAGATATGCTCTTTTTCTTACAGTGCGCCAAGGATACCTCCGCTCCAGAAGGCGATTAGCGGCAAGATAGGCGGAGGTTCAAGCAAGATAGCACCAAGGAAACGAGTATACTCAGCCCAGGTATTGGCGAAGATACCTTCTTGTCAAGACGGCGGAGATGGTACCGGGGAGGAAACTTGCGAGCCAAGGCAACGAAGAAGAGAAATCAATCACGTCTCTAGTAGGGGGGGGGCAAGAGAGAAGAAAGACCCTACTACCCCCGCGAAGATACCTATGAGGAAGGATATTCCTAGTATATACCGTGGGCATTCTTGTAAATCTAGATTGTACCCAACCGTATGTATAAAAAGGGTTCCAAGCCCTCATGTAAATGGGTTGGTTGGTGAATGAATTTATTACTTATTTATTCATCATTCCTCAAAAAGGTTTTACCCACTACTCCACTCTTTCTCCATCAAAGCATCGCCGAGCGGAGGTCTCTAGTTTTGTTAGAACTCTCAAGTTCAACATTGGCGCCCACCGTGGGGGCCGAAGAAAAACCATGGCTCCACGAAAAAGAAAAGCTCCGCCTAGAACCACAGCCGCGGTATCAAGACCCGTGACGTAATGCCGAAGTGCCTATGCCACAATCGGAGATAATATGGACCGGTGCGATGAGAATGAAGATGAGCGGCAGCAGTTGGAGATGTCGCGGAGACAGTGGCCGCCAGACGGGTGCTAGCGGCGGCAGCCAGGCTGAGATAGCAAGAACACAACAAGCCTCGGCACAAGCGGCGGAGGTCGGCAGCAAATAGCACTTGTGCAAGCAGAAATACAAAGCATGCAGCTAAGTGGTCAACCTCCGATTGCACCATTGCCACGCATAGCTAACATCTATCCTGGCCTTGATCAAGATGCAGCAATTCCAGCCCATGAGACAGCGCAGGTAACTCTACCCACTCACCAGGCCATGGAAATGCAAAGAACCTTTGATCCAAGATCACCCCTGTCGGAGGGGATTCACAGAACACCCTGGCCACCAAGGTACAAGCCCACAATCCTTCCAAGATTCAATGGCAGATCAGATCCGCACCAATTCATCATGAGTTACGAAGCGGCAATAGCATCAGCCAGGGGAAATGAGGCGGTTTTGGCGAAGGCCTTCATCATCGCCGCAGAAGGCGACGCCCTGGCCTGGTATTCCATGCTTAAACCGAGCTCGATATACTCATGGGAAAACCTCTGTGACATGATATTGGCAAACTTCAAAGGGCTGATGGTCCAATCCCTATCCTCCATGGATCTGTTCCAATGCAAGCAAGGCCAAAATGAATCTCTAAAAGAGTACTGGCAAAGGTTCTTGCAGCTCAAGGCGAAGGCCCCCGATGTCCCTGAACAGGTTGCCAAAGCCATTTTGAACTAGGAGGATTACACATCCTTCACAGAGGTACATGATCCCTACCATCGAACCATGACTATTCAATGTAGTCCTTGTGCTCCATGTGGTTCATATGTATGCCGGTGTCTTATTGGTCTCAAACTTTTCTCAGACTTTCACATGAAAATGGGGAAGCAACCACGAAGTTTGAGATTTTTTGGAGTTCGTTTGGTAATTTTCCTAGTTTAATTGAATTTCTGCGCGACGCCACCGAGTAATTATAGTTTTGAAGGCGTACCCACGAAAAAAGAGCGGGAATGCTTTGCTAAACTTTTTCATTGGGGTCTCATGTGCCCTAGGAGGCAAATCAATGTGGAGGACCATGAAAAATTCTTGTGTTTGTATGGTGTAATTAGCCTTCTTGTGGCCCGTTTAGCTCGAAGAAAATCATAGAAAATAAAATATTTATAAAAAAATCCAAGATCTTGTGTGGTGATATAATTTGGGGGTACATGACTGTAAAAAAAATTCAAGCCATTTTAAACTAGGAGGATTACACATCCTTCACAGAGGTACATGATCCCTACCATCGAACCATGACTATTCAATGTAGTCCTTGTGCTCCATGTGGTTCATATGTATGCCGGTGTCTTAGTGGTCTCAAACTTTTCCTCAGACTTTCACATAAAAATGGGGAAGCAACCACGAAGTTTGAGATTTTTCGGAGTTCGTTTGGTAATTTTCCTAGTTTAATTGAATTTCTGCGCGACGCCACCGAGTAATTATAGTTTGAACTAAGCGTACTACCTAAAAGAGCGCAGAATCTTTGCTAAACTTTTTCACAGGGTCTCATATGCCCTAGGAGGCAAATCAATGTGGAGGACCATGAAAACTTCTTGTGTTTGCATGGTGTAATTAGCCTTCTTGTGGCCCGTTTAGCTCGAAGAAAATCATAGTAAATAAAATATTTATAAAAAATCTAAGATCTTGTGTGGTGTCATAATTTGGGGGTACATGACTACAAAAAAAAATTCAAGCCATTTTGAACTTGGAGGATTACATATCCTTCACAGAGGTACATGATCCCTACCATCGAACCATGACTATTCAATGTAGTCCTTGTGCTCCATGTGGTTCATATGTATGCCGGTGTCTTAGTGGTCTCAAACTTTTCCTCGGACTTTCACATGAAAATGGGAAAGCAACCACGAAGTTTGAGATTTTTGGAGTTCGTTTGGTAATTTTCCTAGTTTAATTGAATTTCTACGCGATGCCACCGAGTAATTATAGTTTGAACCGAGCGCATCCCACGAAAAGAGCAGGAATCTTTGCTAAACTTTTTCACAGTGGCCTCATGTGCCCTAGGAGGCAAATCAATGTGGAGGACCATGAAAAATTCTTGTGTTTGCATGGTGTAATTAGCCTTCTTGTGGCCCGTTTAGCTCGAAGAAAATCATAGTAAATAAAATATTTATAAAAAAATCCAAGATCTTGTGTGGTGTCATATTTTGGGCGTACATGACTGCAAAAAAATTCAAGCCATTTTGAACTAGGAGGATTACACATCCTTCACAGAGGTACATGATCAACGGTGCCACTGGCTCAGTGGGATGCGGTGTATCAAGTGCTAAGTCATCCTCATTCATGACAAGGGCAGCCTTATACTTCTCCGACCACAACTTGTAGTTGGAGCCATTGAGTGGGGATCATTGCTCTCCAATTTCCAAGTCCTGAAATTTAGTGACAAAGTTGGTGAGAACACTTAACATTGAAATAACTTAACATAAAATTGCATGCTTTAAAACAACGTTGGTCGAATTAAAAACATACAATTCCTTCTACAATAATTCTACATCACCGTTGGGCGAAATAGAATTAATGCATAAAAAACTTAGAGACAAAACGTTCATAATATTGATATCATCAACGTTGGCGAAAATAACAATATTATAAATTTGCTAATCTTGAATAATTGCTCTTAAAATTAAATTTTCCCGTTGGTTCCAATTTAATTAACGAGACAATAAATAAGCGAAAGCAGCGGAAGCTAATAAATAATCTTATAATCATTCTCAGAATCTTAATTACTCTCTAAAAAAATTTAATTCCATTGGTTCATAAATTTAACAGAGAAGTAAAACTCAAAACTTAACTCAATATCTTAAAATGTTGCTGAAATTTGTGAAGAAAAAATAGAAAACCTTCATTGTTATCAAGGGCCAAAGGTAAACTAATTGGCCCAAAACTGAAATAGGCCTGCAGCTCTTGCCGCGCTAAGGCGAAAACCGGCCCAACGTTAATGCAGCCCATCAAGCGCTATCGCAGCCCAGCCCTTTTTTTTTTTTTTGTTTTCTGAAAAAATGGAAAAAAAAAACCATTTCTTTCTTTAACGGGCCGGGGAAACGAACGGCCCGACGCCACTTTCGCCCAAGAATTCGCACCGCCGCCCGCCTACTGGGCCACTTTTGGTCGCAAGCCCAACAAGAGCGACACGCTAATGACCGAGCCGTCCGTCCGGAACTGACGGCCCGCCCGCGGCGAATTTCGGAAGTATAAAAAGTGGATGCCGTGGAAACCCTAACCCTAAACACATTTCTCGACTTTCACTCCCAAAGCCGCCTTGGTAGTCGCAATGGGGTCTCGCCCGGTGGCCACTACGGCCACTGGGCCGCGGTGTGAGTCTTGGCCGGGCACGCTAGCGGCCTCCTCCCGGTCTCCTTCTTTCTTACTCCTCCCTTTTCTCTGGCGCGCACGCCACTATGGACGACGCCGGCGACCACCAACTCGCAGGTGGCGGAGTGGAAAGTGACGCCGAGCCATGGCGCCGCCAGGGTCACCCTTGCGGTGCGGGTGTGCGGTTAAAACCGCCCGCGGTGCCGTCGTGGTGTCCTCGGTGGTGCCTCTTAGGGGCCCCGGGGACGAGCTCGCCGTGAAAACGACGGCCCGACTAAAAGCGAAGGTGAGGAAGAGGTAGGTATTATATCACCCCGGATTTCGATGGTTAGGATTTCATTTCTTCCCGATTCAAAATCGGCTGCATTTCTATGTCGATCTGAAAACGGTTGTTTGTTTCTTTCTAATTTCTGATTCCCGATCTAAATCCACTGACTAGATCCGGCTCATGATACCATTGATAGAACTAATAATGCTTAGGGGATCACTAGCAGTAGATTTAGATGAGTACAACTTGTAACAAGAGGATGAACAACATGTATACATTCATATAACCTAGATCTACGAGTAACAGAGGGATAGGTGTAAAACGGGTACAGACCATCCTTTCCCTTGATGTTGGTGTTGCTCGACTCCGCCATGGATCCGTCAGCATCCTCCTCTGCTCTAGGGCAGCGATGGTCGGTGTAGGGCGTCGCCGGTGGCGACGCAGTGGCGGCGGAGAAGCTTGCTGTCACTTGCTGCGGCTCTGAAGATCGGATTAGGTTTAGGAAATGAGGTCCTATTTATTTACCGCGGTGTGACAGGGGCCCTCCAACCATAGGTGGGTTGGGCTCCCCCGATCAGGGAGCGGATCAAGGTTTAGTTCGGTCCGTTGGGCCCAAAACCAAGAGAGATCAAATACTAACACCATATTCTTTTGATGTACTATGCTATCAAATTCTTTTGGAATGACAGAAATAAACGAAAATGAACAAGATCTTGTCAAGGCTGAAGAACATAGTGAGAGTTATAATTTAGACTGGGAGCTGATCATCATCTATCATCCTCTGCCGTCTTGACTGGGTCGAATTATTGTACGTCTACATCATCAGAATGACATATCAGTGCCTACATGTCACCTTTGAGGCAACAGGACACAACATATATATGGGTTAGTTTGAATCTGATTTGCATGAGAATTGCAAGACACTCACCCTATGAAAACACGTGCACGCAAACCCTACCCCTATGCGCACCTCGGAAGGACCGAGCACCCGACGGATCCGGAGATTCTCGAAGTCACCATTGGCGCCTCGTCGCCGACGGAACGTCGTTCGGATCTGGAGATTCTCGAAGTCACCATTGGCGCCCCGTCGTCGATGGGAACGTCGTTACCACTTAATGCATAACGCCCGTAAATCTGGGAAAATCGAGGTTAAAAAAAGCGAGCACCAGGATTTGAACCCTGGTGGGTAGCGTCCCACTGGACCGTCCTACCATTGGACTACAAGCCAATTCGCATGATCAAGATTTTTATTACTAACTAAGAGTACTTTTTATATTTTTCTAGGATACATTCTACTTTAATTGTTATTTTCTTACGTCCCGGCACGCTTGATGTTCCGGACGCCTCATTCGTGGGCCCCTAACACGGCGTTGCCCGTCCCGTTCCTAATCTCAATCCTCCAAATCTCTAACGGAAAGAATCCTTCCCATTCACACTCTCCCTCTCGCTCTCTCTCGGCGCCTGGGGCGATGGACCGTATCGCCACCCACCTCTCTCCCCGTCGAGGACCTCTACTTCTCATCCTCTTTCCTCGGCCCGTCCCTCACCGGTGCCGGGCCACTCCCCAACCCTCCCCGGCGAGGTGCAGGGCGGAGCTCAGCTCCCCCGCCGCCCATGATGCGCCACTCTTCCTGGAGCGGCGTGGCGCTGTCCGCCAATGAGCTCGCAGCCTTCGACACGCTCGGCCGAGACTACGAGGTTGATCGGCACCTCCACCGCTGGCGCGTCGCTGCAGCGGTTGTGGAACCGGCGCCTCGCGTTCCTTGACCGCCTTGTTCGTGAGGGGGGAGTACTTCTTAGAGGATGCTATGCAGAAGCGGGGAGCCCTCTCACTCTCTCTCGCTGTGTGCCATCGTTGTCATCCGGACATCGAGTCCGTCACACCACGTCGTCATCTTTGTTGCGCCTCGTCGTCATCTTTGCTCGCGCCTCGAGCCTCTTTGTTGCGCCCGCGTCCTCGTCGCCCCTGTTCCATCGCCCCCTTGTCGCCCACGTTGCTCGCGCCTCGGTGTTTCGAAGGATGTTTCAAGTGTTTCAACTAGATTTATGTGTGTGTTTCAGACGTGTTTTTCAAGTATTTCGAAAGGATGTTTCAAGTGTTTCAACCACCCTTCATGTGTATGTCTCAAGTGTGTTTTTAGGCGTATTTTTCAAGTGTTTTAGAAATAAGTGTTTCAACTACCTTTGTGTGTGTTTCAGGCATGTTTTTCAAGTGTTTTGAAGGATGTTTCAAGTGTTTCATCCAGCCTTTATGTGTATGTCTCAAGTGTGTTCTCAGGCGTGTTTTTCAAGTGTTTTAGAACGATGTTTCAAGTGTTTCAACTACCTTTGTGTGAGTGTTTCAGGCGTGTTTTTTTAGTGTTTCAGAAGGATGTTTCAAGTGTTTCAACTACCTTCATATGTATGTCTCAAGTGTGTTTTTCAAGTGTTTTAGTTATCCTTCGTGTGTACGTCTCAAGTGTGTTTTCGGGCGTGTTTTTCAAGTGTTTCAGAAGGATGTTTTAAGTGTTTCAACTACCTTTATGTTGGTGTTTCAGACATGTTTTGTAAGTGTTTCAGAAGGATGTTTCAAGTGTTTCAACTACCTTCATGTTTTTGTCTCAATTATTGTCCCCGGATGTTTCAAGAGCAAATCAAACTAATCACCGTAGACAATCGCCGGAGCACCTCTTCGTGGAGGGAACTTGAGTTTGGACACGAGATGTGCCATGGGGGTTTGTGGATTTTGGTTAGGGTTTCCCGACTCACGATTGGGAGTCGATTTTTAGGAATTGAAGGGGGTCAGAGGGGGAAAGCAGGCAGGGATGGGAGGGAGTATCGCATCCTAAATTTGGAAATCTAGCTTACCAGATACAGCATTCCTTGATCCTCTAATTCAACTTTCCTCTCCAGGAACCTCCAACGCCCTGCAGGGTTGCTGTTTGAGATGACATAGAGCAAAGGCTTGGATAACTGGCTTGGGCACTCAAGTCTAGCTATCCAATATTAGAAGATTTATAGGTGGGTTAGAGAGAAAAAATTGTTCAACTGCTAAGCTGTGGCATGGTAATACTCTAAAGTGTAGCTTTAGTAGGTCTGGTGACCAACATATGTTGGACATGTGGGAGGAAGTCTGCCAGCTTGTTTCCACTATTGTCTTTAGTGATGAGGACTCCCTGATCTGGAGCTTTTCCTCAAATGGAGTGTACAATGTACAGTCCCTGTACAAGGTAGTGAATTTCACAGGCATCCAATCAGTCTTTATACCTTCAGTTTGGGATTTAAAAATCCCTCCAAGAGTCCAGTGCTTCCTATGGGTCCTTGGTAAGAACAAAATTCTAACCAGAGACAATTTAGGAAAGAGAATGAAGGTGAAAGATCCCACATGCATGTTTTGTGATAAGTTAGAATCTGTACACCATCTCTTTTTTGATTGTGCAGTAGCCTGTCAAATGTGGAAGGTCATTTCTAATATTTTTGATACAGAATTGGTACTTCTTTTGATTTTGTTGGTAAATTTTGGCTTAGTAATAAGAGAAATGGTGTACTCAATATTATTTCTTCTGCTGCTATTTGGAGTCTCTGGAAAATGAGAAACGTTCTATGTTTTCAGAGGAATCGATGGAGGAGCATGGCTATGCTCCTCTTTCATGTGGCCTTAATAACACAAAAATGGATGGTGTTGTGCCTAGAGGAAAAGAAGACGGTGCTGATGCAAAAAATCAAGATGATCAAGCAAGAGGTTGTTCAAGTGCTCTGGCTTCACTAGCACTTGCTGAAGGAAGTCCTCAAATGAACTGGAGCAAGGAGATCGGCGTGGAGATCAGCTCTTGGTGCTTGCTAGTGACTCTACATCTTTACCAGGGATGGTTGTTTATGTTAGCTTTAAGCTGATGTGTGGTGTTTAGTTTTCCTGAAACATTATCATGTATCCAGTGTGACCTTGGGTGCAGTGACGATGCCAGAACTATTTTTAGGGAGGGCTGAAACAATGGAGATGCTGAGTTGCATGCAGATTTAATGGTGATTTTTGTTTTTGCTACAGTAATTAGCCTTGATTACCGGCATGTAGGGGGCTAGAGCCCGGCCAGCCCGGCCGCCGGCTCCGTCGCTGCTTGGGTGACCACTGTGGCTGCAATTGGTCTTGAGTCTTTTTAGATGGTGTCCCCATTTTCAGATGGTGTCCCCATCTGCGGTGCTGTAAAAACTGATTACTATCTATGGCAATGCTAATGGACGGGTCTATGCCCTAGTATTCAAAAAAAAAAAGAGCAAACGCTTCGACATAGAGGCTGGAGCAGTTGTTAGCCTGGGCCATTGGGACGGCCTAATAAGTAATAACTGCTTAGCCAACCATAACTAATTTTTAGCCCATCTGGTAACTAGCCATGTCACCATGTGTATCCAAGCATGCCTTAATCAGAACCTGCATGTCGTTGTAATTGAATATTGTCTATTTAGGTAATCGATGCCATAGGTTACAATGTTAATCATACATATTTAGGTGGGTTATTAGTCAAAAACTGTTTACATTTCTGGACCAATTTTAAAAGACACATGAGAATTCTGATTTCACACATGATCCATCCATGTAATGCACATACAGAAACATGCAGTATCAAATCTCATATGGAACCGTACATCAGTACGTGAGGCTAACTTACAATGTTACACAGAGTACTCTACTGATTTTACCTTACCGGAACCCAAAACGTTCTCTGGAGATCTACTATGCTAGCACTAAACTTTGGTATGAACAAGTTCACTAAATCTTCCACAGAGATCCATTCTTCTTGCAGTAAAGAGAACGGGAGATGCTCACTGCAACTCCTTGTCCTGTCTCAACGCAAACTTGGCCGTGTCCTTCCACAGGGACACCTCCATTTCTTTCTCAACGAGCTTCTGCTCCGCACACCGCAGCGCGGCTTCCAGCTCCTGGATCCGGTCCCGGTTTCTTTCATGGAGAAGCTCGTGGAGCCTTCTCTCCAGCAGTACGGCAGAAACTCCGTTGTACTGGGCGTTATCGTCGTCATCATCGTCGCCGTCGCCGCCATCGTCTTTGTCCTCAACAACTCCCCCGAATCGTCATCAACTCCGTCCGAGTAGTCGGCCATCTCGTCGTACGGCTGAAATGTTGGCCCAAATCAGGGACATTTCACATTTTCAGTGAAGTCAAAATCAATGGAAGGTCAGAGAACCATGGTAAGTACCTCGGAATAGTGTTCCTCTTCTTCTTCTTCATGGTCAAGCAGAAATGACGGTGTCTCTGAACCATAGTTAACCTGAAGCAGCTCCATCTCAGCATGGAACTCCTCCTCAAGCCTCGTCCATCCCTGGCACAGCAACCTCCACCGTCCTCGGACGGCGAAGACGACGACGACTTCTCGTAGCCCACGCGCTCCACGCCTCCCGGGCGTGGCGGCGACGGCCTGGTACTCGCGGTTGCCGTCGGTAGTGACACAGCCCGGCGTGGTGGACTCGCGGTTTCGGTCTTTTCGGCGCGTCTTCGTGGGCCTCGGTGCGCCCGCCGCCGCTCTTGATCCGAACCTCGTCTCTGATGTCTTTGAGGAGCGCCTCCATCTCCGTGCGCACCTTCACCATCTTGTTGAACTCATCGGACGTCTTGGCCAGCAGGAACACCAGGCTTAGCCCCACGCCGAGGTCGGATTGCCTCTTGTCGCTCGCCGGCGCCGCTGATGGTTCGCAACCTCTTTGGAATCACAGGAGCGAGAGGCCGCACAGAGGCTTAGTTGATTACGCTCGTGTTCATCTCAACTATAGAGTGATGAAAACTAAGTACTGTTAGATATGTGTCGAATATGTGTACAAGTTTAGGTTACGTTAGACTTGAGTTATATTAGGGGCTAGGATAGAGTTGTAGTCGAACTCTGCGTCCTAGGGGGCCATAAATATGAGGCCACCCCTGTTGTAACCTGTGAGACGACTTGGCGGCTGGTTTGGGTGGCGGCGAGGCCGCGGGATCGCCCGGATGCCGGTGTAGCTGCTGTTTATGGGGAGGAGCGCCCGTAGTCATTGCCCCGAGGATTAGGCACATCGCTGAACCTCGTTAAAGAACATCGTGCCTTTGTGTCGTTCTCGTTCGCGTATTTTCTTCTATGGTGATTATGCTTCCGCGCACTCTAACAAGTGGTATCAAAAGCCAGATTAATAGAAGAAGATCATGGGAGGTGCGATGGATATGTTCCACACGGCGCAAGGCTCGCATGGGTGTGTCCGGAGAAGGACAAGCTGGGCACAAGGTGGAGCATGGCGGCGATCGATGACTCGATCGGTGGAGTTGGAAACTTCGAGCGGGTTGCTCGAACCGTCCAATGGGCTGCAATCGACAGGGATTCGTTCCAGACGTGGAGATCGGGTTGATGGCGGCTGGTGGCTGCTGTTCGATAAGGGTCAGACAGACGTGATGGCCAGGTTCGACGGTGCGGCTGGAGGGCGTCGTGGATGAAGACGGCGGCTTCGACTCGGTCAGATCGACGGGTGGTTGATCTTGATCGGAGCGATCGTTGCGAGATTAGCAACGATGGTGGCGACAGCCACGGTTGTGGACTTGGCATTGATGGAGGGGTCCGTGTTACGATTTTGTGGGCGTTCAATAAGGGAAGTACTGCATGCGTGATCTCTGGAAAGTAAAACTCGTTGCAATTGATGGAGTTGTATACGCATGTATACTTGGAATATTGCATGGTTTTGGCGAGAGAGTCCCACGTAAGGTGTGCATTCTAGGCAGTGCATGGCGCTATATTGGTGTTTGTTTCGGTGACCGAATAAATTAAAGGAGGCAAGGCACGTGTTGGTTTTTTCTTGGAGAAAGATACGGAAGGGAAAGAGTATCTGGCAAGAATTCAGATCGGCATATACGGCACCTCATAACGTTTTTGGTCTGAGACAAAAATAGCTGGGCAGGCCTACAGGAGATCGTGGAGTGAAAAAGGAACGAATCGCAGGAGAGTCCGGCTTGAACTCATTGCCGTGTTTCTGCGGACGGCAGGAGTCCGGCTTGGACTCATTGCAGCGTTTCCACGGGCGACAGGACGAGTCCGGCTTGGACTTTCTGGTTCCTATAAATACAGGGAAGTTCACGGGAGATTGCATCCAACGCAATCGGAGCTGTTCGTGACCGGTGCTTGGACGACGGTTGGAGACGAACGGCGGGCGGCGTTCAAGCTGGTTGGCTTCGTCGTGTGCGAGCGGCGAGACAGTCAAGGGGGCTTGCGAACGGCGTGGCTGTGCACAGGCGGTGTACGGCGACGGCGACACACGGCAGATTGTCACAGCACGTGTGGGAGGCGTGTGCTGCGGTGACGTGTGTGCAGCGAGGAACAAGCGTGTGGGTGGCGTGCTTGGTGCGTGTGGAGCGAGCACGCAGGCTTACATAAGGTACGTGTTCTTCGGCGATCTGTGGCAACAGGCAGATGGCGTCGATGGCATCCAAATTTGAGGTGACGAGGTTTGATGGCACCGGGAACTTCGGGATGTGGCAGACACAAGTGAAGGATCTGTTGGCTCAACAGAGTATCTCGAAGGTGCTCAGCGGGGTTAAGCCAGAGAAGGTAGATGATGACAAGTGGGAGGAGATGGAGGCACAGGGTTGTGCAACTATCAGGTTATGTCTCTCTGATCAGATCATGTACCATGTCATGGAAGAAACTTCGCCAAAGAAAATTTGGGACAAGTTGGCCAGTCAGTTCATGTCCAAGACGGTGACTCAGAAGTTGTATCTAAAGCAAAAGTTGTTTGGCTTGAAGATGCAAGAGGAGTCAGATCTTGCAGAGCACATCCAGGTCTTCAATCAATTGATTGCTGATCTTGTGAAGGTCGATGTGAAGGTTGATGATGAAGACAAGGTTGTTATTCTTCTTTGTTCGTTGCCAAGGTCGTATGAGCACTTAGTTACTACACTAACGTACGGAAAGGAGGACATCAAGGTGGAGGACGTTGTTGCCGCGTTGCTTGCTCATGATCAAAGGAGGAAGAATAATGCAACAAATGAGTCTGTGGTGATGCTCTTGTAATTAGGCGTGGTGATCGTAGTGTGGAGGATAAGAAAGGCAAGAAGAAGAAGGGTCCGCGGTGCTATAAGTGCAACGATCTGGGACATCTGAAGAAGGACTGTCCAGAACTGAAGAAGGATGGAGGATCCATAAATTTTGTGATTGCCAATACGAAAAATGACTCGGATAGCGATGGTGACGTTCTCAGAGTGTCAAGTGAACAATCTTGTGATGCATGGTTGTTGGATTCAGCTAGCTCGTTCCATGCAACATCGAAGAAGGAGCTTTTCTCATCATACACCGAGAAGGATAATGGTTTTGCTTACTTGGGAGATGGTTCAGGCTATCTTGCCGTAGGAGTGGGCGACATCAAGTTCAAGTTGTGTGATGGAAAAGAGATGCTGCTTAAGGGTGTGAAGCATGTGCCGGGGCTAACGAAGAATCTAATTTCGCTTGGTTTATTGCATGAAGAAGGTTGGTTGTATCAGGCAGCTCCTGATAAGAAGACCTTGAGAATCATGCATGAAGGCAAGACGGTCATGGTTGGTGAGAAGTCAAGTGCACACCAGTCCAAGCTGAAAGGAAGCATTGTTGAAGGTGGAGTCATGAATGGCAATGCAAATGTGGTGGTGTTCTATCTCGACGGTGATGCGGCTGTGGGATCAGCCTCATCGGGTTGTTCTAAGTGAGCGACGAAGGAGACGGCTCAAGTCCAGGTACATGGAGGTTCGCACATGGATGGCTTCAAGACGGCGTGCATATTCGCCAAGGTGGAGTTTGTTAGATATGTGTCGAATATGTGTACAAGTTTAGGTTACGTTAGACTTGAGTTATATTAGGGGCTAGGATAGAGTTGTAGTCGAACTCTGCGGTCCTAGGGGCCATAAATATGAGGCCACCCCTGTTGTAACCTGTGAGACAACTTGGCGGTTGGTTTGGGTGGCGGCGAGGCCGCGGGATCGCCCGGATGCCGGTGTAGCTCTTTGTTTATGGGGAGGAGCGCCCGTAGTCATTGCCCCGAGGATTAGGCACATCGCTGAACCTCGTTAAAGAACATCGTGCCTTTGTGTCGTTCTCGTTCGCGTATTTTCTTCTATGGTGATTATGCTTCCGCGCACTCTAACAAGTACATGCATGCAGATGCAGATGCAGATGCAGAGTAGAGCAAGAAAATCTGCTGATCTCTCTGTGGAAGGGGCCAGCCACTCTCTGATAAAATCTGACAAGAACAAGCACACTTCTTTTCCTTTGTTTTGTGGATTTTACAACAGCAGAATCCTTGCCGAAACATTGCATGCTCTTCATCAAAGTTGAAACAACAACGCAGGCTCAGTTCTATTTGCAGGCAGCAGCCCAATGTCTAACTAAGATTTCGCTAAACAATTAACAAACAATCGCAGCTTCGACACCCAGCCCAGCACGATGATGAGGTCGGTCACGCAACACGCACCTGAGGTAGACACGGCCGCCACGGGAGTTCGTCGGACTTGTCCACCACCACGACCGCCGCCGCCTCCTTCCCTTTGTCGCCGCCGTCTCCCTTCCTCCGGAGCCTGTGCCTGACCAGCCGAGGCCACCTGAACCTGGGCAGCGCCAACGACCTCGCGGTTTCCCCACTGCAACCAACGCCGCAGGTGTGCACGGCGGCGTCTCCGCCACCGCCGCCGCGCCTCAGCCCCGAGCTCCTCGCCGTCGTTGAGGTAATCGACGATCCTCCTGGCCGCGGCCCTCACCTCAGAGTAGGAAGAAGAGGAGGCCATGGCGAACGAACGAGCGGCGAGGCGCGCCGCCTGAGGAGCCGCGAGACCCCAAAGGTCGAAGCAGAGGCAGTGGCAGGGAGAGAGACGAGACCAGAGAGGAAAGGCGAGGAGAGAGCGGTTTTTCAAATTGGAGCGGGTGGAGGCGGCGATCGAGGCGAATGGTCGTGCGTGGGGGCATCGATCGGGCGGGCCACGGGGCCCACACGACAGCGACCCGCGCTGATCCTGCCTCTACGAGGGGAATGCATGATGATTCGCTCGAAAAGAATACAGAAAATTTAAATAAATCAAGATGGTTGGGTGGTGACGACGAGATTGGACGGCAGCGGCGGCATTATTATTAGGTAAGTAGTATTATATAGTTGCACGAGCATGACAATATGATTTGCAGGCATGTCAGGTGAGGTGTTGCGATTCGATTAGAATGGATGCACGAATTTTATAGTATTTTATATGGCGACGTGCCGACGGTGACGTCCCGGGAGGTTCGTTTTGTTTGTTTGTTCTCTTCTCTGCTTCTTTTTGTTCCACATCCTATTTCCTATTCATTCAAGCCTATCCCTACAGCTAACGCAGAAATGGTCTCGCCACGTTGCTTTCCGGCCCCAACATGGAATGGTGCCGCCTTGCATTGCATGGCACTGGATGGAGGAAGATCAAAGAGAAGTATTGGCCGCACCGCAGGGCCATCTTTTCGGGACCCATGTGTCAGTCGAGGGCGGATGGTACAACGACGGTCCACGGCAACCGAACAAAAGCAATCCGTTAAACTGTTACTACAGGCAGCAACCAACCATCGGAATTCTCAAAAAAAAAAAAAAAAAAAAACAACAACAACAACAACCAACCATCGGAGGAAGGAGCGCCGGCTGCCGGCAGAGCAGTCACGCAAGCAGCAAGCTACAGGTTTCGTGTTTCCAGGGGAGGGGGCGGTTGCGGTGTGGACTCCGGCTCCGGTTGGCTTAGCGGAAGGCAAGAATCATGGAGCCTGTCTCTCAACTGTCAGTCGCTGACCCGGCGTCGCGGTCGCGCTGCAGCCGTCTGATCGATCGGGTCAACTGTCAAGGCAAGCGAGAACTCGCCCACAGCCACAGCGGCGACCGGCGACGAACGCAACAAGCCAACCGCCGCGGGAGGTAAACAAGTACGGTACGGCGAGGGAATCACACGCAGTACCACGGGCGGGCAGATTTCCGGACAACCAGTTCCGGTGCACCCTGCCGCAAGCAAGGACGACGACCGCCGCGCCTGCGCGCCCGTGCCGCCGCCGCCAGGGATATCCCGGCCGTACCCGTACTACGCGATGGCCATACCGTGCGTGCATTGACTGCGCAACAGCCGTGCCGAAACGACGCGTGCATGCGTGCCGTATACGATTTCAGGACAGGACATGCCTGATCCGATCCGTCCGTCGTACCGTGCGCAGCGCGGGCACAGCACGCACGGCGGCCGGCACACGGCATGTGTCGCCGTCTCCTGATGCGTGCGTGCCGCCCGCCCACCTCTCTGATTTGTGTATGTCAGTGTGATTAGATTAGATTACCATCCGATCACTCTCGCGTCGACGATGCCGAATTGTCACGCCATTAAGGCCCTGCCCCTGTCGTGTCGTGTTGCCGAGGCACGTTCTGACAGCCGACAACGGGAGGAGCCGGCTCTGTAGTAGGTTCATTCAATCTCGCCCGTGTGTTGGCTGCTCGGTTCGATCGGGAAACGCTTATTTGTTTGATTTAATTAGACGGCGTGAGGTGCAGGGTTGCGTTCGATTGTCCGAGTCGAAGTGAATACAGCGGGTGTGGGATCCAGATGTTTTTATTCGTGGACGGACGCAACTGCTGATTTGGACTCGGTGCCTGCCACGCCACAGGAACACAGGGGCCATTTCGGCAAGCGAGTGGATTCGTGGTGGAAATCTAGCGTGACAAACAAAACCACGAGCTCTGGCGTCCGTTCTGTGTTCTTCTAGTGCGACAAGCAGGGTCGCTGGCTGATGAAAGCTGACGACGAGCAGATAGATTTCACGGAGCGGATAAGAGCGGGCATTTTTCTATTTTTGTTTGGTGACGGAACATTCTTACTCCCTCCGTCTCAAAAATAATTCATCATGTTGACTTTTAAGACATCATGTTTGACCGTTCGTCTTATTCAAATTATTTATACAATTTAGGAAATAAACAAATTATTACTAAAGTATCTCTAATAATAAAATAAGTCACATCAAAATAGAAGATGCTTATATAAAATATTTGAATAAGACGAGCAAAATCGAACATGATATCTTAAAGTCAACGTGATGAATTATTTTGAGACGGAGAAAGTACAAGAAATTACAAGAATCGATCGAAAAGCGATGTCCAAGTGGTCGTGCCGGAGTTGTTATCGGGCATGACTAGAAATCATGCGGGCTTTGCCCGCGCAGGTTCGAATCCTGCCGACCACGCTTTTTGTCGTATCGGGCCTAACTTTTTGTTTTGTTCTTTGTTTCTAGTGGGCCTCACAATCTCCAATCCACGCTGGCTCGCGAGTCCGTGGGCCAGCCTAACCATTTCAGGCCCAATTAGCAATGCTTATGTTTTCAGGCCCAATTAGCAATGCTTATGTTTTGTACCTTGCGGAAGCCCAACTAATTTACGGCACTCTCTGCATACCTGAACAAAGAAAAACCCAGATCGATCGATTCCCCTCCCTTGTTCCAAACGCATTTGTCTAGCGTAGTAGCGCCGTCTAGCCCCATCCCCCTTCTTACGCCCTCGGCGCCGCGCCCATGAGCCTCGCCGAGGCGCTGTCGCCGTCGCCGCCGTCGCCGGCGGGAGCGACGACCGCGGCCCTCCTCGACTCGAGCTCGAGCTCGCCTCCGGCGCCGACTCCGCCTTCCCTCGCTGACCCCGCCTCCGACGACGAGGAGGAGGATGAGGATCCCGGAGGAGCTAGAGGATGAAGCAATAGAACAGAGCGGGTACGCTCCCCGCCTGCCTAGGGGTCCTCCCTCCTCTTAATTCACCGCTAAACGACTCAATGGGGTTTAGTGGCCGTGGCCACGCGATTATAGCCTTGGAATTCCACACGCATTTAGAGTTGGGCGATCATCGGCCTTGCTGTAGGGTTAGGGATAAGCATATTTGCCCCCCGATTCGAGCTTATTAGGGTTTCGTGCTTCATCGGGTAAAACATATGCTTCAGGGTTTTGTTTGCAAGTTTGATGTCCGTGTAGCACATGCCTCACTAGGTCATGGCCCGTGTGATGCAAGTTTGATGTTTATCATCTTATCTTCAGCTTATGGATACAAGCTGAAATTAGGGAAAGACATGCCAGCATGCTGTAGCTTATCCTCAGTAAATGAATAAATGATAGAACTCTTGCACTTATGTTATGTCTGTCACGTTTTCATCTTTTGCTTATGGATACAAGGCTAAATTAGGACAAGGCATGTGAGCATGTGCCGTAGCCAGCTTATCCTCTCTGTTTTCGTAAACGTTCTAATCCTTACATTCTGTTGCTGCAAGGCCTATTTAAATGACAATCCTAGTGAGAAATATGAATCTTCATCAGTTAAGATAGATCACAATTTTATTTTATTGATTAGGGTGCATTTAAGTAGCGGCAGGCATGGGAAAACAAGGCAAAATGTGATCTTATGTTCAAAAAAGAAATGTGAATCCTAGTCAATTAGAATCCAAAAGAAAACAAACCTTTGAGCACTCCTAGCTACTGTCTGTTCTATCTTTTCCTTTGAGAAGTGTGTACCCCTGCTTGATTTAATCATTTGGATTTTGATGTAAACTTGTGTTACTAAATAGACCCCTTCCCTTGCCTTTGATTTTGGGCATAGTAGTTGTAAATTTGGCATGTACTAGAGTAGCAAGACACCGGTTTATGGGATTGAGGTTTAGTTCAATATAATTGAAATCCTAGTCCATTCCTTCTAATCCAGGGAGGGAGGGGGAATCATTGCATCCCAGTCAGTTTTCTAAAAGTTAGGTGGATGGCTCCATGGCTGCCCCTTGCTGTTTTGCGCTTGATTTTTAGTGTTCAATATCTTTCCAAAAAAGTTGTTAGACATTGATTCACATGAAATTAAATTCAAATTTCTGATGCTGAAAACAAATGGGATATCAATAGTGACAGCAGTTAATCCCTATCACTAGCACTTGTATCTTACTTTCCAGCATTTGCTTTTGCTAAAGTAGGGTTGCCTTGGCCCTCAAGTTGATCATGAGTTGCCTTAGCTTCCAAGTAGGCTAAGCATCTTGCTTTATGCAAGAATATGCTCTAGGAGTTGGTAGGAGAAGAGGCAAAGGGCTCTCGCCTATATAAGCGGCGAGCCACCCCCATTGTAAGCTAAGACATTGCAATTTCATTTCAATCCAAGCGGCCCTTAGGTCAAGCTGACCCTCACGGGCTTTCGATCTATGTTTGGGCAACAATTGGTATCAAGAGCCTAGGGTTCTAGCCTTGTCTTCCCGGCCGCCGCGCCACCATCACCACCACCATGGCTTCTACCTCGGTAGAGAGAGCGCCAGTCGATGATGGCAAGACGATTCCGGGCCGGGGAGAAGGGTATGCCGAGGCTCGTGGAGTTCGGAGGACCGCCTCGCCGCCCGAGGCCGCGGGGCGCAGCAGCAGAGGGGCGGCAGCGGGGCGCCATTTCAGCCGCGATGGCTGGCCGCAGCCGCTCGCGCAAGGAGGTCAAGCGGGAGGAGGAAGAGAAGGCGGCGGGGCTGGAGGATCGAGGAGCCCCGAGCGGCGCCGTGGCGTCGCGCTCCCGAAGCGGCGGCGCGGGCGACGCGGCGCTCCCGATCGTGCAGGTGTACCAGATCCGGCGAGCGGCCTGGCCCCAACTCACCCGCAAAGAACTACCACGGTGGAGCCCGGCGATGAAGGTCAAGCTCCAGCGCGGGCTGGCTGGGAGGCCGTGCGCTCTGGCGACGTCTTGTGCGCGGATGATCGGCGGGCCCCGGAGGCTCTCGCGCGGGCGGTGCGCCGGGCTGGCGCCGCGTCGCCCTAAGACGACGGCCAAGCTCACCGGGAGGCGATCGCATCGCGGGCGCATCGGGCGAGAGCGCGTCCATCAGCCAGCGACGCTTTGCGGCGGCTGCGCGAGCCAGTGGGAAGGTCCGACCTTTCATGCGGGGAGCAAGTCGAGGACTTTGCCCCGCGACCGACCAACCCGATGGAGCGAGATGGCGCTGAACGGCGACAGGCCTCAACGAGCCGCGGCCGTCGAAGTTTCTCCGGTGCATGCCTGGGAAGTACGAGCAGGCTGGTCCTCTCCATCGAGACTCGCTCGACCTCGCGAGCTCACCATCGAGGGACGCCACCGCGCACCTCAAGTCGATCCGGGATCGTGAGAAGGCGCCGGAGGCGGAGGCGAACACCGCAAGCTCCCGCATACCGCCGTGCGGTGGCGGGCCTTCGAGAAGAAGAAGAAGGAGGAGGGCGCCGGGTCGTCGAAGGATGGCGGCGAATCGCCGTCCCCACGGGTGGCAAGAAGAAGGGAAGGGCGGCGATCAAGGTGCGGGGGGAGGGGCGGCGGCAATCAGCGGCGGCGCGACGACACCCGCCTCAAGCTGCAACCGGGGCCGGCCATCGGCGCTGGATTGCCCCCCATCCCCATCACGATCGGCAAAGACGAGGCGGCGCACGTTGCGCGAAGCGCAGGATGCGGCTCTGTTCTGGCGTGCGGGTTCGTGGAGATGGACGCGGGGGGCGGCAGCAAAGAAGGCTCAAGCTTCCTCTTTCTACGCTAGTGGGGCGCCGCGGGACATCTCCGAGCCCAAGGCGACGGCTTTCCTCCACACCCGGCAGGCCAACGCCAAGAAGATCGATGGCTGGCGCCTGGACACCGGCGCGACGCACCACCTAACCGGGCGGCGCGAGCTCTTCACCACCTGGACACGCCGCCGGAGGCACGGTGAGGTTCGGCGACGCAGTCGAAGGTGGAGATCCACGGCGCCGGCTCCATCATCTTCGAGGCCAAGACCGCGAGCACAAGGTGCTCCACGGGGTGTACTACATCCCGGGCGCAGGAACTCCATCATGAGTGCGGGGCAGCTCGACGAAGGAGGGTCGCGGGTGCGAGATCAAGGATGGGCTGGTTGCGGATTTGGGACCGGTCGGGCGCCTCCTCGTCAAGGTCGGCGGAGCGCCAGCCGGCTCTACATCCTGCACATGAACACCGCCAAGCCCTTGTGTCCGCCGCGCGGAAGGATGACGAGGCGTGGCGGCACGAGCCGCCGGCCACCTCCACCGATGCGCTTTTGAGAAGCGTCCAAGGGGGAACATGGGCGCGGGCTGCCGGGCGATCAAGCATCGCCGGCCGCTTATGCGATACCTGCGTCATCGGCAAAGCACCGCCGAGCTCCGTTCCGTCGGAGGCCCAGTACGCAGGACCCGTTGGAGCTGGTTCACGGGGATCTGCGGAAGCGATCTCGCCCGGCGACTCGGCGGGCAGCGCTACTTCGCGTTTGGTCGGCGGCGCCCACGCGGTACATGATGGTGGCGCTCGGCGGACGAGGACATGGCAGCGAGCGCCATCAAGACCCTGCAGCGCGGGCGAGGCGCGGAAGCGGCAAAGTCTGCGTACCTCGGCGGACGGACAATCCGGGCGGGGAGTTCACGGTGGCGAAGTTCACCGCCCTGCTGGCGGAGGAGGGCATCAGCGCCACTACGGCGCCCCTCACTCGCCGCAGACGAGAATGGTGTCGTGGGAGCCGGAACCCGGCCCCGTGGTGGCCATGGCCCGGCGGCTGCTCCGCCGAGGAGGAGTTCGCCGGCCGCTTCGGGGGAGGGTGGTCACCGCTGTCCACCTGCTCAACCGGGCTCCACCAAGGCGGCTGCCGGGGGCATGACGCCGTCACGAGCCTCGGTGCGGCAAGGCGCCGCGGTGGGGCACCTGCGGGACGTTCGTCGCTGCGTGGCGTTCACCAAGGATCTGGTCGCGGGCGAAGCCGGACGATCGCGGCCCGGCCGGGGATCTTCATCGGGTACGCGGACGGCGCCAAGGCCTACCACGTCTCGACCCCGACACCCGTCGCGGCGTCTCGCGGGGCGTGGTCTTCGCCGGCGAGCCGCGCGGCTGGGATTCGCTGAAGGGAGGAGAGGAGATGGCTCGGGCGGACGAGGAGTTCGTCATCGAGGAGGTGGAGGGCGGGATCGGGAGCCAGGACATCGTCGCCGAGCTGCTTCACTCCGCATCCGCACCGGGCTCGCCATCTCTCGCTCCGGCTCTGGGGGAGCGAGTGGCGTCAAGGGGGGAGAGCTCGAACCCGCCCCCGCGGCGCCACCGACACGCCGGCGGCTGCGCCGACCACGTCCACGCCCTTGATCGAGCTGGCTCGCCCGCTGGAGAACGATGAGGAGCGGTTGGGCGCTGCGGACGACGAACCACTCCGCTACCGCCGCGGTGTGAACTGTTGGAAGTTAATTTGTTTTCTTGAGATGACAAAGTCAAATTGAATTTGACATTTGATGAAACATATCTACACATGAAGTTTCTAGCAAAGTGGAGATACATCAATAGAAAAGAAGAGTTCAAATTGGCTACTATGAAGAATGTACAAGATCATTATAGTTGGATCTTGATGTTTCTAAGAGTTAGCTAGCGATGAGTTGTAAAGGGAGTATTTGACCTAATGCTTAGTTAAGCATGAGTTGTAAGTGGTAAAGTTGGATTTGACAACTTGTATGACGGTTTGCAAAGTCTATATAAGGACTTGCATACCTTCTTTGTTAGCTAAGCTAGTAGGTCCGAGGGTTTGCCACAAATGTAGAGTTTATATTGTACGGTTGCTAGCTTGAGATAGCCTAGAGCTATATGAAAAGAAGCTAGTTAGAAACCTAGAGAGTGTTGTGCTAGCCGGATAGCCTTGAGCTGTATGTGTATTGAAGCTAGAAAATTAGAAGGTTAGTTGAGTGCTTGCTAGCCGGATATGAAGCTAGAAAGCTAGAGATCGAAGGGAGCTAGCCCCGAGAGTAGCCTTGAGCTGTATGGGAGGGTTGCTAGCTTGTCTCTAGCTTGGCTAGTCTTGAGAGCTAGATAGCTAAGAGATTGTAAAGGTTTCTAGCCTCGAGAAGGGTTGCTAGTTTATCTCTAGCTTCAGCTAGTCTTGAGCTATATGTATATGTTTGAGAAAAGATAATAAAGATATAGAGCTTCTTTGCCACCATATTCAGAGTTCAGTTTCAGCCGACGCTGAAACAAGAGTAGGGCTGTGTGTGTGGGGGTTTAGAGAGCTCAACTCATCTTCAACCTTGGGACAAGGGAGAAGAGAGCAGAGGTGAGCTGATTACTCACCAAGTTGCTGGTCCAGCGACTAACAAGTGGTATCAGAGCCAGGTTAGCCGTCGCTGCGCTTAACCGCCGGCGATGGGTGGCGATGATTCTCCGGTGGCGGCGACAAGGAGACCGAGACGTCCGGGAAGGGCACGGAGGGTCTCGGCCGCCCGAAGGAGGTGGTGACCATGAGATTCAAGCTCAGAGCCCAACGGCTCTGGACTGCGGTCGAGACTGGCACCGACAACGAGGACAACGACGTTGCAGCCGAGGGCGGTGAAGAAGATGATCTTCATGCGTGCTCAAGAAGTGTTGGCTGCAATTTAGGGCAAAAGAAGTGATATGGCGAGATGATGTTTGGTCTTACGCCAAGGAAAAATGAGATCATTTGGAGTCGGGACTGCTATGAGATCACGGCGAGAAAAAAGTTGCCCATGGATGACGGCACGGCCGTGTTTATGGAGATGAAGTCGGTATGATGCCGACAACCAAAAGGAAGATGTTCCAACAAAGCGGGGGCGGCATGAAGCTGCTACAAAGATAAGTTGGAGTGAAGCTAAAAATGGTGGTGTTGTGCCATGAGAAGTCGGTGGCGCTACAAACAATGTGCAAATGGTGGTCGCGAACTGCTAGAAGAGACATAGCATTGTGGCTGCGGCGGCGTGCACAAGCAAAGAGGAAGCCGTTGCATGTGGCAACAAGGTGTAAGAAGAAGCTCTTGCATGGCAAGATGGTGTTGCGGTGCAGTAGAAAGAATATTGCAATGATGGAATATGAGAAGGAAGTTCTCTACTAAACAAGATGGATCGAGTTCAAGTTTTAAATTTCTACTTAGTTTTGAGTTATGATAAGAAGTCCAATGATGCTATCCTTATTAGCTCTAAAAAGAGTGCCAAGAGCAGGGGAGATTGATGAGGTGAGAAATCATGTAATTGTGAAAGAAGTTGCAAAACATGAAAGAAGACCGGCGGGGACGGGAAAACCATAGAGTGATGAATAGAGAATTTATGAGGTTGGAAATGAAAAAAAAGATGTGCAATTGGAGAAGGAAATTTTTCAAAGAGATTTTAGTCAAGAGAAATAATTCTTTGCTGCTGCAAAAAAAAGAGAGAACATATCTCAAGAAAACAAATTAAGGGGAGATTGTTGGAAGTTAATTTGTTTTCTTGAGATGACAAAGTCAAATTGAATTTGACATTTGATGAAACATATCTACACATGAAGTTTCTAGCAAAGTGGAGATACATCAATAGAAAAGAAGAGTTCAAATTGGCTACTATGAAGAATGTACAAGATCATTATAGTTGGATCTTGATGTTTCTAAGAGTTAGCTAGCGATGAGTTGTAAAGGGAGTATTTCAGCTAATGCTTAGTTAAGCATGAGTTGTAAGTGGTAAAGTTGGATTTGACAACTTGTATGACGGTTTGCAAAGTCTATATAAGGACTTGCATACCTTCTTTGTTAGCTAAGCTAGTAGGTCCAGGGTTTGCCACAAATGTAGAGTTTATATTGTACGGTTGCTAGCAGGATAGCCTAGAGTCAGTATGAAAAGAAGCTAGTTAGAAACCTAGAGAGTGTTGTGCTAGCTTGAGATAGCCTTGAGCTGTATGTGTATTGAAGCTAGAAAATTAGAAGGTTAGTTGAGTGCTAGCTTCGGATATGAAGCTAGAAAGCTAGAGATCGAAAGGGAGCTAGCCCCGAGAGTAGCCTTGAGCTGTATGGGAGGGTTGCTAGCTTGTCTCTAGCTTGACTAGTCTTGAGAGCTAGATAGCTAAGAGATTGTAAAGGTTTCTAGCCCCGAGAAGGGTTGCTAGTTTATCTCTAGCTTCGCCTAGTCTTGAGCTATATGTATATGTTTGAGAAAAGATAATAAAGATATAGAGCTTCTTTGCCACCATATTAGGAGTTCAGTTTCAGCCGTATTTGAAACAAGAGTAGGGCTGTGTGTGTGGGGGTTTAGAGAGCTCAACTCATCTTCAACCTTGGGACAAGGGAGAAGAGAGCGAAGAGGTGAGCTGATTACTCACCAAGTTCTTTGGTCGGCGACTAACACGAACATCATGGGGGATGAGTCGCCACCGGGCCGGGCGAGGCGACTCTTCGCTCAGCTCCACCTCACGCGCCTGCGGGGAGCCGGTCAACCACGCGGGAGGCCAAGGGCCATCCGGAGTGGGAGGCGGCGATGAAGCAGAGCCCCGGTCGGTTGAGAAGAACCGGACTTGGGAGCTCGTGGACCTCCCAAACGGCCACCGCCTCGATCCCGTGAAGTGGGTCTTCAAGCTCAAGAAGGACGAGAAGGGGGTGGTCACCAAGCACAAAGGCGAGGTGGTGGCTGAGGGGATTCGGCAGCGGGAGGGAGTTGACTACAAAGATGCGTTTGCGCCGGTGGCAAGGATGGAGTCCGTGCGGATGCTTCTTGGTACCGGGCGGCGAGGGAAGGGTGGAAGGTCCACCACATGGGACGTGAAGTCCGCCTTCCTCAACGGCGACCTCAAGGAGGAGGTGTACGTCGCGGCGGCAGCCGGGCTTTGCCATCGCGAGAAGAAGGGAAGGTGTACCTGAACAAGGCGCTGTGCGGACTGCGGCAAGCGCCCGGCCCTAGAACGAAGCTGGGACGCCACGCCGGGGCGTATGGGCTTCCGGCAGAGCGCCGCATGAGGCGGCAAGCCGGCGGGCGCTGGGGAAGACCCCGCTGGCCGGTCGGCGTCGTCGACGACTGATCATCACCGGCGCCGATTGAGGGAGGTGGAGAGCTCAAAGGCCGCCATGAAGGATCGCCTGAGATGAGCGACCTCGCCCGCTCTCGCTACAGCTCGGCGCCGAGGTCCGCCCAGATGCCAAGGGCATCACGCCGCGCGCACCAACTATGCGCCGCGGGGTTCTCGAGCCCCAGGAGACATGGTGGACTGCAATCCCGCAGCCCACCCCGATGGAGGCGAAGTCGAAGCCGAGCAAGGAGAGCACGGGCGGAGGAGGTGGATGCGACGACGCATCGGCGGCCGATGGAAGCTGCGGTATTTCCAGTAACACCCGCCGGACGGCATTCGCACCGGCTATCCGGCTGGTTCATGGAGCGGCCCACCACGGAGCACCGGCAGCGGTGAAGCGTGGTGTCTCCGCCACGCGGGCTGGGACGCCGACTTCGGGCTCCACTACAAGAGGGCGCCATCGCTACTGCGACGGGCGACCTGGCCGGCGTGTGTGGACACAAGTCGGAGCACCCGGTGGAACCATGTTCTTCCCGGGCGGCCGTCTCATCACGGGCAATCCAAGAAGCGTAAGGTGGTGGCCCGTCAGGCCGCGAGGCGAGGCACGCCGCCGCCACCACCGCATCGGGCAAGCACCGCGTGGGCGGGCCGAGGCTGCTCGGGAGCTCCTGGCGCAGGTGTGGAGGTTGTGGAGCGAGGGTGGACAGCAAGTCTGCACTCGTGTTGGCCAAGAATCCAGATCTTCCATGACGGGAGCAAGCACATCCGGACCAAGTACCATTTCATCGTGGAATGTCAAAAATGGGAAGATGGAAGCATCAAGGCCACCTACATCCCCACGGAGATCAGCTGGCCGACATTCTTACCAAGTCCCCGGGAAGATCAAAAGTTTCAGGAGATGAGGGGAGGATCGGCGAGAAGAAGCCGATGTAGTGCTAGGTCTTAGGGGGAGATTGACGGCCAGTTAATCCCTATCACTAGCACTTGTATCTTACTTTCCAAGCATTTGCTTTTGCTAAAGTAGGATTGCCTTGGCCCTCAAGTTGATCATGAGTTGCCTTGGCTTCCAAGTAGGCTAAGCATCTTGCTTTATGCAAGAATATGCTCTAGGAGTTGGTAGGAGAAGAGGCAAGGGGCTCTCGCCTATATAGCGGCAAACCACCCCCATTGTAAGCTAAGACATTGCAATTTCATTTCAATCCAAGCGGCCCTTAGGTCAAGCTGACCTCACGGGCTTTCGATCTATGTTTGGGCAACAAATAGAATTGCAAGTCAGCAGTTATGATATCATGGAGGTATTGATTGTATCCAAAAGTGCACATCTGTAAAAATGCTGCATCGGTTGTTTTATCAAGTGCGGTGTCTTTCCATGCCGGGTAGTAAGAGTTTTCAGTTATCATTGAGGAATGGGGAGAGCACTCTAGTATTCGGCGAAAGACGAAGGGACAAAGTTCATGCGATGAAGTTGTGTTAAGAATTAATCGTTACTTGTTTCGTAGATTTTGTACTATGAATCTGACTGCTGTCGAGTGCATGCAAAATGCAGTACCAAAAGGCGTAGAGTGGAGGAACACCAAGATCAAGGAACATCAGTTATTCGACAAAATTCCCACTGGTATGCTTCTTAGTCTCACTTTACAAATATGACTCGCTATCCTTGTTCGTAGGATGCACTAATTGTCTAATTGTACAGATGGTTGCCCTTTCAGAGTTGTGGAATATAAACCACTTTCTGTCATTTATATGTTTCTGAATTTAATCAGTACAAATTATCCAGCTGCCGGTGCCTATTATATTTTCATTTTAGAATATCCCTAAAACGTTGTGTAACTTCATTTCTTTCTTCTGTTTCAATCGGCTCAGACTTATTTCATCATATATTGAGCATTGAGCGTCCAATTGTTCAAGTGTGATAGATGGCATGTTAAATTATTGAGAATACATTTTTTCAGGTGCATCTAAAAATGTTCAGGTCGAGGCATGTCCACATCCTGGATATTTTGGTGGACTTTGCTTTTAGATGTGGCAAGCCACAAGACGAGGAAAACGTTTCAGGAGTTGCTTTTGGTTACATCCACAAGGTACTTCAGAATGTGGTTTTCCCTTATGGCACCTGTATTTGTGGGCACACATAATTGCAATTTGTGGGCATTGTATTGCCATTTTATTTTCATTTCCAGTTGCACTTGCACATTGCTTTGTCTCTGAGCAGTTTTACAAATTTAGGAGGATTATTAAAATGCAGGGCTTGAGGCTAGGTACCTCAGAAATTGACAGACTACGTGGTGCTGATTTGAAGAATCTGTTGCGTGAAAGAAAATTAGTACTCATTTTGGATTTGGATCACACACTGATCAACTCAACCAAACTCCAAGATATTTCTTCTGCTGAAAAAGATTTGGGTATTCAGACTGCTGCTTCAAAAGGTAATATATTACATAATTGTATTATAAGTTTCGAGAACTTGTAATTAACTTTGTTGAAATTATACTTTATTACCATGAGCATAAGGTACCACCTCTGATTGCAACTATATAGATGCTATTATGTCGTCATGATATATTTTGTAAACTTTCTATTTTTACATGATTTTGTTTGAAAGGTGACATGGAAATGACACGAGTAACATTTTCTCTTGTGCATCTACTACATAAGATTTCTGTTCGTTTACAAAATTATGTTTGAAAATAGGGTAGGTAGTGGGTACTGGCCAATGTGCCCCTCTTCTGCGACAATGGAAATAAAAAAGATGGCATGTATGTTTGAATGTGGACTAGAATGGATGCAGTTTACTGAGCGAAGGGCAGAGCCAATATGCTTGTATAAAAGCTAGCATTTCACGATAGAAAATAGAAGTTGAATGCCAATACTCATGGCATGTCTATATGCTTTAGCCTATTCTTGCATAATGTGGTTTTAGTCACCGATTGAAATTATTAAGAACTTTAGGGCCCTCTGGTCCCTCTATCTTTTGTTCTCAGACAAATGTTTTTATGGCTCGGTGCAGTTAGCATCAGTTGGTGTTACACATAAGTACATAACCTATTATAAGCAGAGTAATAATGATTAACAACTTTTATATGATTACAAATGATTATTGTATTGCACTTGTCTATGTTTCATGTCCTTTGACCCTTGCTGAAACTGTTGTTGCTTATCCATGAATGTATACAACATAAATAGTGAACCCCTCATTTTCTATATGCAGATGATCCAAACAGAAGCATCTTTGCACTAGATCAAATGCAGATGCTCACAAAGTTGAGACCATTTGTCCGGGAATTTCTGAAAGAAGCAAGCAATATGTTTGAGATGTATATATACACCATGGGTGACAAAGCTTATGCAATTGAAATTGCGAAGCTTCTTGACCCTAGTAACATCTATTTTCCTTCAAAAGTGATTTCAAACTCAGATTGCACTCAACGACACCAGAAAGGTCTTGATGTGATTCTTGGAGCTGAAAGTGTTGCAGTGATTCTTGATGACACTGAGTATGTAAGTGTTATTGTTAAATGACTAGTTTCAGAAGTATGTGCATTTTCTATCAAATAGGGCAAGCTGATTCGGAACAGTTTTATTTTGTGCAACCAAAAGTCACATTATTTGACATGAATTCAGTGGCCAAGCTCGGCCTTAATGTCTAATTATAGAATACTCTGATCACTTGTAAGTGTTCCTGGTCAGTACCTGCTCTTTGTTTCCTGTTTACTTCGAACAAGATTTTAAAATAGATACATCTATCCTCAATTATCAAAGCACAAATGATTATCCTCAATGTGTAGAAGCTGGTAGGACCAGGTTATTTGTGCTTAGAGTGATCAAAATTTCTGCTTTTTTATTGTCATTGGCCATTCATGGCTGGCCAGCCTGAAAAATGGAATTTTGTTTCAGGTATGGCAGAAGCATAAAAAGAGAACCTGATTCTGATGGAGAGATATCATTTCTTTGCTTCAAGCTGCCGCCAATTTGGTTTTGGTGTTAGGTCTTTGTCAGAGTCCATGCAAGATGAAAGGGAGAGTGATGGTGCCTTGGCTACTGTTTTAGATGTCTTGAAGCGCATACACGCGATTTTTCTTTGACATGGTCGGTTTCTTCAGTTCAAAGTTTTAACACATTTTATCACACTTCCTTTCTATCGTATATTCCTCACAGTAGACTGGAATCCTGTAAGGACAGCAGTTTTTCATTTCTAACCATTTGTCCTTGTACTTCTCTCATGTAGGCTGTTGAAACTGATCTTTCTTCACAGGATGTAAGACAGGTAGGCTTTGCATATACTCTTCGTGCTGCCTTTTATGCTTTAAGAACTATTTATGTTTTTTTTTTTTTCTTAAGAGTAGGTGAATTGTGTTTATCAATTTTAAAATAGCTGAACTATAGCTTGCTTAATATATCTTCTATGTGGCATGGCTTACAGATCTCATTTGGCCTGTTGCCCTGTTTCTTGTGTTTGTATGCTGCCTTGCAGGTGATCAAGGCGGTACGGAAGGAAATACTGCAAGGTTGCAAAATAGTCTTCAGTCGGGTGTTCCCAAACAATACTCGCCCACAGGAGCAGATGTTGTGGAAGATGGCCGAGTATCTGGGTGCTGTTTGCTCTACAGATGTGGATTCCAGTATCACCCATGTTGTAACTGTGGATCTGGGAACAGAGAAGGCCCGCTGGGGTGTTAAAAACAAGAAGTCCTTGGTCCACCCACGCTGGATTGAAGCAGCAAATTTCCGGTGGCATAGGCAACCAGAGGAAGATTTTCCTGTCACTGCCCCGAAGGAAAAGAGCAGAGAGAAAGATAATGCTGTGGCTGGCAAGAAGGAAATCAGCAAGGATAAAGAGAATCCTGCAGCTGGCCAGAAGGAAACGACGAGGGACAAGGAAGAAAGCGCTGCAGCTAGCCAGAAGGAAACGATGAAGGACAAGGAAGAAAATGCTGTGGCTGGCCAGAAGGAAACGGGGAAGGACAAAGAAGAAAATGCTGCAGCTGGCCAGAAGGAAACTATGGAGGACAAGGAAGAAAATGCTGTGGCTGGCCAGAAGGAAACGGGGAACGATGAAAGAAATGCAGCCGGTCAGGAGAAAGATGATGCCAAAGAAAACGCAGCTGTGGCCACATCTACTACAGATCCTACTGAGTCGTAATCATTGTCTGGCTCCAAAGGTATCTGACACATAGTGTAGGCGTGCAGTTTTGTTAAGGGGGATGGAAAATTAGCCTTTGTTATCTGTTCGTGCAGGCCCAGGACTTTAGATCTGGTCCGTTGCAAATTTTGCTGCTAACCTGAAGCTGATTGGTTATGGCAAATTCTAGGTGAATCTATGCTACTATACGAATACGAAACTGTAGGAGTTTAAGCAAATTGACTTGGTTATGACACAATTGTAGGTCAATATATCTATGCTACTATGTGCACAGATGGACTTTAGCTTGTACCTGCTTCTGGAGGTACTGTTCCTGATTGAACTACAGTAAACATTCGTGATCGCTAGTGGAATTTGGAATTCTTTAGTTGAAAATGGTCGGTATGATGTACGTTGAGTCGGCGTTATATATTATCCCACGAAGTCGTAGGTCTTTTCGTTATAGTGATGATTGTTGGGAAACAAAACCCTAACTAACACGGACTCTTTCCTAGAAGGAAAGGGGAAGGATGAATCCTAATCCTAGTCCATTTGTATGTGGGCTCTTACCAAAACTCTCCGGCCTTGGCTGGAATATAGAAAGAGGAGAATGAGGAATCCTAATCCTAATCCGTTTGTATGTGGGCGATTTCCATACACTAGTACTTATTAGGACTATATATACGTGGGAGATCCTCCATTGTAAATAACGAAGATTCAGATGAATAAAGAATAGTCTCCCTATCTTGTATCTACTTGTTCTACTTCTTTCATCTACTACGTGATCATGAGAGACGGAGAGGGGAAGGTCCTAACCGCTGATGACAAGTTTCTCAATACGTTATCAGCACGACAAGCTCTTCGTCGACTTCGCCGTTGAAGCTGCCGCCGATCTTCGGCACCGACGCTTGTGCCGACATCCCGCCGCGACTACTTCGACGACATCGACATCCCCGATGTTGTTAGCGGAACGGATCTGCTACCTACCGCCGCTACGACCAAGATTTGCATCGGCTCATCGTCACGCCGGGCAGGTCCCCACGGCCTAGCCGAACTGTGTCCTACGTGACAGCCTTCGGCTTCTTCTCGAACAAGAATCAAAGGTACGAATGAATTGTTTTAAGTAGATTAGACTTGTTGGGTTTCTAATCTACTAGACAAAGAAAAAAGAATATCGGTAACCTTGGTACTAGATTTGAAGGTCATCGTGGGCCGTGGCCATACAGTGGCATAAAGCATGAACGCTGCCTCCTGCCACCACACAACATGACACGACACGAAGGTCGTGATTTCCGTTTGAGGTTGCTGTTGCGCACCCAAGGCAATCAGAATTTTGTCGTAGCCTGTAGCTAAATATAGTATCTTGAATAGATCTATTCTACTTCGTTTTTAATTGGAATTTATTTTCCATGCCTTCATGCACGAAGGTGATAGCTAGTCGTAACTGCACCCTGCTGCCTTTGCCTGAAGCATCGAATACAATTCATGTTGTGAGCCGCCGAGGCTAAGCCGAAGCCACATCACCTGTAGCCAGATCCGCATTGTGTGCCCCTGCCACCTAAAGCAACCAGCCTGAAGCTATGATGATGGTAGAACTGTATTCTACGTTTTACGCGCTGGAAAACAGATGGCACGTAGTGTATCCCCGTTTTTCGCAATTAATTAAACTCCCGAATTTGCGTTAACGATTGAAGCCACACGATGCTGCTATAGCTGCATCCTTCGCGGCCTGCACGCCGCGACTAGGTCATCACACAGGCATGTCAATGTCCTTGCATATATGCCTTACGCGGCATGAATTTTCAACAAACAGACTACGGTATGCATTATCAATTTGTTTGATGAGTTTTATTTCTACTAGATTAAATCCAGAAGATATAACTAGTTTCTAGTAGATTACAATTTTTTCCTAGATGCATAATCTATCACATGATCTTGCTACTTAGCAGTAGTTGAATCTTAAACTGAGCCGATGTGGTGGACACGGCAGCCAGCTAGCTTGGTATATTGTGGCTTGCATCTTGAAGAATGCTAGTATGTCGCTAAATGCAAGCACATCTATATTTTTATGGCCTTGCCTTGTTTACTGCTGACCAGGTTTTTACACTTACACAGCTCACTGTCGCCACCCTTGAGTTGGCCGCGCGCGCAACTGCTCATCGTATTTGGCAACCCTGTTGGTTATTATTTAGCCTCACATACATGCGAGTAATTTTTGGCATATATGATTTTGAGCTCCTTGCGTGCACCATATGCACAAATCTTGCTCCAGCACACATGGTGGAGCATGTTATCCCTGAAGTGATAGAAATATATACATATATATGTGCGGCAATTTTTGTTTTGCGTATGGGCACTAAAGTTTAGGTGACTTCATTTGTGCATAGGTCCAACGGCACCTCGTAATACATTTGGCATAAATTTATTCTCATATGACTTCGACTATATATATCTAGAAGCAGAAATTTTCTAGATTTGTTAGCTTTCATACAATTTTATGTTAAATTATTTTTGCTCCTGTTGGAGGTTTAATATGGGATTCTTTTTCCTTGCATGTTTATGTGATTATGTTTTATATGGGTTATATAATCCCAAAGTATTATTCTAAGACCACTATAAATATACCATAGAACAACACATATGCTTGGAAAATTTTTAGGAAATAAATAAAGCATGTATGGCTATATAGAAGACCATTTTTTCTCTCTCTCCCTCTGACGCTCTCTTTAACGCTTTGGTTTATTTACCCGAAGTAACCTGAAGAATAAACCATCGCATGAGACTTGTCGATATAGCAGACGCATGAATTTGGGATTCACTTGTAAATTTCCTCGAGGGGAGATTATACCTTGTCGTAGTTGGTATATTTTGCCAAACATGATAATATAGGCTTACATCATTATATTAGTTGGGATAACAAATGATCTGATGTCAACATATTGCCCTTGTCTCTCTGGCTGTAGAACTAGCATGAGGTGTCATCCTAACCGAGGTTTGTTTCAAACCAACATTTTTCTAATAGATAATACATTCCCCTAGGCAACTTGAAGTTGCTACAATAATACTAGAAGAATTAATATTCTGAGTTTATTTTGTGTGAAAACATAATACTTCTTCCCGATGAAGAAAACCATTTATCCTTTACTAATGAAGCCTCGAAGTGCATATCATGACTCCGTTTAGAGATATCCATAGTCGAAAGGACAAGTGGGTATCATATAGGGGAAAAATTATTGTATTGTCTATCTACAAGTAAAGTAAGCCGACTAATATGGGTGGAGTGACTACTCTGTGCATTAAATATACTGGCCAGAAGTCCTTGTATATGCCACACCTCACTAAATTTATTAAGATCCTTTTCCAACTACCAGAAGATAGAAAAGCGGGTAAGCAAGATTTTGAATCCCACATCACGATGAGCTAGAAACTAACTTGGCATTAACCATATCGGTTATATTATCTATCCTTGGCTCGAAAGGCCACATGGATTATGACCACAACACTAATAGTGATGATATTTAGTTGTGCTATCAATGGAGAACCTATCCTAGAAGGATCCCAGATAAATAAAAAATTCTTAGTCTTATCTATTATATTAAAAGCTTCTCTCTTCATGCTGAAAAATGAATTGCTCCAAGCCATACTTTATATAGAATACAAATATGTTACGATAAATATAATGACTCAATTTTTTCTCTATGGTGCAGTAATTGAGTCACTTTTTGGGCAATAAAAAGATTTGGACTATAAACTAACTCTACATCTAAGGCTTTTTGCTCTGCAACCATGGCTAAATGCCACATTCTTGCTCTCCTATGCACACCAAGCTAACTTGGCGCTGAAAGCGCAATGCCACCATTAGTTGTCTTTTCTCATGCATATGACCTAGAAGGTCAATATATACATGGATCGGGATTTGTCAATTGTATAACAATTGGTGAGCATTAGACCCTCAAGGATTGTTTTGTCTAAGTTATGGGTTACGTCAATTAACTAAAGGTGTTAAGTCCGGATGACTACATATGTTTTTGTTGAAACCAAGAACTTGCGAGCAATATTTTATACTTGAACGAAGTTATGGCCTATATACTCCTCCCCTGTAGAAGGAATTACATGCAATACAAGTATTCATGTAATCGCATTAATAAAGTCCAAGCTCCTTTGCATATAAAAATAGTAATATACCCCCTGTGCGTAATATTTCCCAAATAAATCACCACTAAAGCATACATACACCACTTGAAGTTGGTGATTGGGGATTTTAGTATGCTATTAAATATCTCGGCATTAGGGGAGATGAATGCCCATTTAGTGGAATGCCTTGATATTTATGAATCAAAACGACAAATCCAAACTAAACTAGTTGTTTAGTTATACTCGTTGTATAGCATGGAGTTATGCCGGATAAATCAGTATTGATGAAGAGCAACCAAATTGGTTAATAAATAAATAAATACTTCTACCCGAAGTAGATGTGGATATACCCAGGGATTAATTTCATATCCACTTGACATTGGCATTTTGATCAAATTATGCGGGGACGCCCGCAAATATAATCTAGTGGCCTATGTCACAAGCATATGCTAGTGAAGCAAGCTCACATTGTATGTGATAAAACTCCTCTCATACTCCTGTAGAGAAATCACCCCTGTTGGTGAGTTACCTCATGATGAGGTTCATCCCGGAGATGAAAATCCTAGCAATGCGCGCGCATATTATAATCTTTGGGAATACGGAACAACAATGGATCTATCATTTTTGGGAAATAATGAAGATCATTATTAAGATGTTCAAAGTCAGAGATTATGTGTCGACACTAGTTTACCTCTATAATTGCTAAATGAGTCTCTTTATGAGAATCCGGATCCGGAACAAAGTCCATGGCAAGAGTGCTTGAAGCTCTCATATCGGGTCAAATGAAATGTGCAATTGAGGTTGAACCAAAAATCGCTAAGCGAATATCTTGAACCCGATGTTCGAGATAATTATGGGTCATTATTGAAATAATATGTGGTGAAAAGCGATGGTTCAAAGGGTCATAATAGACCAACTCGACATGAGTTACGTAAAATATGTTCGCTATATAATGAATCGGCTAATGGCATGAATTAAATATGCAGTAATGAGATTATAAAAATCCATGGAAAGTAACATTAAAATCTCGTACCAATATTGTCTTTTTATGTGAAATAACCTCTCCATAAAGACAACAACTCCCACGGAGATTTTTTCCCTGAAGGAATATGGTTATAAGTCCAAATGCACCAAAATATGTGAATTCCTTGAAAGGGATAAAGACCCATATATGACCCAAGTGAGATGATAAAAAAGGAGGAATCAAAAGCAACATAAAGTATACCATATAAGCACATGTGCATTCCATGAGCTTTTGCTATGCATGTATATGCTTGATAGATAGCATTATCCACCTGAAGATTTGGAATTGAAATATCCTCACGAAAAGTTATATGATATATTTGGTGCTACTAGCAATACACCCCATTCGCTAGTTTGTGGACGGTGATGTCTTATTATGTATTAAAGATTCTTGAAGAATCGTAGCCAATCGAAGGAGTCACGACTATTATGAATAGAGAAAAATTATCATATAAGGAATAATGATTATTAATCACATCTTGAAGGTGTGTCTTTGCAACTTTTGCGTTGCACAAATATGCATTCTAATATATGCATGACAATACTCTTAGCATTATTCTTTATTCTTATTGTTCTTGAAGTGCGGTGAAATAAATGTCATGAAGACTAACTATTGTGAAATCACATCTTGTAATCTCCCTTGGACTATTCATGCCTATGTTTATTTGTAAATAACTACTAATGTCGTGGCAATGGATGACCTCAATGAATGTTGTCATCAGGGGAGTATTTACATGATATTGATCGTGTAACTCATGAGACTTTGAAGATCTCAAATAATATACCTTGGTGGTGTTATTCTAAAGGGCGAGTTTGAAAGCTCTATTAAATTAAAGCCTCTATCATGACGCCATTTAACTATGGGTTTATTTATGTATAATTTTATCTCATGGTTTCGGTGAAGTAACGTGATGTTAAGGTTATATGAAACGATCCGACTATGCATGCAATATACTTGCTAAGTTTCTATATGCATATGCTTCTGTAGAAGACATTTTTTGACATAGGGGGTAGTTTTGCAAGGTTCGGGGGGAGAACTCCTCTAGAGTATTAACCCTTGATCGAGATTCTAGAGAATTCAAAATGATATGATCCGAGAAGGTCACAATTTGTCCTAAAGACATCTGTTGTACTCTTTTTCCTTGATGAGTTTTCCTGAAGTTTCTCGTGTAAGGTTTTTAATGAGGCAACAATGTGCAAATGCATTTAGCGGCACTATGTACTCTTTCTACATATTTTTTTCCATTGGGTTTTAGGAGTTTTAATGAGGCATGAGTTGATCGTGGTATTCGCCCAAGGGGGAGTGTTGGGAAACAAAACCCTAACTAACACGGACTCTTTCCTAGAAGGAAAGGAGAAGGATGAATCCTAATCCTAGTCCGCTTGTATGTGGGCTCTTACCAAAACTCTCCGGCCTTGGCTGGAATATAGAAAGAGGAGAAGGAGGAATCCTAATCCTAGTCCATTTGTATGTGGGCGATTTCCATACACTAGTACTTATTCGGACTATATATACGTGGGAGATCCTCCATTGTAAATAACGAAGATTCAGATGAATAAAGAATAGTCTCCCTATCTTGTGTCTACTTGTTCTACTTCTTTCATCTACTACGTGATCATGAGAGACGGAGAGGGGAAGGTCCTAACCGCTGATGACAAGTTTCTCAATAATGATGAATTGATGATGGCAAGAATCTGTTTTCCGTTCAGGAAAACAAAAACAAAATGCTAGCAAAGTGAATATTCCAACCTGACGGGCCTCACAATCTCCGTTCGGCCTGCACGGCTGCCTCGCGAGTTATATGGGCCGACCTAACCATTTTCTGACCCAAATAGAAATGCAGCCCCGCCATACCGGCCTCTACAACCTAGTATTCTGGGCCGCTCGCTCTATTTTTTCTCTCTTTCAGCCCTCTCAGTCATCCTCGCCAATTCCATTGTTCCCTTTCCTTTTTGGTTCTTGGTTCAGTCTTCATCACCTTTTCGAAGACAACCTACTTATATCGTTCCGTGCCCGCGTTTGCACAAACTTTTGTTTCATCGGACCCACCGACTCCGGGCGAAACACAACTTTTTCCTCCCCGGGGGAAAACACGAACAGAATAGCACACGTTCCAAATGTTGGACCGCGAGCAACACTTGTGACCCACAACTGTATCGTCCTCAGCGTCGTCAACGTCGGCCGTGAATCCTACACTCCACCGCGCAACCATTCGCCGCACGTGCATGCGCGCGTGTCGTCTGGACGGCGCATATATTTTTCCAGTCGTCGAAGAGATCCGATCAGCGACAGATTCACGGTGAGACCAGCGGAACAACGTGGATCTCATCTCTGAACGTGAACGAGCACCGTCACTCCCCCTGCTGGCCCGCGCGCCGGGCCCTTGGCGTTCTGTTTTTCCACGTGTGCCATGGAAAAACCGTCACCTCTGACTCCATTGTGTCCACTGCATGCTGCATGCAGGTGACAAGCGGATGGCATGAGAAGGCTATCGAATCTAAAGATACATTTGCCCGAAGCCCGCGGCCCGGTCCGAGGCCCGGCCTTTTGGCCCGGTCCGAGGGCATGGTCCGCCCGGCCTGGCGGGCCGCGGGCGGCACGGCCCGGTGGCCGGA
This sequence comes from Hyparrhenia diplandra, assembly GCA_015847255.1. Taxonomy (NCBI): domain Eukaryota; kingdom Viridiplantae; phylum Streptophyta; class Magnoliopsida; order Poales; family Poaceae; genus Hyparrhenia; species Hyparrhenia diplandra. Next base: position 526,394 of record JADLZK010011795.1, read on the forward strand.
CCGGGCCATGGGCCGTCGCCTCCAGCCTCGCGGGCATCGGACCGGTCCGCCGGTGCCGGTTCGGTGGGAATTCTTCCCCAACCCTATCCATCCGATGGGTCAGCCTGCCAAAATAAAATGAAGCCCACCACTCCACCAGTGACCAGCTTTGTATCCCTCACTCCACCTTCCCCAACCCTATCCATCCCCAACCCTATCCATCCGACGTGCGGCGCCGCCAGTAACGCGGGAAGGGCGGCCAACGAGGCGAGGCGGCGGAAGCGGTCTGCTGGGAGCGCCGAGGAGGCCGGCAGCGGCCTTGTATGGCGAGATGCGGGGCTGGGAGGCGGCGCGAGCAAAGCCGCGCTGCGAAAGACGGTGTGTGGCCGGGCGCTTGCTGGCGCGAGATCTGTAGAGCGGCGCGAGGAGATGCGCGTGAAGGGGCCGCGGCGGCCGTCCGCCCTCCTCGACACCCCATCGGCCCTCCACCGGCCGGCCACTGCTCCATCGCCGCGGCGCACTCGGCAAGCAAGGCGAGCACTGCGAGCTCCCGTCGCGCCATCGGCCGCGGGCCCGCCCGATGCCCGTGGCGACGCGGCCCGTGGCCCGGTAAAATGGCCCACGGACCGGGCCATGTGCCGAGGGGCGTGGCCCGGCATGGTGGAGGCACGCCCAACGCGCGTGGCGGCCCGCGACAAGGGGGGCCGGCCGGCCCGGCCCGCCCGGGCCCGCAGGGCGGACGGGCCGCCCGTTGTACATCTATAATCGAACGCTTCTTTGGAACGAAAACGCATGCGCATCGAGCGGCGACCGAGAAGGTTGTGTGACTTGTCGGTGATCATTTGATCTAACGGCTGCGACGACGGAACTGTTCTTCTTCTGAACTTTGACAAGGATTTTCAATAAGAGGAGAACTAGTAGTAGTAGTAGATGGAGCATGCATTGAATAATATACACCAATAGTAGTCCGGCTAGTAAACGTCTATTAAAAATGGTTCCAGCGCGAATCGATGGTAAACACAACGCATTCCGGACCGTGTCATCAGGGAGAGTCAAAATGATGAGGAACATTAGTACAGCAATCCTTAACCGCGGCTGCCATTTTGGTTTAACCGCGGCGGACATTCCAACAGCCTCGGATCTTATGTTCCGGTTAATCATGACCTTAACCGAGGCTGTTGGTATAAAGTTTAGATATATATTATGTCTAGATATACATATAGTAAAGGCTAACAATTGCCATAAAAAAACACACAATAAATGCTATATGTGTCTAGAAAACGCTAAAACAGCTTACAATTTAGAACCATGGTAGTATACTTTTCCAAATATGAGTGTAACACACATGCTAATGTTCTTGGTGATTATTCGTAGATCAATGAAATGCACACTAGCTAGGTCGTTACACATGGAGCAATGGATAAATATGCCATAAATGGCTATCGATTATGCACAATGTCTATATGTTTATTTTGTTAAAAACGAAAAGAGAGAAAGGTAGGATGCTTTTTTTTCCAAAAGGTAAACGATACTCTCTCCGTTCTAAACTATAAGTCGGAGTAGAATTTTGTTAGTTTAGTACACTATTAAGCACTGACATAAAGGTAATCCCTCGAGGCAAACATGCCCTTAACAACATTACATGCTCTTTAGATGATAAACGACGTGCTTTAGCCAGACTATTTTTTCTATGATAATAGATGTGCCTAGATTTAACGCCATTATTCTTTCGGTGATAAACGACGACGTGCCTTAGAGAAACTATTCTTTAGTCACAGACACATTGGCGGAGGCACATAAGAATTGTTTTTTGCTAGTATAAAATTATGGTTTTTATTTATAAGAAAATTCTTGTCATATAGCGATTAATATTCTCTAGATAATAAAGTCAATATGAAAGTTGTTGTCTTATGCCTATTAATATCCTCCTCCGCCACTTTAGGGAACTACGTTGTAAAAATGGGTGTGGGACTGTTTTTGCTAACTCACAATAGAGTTTTGGTTATGTGGCTGCGTGTCTGCTGCTACTACTATCGCCTTCTGCAAAGGGATTCGACACAAGTTTCTTCGGTTCCTTATGAGCGGTGGCGGCGACGATATATTGAGGTTTCCTTACGGGAGGTGGTGGCATGGATATTGAGGTATGACATCATCTTTTTTTAGCTTGGGCGGTTTCCTGTAATCTATCGCTATTTTTGGCTGATTTTGTTTATACTCATTGTACTAAGGCAGAGAAGGCTTCACGAGCTCAGGCCGTAGCCTATCCCATCCACCCGGCAACCCGACGAGAGGATTGACATCCCCCCCCGGCGGCCGACATCGGGGAATTGACATTGAGGAGTCCATAGCCCGTTGGTCGCCGCCATCCCTGCCGCCGCCTCATTTGGTATCTTTGCTGCCTCGGTGGCCATACCCAGTGGCGGAGGCAAGGGGTCCTAGCAAGGGCCATGTGCCCCCCCCCCCCCCCACACACACACACATGTGTCAATGCAATTTTTTTACTAGTATAAATTTATGATTTTTAATTATATTAAGAGGGAGAATGTAATAAAATTGTGTTCATATATATCTATTAATATTCTATAGATAATAAAATTATACAAAATAATACTACGAAGAACCTTAGAAATAGGTTCTTTATGAAATCACGTAGAAGCCTTGTTAAGTTGCCACCTGCCATAAAAACCAACGCCTTTGATCCTAATATATATAAGAAAATAGGAGCACTTGTGTCAAGTCGCTGGATTAATAAGCTATACGGTCATCATACAAAACCTAACCAGTTTTTATATATATATATATATATATATATATATATATATATATATATATATATATATATATATATATATATATATATATATATATATATATATATATATATATATATATATAAGTTTGATCTTTTTGGTCAGCCCCCATATGCAAAAATTTTTTTGGCTCTACGAGGTAAACTTTTAATGCAGGACACAACACCAGTCCTGTTGTGTATCTTAGCCATGTGTCGTTGTCATTGAACCCACGAGCTCCCGCTAAACTCGCGACGAAATCTATGGGCATCCTTCTCGCCCGGCTAGCCGGGCGCAGTTGGCGCCGGGCAGACTAGTAAAGGGCACGCATACAATGCAATGCAAGCAGCGCCGGCCGGTAATAATCCGGTCAAGTTCAGCAGCCACCAAAAGAAAAAACAACTAGTTAGGATCAAGGCCAAGGCTGGTACATATAAGTGTTAAGTAAAAATAACAATTAAAAGTGTATTTAAATTAGGTAGCATGAGGCAAATATAGAGTAAAAAAAAAGAGGAATTCGGGATTTTTGTTTGATTCATGGGAAATGAGTTTTCACATATTTGTGTACGCATACTGGGTGGCCGTAGCAATTTATTATCACCATAGCAACTGACGCATGGGGTCAGACCTACAGCAGCTCTGTGCTATGGGCTTGGTCCACCACTGGTGAGCCGATCTGAGGCTCTCGCTTTTTCTTTCTTTATTCTACTGGACCTGGTTTATGGATCAAAGTGGAAGAGAATTGAGTCTATGGCTGGTGGGGTCCTGGGAAGGGATAAGGTTGAGTTGCTCAGCTTGGTCACGGGTGCTGTTCGCTCAGGTGCTGTCGTTGTCACCTTGGTCGTGAAACAGAGAGCGAGCCGAGGGGAAAAGGAAGAAGGGGCGGCGAAGTGGGCTCTGGCGTGAGCGGCAGCGGGGGGCGGGTGAGCGTGGCCCCGTGGCGTGCGGCAGGTCCTCCCCGGCAACAGTGGGATTCCGGCCGGTTGGGCGGTTCGAGCTCGCTGGGCTCGGCGCCGCAATGGCGCAAGATGGCGGCGGCGCCCCGCAGCCGCATGCCGCTGAGGTTCGCTCGCATGTCGCCGCCGCCGCCAAAGGCGGCGGCGCGCAGCTCTCGTATGGCCGGCGCTTCAGCGCGAGAAGGCGCTAGATGGCGGCTTCGGGCACGGCGGTGGCTCGGCGTCGGGCTCAGCGCCAGCGGGCGGCAGCGGGTTCAATGGTGGCGTGGCGCGTTCTGCCAACTGCGACGACGGCGCGCGCCCGCACCGATCTTATTGCTCATAGAATCCGATCCATTACTGTTGGTAGAACCCGGTACTGTTGTTTATCGGGTCGTACTGTAGATTGAACAGTGATTTGTGTCTATGTTGAAAGCGGATCCATTACTGTTGGTAGAACCCGGTACTGTTGCTTATCGGGTCGCACTGTAGATTGAACAGTGATTTGTGTCTATGTTGAAAGCGGGTTTACTGTATATCCCCTCACCAGGATTAAAGAGATAGTAGGATGCGTTCGTTCGTTCCTCCAATCCCACCTCGCCGAAGCACGGGAGCCGCCTCGATCGACACCCGGGAGGATCCGTCGCTTCAATTCGTTTCAGCCGTCCGCTAGATTACGACTCGCTGGCCGCGACTTGAAGCTTCTCTTTCTCATGCTCCGAGACGAGGTCGATCGACTACTCGCTGTCGTCGCATCGCAACCAACAAGGAGAAGAGCAGGAGCCTTCAGCCTTCTCCTTGCTCTCTCTCGCTGGTCGGCGTCGACGTGTTGACCGTTGACGGAACCGCCGCCCACTCACATGTTTGACTAATCGCCCACCCCGCCCAGAAGAAAGCGAGTGCGTGACCGGGTGGGGCCCACCGCTCCTTCAGGCCACGCCAACCGCAGGCACGCGCCTCCTCCCGCCGCTCCCGCTCGGCCGGGCTTTCCGCCGGCTTCCGGCCCCGTCTGCGCTACCGTGGGCCCCGCCCCGAGGCACCGGTACTAGGGGTCCAGCAAGACGTGGACCACGAGTGTGGCGGTGAGGCCGACTCGGGCCCCACCACCGCACGTCGAGCGTAGCTTTTTCAACGGCCTGCTTCTTGCCGTCTTCCTTCCGATTCCGAATCCGTCAGGTGACATCTGCTCTGCCGGATCCGAGTTCACTTCGTCGTACGTCATCGTTGACGTGGCAGTTTGTTTGGACACAAGGGTATGACCCGGATGCATGCATGCTTGACTGTCCCGTAGCAGCCGGAACAAGAATACCTCCACTCCAACTCCGAGTCTCCAACCACTTCAAGTCCCTTAAATACTACTTTTGTGCATGATCTAGTATTCAGGTGAACAAATACAACTTCGGATCGTCTCACGTTAAAGAACTTAGGTGTAAATAAATGATTTAAAATCTTGACGACTCTGCGTCGTTGCAGTACGGTATTTCTTTTTTGAACCATATAATAGAGACGTACATAAGCTCAACACACGGCCACACCTGATCACGTGCGTATGAAAGGCACCTTATTTCTATAATTGCCTCTATCTAGCTACAAAAGACTCATTAACACAAACATGTCCTCACCTTTACGAACCATTCACTTTGTACCTGTAATTACTTCTGATTCTGAAAAAACTAATTAACCGTGATTTCAATATTCACAAAACCACATTAGATATATACCTAGTTTTGTCAACAAGACTAAGTCAACAGATCCCAAGATTAACGAAAACACCATATATGTCTCATTATTGTCAAAGGACACGTCACCGACTACTGAAAATCAAAGTCACACAACAAGTGGCTAGTTATTAGTGGATATGTCACCTACTATAGAATAAAATAGTGCAGTCAAATACCAGAATAAATGCATGCAAGATTTCTATGTCAAGTCAAAGACTTAAACTTGGATAAACATGCATGATTCGACCACAATATAAGGTATCCTAACAACTCAAGAAGAGCTATAAATACCTCAGTTGACACCGATGATTATACTTTTTATACAACATGTTAATTAAATAATCTATATATGTATTAGTTGCACAAGTTTTTCGTTATGGGAACATGGACCTGATTATAAACGGGGATGAGAAGCCCTTTTCATTCTAGAGAACTTATAGGTGTATTATTTTTATAAGATCTATTCAGCGAGATAAACCTCTTAAAGGAATTGCTTGATGAGTTCTTGTAATTAGCCTCCCGGCCTAATATTATACTACCCTTGGCTCTGTCTATGTAGACTCTTCTTTGTAATCGTGCTTTTGAACTAATTTCGAATCCGAGGTCATAGCTAATGCGTGTGCTTGTGTAATTCAAATGTAAAAATAGGGGAAAAGAAAAGAAAGGTTGGTACACTTCTGTGGAAATAGAATAGCAACCCGATCAGATGAAATAATACTATATCGTAGAAGGGATAGATCACCCAGAATCTTACACACTCGGCCGGGGAGATTTGCACGAACTTGTTTGCCACTCATGGCATGCGCATGCGATGATAATATCGATGTTCTACGTACTACCTCCACTTAATGAAGCACGTGCTACATCACGCTTTCGGGAAAAAAAAAAATGTTCTACATACTAGCGCACGCCGGAGCCGTACAAACTCGGTCGTCCTCGATCTTGATCTCTTCAACAATCCGTGCCGCCATTAGCTGACTAATCCAAATCCAAAGCGTCCGGCGACATATATATATGATACTCCATATAGATATGCACACGTACGTGGAACTAATCAGGGTGTACTAGCTACTGGTGTGTGTATATATAGTCATATGTACCGTTAATCTCAAGGCTTCATGCCTTTTTTTTCAAAAACATGCAGTTTGCACGTATTGCATTAAGAGAAGTTAGAATTTGACATGTCGAACGTTTTGACCAAAAGATTTAGCTGCTGTGTACAACTATACACTTATACAAATCGCCGTCTTGATCAACTCTGAATGGCGTATGTGCTTGAATTAGCAACTTCAACAATTGCCTGCGCCGCCGCGCGCCAACTGATGTTTGAACGGATCGATGACGACATGCATATATATATACGAAATAAGCAGCTCGAATTTCGCTTGTTCGAATGGTGAAATTTCAAAATTCTGAGCTATGCTTCTCTGAATAAATTCGTTGTCTACGGACTAATAAATTCGTCAATTAATCATCATATATATTCGTCTACAAGCTAGTTAATTAATCGCTGGTCGGGGAGAGCTCGAGGATCCGGCCGGAGAGCGCGCTGACTAGCGCCGCCTTGAACCCGGGATCCCTGGTCAGGGTCACCGCCATGTGCTCCGCGAGGTTCTTCCTCGCGAACTTCGACGACGGCCCCGCCGTCGTCGCCGTCGTCTCTGCTTTGCTTCTGCTGCTGCTGTTGGTGGTGGTGCTGGTGCTGCAGCGGCAGTGGCCCCGGCGCCGGTCTTCGCACGGCGGCCTCACCCGCCTGCTGCGACGACGCCGACGCCGCCGCCGTCGACCTCTTGCCGCCGTCGTGGTGCGGCGGCTGGCCGTGGTTGTGCTCGCCCTCGTACGTGGCCACCAGGATGGAGGTGTCGTCCGCGCTGCGCTGCACCTTCTTCTTCACCGAGCACGACGGCGCGAACGAGCACCGGAAGTAGGCCCGCGGGCACGGGTTGTCCTTGGTCACCTTCTGCCCGTACTTCCGCCATTGGTACCCATCCTTCACCACCTGTTTTGTTAATTTGTTCATTCAACGTTAATTGACCGTAATTCGGAGCGATCGATGAAAAGTTTTTTTTTTTTTTAAAAAAGAAAACGATCGATCCGTTACTTACGAGGCTGAGGTCAGCGGGGTCGGCGTGGACGTATCGGCGTGACACCTTGGGCTTGCAGTCCTCACGGATAGCGCGCCTGACTGCTGCGGCGGTGGCGGCGACGGCGACCGACGTGCACTCCGTCGTCGTCTGGTCGTGGTGTGCCGCGAACGGCGGCGACGACGACGGCTTTTGGCTGTAGTGGTGGTGGTGGTGCTTGGTGTCGTCGAGGCTGTCGCCGTCGCCGCCGCTCCGATCCGTTTCCTGGACGGCGAGGCCGCGGAGCCGCCCTCGGACGTGGAGGAGGACCCGCGGTTGGCGGCGGCCACCATGTCGTTGACCTGGCCCTGCAGCTCCGTGTACTTGGCCACCACCGCCCGCAGCATCTCGCTCAGCCGCTTGTTCTCGTCGCCGACACGACGGAGCTCCGCCTCAAGCGCCTCCACCTGCTGTAACCCATCGATCGATCCCAATCAGCAAACGTTTGCAATATATCCAGCAATGGATCGAATGAGCTTGGAGAGGCATATGCGTAGCTGCTGCTACATACCTCTCGGTCTTTGTTGACGGCCATGAAGTTCTTCTCCTCGACCAGGACTTTGGTCGTCGTCGCCGCCGGCCTCGCCGTGGGAACCAGGCCGACGTTGAGGTCGAGGCTCAGGGAAGGCTGCTGCCCGATCCACGGGTCCATGTCCGCCGCCGCCGTCGCCCCCACAAGAATCGTTAGCCCCTCAATCGCGTACGTCACGTACAGCGAGCAGGTCAAGAACAGCTACTCGTACTGGAAACGAAGGAAGGAGCTGGAGCTGAAGAGTTGCTGGGCTTGTGCTTGTGCATGGATGAGGGAGGCATGGCTCCAGGAAGGCCAATATATAAGAGGTGGAGAAGGCACATGTGCTAGTTTGGTGGGAAGGCTTGCTGGACTGCGTGGCTGGCTGGGCGGAGAGCGACGGCTAGTTGTTCCGGGGCTGGGAGACGAAGCATCTTGGGACCGAGGGCAAAAGGCCTGCTCTCGTCCGTCGTCGTCGTAGTCTTCGTCGTCTTGGTCGTGACAGAATATATTACGTGGGTTATCCGGCCATTATTCCATCGTCTGTCGATGTGATCTAGGCGTGCTTCGAGTATTAATAAATTGTCGCTTAAATTTAATTAAAAACTAGTAATCTCTTCTAGACTGCAGTGTGGTGGCGGGCGCCGGGGGCAGGACTGGATCGTCAGGCCAGGCCAGCAGCTTGGGAAAGAAAGGGTCGCCGGGGTCAAACGAAAAACACCAGAAGATTACAGGTGGGAGGCTTGGATTTGGCACTCCACGAGTCCCCGGGTTTAGCTTGCAATTTGGGAGGATTAGCTTGTTGACTCCCGCGCCGCGGACCCCTCTTGTTGGCTGGTCCGTGTCTAACCGTATGCAGCATGTTTCATTAGCTGGGAAACAGGATCTAGTCGAATATTACACTCCAAAAGGCTTTCTGTTTCACTTATTTGGGACTACACGTACTGCAACTCTGCTGGTTTTTAGTTTTTAAAAAAACACAGACACAGACACACACACATCTAGCACCTGGCTGTCAAGTACTACCATGCTGTTTCCCCCCTTTTTCTGATGGCATATACTCTGCTGAAAGCGTAAAACTGAAACTGAAACTCAGTCAATTGGCCATGTGGGCACGTAGGGTATTTACAAAAACAGACACACACATATCTGATTCTGATCATGCCTGCCCAAATGTGCATTTCCCAACACACGATCTCCCCAAATTAATTTTAAACCCAGGAGCGATATGATCGCGACGACCTGCCACCTCCCAGGAGGTTGCTGAACCTGACGAGCAATCCTGATTACGTACGCAATTAGCCCCCGTTGGTTCTTGATGTTTTGTTTGGGACTTTGGGTTAGAAAAACAAGAGCAGCCTCGCTCGCGGTGTGATGTCGTTTGCACGAAATATTCATACATTGGACCTGGATGGACCCGGCACACCGATGGACAGTCGAAGACTCCGGGTTGACGAGAAGGACGACACACTCCCTCGCAGCAGCCAGCAGGCTGCTGCTGCAGGCAGGACTTGGACCTGGCCTGCTAGTTACCAATCACAGAACAAGTTCAAGTTGGCTTGATCTCTTCGCGGCAACGAAGGCAGCCAACGAGACGGCCGAAGTCCGGAGCCTCGAGTAGGAGGACGACGGAACGGGTAAAGTTGGAGAAACCACGGCGACCAGGTCGGAAGGACACGTTGATCTTTTCCTGAAAAGGGGTCACGTTTCTTCTTGAAGATCATATCACCGATGCAGGAAAGATTGATATATATGCATTTGGTCACGGCAAGTAGGTCTTGAAATTATCCACAAGAAAAGGTAGTAGTATCCGAGTACGGGATCCCATGATGTTGAAAACAGAGGGCTGGATTGGCCGGAGCAAATTCCGTCCGCTTTTTGACAAGAGCAGGACGGACGGCATCATCAAAGGCAAAGGCACCACAACTGGTCCCTGTGATGTTCTTGTCATCACCGGTGGCGTAGAAGAAACCGTAAAGAAATTTCATCCCACATCGTGCCTATAGCTATGCATTTTAAAAAGGGCATTTTAAGACAAATTAACATTCAAGGTACTAATAGAGTAGTATAATCCATGTTTCTTCTAACTTGTCAAGTTAAACTTGACCAGACTACTTACAGGCCAGGGAGTCAACAGGATTCGGTTCTAGTTAATCGCCGCAGTTTAGACTTTACAGCAAGAGAAGCTGTATCGGACTACTGCTGTTGCCCTTTTGGTCACGTATACTACTTTTTTTGGCGACTTTTTTTTTTTTTTTTTTTTTTTTTGAGAATGACACAGTACAAAGCAAAAGCTCCAACACGACGCACACTCACCCCTATGAACTTTTTTACGCAAAACCCTACCCCTATTAGCACCTCCCAGGAAGGGGAGCAGCACCGGCAGATCTGGAAATTCTCGAAGTCACCAATGGCGCCTCGTCGTCGACGGAACGTTAAACACCACTTCTATATCTATATCTATATCTATATCTATATCTATATCTATCTATACCTATTAATAAAGCGAAGAAATTTCCGTCGTCCACCCTCAGGACGCAGGATCATTCTCGATCATCGGATTAACATCAATGGTTTTAGATCATTTGTCAGCCCGTCCGTTAAAAAGCGAGAAAATTTCGGTTCTGGTTTGTGTCTGTCTCCGTCCGCCTTTCTTTCCAAACAAAATAAAATACACAGACTCAATTTCCTTTCGCTCCAATTTCCTTTCACGGAATCCTTGACGTCTAAGCTCCTTTTTCTCAATACTACGTATCCGACGGGCAAAAATGCTGCGGAGATGTACACACATGTTTGTATGTGCACGATACGTATCCTTGCCACACACGATATGCGTCCTTGCTAGGACATCGTGACATGCAACCGGTCATCGTGTTCCTTTCCAAATAATATTTCCTTTTTTCTTTCTTCCTTAGATGTACACATGGCTAAACATCATATTAAAATATTTTCCAATTTCAAACACTAGAGCTGAACTCTATCTTTCTTTTCCTTTCGTGCTCGCAAGCATGCGTATATCCATATATTGCAAGATATCCTTTCATCAACCCTTTTCTTAAAGAGACCCTCGACTTTAAGATAATCCCTCCCAAAGTCTATATTACATCTCTAAAACATAATTTTTAATTTGGTGATCGGTAACAAAATTAGAGCCTTCTCTTTGAACAAAATTAGCATGATTTAATAATTTGGAGAGTTTGTACAAATTGACACCTCCCCCGTCTCAGATCTTCTACTGCAGCTACGAATATATACCTACTAAAATTTGGGCGCTCAGCCCATGCTCCTCTCTAGCAAACTTTGTGAATATGTTTCTATTTATTTGACGAGAACTGAAAAGCATATAGCAACGAGATAGAAATCCTATCTCTTCTGAGACGGGGTGTATATACCTATAGGTTTACCTTCCACTTCTTTTTCAAACATTAAATTCCAACTTTTATCTTGGAGTCTAGCTTGCACACATGCAGGACCATGGCACTGGCATTAGACTCCGTAAGAAATTCATATTGATGATGATTAATAAAGAATCTGATTACAATACATATTGGGTATTACGCAATAATTCTCAAAAAGGTATTACACAATAGACTCACGATTCAAACTCATACAAGTTAGAACATCTCCGAAGTTCAATTTCAATATGTGTTGACTCCCGTAGTAACCTTACGATTTCCGTCGTCCGCCCAAAAAATTTCGTCCAGCCTTTCGTGGTCCGTCGGTCTGTTTCTGTGCACCCTCCGCAGCATGATTTTGTTTCCAACACGGTCTGCTACGTTTCCTTATGTGCTCAGATGTTTTATATCCGGACACCGCTTGGCTGTACCGCATGTTGACCGAATTTGATCTCAAATCTCAAAGTCTAAAGAGTCCTATCCAAACACGTATAACACGGAATACGTCCAAGAATCACAGCTCCAAAATCCCACGTAAACGTCCAACATTATTAGAGGCACACAATATCGATTCATCATTAAATAAATTTCCATATGCAAAATCTTTTCAGATCTCGAACACGGCGCACCACGGTGGAGAGAATCGAAGGGACATTATACTATGTCGTCGCCCTCCAAGCCGCCGGCGCCGCCGGCCAGCAGGTTCGGGGCGTCGCATGGTTGCGAATTGGGTGTTGTCACGTGGATCCGGGCACCACGGTCGCAGCATCCGTCGCATGGATCTGAGCACCGCTGCCTCAGCCGCTGTCATGTGAGATGACCACAGCAGCGCTGAGGCCGCAGCTCCTGCCTCCCGATGTGCCGTTACTCTGCCGCCATGAGAAGTCTGCGCGCCTGGCGCTGTGCTCCACCGACGTCGCCGGACCCGATCACCTCGGATGCGCTCCTGATGCAGTCCACATATATTGTTACTAGATTAGAACTATTATATATACTAATAAAGAGAGAAAATTTCCGTCGTCCGCCCAAAAATTTCGTCCAGCCTTTCGTGGTCCGTCGGTCTGTTTCTGTGCACCCTCCGCAGCGTGATTTTGTTTCCAACACGGTCTGCTACGTTTCCTTATGTGCTCAGATGTTTTATATCCAGACACCGCTTGGCTGTACCGCATGTTGACCGAATTTGATCTCAAATCTCAAAGTCTAAAGAGTCCTATCCAAACACGTATAACACGGAATACGTCCAAGAATCACAGCTCCAAAATCCCACGTAAACGTCAACATTATTAGAGGCACACAATATCGATTCATCATTAAATAAATTTCCATATGCAAAATCTTTTCAGATCTCGAACACGGCGCACTACGGTGGAGAGAATCGAAGGGACATTATACTATGTCGTCGCCCTCCAAGCCGCTGGCGCCGCCGGCCAGCAGGTTCGGGGCGTCGCATGGTTGCGAATGGGTGTTGTCACGTGGATCCGGGCACCGCGGTCGCAGCATCCGTCGCATGGATCTGAGCACCGCTGCCTCAGCCGCTGTCATGTGAGATGACCACAGCAGCGCTGAGGCCGCAGCCCCTGCCTCCCGATGTGCCGTTTACTCTGCCGCCATGAGAAGTCTGCGCGCCTGGCGCTGTGCTCCACCGACGTCGCCGGACCCGATCACCTCGGATGCGCTCCCGATGCAGTCCACATACTCCCTCCGTTCCATTTCATTTTGCAACTATGGGGCGTGTCCGGTGAAACTGACTTTCAACTTTTGACTACGTTTGTAGAAAATACGTGCAACATTTATATCTCCAAATAAATTTGTTAAAAAACTAGACTTAAAAAGATCTTTCGATGATACTAATTACTTAGTGTAAATTTTTTTATATATTTTAATAAATAATTTGCGGCAGTTTGAAAATACTGTTTTTCGGGAAGCGAGAATTGCATGTTTTTTCGGAACAGAGGGAGTATATTGTTACTAGATTAGAATACATAGCCTCAATAAGATATAAAACGAAGCCCAGTGTCCAAACAAAGGATTCGACCTCGAATGATTCTTTTCTAAAGAGTATCTTTGAGTTTTTAAAAAGGTCTCTTTACAGTTTTTAAGAAGTAAGCAAAAGCACAATTAAACAACATGACAAGCTTTGGTCAGGAAAAACAGTACAACCGGTTCTTGATAAAAGCAAAACTTTTTTTATGAAAAACAATATATGAGAGCCCCTAATCAGGTGACTTTGATATGTCGGCACTGGAAGATTGAATTAGATAAATTTCAACCGTTGCAACACACGGATAACATTGAGTGTTATGTCCTAATTGGCAGATTTCAAGCTCGAGCGTGTTGTGACGATGCATATGGCACATTTTTGACATTAGTACCTGACAATAAATTACACGTACGTCATTCCGGTGCAACGCACGGGCATGTTTTGCTAGTAATGCATAACGCCGGAAAATCCTGAGAAAATCCCAGGAAAAGGTGTGAGCACCAGGATTTGAACCCTGGTGGGTAGCGTCCCACTGGACCGTCCTACCATTGGAACTACAAGCCAATTCACTTTTGGCGACTTTTGTTGACGTATATACATGTGAACTGGACTGCAGCCGCCACATCTGCGACGGCCCTGTTCTGAACTCTGAATCTTTTGTTGGTCACGGAGCGTTACGGTGGTGCATGAACCGCCGAAAATGAAAACTGTCCGGCAGGCACCGTCGTCGTCTTCACATGCATTTCCCACATTTGGTGCGCCGCCGCAATTAAAGTCAACAGGAATCTATCTATACCTACTAATAAAGAGAGAAAATTTCCGTTGTCGCCCAAAAAATTTCGTCCAGCCTTTCGTGGTCCGTCGGTCGGTTTCTGTGCACCCTCCGCAGCATGATTTTGTTTCCAACACGGTCTGCTACGTTTCCTTATGTGCTCAGATGTTTTTATATCCGGACACCGCTTGGCTGTACCGCATGTTGACCGAATTTGATCTCAAATCTCAAAGTCTAAAGAGTCCTATCCAAACACGTATAACACGGAATACGTCCAAGAATCACAGCTCCAAAAATCCACGTAAACGTCCAACATTATTAGAGGCACACAATATCGATTCATCATTAAATAAATTTCCATATGCAAAATCTTTTTCAGATCTCGAACACGGCGCACCACGGTGGAGAGAATCGAAGGGACATTATACTATGTCGTCGCCCTCAAGCCGCTGGCGCCGCCGGCCAGCAGGTTCGGGGCGTCGCATGGTTGCGAGTGGGTGTTGTCACGTGGATCCGGGCACCACGGTCGCAGCATCCGTCGCATGGATCTGAGCACCGCTGCCTCAGCCGCTGTCATGTGAGATGACCACAGCAGCGCTGAGGCCGCAGCCCCTGCCTCCCGATGTGCCGTTACTCTGCCGCCATGAGAAGTCTGCGCGCCTGGCGCTGTGCTCCACCGACGTCGCCGGACCCGATCACCTCGGATGCGCTCCCGATGCAGTCCACATATATTGTTACTAGATTAGAACTATATCTATACCTATTAATAAAGCGAAGAAATTTCCGTCGTCCACCCTCCGGACCACAGGATCATCCTCAGCCATCGGATTAACATCAATGGTTTAGATCAACTGTGAGCCTAATCAAGAGAGAAAATTTCTACCTCCACCTTTTTTCTGCCTGCCCTCCCTCTCCTGTTTTGTCCGTAATCTGTACGCTATATGGAAGTGGAAATCCAATCCGTATCAAACTCAAATTGAAATAAAAAAGAACTCCAATTCTATATTCCAACGTAAGGACTCCTGATCTAAAAATCGTATTCCATCTCACGAGAAAAACTTCGCTTCCGCTTCATGCGACTACGGCGACATCTCCTCCTCCACGCGGCGGCACCTCGATCCATCCATCAGCGGCCGGCAGCTATCGCTGTTGTCGGAGTGCGCGCCGCCTCCACAATCGCCTGAGCCGCTACCGCGATGCGGATGTGACACATCGGGATCACCGGTGTGTGCGAACCCTTCCCATCACTTCTCTTTGGGTGAAACTACACGAAACCGAGCACCAAGCTCGATCCTCCGCCGTCGTCAAATCTTTGGTTCTTTTGCCTGTTCAGGCGTTCCTTCTTTCTTTTGCCGTGTCAAAGTATGAAACTGATCACCGAGCCCTAGGCCCGTTGCCGCTATGTGCGATGCCGTCGCTGCTTTCGCTTTTATCTTTCTTTATTCAGCTTTAGCACTCACTCCATCTTGAGCCCTGAATTTATTTTTCTCTATACTGTACGGTGTCATCAGATATGGATTACTAACCCTCGAGGAAATTGTCCATATCTAGAAAATTTTCAGATAGCTTGAAGATCGAGATTCATCTACTTGTGGTGCGTGTTGCTGAACCTTCAATTTCGAAGGTTTTAGTGTTTATTCAGTTTTCCTTAAAGAATCTTTATCCGAACCTTTTGTTTATAAATGTTTTTTCTCTTGGATACATAATCATATTTTAAAAAACCAACGCTCGCTAGGGCGAACACCTTGCGCCACTCGGCATATTCTCCCGTTGCAACGCACGGGCATATTTGCTAGTCTATACCTACTAATAAAGAGAGAAAATTTCCGTCGTCCACCCAAAATTTCGTCCAACCTTCTCGATTCGTATAGAATTAGGACTCCGGTCTACATTTTTTTTTTTTTTTCCGTCTACCTCTCCATCGTGATTCTGTCGATGCGTCTCGCATCGCCCGCGTAGTCATCAAATAAGCAGTACACGTATCTGTCCGGAGTCTCATATGTTGCATGCATGGCAACCAAATAGCTAGCTGGAACACATACATACACATGACATATACTTCTTCCGATCCTCGCACATACATGCACAATACATCTGGTCAGCTGGTGGCGCGGAAAGGTTTATCCACACGTTGATGCCGCTTCGCATGTCCTGGCCTGGTCAGGGAGGCCATCTCTCCGCTAAGACGCAAGGTAGCGGCAGCAAACGATACGCCCGCGAGTCGAACCACTGGCTAGCTGTCTTCTGGTTAGAGATACGAGTCAATGTGCCTCGTGATGCGCTGCCAACACGGTCGTGGGTAATGGGCGACAATATGACCGCGGACGACTCGCTGTAGTACAAGGGCAGCGACACTGCTCATCGTCGGTGAGAGCACGCGGGGGCACTCGTCGCCCCGGAGCTTGCCGCCACCATCCTCGCCATCGGCCTCAAGGGATCATGGTGGGGAACGCGATCCTGGAGTTCGCGGCGGAGCGAGAGCACGCACGTTATGCAGTACTGTGGCAGCATCGTTCGGTCGATTTCAGAGACAAGCTCATCGCTACAAGAACACCGGCGACAACTTCGCCGCTCTACTGGGACCAGGGCGACGCCCTCACGACCAGCTCGGCAACGGGACGTCTACAACATTTATTCGCCCACCTGCCCATAACAAGAAAGTCAAGCCCACAGGTTCCAACTGCATCTAAACAAAAAAAAATATATATACCTTGCTACGCCAATCATCTAAACCTGGTTACACCAACTGTAATGAGCTATACAGTTCTATTGGATTTAGTTAGGTTCATCCTTCATTTGATCAGCACATAAATAGTTTGACAATTAAATTATATTTATATCTAAATATTTTATGTGTTTCAACGATGAGAAAAACTATCAAGAATGTATTTTGATTCAACCAGAGCTTAACAAAACACTATTGTAATATTGCAAACACTAATGAACTTATATTTATATTATAGGTGTTATGGTTATTACATTATAAGTATTATAGCTTTAAAATTTTAGAGAAAGGATGAAACACATATAGATATGTATCATTCGCGTTATTGACTTCCACGAACATTTGATATTTTCTTTCTCCCGTTTGCAACGCACGGGCATATTTGCTAGTCTATACCTACTAATAAAAAGAGAAAATTTCCGTCGTCGCCCAAAAATTTCGTCCAGCCTTTCGTGGTCCGTCGGTCGGTTTCTGTGCACCCTCCGCAGCATGATTTTGTTTCCAACACGGTCTGCTACGTTTCCTTATGTGCTCAGATGTTTTTATATCCGGACACCGCTTGGCTGTACCGCATGTTGACCGAATTTGATCTCAAATCTCAAAGTCTAAAGAGTCCTATCAAACACGTATAACACGGAATACGTCCAAGAATCACAGCTCCAAAATCCCACGTAAACGTCCAACATTATTAGAGGCACACAATATCGATTCATCATTAAATAAATTTCCATATGCAAAATCTTTTCAGATCTCGAACACGGCGCACCACGGTGGAGAGAATCGAAGGGACATTATACTATGTCGTCGCCCTCCAAGCCGCTGGCGCCGCCGGCCAGCAGGTTCGGGGCGTCGCATGGTTGCGAATTGGGTGTTGTCACGTGGATCCGGGCACCACGGTCGCAGCATCCGTCGCATGGATCTGAGCACCGCTGCCTCAGCCGCTGTCATGTGAGATGACCACAGCAGCGCTGAGGCCGCAGCCCCTGCCTCCCGATGTGCCGTTACTCTGCCGCCATGAGAAGTCTGCGCGCCTGGCGCTGTGCTCCACCGACGTCGCCGGACCCGATCACCTCGGATGCGCTCCCGATGCAGTCCACATATATTGTTACTAGATTAGAACTATATCTATACCTATTAATAAAGCGAAAAAATTTCCGTCGTCCACCCTCCAGACCACAGGATCATCCTCAGCCATCGGATTAACATCAATGGTTTAGATCAACTGTGAGCCTAATCAAGAGAGAAAATTTCCGTCGTCCGCCCAAAAATTTTCGTCCAGCCTTTCGTGGTCCGTCGGTCTGTTTCTGTGCACTCTCCGCAGCATGATTTTGTTTCCAACACGGTCTGCTACGTTTCCTTATGTGCTCAGATGTTTTATATCCAGACACCGCTTGGCTGTACCGCATGTTGACCGAATTTGATCTCAAATCTCAAAGTCTAAAGAGTCCTATCCAAACACGTATAACACGGAATACGTCCAAGAATCACAGCTCCAAAATCCCACGTAAACGTCCAACATTATTAGAGGCACACAATATCGATTCATCATTAAATAAATTTCCATATGCAAAATCTTTTCAGATCTCGAACACGGCGCACCACGGTGGAGAGAATCGAAGGGACATTATACTATGTCGTCGCCCTCCAAGCCGCTGGCGCCGCCGGCCAGCAGGTTCGGGGCGTCGCATGGTTGCGAATTGGGTGTTCTCACGTGGATCCGGGCACCACGGTCGCGGCATCCGTCGCATGGATCTGAGCACCGCTGCCTCAGCCGCTGTCATGTGAGATGACCACAGCAGCGCTGAGGCCGCAGCCCTGCCTCCCCGATGTGCCGTTACTCTGCCGCCATGAGAAGTCTGCGCGCCTGGCGCTGTGCTCCACCGACGTCGCCGGACCCGATCACCTCGGATGCGCTCCCGATGCAGTCCACATATATTGTTACTAGATTAGAACTATATCTATACCTATTAATAAAGCGAAGAAATTTCCGTCGTCCACCCCCCCTCCGGACCACGGGATCATCGCCACCATCGGATTAACATCAATGGTTTAGATCAACCGTGAGCCTAATCAAGAGAGAAAATTTCTACCTCCACCTTTTTTCTGCCTGCCCTCCCTCTCCTGTTTTGTCCGTAATCTGTACGCTATATGGAAGTGGAAATCCAATCCGTATTCAAACTCAAATTGAAATAAAAAAGAACTCCAATTCTATATTCCAACGTAAGGACTCTGATCTAAAATCGTATTCCATCTACGAGAAAAACTTCGCTTCCGCTTCATGCGACACGCGGCCCACATCTCCTCCTCCACGCTGACGGCACCTCGATCCATCCATCACCCGACGGCAGCTATCCCCTGTCGGAGTTCGCCGCCCCTCCACAATCGCTGAGCGCTACGCTGGACGCGGATGTGACACATCGGGATCACCAGGTGTTTAACCCTTCCCATCACTTCTGGCTGGGTGAAACTCTTTAAAACCGAGCACCAAGCTCGATCCTCGCCCGCCGCCGATCTTTGGTTCTTTTGCCTGTCTGCGTTCCTTCCTTCTTTTTTTGCCGTGTCAAAGTATGAAACTGATCACCGAGCCCTAGGCCCGTTGCCGCTATGTGCGATGCCGTCGCTGCTCGCTTTTTTATCTTTCTTTATTCAGCTTTAGCACTCACTCCATCTTGAGCCCTGAATTTATTTTTTCTCTATTTCATGCGGTGTCATCAGATATGGATTACTAACCCCGAGGAAATTGTCCATATCTAGAAAATTTTCAGATAGCTTGAAGATCGAGATTCATCTACTTGTGGTGCGTGTTGCTGAACCTTCAATTTCGAAGGTTTTAGTGTTTATTCAGTTTTCCTTAAAGAATCTTTATCCGAACCTTTTGTTTATAAATGTTTTTCTCTTGGATACATAATCATATTTTAAAAACCAACGCCGCTAGGGCTTAACACCTTCGCGCCACTCGGCATATTCTCCCGTTGCAACGCACGGGCATATTTGCTAGTACTAATAAAGAGAGAAAATTTCCGTCGTCCGCCCAAAAATTTCGTCCAGCCTTTCGTGGTCCGTCGGTCTGTTTCTGTGCACCCTCCGCAGCATGATTTTGTTTCCAACACGGTCTGCTACGTTTCCTTATGTGCTCAGATGTTTTATATCCAGACACCGCTTGGCTGTACCGCATGTTGACCGAATTTGATCTCAAATCTCAAAGTCTAAAGAGTCCTATCCAAACACGTATAACACGGAATACGTCCAAGAATCACAGCTCCAAAATCCCATGTAAACGTCCAACATTATTAGAGGCACACAATATCGATTCATCATTAAATAAATTTCCATATGCAAAATCTTTTCAGATCTCGAACACGGCGCACCACGGTGGAGAGAATCGAAGGGACATTATACTATGTCGTCGCCCTCCAAGCCGCTGGCGCCGCCGGCCAGCAGGTTCGGGGCGTCGCATGGTTGCGAATTGCGTTGTCACGTGGATCCGGGCACCACGGTCGCAGCATCCGTCGCATGGATCTGAGCACCGCTGCCTCAGCCGCTGTCATGTGAGATGACCACAGCAGCGCTGAGGCCGCAGCCCCTGCCTCCCGATGTGCCGTTACTCTGCCGCCATGAGAAGTCTGCGCGCCTGGCGCTGTGCTCCACCGACGTCGCCGGACCCGATCACCTCGGATGCGCTCCCGATGCAGTCCACATATATTGTTACTAGATTAGAATACATAGCCTCAATAAGATATAAAACGAAGCCCAGTGTCCAAACAAAGGATTCGACCTCGAATGATTCTTTTTCTAAAGAGTATCTTTGAGTTTTTTTAAAAAAGGTCTCTTTACAGTTTTTAAGAAGTAAGCAAAAGCACAATTAAACAACATGACAAGCTTTGGTCAGGAAAAACAGTACAACCGGTTCTTGATAAAAGCAAAAAACTTTTTTTTTACGAAAAACAATATATGAGAGCCCCTAATCAGGTGACTTTGATATGTCGGCACTGGAAGATTGAATTAGATAAATTTCAACCGTTGCAACACACGGATAACATTGAGTGTTATGTCCTAATTGGCAGATTTCAAGCTCGAGCGTGTTGTGACGATGCATATGGCACATTTTTGACATTAGTACCGACAATAAATTACACGTCACGTCATTCGGTTGCAACGCGACGCGGGCATGTTTTTGCTAGTAATGCATAACGCCGGGAAAATCTGAGAAAATCAGGAAAGGTGTGAGCACCCAGGATTTGAACCCCTGGGTAGCGTCCCACCTGGACCGGCCCTACCATTGGACTACAAGCCAATTCACTTTTGGCGACTTTTTGTTGACATATATACATGTGAACTGGACTGCAGCCGCCACATCTGCGACGGCCCTGTTCTGAACTCTGAATCTTTTGTTGGTCACGGAGCGTTACGGTGGTGCATGAACCGCCGAAAATGAAAAAAACCGTCCGGCAGGCACCGTCGTCGTCTTCACATGCATTTCCCACATTTGGCACTGCATGGTGAGTGTTTTTGGCAAGATGCATGCCA
The DNA here is from genome assembly GCA_015847255.1 of Hyparrhenia diplandra. Taxonomy (NCBI): domain Eukaryota; kingdom Viridiplantae; phylum Streptophyta; class Magnoliopsida; order Poales; family Poaceae; genus Hyparrhenia; species Hyparrhenia diplandra. Next base: position 547,852 of record JADLZK010011795.1, read on the forward strand.
CCTGATAATAGACTTTCCAAGTTTCTATATTGGGGTCTCTGTACTTTGTTCCACGAGTGGAAAAAGGGACGAGCCGCACGAAGGCGGTTTTTTTACACATACTGGACCACTAATATGTATTGTGATCCATGCTCGCACGCTTCTCAGCGCAATGTGTATTGGGAAGTGTGTGAGCATGAATCACAATGCGTATTCAGTGGTCCACAGCGTGGGTGCATGTGCACCTAGGTGTAAATTTAACTTTCTTCGAGGAAGCCGCACTGCATAGAGTCGGTCCAAGACTAGCTGGGTTATCTTTCTGCAGTGACTCACTTGTTCAACGCCTAGGCCCTAGCTGTGATGTACATGCCCTGGAGGTGAAGTTGTCACGCCCTTCACGGAAATGGTTCACGTTCAGAGCACTTGCATTGTTTCTAGTCGCCCTACCTAGCTTGCATTGGATCAATTACGGATGCACTTCCATTTTCAAGCACACAGTTTTCACGAAACAACTAGCCAAAAAAAAAAAAAAAATCCTGCAGTGTATTAGACACTACCCCCTCCGCCCATCTCAGAATACAGGTCGTCCAAGCATTCAACGCAATGCAGCAAGCACCCTCTAAACGTGGACATCCCTGTATCTGGATGCATTCATCGGGCTGGACACTCAGTAGCAGTGCCAAAACGACTTTAACTGAGGGACAGAGGGAATACATCAATTCTAAATTATAAGTCGTTTTTTTTTTTTTAGATACATAATTTTTACTATACTCGTGTATATCTAAGTGCATAACAAAAACAATATACGTAGAAAAGGTATCTTGGAGCAGATGTACTTGTATTGAACTTAATCCAGTGTGTTATGTCCACTCTAATCCACTCTAGGACACGTTAATGAGATGAATGCAAGTACCGTCAAACAAGTCAGTAGCGATACAAAAGTTACGAGCCACCACCAATTTGGTTAAACGTGATATGTTTTGACTCTCCAAAATTTTTGGAATGTCTTACAACTTAAATGGAGGGAATAACAATCTTTTCTTCAAATTGTCTTCAAAACGCGAAAAGAAAAAGGTTCTAACACAGGAATGTTTCAAAAGATGACCTCTCGCGGACTTAGTGACTAGTTAGTAACAACAGCACAAAGTATATGGCACGACTTCCACTACTTGGAAGTGCAAGCTCTAAACGGAACCTCTGTGCCATGCACTATTATTTTCATGTGCGTACACGTGATGTCTACAAATTGTGAGGCTACTTGTTGTCCACCGTTTGAACCTTACGTTGTGCACGTGTCTTAGGAAAAAAAACGATGGGCCGGGAAGGGTGTCGATCGACTTGGAGAAGATGCATGTGGTAGCTAGCTATCGTGCACTACTCTCGTGGGGAATCGCAAGAACGAACATGAATATCATGCATGTCGTTATATGAATTAAGCACACGAATGCTGTGCTCCCATTAGCCCACATGGTGGTCACTGTTGTAAAACACGGACTCTATCCTAGAAGGAAAGGAAAAGGATGAATCCTAATCCTAGTCCGTTTGTATGTGGGCTCTTCATGAAACTCTCCGGCCTTGGCTGGACTATATATATGTGGGAGCTCTATGTTGTAATCACCAATATTCAGATAAATAAAGAATAGTCTCCCTACCTTGTGTCTATCTATTCTACTTCTCATCTATTGTGTTGATTGTGAGAGACGGAGAGGGAAAGGTCCTAACCGCTGATGACAAGTTTCACAAGACGTTATCAGCACGAAAAGCTCTTCGTCGACATCGCCGTTGAAGCTGCCGCCGATCTTCGGCACCGACGCCGCGGCCGACGTCTCGCCACGACTACTTCGACGACGCGTCGACATCCCCGACGTTATTAGCGAACGGATCCGCTACCTCGCCGCTACAAATCTGCACCGCATCGACTCATCGCCACGCCGGCAGGTCCCGGACTAGCCGAACCGTCCTACGCGACAGGGCCGATTCTCCTCGAATTCAAGAACAAAGGTACGAAAAAAAATCGCATCTCGCAGATTGGGTTTGTGTTTGTTCAGATCATCGAGGTGGTCCGTATTTTTACAGGCAAAATAGAATTATATATGTAGTGCATATACTGGTACATATATACTTGCAAAGAATCGAATCATGGATACCGTAGCATCTGCCTATCTTTTGCATGGCACGCCGCATGTTGTATTGCATCTAGGGTTAATTAAAAGAAGAAGAAGACTAAGGCACCGTAACATCTAGTTACTGGCTTGCATTGCATGTCACAGTCCACGGATCCATGTCAATGCACCTTGCCCGTATTTGTGCGCAACAACACCAACCTTGCGAGAAAGAGTTGTTCGGATTTGCATGTCCGCACACAAATCCATGTTGTAGTCGAATCCATCAAGCAACGTGCAAGGCCCGCCATCCCGGCTCGAAGCTGGCTGGCACGTCACCGCCTTGGCGGTATGGCATGAACTCCTTGTGTTCCTCCTACACGGCTTGTACGCCACTTAGGTAGTATTTTGCTCATCTTGGGACCGAATCCAACCGGAGGCTGTAGCACGTGACGCGCTATTAGCAGCTATGTCTGCCTACCAACTAGCCGCACGAAGCAAGCCGGGAAAGGCAACGTGCTAGGTGGTTAGCAAGAATAGAGCCGTATTCAAGCAGAATTATGAGCCCGAGGAACAACAATAAAAATTATTGCATGGACTCCGGACCGTGTGCGAGAAAAATGTGCCGAATTAGCATAATATGAATATTGGGTCGTATGAAAAATTCAAGAAAAATCAGAAAAGGATCCCGCAGATTCTATGTATATAGGTTCCATTTTATTGCAGATAAATCTTATATTTTTCGGAAAATGCACATTTATGGTGTTTTGCAAACAACCTTTTCGTAAACAAGAAGTTTACAAGATAATTAGCCCTAGACCATCTGCTTACTATGTTTCTTATACCCGCATGTATAAGAGCATGCATGTACATATTAAATCTGAAATTTAATGGATGCTTTGCCTAGCTTTATGTTTTACGTAAGTAACAAGTAGAATTTAATTCTGAAAATTGCTAAGCGCAACCATGATTTATATACCATGTAATTGCAAGGATAAATCTTGAATGATTATACTAGAAACATGGTAAAGGTTCATGAGCTCTCTAAATCCTGCAGACCTTAGACTAATTATTTGAGAGTCTCATATTTATTTTTCCTAGCATATGATTTTTTTGGGATGAATGAATGCTTGGTATACATTCTCGAAAATTTTGCATATACCATAATCCTGAAAAATGTTAGGGACGTTTCTAAGAATATTTGAGTAACCATCCACTTTGTCTTTTTGCACCTTGCTAGTCAAATTTTACATGTAGTAAACTTATATGCACATGATCCAAGTTACGGTATTTTACATGCCTTAAAAGAAGAAACAATATCCACGAAATTACTCAAAAAGTAAAAGTATTTGTTACGGTCATTATTAAATCCATGTAGGATATTTTGCTACCATTGAAGTGTAGTAAACTCGGTATATATATTTTTTGAATTACTCTCTAGAATGAGTATATGGCCGATAGAAGTAACAAATGCATTGTGGGACTCATTGCATGAGTAAAATCCCAAATTATGATTATAGACTATCATATTGCATTGAAAGTCAAATTTTGAAGCTTGTATGCTTAACGCTGCTCTATAAACAATAGCTTGAAGCTTTGTAAATGTCTAGAAGATAAGATGGTAAATAAAATTTTATCAAACTATATTCTAGAAGAAATATCTCTTGTGTATAGAATATCAAAGAGCTATGAAATACTTGAAGTATTTGAATTTACCATCAGAAATTACTCAAATGAAAATTGAGTTGGAATTTTTAGACAGCTTTATGAACCAGGATATTATTAACTTACAATAATTTTGAATATGTGGCTTGCATATGTTACACCCCTCGAAGGCTTGTGACGGTATATCATAACTCTTGAATATAAAAGCATGTAGCTACCCCTTGTCAATTCGACATGCAAGAATGCATATTATTTGGAACATATAAAGTTTCTCTTGAAGAAGAACTTAAATCATGTGCTTATATATATTTATTATCTTTAAATTTCATATCCTCAAGTATTGATAATAGTGGTGGTGGTGCATTAAATTTTTTTAATTCTCGTTGAATTAAGTGGTTAATGGTTAATTTGTTAGCTTGAAGACTAATATGAAATGTTTAATATTCTTAGTTGCAATTACTTGAAGTAATATGTCCGAACTTCTCATGGAATAAATTAGATTTATATGTTTTCACATATAAACAAATTGCCTATTGCCTATCAAAATAAATCTTGTATTATTTTTATCCACAAAGAAGCCTTAGTTAACCATGAAGGTTATAGTTTTTGTGCATCAATACCATGTAGGTAGATGGGAAACTGAATTTTCTAAAAAATGCACATAAACAATTGGACTATACTAGCATTTTAATTGATCTTGGAAGGATCGATTTAGCCAAGAAATTGTATATGTCTTAGCAAACATGAGAACTAGAAGTATATTCTACCCCGAGTCCTATGGTGTACACCGAATAGTACATTGGATATGTGAATTTCATGTCATAATCAATGAATACTAGAAGTATTATTTGGATTCTATGGAAGCATTAGAATTGATTATTCATAGATAATGCTTGAAGCAAGTTACTACTTGAAGTAATTATGGCATGAAAAGGGGGAGTAATTTTGGATAAAGGCATAAGAAAATGTGGATAATATATTTTTAATAGGCATAGCCGTCCTAAATCAATATTTAAGTGTGTGTATCAGGACTTGAAGTTCTGCCCGCGTCCCTTCCGGCCGAGTTAACTTTCTCTACTGCACTAATTGCAAGTAAGCTTGTAGCTTTGCAATTTGTTGTTATCTATTATGTTAGATGAATTCTAACGTTCCACATTACACCCGCATGTGTATCTCATTGAGCCGCAACTATCTCCACTCTTGCATGAATATTAGCATAGCATAATCTGCTATAGTTGTAGCTAGTAGCTATTTTTTGCGCTCCCCTCATAATCAAATTAGCTAGCTAGCATGCTATGTCTATATGGTTCCCGTTGAACTAAGGAATGCTTTTTTTCGATGCATTGTATGCATAAGCAATAGATTGATCTAGGGCCGAGCAGCCCAAGATCGTGGGGAGTGAGTTTATGAAATTTTCTCAATGGAGACTAACCCATTTGATGGGATGAATTATTGTGGAACTAAGATGGTGGATAACACAATTATGATGATTTTGGATTTATGAAGAAAAGGCATTAAGGCAATTAGAAAATTCTAGAAGAAATTCCATGTGAACTTATATGTTGCTTTTAAGTAGTATATGGTCCATATTTTTAATTGTATGAGTACTTGGATCAATTTATTAGGCTAAATAGTAAAGAAGCTAGAGAATGAAATAGTTTTTCTAAACTATGTTTTGTGCATACCAGGGGAGAACATCCTTGAGTTCATAGGAATGATGAACATTCTTAAGTGCACTTTAAGTACTAGCTCCTTTGCATAATGAATAATAACCCCCATGTTTAAATATGTGCGTGAATATTTCCCATAAAACCTAATCATAGCATACATAAATGGGCCTCCACTTGTAGTTGGAGATATATGAATTTGAATTGTTTTAAGCCCATGATAGGGGATATCTTTTGAAGTATGCTATTAAAGATCTAATATTGGCATTAGGGGGAGAGAAAGCCTATTTTGAATACCAAATATTATTTTCGAGGAGAAGAAAAATGATCTAGAAAATTTCCTTGAAGCTTGAAGCTTAAGGAATACTATCACGCACTAAGTCAACTAATAGTTTGACTAATGCTCTTGTGAAAGCACGAAGCCGGAGCATATGCCGATATATTTTAGTAAACGAGAGGAGTAACTTGAAGTTATAAACTAGAAGTTGTATTTACTAGTAGTAAACTATGTATACTATCAAACTAAATCTATGGGGGCCTTTGTGGGTTCTAGTTTAGTATATACTTGTTGAATAGAAATAAAATAAAAACTCCTACATTCTCATGAAGAGAATACCTCATGAAGAAGGTTGAGCACCTCATGAAGAGGATCATCATGAAGATGAAATCCAACATACTAAGCTAGCGCATCATTAGTGTTGGATATGTAGAACAATATATCATCTCTTGTTTGGGAAATGATGAAATAAAATACTCTCACATTGTGAGAGTATTGGGAGAAGAGAAAATAGTTGTCGACAACACTACCTCTTTAATTGCGAATGTTTCTCTTGTGAGAACCCGGATCAGGAAAATAAAGTCCATCGCAAAATCGCTTGTAGCGATTATATCGGGTCAATGAAGAAAGCAATTGAGGTTGAATCTCCTATTAAGAAGAAATGAATGTTCTCGCTATATCTCCGGCAAATGAAACAAATGAATATTGAATATGCAGTTAATAAGTGGATTATGAAAATCCATATAATTCCCGAAGAATATAAATCGCAACTTGTAGAAATCTCATACTAAGTATTGAAGTCTAAGGTACATATATTCCTGAATGAATATTCAAGTCTCAAGAAGAGCATGTCCTAGAAGGATTACAATCATTGAATGATTTTATAGTGAATAACTCAATGTTATTGTGTATATCACTCATCTCTCATGCAGTAGAGAATATATCTCATAGAAGAGAATTAATAATTCACTAAGAATGAAAAAAAATATTCTTGAAGGAATTAATCCATGAAAGATTTACCAGTCAATTCTTGAATGAATACCATGCATCCCCGAAGTGAATATAGACCCGAGAGAGAAAGAATGAGGAATTCTAAACACCATGAAGGTGTCATACAAACACTTAGAAAGTGTAATGCTAGCAATGAATCTGTCATCCTCTAAATGCAATAGAAAGAATAATGGTGACTTTGGTATTTAAATTATCCCCTAAATGCCAAAATGCAAGACTGGATTTTTATTATTGAGTGGTACTATAAAAATCTTGAAGATTTGTAGAATATACCATTTCAAAATCCACTAAGGAAGAACTATAAAGTATTTAAGCTTGTATAAGTTTGATACACTATCTAGAAGATGTTGAATATGAACTTATTTTTCTCCGTAATAATCTTCGAAAAGGATTTATTATCTTGAAGGATAAAGTTTATTTGTTTTGCACAACAAGTGGTTCTTTTGCATGAAGCATATTGCTCTTTGTTATACCCATATACTTCATGGAAGAATTATAAGCCATACTTTTGAGTCAAATTCAAATGATGGCTTTGTAAGCTGGAGCAATTTTATTGAATTTACCTCGAAGGTAATTGAAACCATTAGAATTATGAAGATCAATTTCTATTCACGAAGAATAGAGTATCCTCAAGAATATATGACCAAGAAGGTTAAATGTTGTACTCTTTTTTCCCTATGTGAGTTTTTACTAGAAGGTTTCTCACACAAGGTTTTTAATGAGACAACATGTGCAATACAATTAACGAATGTGATGTACTCTTTTCTCCAAGAACCGTTTTTTCCCACTGGGTTTTCGGATGGAGTTTTTGATGAGGCATATGCATATCGTGGTAATCGCCCAAGGGGAGTGTTGTAAAACACGGACTCTATCCTAGAAGGAAAGGAAAGGAAAAGGATGAATCCTAATCCTAAGTCCGTTTGTATGTGCTCTTCATCGAAACTCTCCGGCCTGGGCTGGACTATATATATGTGGGAGCTCTATGTCAGAATCACCAATATTCGGATGAATAAAGAATAGTCTCTCTACCTTGTATCTATTTATTCTAGTTCTCATCTATTGTGTTGATTGTGAGAGACGGAGGAGAGAAAGCCGCCCTAACCGGCCGATGACAAGTTTCACAACCGTCACATGTTTCATAAAAAGCGCTTCTTCTAATACTAGGCCATGAGACTGAGCAGAGCAAGCGCGGTGCGCCGTGCGCCGCCCCCTTTTTTTTTTTTTTTTTTGTTTGGAAGCGATTGGAAAATTGGCACGTGGAACATGTGACCGCGCGCGACAATATCCTCCTGCCAACCGGAAACCGGCTCGAGACGCGCGAGACCGAGTCGCCGGGCCGCGGGGCCCCTTGGGCGGATGCCGTCCCGTCCCGTTCGGCCAGGCCGCACTCGGCAAGCCCTGGATGGATGGATGCGGATGCGGTCGCCGTCGCATGGACCCCCGTCGAAGATGCGAGCGGAGGCCTGCTGCCTCGCGCTCAGCGACTCCTCCTAGCGAAGTCGCCCCGCGGCCGCCGGCCCGGAGTCTGGTGGGAACCACGGATCGGCCTCGCGGTCGGCAGGTGGGACTTGCCCGCTCGTTGGTTCGTCCGTCTGAGGCCCCGCCGCCCCGGCCCGGCAGCAAGTGGGCGGCCAGCGACTTGTCGGTCCTGGACCTTGACCGGCTCGCATCGCAGCTCAGCTCGCTCCCCGGGTGCATGGAGGCGGATCGATGCGGACGGACGTGGATGGTGACGGAGCGGGTGCGATTCTTCTCGTTTTGGCGCGATTCTTCTCGTTTGGTTTGTTTTTCGTGGTTTCGTCAAACTTCTACTGCTGCCACTACCGGCAGTGACTGGCGACTTGTCTGACTGCTACCTCTCTGTCACGTGCGCAACTGTGCGGCACGGATTGGAAGCTGAAGCTTGGTGGGTGGGGACGGACTGCGTGCCAAAGTCAAGTCTTGACCAAGCTGCTTTTTCTTCTTCTACACACTCTTGCATCTTACTACAGCAGTATAAATAATAATAATAATAATAATAATATATATAAATGGTCGCTGTATGTGGGCTCGAGGAAATACATAATTCTTCGTTGTACATGTATAAGCTCCGATATATCCAACATAATTGAATTACTATAATAATAATATAGTAATATATGTGGATTTATTTATATACTACTAACTGTGTGTCAAATTTCTGTGTTGTACGGAAGACTTCTCAGTTTTCTATTTTGTCAGTCAATATGTTACGTTTTGGGCGAAGAAATTAAAACAGGGTTCTCTTTCTAAAGACATCATGCATGTGTATCGTTGACACGGAGGTAGCAGGAGCACTTTTTCAAGTCAGAGCTTCTAGCTTCTCATGGTCAATTTCGGTACCATGGATATGATGCATGTTTTGGTTAATTTCCTAAAAGGATGTGGACAAGTTATATATATATAATAGAACATAAACTTATATATGAGGATTGAATCTGCAGCACCCTATATACAAATGTGTAAAAGCAGCTGCAAATATGAGGATTGAATCAGCACCACCTACTACCTGCCTGAGTCCCTGAGACGAGAACGACCGGTTTACTGACGAGGAAACTTGTCTAATCTTGAAGGGCATCAGTTGTTATCTATAAAATAATATTATATTATAATTATAATGCATACTACTAGGCAGCCCCGCGCGAAGCGCGGGGGTAACAAAGATTACATATTAAGTATACTAATAATATGGTTACGTACGAAGAGCTGTAGCGTTAATATATAAAAATGGATTTAGACCTTGTGATTAAAAAATAATGAGAGCCAAAAGCAATTAGAAAATGCACAAAACAAAGATACAAAGGAGTTGCTGCAGATACACATGAATAGCACTGTCTGTACCTCACAGGAACCTACTAAATGGGCAATTGACCCTGTTGGCCATGATACACAGCCTGCAAGAACCTGAAAGGATCATAAGCAAAAAGCATCACTTGCAAATACAAACACTTAGGTTAATGAGATTGACTCTGACCCAATCTTTTATGCGGCTTCCTTAACAGGTACATACATTTTGAACGCATTTCAATTCGTTGTATACTCCACAAAATTCATGTAATGGAAGACTGAAACTCATGTATTTCTGTGGGCTCTAAAAAGAAATTCATGTGGATGAAATTCTGCACATAATCTGGGCAGTGGTTGCTTTCAGACTTAATGACACTCTTATATGTAGGATTGCATACTAAAAGAATCATTTAATGAAATTGGCTACATCTTAGAATGCAGGAAAAAATGAAGCCAAATATCGAGGTGATAGAATTGTTATAATAACTACCTGCGGGAGTCATCAACAAATGATCTTTGGTTAGCATCAGCTTCTTTTTCTATGTATTGGGAGCACAAATGCATTACATTATGCCAGAGCGGCACCATTTGTTAAAATTGATTCAGTTGGATTCAGGAAGTGGAGTACAGATCCTATAGTCAACATTTTTGAAATGTTTGGGTTTAGTGGGATAGTACTGAGATGTTGTCCTGCACAAAATAAAAGTAGATTTGAGACTTCAGTGGCTTTTCATTTCGTAACAAAAGTATTATCTTTTGAGAATGCAAGAAAAGGAAACATCATAGATTTGACATACTCTGTATGGGTGGCAATCTCTGTAGCAGGGCAATATTGGATCAAAATGAGTACATAAGTTGCAGGAATGTGTTAACTATAAAAGGCATGAATCTTTTAACTTTTTTAAAAATAGATACATTATATGGCATGCATAAATTCTGTAACTGAAGCAGGAAAGGATTACTTATTAGTGTAGGCACTTAAAAGACAAACATATATGTCATTAGCAGGGTATTGTGTAGATGTTCACACGTTTTTATTTTCTTCTCGTTGCTTGGCATTTCAACGAACACGCTGGGGTCATGCTGGTCTGGACGGTTGGCGTAACACTAATCTAAAGCAGCCAATTGAATGCCAAAACCAAGGGAGGATTGAAGCAACTGAAGTTTACCATAGGATTGCATCGTAGCAGACGCAGGACGTTCCGCGTAGTGAGCTGGGGTATCACGAGGCGGCTGCAGTCGCTCTGCCCCCTGCAACGGCCCGGCGGCGGCGTGTCGTCACGGGCGGCGCCAGGGGTCTTCCCTGTATTCCATGGAAGACCCAAGACTTTACAAGCAAACACAAATACATAAATGTATTAAGTATACGTATGGCTTCATATTGCAAATCTGACCCAAAAGCTCAACAGAAAGCAGCAATTTTGAGCCCACCATCGCATGCTTACTGGCTGTTGGCTCTCCCAATTCCCAACTCATCGCAAACAAGCCGCCGATGCCTCGTGCTCTTGTCTCTGGCGGCGGCGCCCAACCCTAGAATCCTGGCGGGCAGCGGCGACCGGCGGGATCGGGCGGCGGCGGCGCAGGACGGCTCCGGCAGCCCGCGGCGACGGCCGCTTGAGGGAAGGTGAATAGCCCGCCGTTCAAGTCTGATTTCGTTTTCTTGATTTAAAGTGATTCCTTTTTCTGATTTTGTCCATTGGATTCTTGTAAAATAGATGAAGAACTTGAAGAAGGCTGCTAGCAGTAGCATATTTGCATTGTGAGACAAAGCTGCAAAGGCAAAGAAAACAGGTTCTACATCCACACCAAATCCTCCCGTTGAGGTTGAGAGCCTCTCCCCGTCGAGAGCAATGTGCAGATAGCAATTGTGGTAGCACACGATGATGGTGAAGCTCGAGCAATATTATCTTGTACATTTCTCATATCAGCTCAATACGTACATTTCTCTATAGATGAACGGTTTAAAAATTTGAAGAACCTATGTGAGTTTTCATTCATGCTTGTTAGCACAAACAAAGCTGAGCAATATTACGTTGTCTATAAGCTTCTTAAGTTGGTGCTGATTCTTCCCGTAGCCACTGCTAGTGTTGAAAGAGTGTTTTTCACTATGAAATATGTGAATAAGCAAAGGAATAAAATGGGTGATGAATGTTTGAATAATTGCTTGGTCACATTTATTGAGAGAGAATTCTTCTCAAGTGAGAGATGATATCATTAATGAATTTCTAAAGGGGCATCGTAGAGTTACATGGCAGTAGCTTTGAGCCTTTCTGTGTGTGTTTTTTTTTTCTTAATTAATAGAGACAATGGCTCTATGCCACTTTGCTCGGACCATGTAATTTGTTTATTGCTATTGCACATTTTCATCCATGAATTTTATGTTCGCGGAATACCCAGCTCGTGATGCTAGCTCCGCCCATCGCGTGTCGTGTGGAGACGTGAAGGCAGATTGGCGGTGGAGGACTTGGGGCGTAGCAAAAGCATGTCTGCGTTCCCGATCTCCCGTGTCGATGACTCGATGGCGGAGGACGGTCGCCGCTGCTGCAGGAGTGGTCGAGGGCGCAGTTCCGCGAGAGAGGTATGGCGGAGGTGGGCCAAAGCTGTTGTGTGGCCTTAGAGCGCCGCTGGGCGCATTGGAGCGGGCGCAGCCGCAGCAGCGCCGCTATGGGGCCGCATCACGCGGCTAGGGGAGGGCGCAGCTGGCCGGAGGCGGGGCAGAGCGCTGCGGCAGCCGGGTGTGGGTGAGTCGGAGCGCCGAGAGGGGGGCACGACGGGAGGCAGCCCTGAGCTCGACGGCAGAGGACGGGCGGGCGGCGTTGAGGGGAGGAGCAGGCGTGGAGCGATGGCGGGGGCGGCGCAGGGATGTGGCGAGGGCGGAGGGAGAGCGGTGCTTTTCTCGCGCGGCGCGTAGCGGTAGCGCAGAAGGTTCCGGAGGGAGGGAGGTGGCAGGCAGCGACGGATGGCTGTGATTTTATGTGTCGGATCGACGGCGCGTGGGAGCGTGTACTGTTACAACTACAGTAATATGAGTCTATGTATGGAGAGCGCAGCGGAGAGCGCGGGCATCTACGAAATTTATAGGTATAGTATAGATACATGCATGTTCCTGAACCATACGTATAGATAGATATAGTTTGGTAGTAGTCCTGATTCATGAGGTTGGTCAATCAACCATCCAGTTTGACTGTGTGGCAACAAGGTCAGACTCATCAGAGAGATGGTCCAAGATAACCAACCTTGCAAATCAAAACTCCTATCTACCCAGCATGCAGAATTGCAGGTGACAGACAGATAGACAGCCACTTGATGGTGCCGCGCCTAGTGGGTATCCATGGCGGGCGCGCTAATGAAGTTTTAACAGAGCTACTCCAGCTAGCTTACCTCCTGAGTCCTGAGTCCTGACCGAACTGATCACTGATGCATCCATCATCCGTCCAGGGTCTCTTTAGATTCTATGGACTAACAACTAGTTGATTAATGTTTAGATCATGAGGATCTAAACAGGTGAACTAGTGAGCTAGGCTAGTCTATAAAACCTAACTATCAAGACTAGTGATGATTTTATTAGTTGTCTAATCACTAGTCCTAGTTTATTCAAACATATCCATAGTAGTGTGTGTCTGGAGTCTGGATAAAATAAATAGTAGTGTGTGTTTGTACACAAGTGGTGTGCGTGCGTGTGGTGTGCGTGTGTCTGTGTATGAACAGATACTACAACTGTATCCAGATGAGAGGCATCGCAAAAAAAAAAAAAAAAAAAAAAAGAGAGAACAAGAACGACCAAGCTTTCCATTTTCCTCACGCCGCCGGCAGCTGCCTGCTGATGCCTCTCCTCTTGCATTGAAAAGGAGTGCTCGCTCACCTGGACTACCTTTTTTTCACGGTTGAATCCGGGGTTTTCTCACCTCAACCATCAAATCAAATCATCACGGAAGAACTCGATGCGCACATGGACCGCGCGTTCAGGATGTGATCGAATCCGTGGGCGTCAATACCACTGAGCTAATAGCAGGGTCCGGTAGCTCTCTGACAATAACTACGGTTTCAGTTTTCCCTGGTCTGGTCTTACCTTTACCTCACGTTCTGGAGGGCTAGTTTGACACTCTTGTGGGCAAAAAGCTAGCACTACTGGGAAATTAAAGCTGAGACAGATCAAGGAAATGGATCAGCGCACTTTTTTGGCCTAATAATTCTGTTTTGTCAAGCAAGTTGGATGAGCAGAATGAAAGGAACATACATGCCTCCTTGACCGTGTAACCTAACCCCGATCTTGTACACCGCAGACATGTTAAATTTGGTCGGTCCATACCAAATTATATATTTCACCGCGCGACTGGCTTTAAGTAAATTAAGATAATAATGACCAAATGATCATCATACTTGTTGACGAAATTTAGTGCGAGAATGTGTGTATCCGTGACATATGGGGGAAAAAGAGCGAGAGTTTAGCAAGCCAACGAATATGTGTTCAAAAATTCGTGGCTCGACTAAAACCGACTGTTTGTTGTCTAGGAGCTCGTTTAGTTAGTTCTTTTTCCAAAAAAAAAATATCCTATTACGTCGGGTAAACCACAACTTTAGGACTTATTTTGTTATTAAGGCTATCTTTTACTCATCTTTAGCAGCACAACCTAAAACAGGCTCCCTACTTGTGTGTACTCAGCATTTACGTAGCCTATATGTTTTCTAGGGGGCTCCTTTCTATTGCTCTCTTTGTTGCTACTGCCTAAGACAGGGGCGAAGCTAGGCTTTGCTATTGGTGCCACTGACCCCCATAAATTTGTGCAAACTCAAGGAAAATTATTGTTCTCCACTGTTCTCTAAAGGCAAAGACCCCATCATGAATTATATCTGAACCCGGCGTCATTTTGGCCTGGCTTCGCCACTGCCCTAAGACATGATCTCTATTTTTCAATTAGAACCTCGAGCTATTCCTAAATCATCCTAACCCTTCCAAAAAAATCTTCCTCTCTTGCTCTTTCAATCAAAAAAGCCATGTTTCTTTCTATTTCCGCCCACAACTTCCATCACGTATGTACGCACAACACTGCCACGAATAGGGAAAAACCGATTCATTCAATGTCAACCACCGAGAGGAGGTGACTAACCCGTGACCGGACATAATGTATGTAGCGGTTAAAGGACGATCAAGCGAAGATGTGACGTTGGGCAGAGCAGACATGATAGTGCAGGGAAGGAGCTAGGATCGGGCGAGGAGGCAGTGGCGTCGAATGAGGAGGAACCACAGTGGTGTTCGAATGCGCTAGGTGCATATGGATCGAGGTCAGCTGTGGAGGTGTAGACGTGGTGAGGAAGAAACTAAGAAACTGATGATAGGAGGGAACCTTCATTGTACACTAGTCCACATGCCTGACTACTCTACTATGTGCTCTGCTATACATGGAACCTTGTGCCATTTATCCAGGACAAATCTTAAAAAATCACACGTTTTCGATTTTTTTTTAGACGAGTTTGATTTTTTTGAGACGAAGGGAGTAGTAGGGGAACAGATATATATGTTCCGGAAGATACCGTAGGTATAGCGAGAACTTGTGCGAATTCGACATTAGCAGGCAAGGGGGCCTTATAGTTTGCGCAGTGGTAGTGTATATTTGCATACATTGAAGGTTAAAAAATATAGGTAGGTGGCTTGCACGCTCAAACACGACTACTCCAACGACGACGACGCACATTGTGTGTTAATTATAGTCAAGCGCCTGCGTTACATGGATCTGCCGAAATACATGATAATTTGTCGGATCAGCCTTTTGACAAGTAGTCATTAGTCTCCTGGTCCTGGCGGTTGGTGCAGAACACAAGAGTACTCCGCCTGTATGCTTAATTACTGACAATTTACATGGTTTTATATTGCAAACTAGTATAGTAAATAAGGAATCAGCAAACGACCACGTGCGCACGCGCACGAGACTCCTGACTTACAAATATACATACCCCCACTACAGAAATAACTAATACTACTAGTATCGATTTGGTCAATTTCTAGGGCAACTAACACTAAAACGACAGTGCCTATCCAGTGAAGCAAAGCAACGACACTTGGGATTTGGGACGAATGACAACGACATGCGAGTCGTCAAGGAATAATTCATGCAAGGAGACAGAAAAGTGCGCATGCGTCATGTATGTATGAAGCTTCATGCATGGAGTGTGTGTGCCATGCTATGATTCGGCAATGTCTTGGGCAGCCAACAACTATGATCCGTTCGTTCTCTTCTGCGACGTCGTCTAGACTCTAGAGAGTCTCGATCTAGCTCTACTAGTAGCCGCAGGAAGAACCAGATCGAAGAAGGGGAGGCGAAAGCGACAGCCGCCGGAGTATGTCGTAGCCGCCGTCGTGGGGCCGGGGCGAGGTCGGGGAGGTGGTACGTGGAGGCGTGCGTTCACACGGCGGCGGCTCGATCGGTTTTCTTTTCTCCGCGCGCCAGTTCAGCTTCAAAACCTGGCCGGTCTGCGTGTCAATTTCGCCCCTACTTTTCCTCTGCCGGACTCCCTAGGATCCCCTTTCCCGTCATGCCTTCGCTGTCGCTGGCGCTCGTCGTCATCCGATCGGATCTCGGATCGATCGCTCTCCTTCAATTTGATGTTGCCTGCTCGTGCGTCCGCCCGTCGTCGTTGACGTGACACGTCATTAATTATAAACAAAGATGCTCGATCGTCTAGTCTGGCAGCTGGCAAGGCCGGACTCGAGCAGTCACTACCAGACTGGGGGTTTTCCTGACGGCCACAAACCATCAGGAATTCCAGGAAAACCGTCAAGAATATTATTCCCGTCGGGCAACCGTCGGGAATCAACCGACAGGAACGTGTCGATAGGAAAGATGGATTATTCCTGACGGTCAGCCGACGGGGATGTTTTCCTGACGGCAGTTCGCTACCATTCCCGACGGCTGCCGTTCGTCCGCGCCCAAGCTCATTCCCACCGGTTGCCGGTCAGGATTCCTGATGGCCGTGCCGTCAGGAAACCAGTTTGTACCAGAAAAAAAAAATATTATTATACATGTACGCTAGTACAAATTCAGTCCGCAATGACAGTTGACATACATCATATACATACATATTGGGTTGTTGCACTGAATAAATGAATGGCTACTTAATATATACATCTTTTCAATGTAATTGGCTCACAACTAATAATTGGAGAACTGAACTGAAAAATAACCTTATTCTTTTTCTGTCAAGTCTATTGCAGTCTGTTTGGTACCTGCAACATGTCACAAGCGCACAGAGTTCATAATTTTGTGAGGCTAAACAAAAGATAAATATAATACATGATTACTAAGAGCACTGCATGGTTGAGAAGCTTCAGTCTTTGCTTTTTTTTTCACTAGACTTATGTGATAAAAGTAGAATTACGATGAGAAAAACAAGCTTACTGAATCAAAATAGCGGACAAGCAGATGTCACCATTCCTGTTCTGTACAGGACCAATGCACCACAGTTGTTTGGTCACTCAATTGCAAGCACAATGTACCTGTATTAGCCAATGTATTTTCTTCAGACTGAATTCATGAAATATTGGTTCTACAATACAATGAAAAGTAGTTGCAAATAAAGAAATGTAGCCCGTCTTTTCTTCAGACTCATTTCATCTAGAATCTTTAGAATCCAAATCATAAATGATAACATGTTGGAAGGGCATCTAATCAGTGAAACAAACACCTGAAAGTGATCAAGCAGTTGGCTGTGATTGGAAATAAATAGACATGCATATGCCCAGTTTGCAGACATCGAGGAAACTGCTCTTGGAAGTTTTATAATTTGTTTTGTGTTCTATAGCAAAAGGCCTAATTTCTCATACCAATGTATCATCAGTAATGCTCAGCATATGATACTTTAGGAATTAGTATAATTACGACATGATAAGCATAGTCACTGAATATTCAGTCCTAACAAATATATACAATTAAATTAAATGGCCAGTCCTATATAACCAGTCCTAATTCATAATCACTTGAAAAAACACATGCTTCAAAGGTACTGCACCTGCTCATACAGAATGGCTAGAATGGCTACTTGCACAACTTGTATTTCCTACAAGTAAAAGTTACCGTTACAACAATCACTGAATATTCAAGAACAAAACCACTATGAACTAGTTGTATTTAGAGCTCAATCCCTGAATATGGAAGACTAAAATAGCACCAACTTTGGGTAATTAATGAACACTTTCTTTCTTCCCTGTAAGTCGGAACATCGAAAGCTACTGCTAGGCCAGTTTGCGAGTTTATACAAAGGGCAAAACAAGTCTATTCAGTAAGAACTATTGCAGGGAGTTTATACAAAGGGCAAAAATAAGTCTATTCAGTAAGAACTATTGCTCACGACCTACACGAAGTTACACAAAATTGCATCAAGGATTTTTTTTTGCTCTTGTATGTGACTCGCTTTTTCTTCTAATCAATGGAACATTAGACAGTTACCACAAAAATATTACTTGGAAAGAAACATGAGGCCAGATCTCGAGGGGGAAATTGGGAGAGAGAGAAACAGGACACACCTTATGCGCATTGGGAGGGGACCAAACTACAAAGATGGGCGTCGGGAGCCTTGGGTGCCACCCGGCGAGGGCGTTAGGGAGCCCCTTCGAGGGCGGTCGTGGGAGCGGTCGCCGGATCCCTGGGCCCCGGGGCGCGGTGGCCAGCGGTGTGGACGTGGTGGAGCAACCTCGGACGGCGGCGGCGCCGGCAACGGAGCTCCGCCATGGCGGTGGCACGCCGGCAGCGTGAACGCAGCGGGGGCAACCTCGGGACGGTGGCAGCGCTGTCAACGGAGATCCGCCGGGGCTGGCCGACTGGCGGGCGGGCTTGAGGGATCCGCCTTCGAAGGCGGCCGCATCGAAAGCGGCGGGCGTGGGAAGCATCTCGAGGCGGTGCCAGTGCTGGCGGGCGTGGGGAAGCTTTCGAGACGGAGAGGGCGGCGGCGCCGACATCGGAGAAGCGAAGGGAGGCGTGGGAAGATAGAATAGAATGGGGCAGCAGGTTAGTGGCTAGGGTTTCGCAATTTTTATTTGTCCCAACGTGGCCGCATGGGAGGGGAGGTGGGTCAGCCCACTAATCCTGCCGGTTAGGCCTCACCGTCAGGGAGTCATTGCTGCATTCTCGACGGTCTGTATGTTTCCTGTGAGTTTTGAAGAGCCGACAGGAAAAATAAGATAGTTTCGACGGTTTAAAAGAAACCGACACGAAAAATAAAAAAACCGGGGAAAAAGCCCGAGTCTGGTAGTGAGTGGGCAGTGGCTGACTGACCGGCCGGCCGTATATCAGAGGGACTGCGATGCTGAAGGATGAAAAAAAGAGAGGATGGAGCCGACCTGTTGGACTAGTTGAGATTTGAGACGGCGACGTGTACTAATTGATACTAGTGCGATCATGGGAGTATATGGTGTGTACTGTAGCGCTCGTTGTGTGGACGACTTACTCCGGAAACTGTGGACCCGTGTTCGATTTTGCAGCTTGTTTCACATATTCCGTCCGTTAGCTAGTAGTACTGTACGTACTACTAGAAGTTCAGTTCAGGCCACACATATGGAGAAGGCGAAATGAGAGACGTGTAGACCATGGAAAAGCTAATAAGGACTGGTGGTGTCTGAGATTCAGGATCTAGAGAAGATCCTGACTAGGAGTACACTAGATCCTGACTAGGAGTACACTTGAGTTTTGATTCCCATGCATTCACATGAGTTCTTTTTCTTCTATTACTATATGTTGTGAAACTTGTCATCAGCGGTTAGGACCTTTCCCTCTCCGTCTCTCACAATCAACGTAGTAGATAAAAGTAGAACAAGTAGACACAAGATGTAGGGAGACTATTCTTTATTCATCTGAATATTCGTGATTACAACATAGAGCTCCCACGTATATATAGTCCCCGCCAAGACCTAAGAGTTTTGGTAAGAGCCCACATACAAACGGACTAGGATTAGATTCATCCTTCTCCTTTCCTTCTAGGATAGAGTCCGTGTGTTTTACAACACTCCCCCTTGGGCGATTACCACGATATGCATATGCCTCGTCAAAAACTCCATCCGAAAACCCCGGTGGGAAAAAACGGTTCTTGGAGAAAAGAGTACATCGCATTGTTAATTGCATTGCACATGTTGTCTCATTAAAAACCTTGTGTGAGAAACCTTCGAGTAAAAACTCACATAGGGAAAAAAGAGTACAACGTTTAACCTTCTTGGTCATATATTCTTCAAGATACTCAATTCTTCATGAATAGACAAATACTTGGTATTTTTTAGCAAATATGACATACTTGATCTTTTGTAATTCTAGTGGTTTACCTCAAAGGCAGATTCAATAAAATATGCTCCCCCTCATAAAGCCAAAATTTGAACTTCATTGTTCAAAACACACTTTTTCATAAACGCAGTGCAAACTAATGGTATGTAGTACCATAATACTATATATTCTAAAAGTTGGCTCGTAATTCTTCTATGAATTATATGGGTACAAACGAGAGCAATATGCTTCATGCATAATGACCACTTATTAGTTGTGCAAAACAAATAAATATTATCCTTTAGAGTAATAAATCCTTTCGAGAGGATTATGGGGGTAAATAAATTAATATTCAAAATAAATTAATATTCAATATCTTCTAGATAGTGTATTAAATGTTCCACTAAATAATAAATCCAGTCTTGCATTTGGCATTTAGGGGATAATTTAATTGCCAAAACCACCATTATACCTTTTATGGTATTTAGAGGATATCATCACTTCATTGCTAGCTTTTCATACACTTTCTAAGTGTTCGGATGACACCAAGGTGTTTAAGATTCCTCGTTTCTTTCTCTCGGGTCTATATTCACTTCAGGGATGAATGGTGTTTATTCAATAATTGACTGGTAAATCCTTCATGGATTAATTTCTTCAGGAATATACTTTCATTCTTAGTGAATTAATAACTCTCTGTTGTGAGATAGATTCTCTACTGCACGAGAGATGAGTGATATACATAATAACATAGCGTTATTCACTATAAAATCATTCAATGATTGCAATCCTTCTAGGACATGCTCTTCTTGAGACTTGAATATTCATTCAGAAATATATGTACCTTAGACTTCAATACTTAGTATGAGATTTCTACAAGTTGCGATATATATTATTCGGGAATTATATGGATTTTCATAATCCACTTATTAACCGCATATTCAATATTCATTTGTTTCATTTGCCGGAGATATAGTGAGTAACATTCATTTCTTCTTAATAGGAGATTCAACCTCAATTGCTTTCTTCATTGACCCGATATAATCGCTACAAGCGATTTTTGCGATGGACTTTATTTTTCGGATCCCGGGTTCTCACAAGAGAAACATTCGCAATTAAAGAGGTAGTGTTGTCGACAACTATTTTCTCTTCTCCCAATACTCTCACAATGTGAGAATATTTTATCTCTGTCATTTCCCAAACAAGAGATGGTATATTGTTCTACATATCCAACACTAATGATGCGCGTGCTTAGTATGTTGGATTTCATCTTCATGATGATCCTCTTCATGAGGTGATCCTCTTCATGAGGTGCTCAACCTTCTTCATGAGGTGTTCTCTTCGTGAGAATGGAGGAGTTTCATTTTATTTCTATTCAACAAGTATATACTAAACTAGAACCCACAAAGCGCCCCCATAGATTTAGTTTGATAGTATACATAGTTTACTACTAGTAAATACAATTTCTAGTTTATAACTTCAAGTTACTCCTCTCATTTATTAAAATATCGGCATATGCTCCGCTTCATGCTTTCACAAGAGCATTAGTCAAACTATTAGTTGACTTAGTGCGTGATAGTATTCCCGCTTCAAGCTTCAATGAAATTTTCTAGATCATTTTTCTTCTCTCGAAATAATATTTGGCATTCAAAATAGGCTTTCTCTCCCCTAATGCCAATATTAGATCTTTAATAGCATACTTCAAAAGATATCCCCTATCATGGGCTTAAAACAATTCAAATTCATATATCTCCAACTACAAGTGGAGGCCCATTTATGTATGCTATGATTAGGTTTCATGGGAAATATTCACGCACATATTTAAACATGGGGTTATTATTCATTATGCAAAGTGAGCTAGTACTTAAAGTGCACTTAAGAATGTTTATCATTCCTATGAACTCGGGGATGTTCTCCCCCGGGTATGCACAAAACATAGTTTAGAAAAACTATTTCATTCTCTAGCTTCTTTATTATTTAGCCTAATAAATTGATTCAAGTACTCATACAATTAAAAATATGGACCATATACTATGAAAGTATAGATACGCAACATACAAGTTCACATGGAATTTCTTCTAGAATTTTCTAATTGCCATCAATGCAAAACTTCCTTAATGCCTTTTCTTCATAAATCCTAAATCATCATAATTGTGTTATCCACTACCTTAGTTCTACAATAATTCATCCCATCAAATGGGTTAGACTCCATTGAGAAAATTTTATAAACTCACTCCCCGATCTTAGGGTTTGGCCCTATATCAATCTATTGCTTATGCATACAATGCATCGAAAGCAAAGCATTCCTTAGTTCAACGGAACCATATAGACATAGCATGCTAGCTAGCTAATTTGATTATGAGGGGAGCGCAAAAATAGCTACTAGCTACAACTATAGCAGTTATGCTATGCTAATATTCATGCAAGAGTGGAGATAGTTGCAACTCAATGAGATACACATGCATGGTGTAATGTGGAACGTTAGAATTCAGTCTAACATAATAGATAACAACAAATTGCAAAGCTACAAGCTTACTTGCAATTAGTGCAGTAGAGAAAGTACCATTTTTTTAACTCTGTCTTGCAAATGGAAACTCGAGTGTTGGCAAAAATGAGCAGTCATTTTTTCTTACCTCAGACAAATATGGATGTCCAGCGTGAAGGCGAGGAAGACATCGAAGGTTCAACTAAAAAACTGTTGTGAAACTTGTCATCAGCGGTTAGGACCTTCCCCTTTCCATCTCTTACGATCACATAGTAGATGAAAGTAGAACACATAGACACAAGGTGTAGGGAGACTATTCTTTATTCATCTCGATCTTCGTATTTTACAATGGAGGATCTCCCACGTATATATAGTCCGAATAAGTCCTAGAGTATGGAAATCGCCCACACAATAAACGGACTAGGATTAGGATTCCTCCTTCTCCTCTTTCTATATTCCACCAAGGCCGGAGAGTTTTGGTAAGAGCCCACATACAAAACGGACTAGGATTAGGATTCATCCTTCTCCTTTCCTTCTAGGAAAGAGTCCGTGTGTTTTACAACACTCCCCCTTGGGCGATTACCACGATATGCATATGCCTCGTCAAAAAACTCCATCCGAAAAACCCAAATTGGGAAAAACGGTTCTTGGAGAAAAGAGTACATCACATTCGTTAATTGCATTGCACATGTTGTCTCATTAAAAAACCTTGTGTGAGAAACCTTCTAGTAAAAAACTCACATAGGAAAAAAGAGTACAACATTTAACCTTCTTGGTCATATATTCTTCAGGATACTCTATTCTTCGTGAATAGAATTTGATCTTCATAATCTATGCATAAACTTTAATGTCTTAGTAAACATGATCTTTATAATTTAATGGTTTCAATTACCTTCGAGGTAAATTCAATAAAATTGCTCCCCCCTCACAAAGCCATCATCCGAATTTGACTCAAAAGTATGGATTATAATTCTTCCATGAATTATATGGGTATAACAAAGAGCAATATGCTTCATGCAAAAGAATAGAATTTGATCTTCATAATCTATACATAAACTTTAATGTCTTAGTAAATATGATCTTTATAATTCTAATGGTTTCAATTACCTTTGAGGTAAATTCAATAAAATTGCTCCCCTCACAAAGCCATCATTTGCAAAAATCCCTTAATACCTTTTCTTCATAAATCCCAAATCATCATAATTGTGTTATCCACTATCTTAGTTTCACAATAATTCATCCCATCAAATGGGTTAGTCTCCATTGAGAAAATTTCATAGACTCACTCCCCCGATCTTAGGTCGTTTTGGCCGTAGATCAATCTATTGCTTATGCATGCAATGCATCAAAAGCAAAGCATTCCTTAGTTCAACGGGAACCATATAGACATAGCATGCTAGCTAGCTAATTTGATTGTGAGGGGAGCGCAAAAATAGCTACTAGCTACAACTATAACAGTTTTATGCTATGCTAATCTTCATGCAAGAGTGAAGATAGTTGCAGCTCAATGAGATACACATGCATGTGTAATGTGGAACGTTAGAATTCAGTCTAACATAATAGATAACAACAAATTGCAAAGCTACAAGCTTACTTGCAATTAGTGCAGAGAGAAAGTTAACTCGGCCTGAAGGGACGCGAGGCGTAACTTCAAGTCCCGATACACACACTTAAATATTGATTTAGGACCGGCTATGCCTATTAAAAAAATATATTATCCACATTTTTCTTATGCCTTTATCCAAAATTACTCCCCTTTTCATGCCATAACTACCTCAAGTAGTAATTGCTTCAAGCATTATCTATGAATATCAATTCTAATGCATCCATAGAATCCAAATCATACTTCTAGTATTCAATGATTATGACGTGAAATTCGTGATATCCAATGTACTATTCAAAGGTACACCATAGGACTCGGGGTAGAATATAATTTTCTCAAGATAAAAATTAAATACTTAGGATTATACAATTTCTTGGCTAAATCGATCCTTCCAAGATCAATTAATATGCTTGTATAGTCCAATTATTCATGTGCTTTTAGAAAATTCAGTTTCATATCTAACTACATGGTAGTGATGCACAAAGAACTATAACCTTCAAAGTTAATTGAGTCGAGGCTTCTTTTGTGGATAAAAATAATACAAGATTTATTTTGATAGGCAATAGGCAATTTGTTTATATGTGAAAACATATAAATCTAATTTATTCCATGAGAAGTACGCACATATTACTTCAAGTAATTGCAACTAAGAATATTAAACATTTCATATTAGTCTTCAAGCTAACAAATTAACCATTAACCACTTAATTCAACAGAATTAAAAATTTAATGCACCACCACCACTATTATCAATACTTCAGGATATGAAATTTAAAGATAATAAATATATATAAGCACATGATTTAAGTTCTTCTTGAAGAGAAACTTTATATGTTCCAAATAATATGCATTCTTACATGTCGTGAATTGACAAGGAGTAGCTACATGCTTTTATATTCAAGAGTTATGATATACCGTCACAAGCCTTCGAGGGGTGTAACATATGCAAGCCACATATTCAAAATTATTGTAACTTAATAATATCCTGGTTCATAAAGTTGTCTAAAAATTCCAACTCAATTTTCATTTGAGTAATTTCGATGGTAAATTCAAATACCTCAAGTATTTCATAGTTCTTTGATATTCTATACACAAGAGATATTTCTTCTAGAATATAGTTTGATAAAATTTTATTTACCATCTTGTCTTCTAGACATTTACAAAGCTTCAAGCTATTGTTTATAGAGCGCGTTAAGCATACAAGCTTCAAAATTTGACTTTCAATGCAATATGATAGTCTATAATCATAATTTGGGATTTTACTCATGCAATGAGTCCCACAATGCATTTGTTACTTATATCGCCATATACTCATTCTAGAGAGTAATTCGAAAATATATATATCTTTGGTTTACTACACTTCAATGGTAGCAAAATATCCCGCATGGATTTAATAATGACCGTAACAAATACTTTTACTTTCTGAGTAATTTCGGGATATTGTTTCTTCTTTTAAGGCATGCAAAATACCGTAACTTGGATCATGTGCATATAAGTTTACTACATGTAAACGACTAGCAAGGTGCAAAAAGACAGCGTGGATGGTTACTCAAATATTCTTAGAAACGCCCTAACATTTTTCAGATTATGGTATATGCAAAATTTTCAAGAATGTATACCAAGCATTCATTCATCCCAAAAAAAAATCATATGCTAGGAAAAATAAATATGAGACTCTCAAATAATTAGTCTAAGGTCGCAGGATTTAGAGAGCTCATGAACCTTTACCATGTTTTTAGTATAATCATTCAAGATTTATCCTTGCAATTACATGGTATATAAAACATGGTTGCGCTTAGCAATTTTCAGAATTAAATTCTACTTGTTACTTACGTAAACATAAAGCTAGGCAAAGCATCCATTAAACTTCAGATTTAATATGTACATGCATGCTCTTATACATGCGGGTATAAGAAACATAGTAAGTAGATGGTCTAGGGCTAATTATCTTGTAAACTTCTTGTTTACTTAAAGGTTGTTTGCAAAACACCATATATGTGTATTTTCCGAAAATATAAGATTTATCTGCAATAAAATGGAACCTATATACATAGAATCAAGCAGGATCCGTTTTCTCGGATTTTCTTGAATTTTTTAAATGACGACCCAATATTCATATTAGGCTAATTCGGCACATTTTTTCGCATACACGGTCCGGAGTCCATGCAATAATTTTTATTGTTGTTCCTCGGGCTTATAATTCTGCTTGAATACGGCTCTATTCTTGCTAACCACCTAGCACGTTGCCTTTCCGGCTTGCTTTGCGGCGCTAGTTGGTAGGCGAGACATAGCCGCTAATAGCGTATTTGCTACAACCTCTCGGTTGGATTCGGTCCCAAGATGAGCGATCCAACGCTTTCGAAAGTGACGATACAAGCTATGTAGGAGGAACACAAGGAGTTCATGCCATACCGCCAAGGCGGTGGCGTGTGCAGCTTCGAAGCGGGATGGCGGGCCTTGCACGTTGCTTGATGGATTCGACTACAACATGGATTTGTGTGCGGGCATGCAAACCGAACAACCGCAAGGTTGGTGTTGTTGCGCGCACAAATACGGGCAAGGTGCATTGACATGGATCCGTGGATCGTGACATGCAATGCAAGCCGGTAACTAGATGTTCTGATTGCCTTAGTCTTCTTCTTTAATTAACCCTAGATGCAATACAACATGCGTGCGTGCCATGCAAAAGATAGGCAGATGCTACGGTATCCATGATTCGACATCGCAAGTATATATGTACTTTCGAGTATATGCACTACATATATAATTCTATTTGTACGAAAAATATGGACCACCTCGATGATCCGAACAAACACAAACCCAATCTGCGAGATGCGATTTTTTTCGTACCTTTGTTCTTGAATTCGAGGAGAATCGGCTTTGTCGCGTGGGGACGGTTCGGCTAGGCGGGGGACCCGCGGCGTGGACGATGAGTCGATGCAAAGGCGCATTTGTAGCGCATGAGGTAGCGAGATCCGTTCCGCTAACAACGTCGAGGGGATGTCGACGTCGTCGAAATAGTCGCGGGCGAGACATCGGCACGGCGGCGTTGCCCGAAGATCGGCGGCAGCTTCAACGGCGATGTCGACGAAAAGAGCTTAGTCGGCCGATAACGTATTGTGAAACTTATCATCAGCGGGTTAGGACCTTCCCTTTTCCGTCTCTTACGATCACATAGTAGATGAAAGTAGAACACATAGACACAAGGTGTAGGGAGACTATTCTTTATTCATCTCGATCTTCGTTACTTACAATGGAGGATCTCCCACGTATATATAGTCCGAATAAGTCCTAGAGTATGGAAATCGCCCACACAATAAACGGACTAGGATTAGGATTCCTCCTTCTCCTTTTTTTCTATATTCCAGCCAAGGCCGGAGGAGAGTTTTGGTAAGAGCCCACATACAAACGGACTAGGATTAGGATTCATCCTTCTCCTTTCCTTCTAGGAAAGAGTCCGTGTGTTTACAACAAAAACCACCGGAATAGAATACTTGATGACATCTTCCTCTCCCAAAAATCTAATCTCTACTATAATGTCCCACTTCTTTCTATTTTTGGACCGACGATCACCAACCAACGACGAATCGAGGGCGAGATCGGAAAGTTTGCGAAGGGTCGCCCCTCCCACCGGAGCCGTCTCACGCGTGGGTACGGGCTTCTCATGAGCGGCGTTCGAATCACCGTCACCGCAAAAAAAAATATCATCCCTCTCACTAGGAAACGACGACCCAAGCACCGGCCACCACGGAATCGTCCGTCATCATGTGGCCTTCGGTAGATGACCGCCCGGCCACCCCGCGGGATCGCCGTGTTTCGGAAACGAGGGGCCACGGGGAGGCTGCGTGAAGCGCCGCTCGTAGCGATCGGGGCACGGCGGCCGGAGGGCGGCGGGCAGCATGCACCAAGGCATGGGCGCTTTGCTACCATGAGGCGTCCGTTGTCTAGATTGCCACCGCGTCATGGGCGCGCTCTGTATGTATCCATTCCCGATGATCGTGGCGGCGTCCGGGATCGGCGGGATCGAATCGTGTAATTCTCGCTAGCTTCCGGCGCGGTATAGTATAGTCGTCGTCGATTCTGCGTTATCCATCGATCTGGTTGCGGGCATGGGAACCTGAATCATGCGGTTCGTTCGTGGGATCATGGGAACCTGCTTCCCGTGCTTCTTCATTCTGGCACATTATTAACTTTGCTTCAAGCCTCACCGACACTACTCTCCCCAACAATTTTATTAACCCCCCATCATCCGTGTGCGTGTTTGTCTCCTTATCATCTTGTTGGGGAATAAAGTTGAAAACCCAAACCCTCGAAATGCGAGATGTCAAGTACGGAGGCACTGATACAACAAAGGAATGACCTGCCCCAAAAAAACAACTATGTGATAAGGTTATTCATCGACGCCGCAAGCTTTGCAGCTAGGCCATTGTCCTCCTCGTATGCCGTGTTTATTAACGAGTTTCTTATTTTTTTTGTCTCCGCAGTTGCTTGTGGTACTATTCTAAACTTGATCTCATAAGTGTGCAAGAATTCATCGATTTTTAGTCAATTATTATGTTGCATGATGTGTTTGTCTCCTCGGTTTAATTTGTGGACTGTGATTTCATCACACCAAAAACGCATCGATGAACTTGCTCTGAGAGTTGTTGAGAGGCACCGCGCACATTTTCTCACAAGGGAAAGAAAAAGGTAGCGAGATGTTGCTTGGAGAAATCGTTTCTTATTGATTTGGGTTGCTTTTTACATTCTGAGTTATTGAATCTTTGGCCCACAATGAGGTGACCACAAGTTTGTATTCGGACTATATAGATAGTGGACCTTCAATCCTTCACCGACCATACCGGTCATGGATTAAAATGTTATTTGGTGATTGGCTGCACTTTGAATGGATTTTTTTGGTCTATTTATTGTCCTACTCATTTTTTTTTTTTGAAAATCATGCAACAATGTGGAGTTAACCAAGATATCTCTTACCCTGAATGTTTTCACTCTGAATTGTGTTACTTTTTAATTTTATTATAATTGCAGGCAGTTGTCATTGGATCTAGCTAATGAGAATGAGGTGATTTACTCAAATGTTGGTACACTTCCATTTTTGTTATTAATCACAATAAAAAACTAAGCTAGCCACTTATTGATTAGTTCTCGGATGATTGTTTAATGTGTGTTACCTAGATATCGACGTAGCGTTAAATTTTTTTGCATTATACTCTTAGCATGTGTTTAGTAGGAAAATCAAAATAACCTGCAAGAAACCGTCGGTTTTCTCTCTCTCGTTTTATATACTTCCTGTGTATAGTCCGTACTTTTGATCTCTCAAGTCTCAACAGTCTACACGTGATGAAATGAAATGCCTTGCTCCCGGGCGGGCCCTCGCGTAAGTGGCCCACGAGCGAATGGGACCTTTGTAACTGTTGAACACGCGCGCGGCTGAAGTAACATTCAGCAGCGTTTGGAATCAAAACAAGGCCCCAGCGGGGCCGACGATGTCTCCAGCGTACTGTTAGTTTTGGATAAGAACGCAAATGCCAGCGATGAATGGCGCACGGCCCCTCCTCTGGTCATCCATCGGCGAACATGCATGCCAGCCCCGACTGTACCGTACGTGCTCCACTCCACCGGAGCGCGGGTGGCACGGACTTCTGACACGCCCGTACGTGGCTCACCGCTCACCGTTGGCACGCCGGCCCGGCCGCTGGTACTAGTGATCCTGATCGACGCGACGGGAGTACCAGTAACACGGCTCCACTGCCCCGCGCGGCCCGTCTCTGTCGTCTGCCCCCACTGCACAGACCGGCCAGCCAGGCCACAGCATCGAATCGAGCCATGGGAATAACGTCGCGCGTAGGAGTACACATCGTCGTCGTCCTTCCAGCCGGCCTGGCGCAGAGGCACGCACCGGCGGTCAGGCTCCGCTCAGGCCTGCGGTGGCACACGGAACGTACTCGCCCGCCAGCTACACTACATCCGCGCTTTGCCTGCACGGAATTATTCCATTCCTTTGGTAGCGGTCCGTAGAATTGAGTTTTATTATTTATTTATTTACGAATTGAGTTATAACGATTCAGGTAAACTCGGTCTGTTTTTTACAAGTTCCATTCCACGGATAACTTGGTCTGTCATCTCTGATGTAAGTTTATACTCAAAATTATCTAAATTCTCTTCATAAGAACGAAACCAGGTGAGGCATACATCTTCCTCCATTTGTCAACAAATGCACACATCTATTTTTTTTTTTTTTTATCACACTCACTCTATCTCCCTTAGGTACAGCCTTGTCCTTAGCGGCCTCCAAGTCAATGTGTTCACTACGTTGCTAACTTTTGTGCTAAGCCCCTCCCCACACCCATCCTTAATTGGGGCTAGTTGTCTACAGCTGGCTTGCATAGCTTCCCAAGATCCAACACAATTCATTAGTAAACCTCTTTACCCGCCAATAGTGGCCTTTTTTTTGTCTGGGGACTCCAATTTTACCCTGACAATATAATCCTAGAGCCTTAACCTCAAAACTCTAATATCAGTACCTCTCTAATCTTAACAACTCTCTATTGGTGACACTCTTGTATTCTTCCGTGGTCTAAATTTGTTGGAGATTGAGATTAATAGGTGCGATGGAATAGTTCACTAATTGATGTTTGAAACTATTCTAGACATTCTACCGTAGAACTTATCTTCAATCATCTTCTTTACTAGTTATTACAAAAAAAGGTGGCATACATGCTGTTAGAGCATCTCTAATAATCTTTCATAAACACACTCTTTAAATTCTTATTTGGCGAGTCATTCTAATAAAAAACTCTCTTTATTTTGGAGAGCCGACCCGCTCACCAAGTTAGCGAGCGAGAAATTAGAAATTAATAGAGGATGACAATATTAAGAGATCTAGTTGAAAAAGTTGTTGTCGGGGGTTTTTCATCGAAATCTTTATTTGTATCCATACAGGAAGAATAGAGTCTCTTGAGTTGTTGCTTGTACCTCATACTCTACTCGATCTCCCTCTCCCTCTCTCTATAGGAAATAAGATAATTCTAGGATAGTATCAAATTTAAAAGAATCTAAAATGCAATTCTAGCATAGTGTCAAGTTAAACAAAATCTTGAGTTTGACTTAACTATATATAATTGTATTAATATCAAATACTCCTCAATCTCAAATTATAAGTCATTTTAAAAATCTTAAAGGGTCAAAGATCTCATCTTTGACCATATTTTTATGTGATAAAATAATAAAAATTATAATGTGAATCAAGTATGATTATTCCTTATTAATTTTATTTTTATAGTATATTTATTTGATGTCATAAATATTTTGTATTTTTTTCTGTAATTTAGTCAAACTTGAGATGTTTTGACTTTTCAATATTCTTGTAATGACTTATAATCTGGAATGGAGGAAGTAAATGTCATTAGATTTGTTATATGATACATTTTTATAGTATACCGTAACAAATATTAATACTTTTTTTCAAAAGTACTGTATAAATATTTGAAACATGGAGTTGGTTGGCTGAAAAGATGAAAACAATTCTGCAACCTCTGGCCTTTCCTTGTCGGACACTATTCATGCAGGACACAGGTCAGTCAGTCAGTCAGTCACGCAGTTCGGCAGGTAGCTATTTTCCAAATGTAAAAGAACTAGTGAATTACGCGCGCAGCGCCGCGCGTAGCGGGCTGTTGTTTGGGACGGCTCAGTAGCCCAAAGGTATTGGACTGGGTTCGTTCGTGAACTGGGTACCAGCATGGCTGCCGCGCGCCCTTGGACACACAGCGCTGCATGTAGTCCGCGTTCCATTGGGCCGGCCCATTTACTGACGTTCCTTGTACTGGGCTCGCACATGATTTTGGTCGTTGTTTGCTTCCCTAGGTTGAACGGGCTTCGTCGTCTTGGGCTGTTCTCAACGTGGTGAAGTTCGTGAGAGGAGGGGATAAGTGCGTGTACAGTATGGAGGAAGCGTTCCAGATTCCCGAATCATCTCTATTCACACCAGCTGCACTTGCCTCGCCGGAGAGGAAATCGTTCAGTAGCCTAGGTGTGTGTGTGTGTGTGTGGGGAGCTGTTGACGTAGCGGCGGTACGATGGCGCGGCGGTCGACTTTAGCCGTCACCAGAAGCTGGAGATGAAGATATCGGCGGATAAATTGGGTTGGACGCTGAAAGGTAGAGATGCAAGCGTCGTGGAGGAGTGGTGTGGCAGTATCGGCGTCTCTCTGAAGCAGTTCGGTGTCTGGATGGCGAATCATAAGAATCAATACTTCAGTGCGGCAGATCATGCTGGAAAGTCGGCGATGAGGGTTTTCCCGCGTCCAGATCTGTGCGTTACCTCTCAAGGCGACGGAATGCAGCCTAGTCCGATTGGTGTTCAGATGGCGGCGGAAGGTCGTGCGGCGGTCGTTGCTGGAGCAGAGCTGCCTGGTAGCTCAAGAGGTGGCGGAATCCACACGGGAGTAGCCAGGGGAAAAGCCCCGATGGTTCCGTCACCGTCTCTAGATTTGTTTGGTCGTCCTGCTGAGGTGGGAATGCAGCACGGACGGGGTGAGGTGCGGGTGCAGGATGAAAGTACTATGGGTCGATTGGTTGCTGGCGGTAGCTCTCACGTTGTCCATGTGGGTGGTGGTGGTCATGCCGCTGGTACAGACGTTGGCGGCAGCTGTGGTGAAGGCCGAAAGCTGCAACGTCGAAGGAGGCCGCCGTTCGAGTTTTTCGTGCTTCTCCCGCGCGATCGTTTTGAGGATTCACTGGTGCGTATACTTAGCTTTCCACTTTTGTAACGTCTTGATTGTTGCGGCTGTATGCTATTTCGGGCATTGTCGTAGTACATTGGATAGTTTGCCTTCAATTTTCAGTTCATAGGCTCCACCACCTTTACTTTGCATTTGTATATGGTCTTTGACAGTGTGGTGGCCAATCGTTCTCAAATAATCTTGGCTGTTCTGTAGGAAGTGCCTTTTCTTTTGATTGAAAAGCTTCGAGAGAGGCGCTATGTGAAGCTCATGGAGGAGGGAAACACTAGCAAGACCTGGAATGTGGAGGTTAGAGTTAGCACTGTTGGTAATGTGAGGTTCAAATGTGGTTGGTCCGACTTTGTCCAGCAGAATCGTCTTCGGAGCGGTCTATGTCTGACGTTTGCCTACTACGAAGACACCAACGTCGCCACCTGCAAGATCTACCGGGCCTGTGGTATTCTGAGGTAATCTAATCGGGTTCAGCCATTTGTTTCAGTCATGGGTTGTGTCTTTTGTTGTACACAGTTATGTTATCAGTGTTGAAGGCTCAGCGTGCCTTAGGACAGTTGTTGACATATTTTGTATATAACCTTGTTGTGTAACTCAAATTGCTGCTGCATGTGTCTTCACCTATGGTTGTTTGTTCTTGTTATGCTGCTCTTGCTTAGTATTTTCATTCACTTGTGAACTATTTCAGATTAAGACAGTAGAAAATAGGCCGGCATCCTTAGTCTCATGAGTGCACAAACTATGGGTCTGAAACCCATTTTGCTGCTGAACACGTGTCTGTGTGTGTGCTTATACTGGCTGCTTGTTCTTGTTATTCTGCTCTGGCTTAGAATTCTAAGTTAGAATCCCATGTTGGTGCCTCATGTGACATATTGATTAAAATGGGAGCTAAGCCGAGGTAATATATTATAAAAAATGTGGATATCCTGAAGATCATGGCTGGACATATCATATGTCTGAACAGGGTATAATGTCGTTTGGATTTGGAAGGTAGAGTATATAAGATGCCGTAATCGGTTAGCTAGGAATTGTCTTTTCCCATTTTGGATCAGTTACCTGTAGCTTGCTTGTCACCAGCTTTTGGTTTTGATGAATAACGATGTGGCTTTCCTCCTGTGTCACTGGTCTGTACATGCTTTGTTCTTTATGATCGTGGATTCAGATTTTCTTGACGCCTCATTTGCTTGGTCCATTTTCTTTCTGACATTTTCACATACCGAATGTCGCAACCAACCTGCACAAAACTTTGAGAGCTAGAGCTATAAATCCAACGTACATAGTCGTTAATGAATCGTTGACTCACTATAGACCTTTGTGTGTCCTGGTTCATGAGTCTTGTAGGAAATTCAATTAGATCGACGCTGTTCTCTCCTCCAAGAGTAGGTGCCAGTTTCTGACATAGTGAAGTACATAGGTTATCTGTGTGCAACATCATAAAGAAAGGAGATATGGCACACGGAGGATACAGGTAGATAAGTTGTGTCCAGGTCTGGTTTA
Organism: Hyparrhenia diplandra; assembly: GCA_015847255.1. NCBI lineage: Eukaryota > Viridiplantae > Streptophyta > Magnoliopsida > Poales > Poaceae > Hyparrhenia > Hyparrhenia diplandra. Next base: position 581,912 of record JADLZK010011795.1, read on the forward strand.
CCTTTTGCTGGATTTCCTTGTACGCTGCCGTCGTGTGGTTGCTGAGATATGTGGTTCAGTCGAGAAAGACAGTGTATAAGCTCGAATACATGCTCAGGAGAAAGATCATATCCATCTACAAAAACTGTTTTTTAGCACCAGAGTAGATCTTTTCATGAACTGCTAAGATGCTGCTCAGAGCCGATTTTCATAGATGGTTACGATCTCCTCCTCAGCATGTCAATCTTGCTATGGACTTGTAAATCCATAGTTCACTCTGTCGACTACATAGAACTGAATGCTTTTGTGAACTTCGCAGCGGATCTAATCTTTGTGGATTTTCAATCTCTAGCAAGACTCTGCTAGCACGCCTTGTGTGAACCATTTGGTTGCAGCGCCGGTTATTTGTATTGGTGGGGTTGGGTTTTTGGGGGAATTTCTCTTGCAGAGATTCCATATATATTTGGAAAGAAGGAAAGAAGATCCGGGACGATGAACTGGCCTGCCTAAGCTCCATGGGAAGGAGATATAGAGGGGAACGGCGGGCAGGTTGTTCGGGGTGGAATGGCGATAGGGCTGTCCGTGGCGTAGATCTAGAGGCGTGGATTTTTTGGGGACAACATTGGTGCGCTGTCAGGGATGTGGCACGTGAGAGGCCACCGTGCAGACTCCGCGTGTATATTTTCGGTCAGTCCAAAGGCCCATGGGCTAAAGATACAGATTGGTGGACACCCTTAGCAGACGTTTGTGCAAACGGCATGTTAATTTAAAGGCCCATGAGCTAAATGTGTGAAACATGTTTGTTAGTAGCCCATGGTACTATTTCATCGGGCCGATTGACAACGCCCAGAATATGTTGTGCATTCGTTCAATTTTTCTCCGCTTCGCACGGTCACGTAGGGCCTGATTGGATGGCTTCCAAAATGTACCAAACGAAAGGTCTGGTAAGCCATGGTTTTGGCTACCATTCGGTAGACTACCAAAACTAAAAACCTCTTCACATTTAGCTCGCCAAATCCATGGCAAAAAAAAATTACATAGCTTTGGCTTGCTGAATCATTGGCATGACAGAATTTGGCTACAAACCAATTACGTCGTACTGCTTGGGATGCACCTCTTGTTGCGTGCATCATCGACGGCGAGGCAGGGAAACACCAAACGCTGCAGTACCAATAAGGATCCATGCGTCGACTGCTTTTCTCCTGCATGTTTGACCGAAACGATAGGAAAGTAGCACACCGGATACGCAGCATTGCTCTGTATTGGGTACACCGCACTGGTCTCGCATCGCCGCCCGATAGTAGCCGATATGACGACAGTGGACACACGACACACACCAACAACGTATAAGTATACGCGCTAGGCTGGCTCGCTGGCGGGGCCACCGGAACGGGCCCGTCTATTAAGTGGCGTTGTGCTTCGCTGGTGAGCTCGATGGCAAGGGTTAGGCCGGCCCTGCTCTTGAGTTAAGGCGCCCGCGGCAGCCGTGTCGGCACGTCGTCGGACTCGGCAACCGGGTGGGACCCGGCAGACGTCGTGCCGCCGCCCTCACCCGTCAGCGGGTATCACGGTATTGGGACCGGCGCCACCGTAGCCGATAGACTTCGTGGGTAGGCGCGGCGCCTTACATCGCTTTTGGGTTCCACGTCATTGGGCGCCTCCTCAGCCAGCGTGGTCGACGCGATGGGTCGGTCCGTCGATGAGTGCGTGTGGTGGCAACGGCGGCTACGGCTCGCGCGCACCATGGGGTCGTGGGTAGCCGGTTTCCACGCCCGCCGACCGGCGGTGGCTCCGGTCATCCGCTGGGGCCGCCGGATTGGGCCCGCCTACTCGGTGGGCAGGCGCCATGCGCGGTACGATCGGGGGTCCGGCGTGGCGGCGCAGAGACTTCAGACGTGCGGCGGTCGCGGGGAACCCGCGGTGGCCCCGGTGCTCGCGGGGGCCACGGGATTGGGCCCGCCGAATCAGTGGCCAGCACCATGGGGTACGCCGCCCGGCGGCGGCGTGTGCGCGGAGCCTTCTCGACGCTGGAGTGCCCGACCACGAGAAACCCGCGCTCCACGCGTTGGTGACTCGCGTGGTGTAGCGGTGTGACGTTGGCATAGTTATCCGCACGTCTTAAGAGGTAGGAGTACTACTACTACTGCTGCCCGTGCCGTATTGAGCGGTCATGTAAAGGTGTTGTCTAATCGATTGAGTGGTGACGGGTCTGGACAATGGTAGCAAACGTTCTGCAGATGGGTAGACTATGGAGTAGTGACTGGGGAGTAGGCTAGAATCGATGACCTCTGAAGCATTGATGAGACTGTTTCCTCGATCTCGGGGTCTAGGGTTTTCCCCGTTACGCAAAGATAACGATGTGGAAACGAAACCGGGCTTTGGTGTATGAAGGCATGCGAGAGAAACGTTCGGGCTTGAAACATTTGTTACTCGTGAAACCATTGTGCCCGGGCTAAACGGCTGTTGTAACGTTTAGTCACGGTGGTTGTAGCTTAGGGAGCCAACGTGTCTCGTCTGCAGTGTGTGGTGCACGGATGTAACGGAGAATGTAAGATCACCTGACTTGGGCTGGACTGTTATGTGGGCTGTTGTATATGGATCAGATGTTCGGCCCAACCCATTTACGCTTTGCAAGCCGAACAGGCGTGTTTCGTTCCAGGGAAGTCTGTGACGGTTTTCCTTCTTTGTTTAGGACTGAAGAGTCGCTTCTGTCTGGGGGTGTGCCGTCTTCCGCGTCGAGAGTGGGTAGTTCTTAAGTTACGAGCCTCGACATTGAGCGTGTTAGAAGGTCAGGAGTCTTTCATTCGCGCGGGCTTAGAAGAAGATCATGGCTTCGTCAGGCAATCCATGCAAGCACTGCGATGATGCTGAAGAGGCGTGTGATTCCTGGACGGAGAAGAAGACCATGGCGTCGTCACGCGATCCATGGAGGCGCTGCGATGATGCTGGAGAGGCGTCCGATTCCTGGACGGAGAAGAAGACCATGGCGTCGTCAGGCGATCCATGGAAGCGCTGCGATGATCTTTGGAGAGGCGACGATTCCTGGGCGGAGCCTCCGCCAAAGAGGCTATGCAACGAGGTACGGCCGTATACCAAGAATGAGTGGGTGTACTTCTATCCGTGTCGATACAGCAACCCTTTTAAGAACTACGCTATCTACATGACGGTGACGATCGAGGATGGTGTCGTCGAGAGTTTCATCCAGGAGATTCGTGGTAACTCTCCCGGCGAGCGGGTTTTGGTGGTTGGTCTGGATAGTGAGTGGAGAAGCATCGGCAAAAACAAGATGGGCAAGGACATCTATAGGATCGCTCTGCTGCAATTGTGTGTGGGTAATCGTTGCCTGGTGTATCAAGTTCATCAAGCCAGTGGCGATCTTCCGGATGTTCTAAAGCACTTTCTGTCCAAGGAGGGCCATATATTCACTGGAGCACACATTGCAAACGACGTTACTCATTTGGAGGAGGACTGTGGAGTAATGGTCTCTAATCCACAAGATCTGTAGGTGATTGTTCGTGATCTAGGTATTCCCGAGTACAACAATCTAGCCCGTCCCGGAGAGAGGGCCTCACTGATGAAGATTGCAGAGGCTGTTTTGTGTATTCATTGTAACGACCAGAAGAAGAATGACGACATCTATAACCTGTGGGGCGAAGCTATCCTGGATCGATTCCAGATCACATACGCTGCGACCAACGCTTTTCTGTCATATGAGATAGCTCGGCGCCTCCAAGAAAAACATGGATATGAGTTCCGCACCGGTCAGTACTACTTGGATACACGGGTAGTGTATCGGCCTGCCCGCGTTGTTAGGGCTCTGGAGGATGAGGATGAGTGGATCTAGCATGTTTGTAATCCATGTAGACTGAAGTGTCTGTGTTGGTGCTGTGTTGTCGTAGTGCAAAGCGTGTATAGGTAGTATGTTCATGTTTAGTTTAGTTTGAATCAGTGGTTGTTCCAAGGAAATGCTATGTAAGTGACTACATAATGATCTATTTTGTATCGTTGACAACCGGATGTGTAAGACGTAGAGGGCGTTGATGCTTGTGAAGTTACTCGTATTAGCATTTTAGTGTGTTACAAACTGATGCAAAGCCGGGGGCTGTATGAATGTGCCTTCAGTGCGGTGGCCCAAGAGCTAAATAGACGTTGCGAATTTTTCAGCGGGCGACACAAAGGTACCATAGGGCTGATACGAACCAACAACAGTATACGATGTAGGCATGGAGTTTTTGTTTCGTAGACGTTCGCAGACCGGATACGCAGGATTTAGCCATTATTGGGTACTACTTTGAACATCCACTACTTTGACTAACTTGTCGCTCAGGATCTGGATGGTCTCTTCCGATTGGACTGCTAGGTCAAGCGTCTTGGCCGCCACAGCAAAGATGTCCTTCTTGCTGACTCTAATCAGCGCCAGCACCTTTCAACAAAATCATTCAGAGTTTACCACGGAGCAACAAACGCTCACAAGATATACAACATGTGAATTTACAAACTTATTTGTCCTACCAGCGAGATTCGAGGACTACCACTGAAGGTATCCAGATCTGAATCTGCTTCATCGCAGTCGAGGACTGTCATGCTCTGTGCATCAGAATGTTGTAGGCTCTTGTCTTGATTTCCCAAACCTAGGGTGGTGACGATGGGTCGCGTTTTTCCAATAGGATCTGGCGAGGACGGAAGGGAAAGAGTGGAGGTGGTGTCCATGCTGAGCTCTGGGAAGAAGACGGTCTCCATCTGTATCTTAGGCAGCAGTGCCTATATACCTATATGGGTCACCGAGCCTAACACACTGTGTGGTACATGGACCGCCAGCCAACGGACTTAGCCTTGCGCAGCCATATTTTTTAGGGAGGCCTGTGTAGCCTGTTTTAATTCTCATAACACGCCGATGTGGGCTTATCGCGTCGCCCTATTGGACCAAGCGGGCTGTAGCCTACGATGATGGGCCGCAACGTTAGCATACCCTGTCCATTATTTTGTCTACCGTATTGATTACGGTGTTGTAAGCATGGTTCAACATCGAAACGACCTTGAGCTGCATACTCTTACATCGTCTGTAACTATGAGTTGTTACGTAGTGTGTACCGTAGAAACGAACGTATAGAGCAGAGCACCTATCATCGTTGAAATTCAGGGTCATAGATTAGGGAAAAAAAGGTAGGAGCTATCAAGTTCAGCTGGCAATCACTCTTGTATTGTTAGAAGAAGCACTGAACAGCGTCGTTACATGGTTGGCTAAACGGTTGGCACTTTTTCCCGAGATAAGCCACCAACGGGAACGTTCTAGTCTGCACGGCCTTTTTTCTGCGTTCCGGATTACCTTGGAATTCGAAAATTGCGTTTCCTAGGGTTGGAGGATCTTACATTGGCCTTTGGTCTACGATGCTGGGTGGCTAAAATCAAACAGGCCCATCCTTTGGCCATGCGGGAAATCGGAAACACGTTGCACCTTCTCGGTTCAACCGCTAACACGATCGCTGCTCAGACGGCAACGCGAATCGAAGGCACGAAGTAAAACAAAAGGGGGGCGCGGTGTGCAAGGACGAACGACATACACAGCACTCAGGTTTGTTACAAATATTAGCACGGCACCAGATAGAGGCCGTAGCAGCAGAATAATAAAACGGTTCACATAATCTAAGGGAGCCACCCATCTAGGTGAGGCATGTTCAGATAGCAACCTTTGCTATCTACCATAATGAAGTCAATTGTTTTGGCAGACACAGCATGCCACAAAATGCAAATAGTGAACGAAAACATGAAGCTCTTCCTCCGTGACCTGACTTCTCTGGGAAGATACATGACAGCAGTGACACATCGGCGTCCACAGCAAACAGCTCCACGCTGACAAAAGAGGGCAGGAAGGCTTCTCTGGATGATCCTCGGGGCCAGCTTCATCCATGCAAAATACATCGAGGCTAGAAATGCCTGTCACATGTAGAAATAGGCATATTTTTAGTATATGGCACGTGGACGGTACAAGAGCAGGACACATACATTAGTGTAGTTGGTAGAGAACAAACCTCGTCTAGGTACTCTCATCCGACACAACGTTGGTCTTGCATGAGCGCTTACCTCCGCCGTCGACAGAACCATCCGACGCATCACTGTGTAGACATTAGCATTTGTGCAAAAAACAAATAGATCAGAGATGTGCATCAAATGAAATCATGCTCCTTAAACGTGATAACTGTGTAGTGGTTCGTTGGTAATACCTTTCATCTAACGCTGCATTAGGGTCGGTGTCGCTCAGGGAGTCCTCAAGTGGCTCACTCTTTTCATCGACATCATCAGCTGTTTCTTGGGACATCTCAGCAGCTTCACTGTGCTCAGCATCGTTTGTGTCCTCATAGCTGAGTTTCTTGCGAGCTGCTGTGTTTCTGCCTCGCTTGGATGGGCTGCTCAGGAGTATATACATAGACAGAAGCATAAACCACCGTAAGAAGATCCTCCTAGAAGTCATTTAACAGGAAAAGATCATACCTCGACAGCTTCTTTGACGTTGGCGTATCAGCCTCCAAATGGACAGTTGGAGAGGGGGTCTGTAGCATAGACAGTTCAAATTAGTTGTGAGCTGAATCCACGACGGTGGAGAGTAGCTGCTAGACGTGGAAAAGAGTCATGGAACTCACAGTCACAGGCAACGATGGAGGGGTTCCATGGGATCCAGATCCAGATGCTCCATGGCTTGACATAGAGCCACTTGTCTGACCACCACTCGCGGCTGCAGACTGGTGCCTGTGCGTGGAGACTATCAAAACAACCTGATATGTCTTCCTCTCCTTGTAGTAGCTCTGTTGTGTCAGAGTGACCTGAAATGTGAAGCTCTTGGACACCAACTTGTTGAGGTCGGCTGGAAAAGCATCAGAGCCTCTAGCCGTCCGCAGGACCTGCTGAACCGGCTTCCCAATCATACGACGTGCAACGTCGCCGAAGCATATCATCTCTGCCTCATCGGTACCGTCTAGCACAATGAAGCAAACTTTGTACCTTCGATAGACAACACAATACAGCGATGTCAGGAATGTACGTCAACTGGGAGCAAAAACCAAGAAGGGGTTACTGTACGAACTTGAACTTGTAGGCGCCTGAGCAGCAGTTGTTGCATCTGTAGGTGGAGCCTTCTGTAGAACACGATTTGTTGCATTTGTTGCAGGATGGAAACCACCAAGACGTGCTAGGGACAAGGCGTGCTATGGTGACAGTGCACCGGTATCCTTTGTCCTACACACCACAGAACAAAACACAGGAAAAAAATTCTCATTGCATATCAACGTTGAGACAACTACATCTTGTAGCGCAAGTAGTATAGAGCCATGGACTGCACATCTTACAGCAAAGTCGTAGGGGTCCATGTCGTTGAGCTGGCGAAGGGTCTTCTCTTGAAGAGGTGCAAGAACGTGTAGGTGATCTTCCTGTGCCACCGGTGCAGGTACAAGCCTGACCTCCACGTTCTGGTTCCCATAGCTACAATAGCACACGTCAATATCACACATGCATGCAGCGTAAGACTCTTAAGTGCAGAGGACAAGAAAGTGGCCTACTCGTCATAAAACTGCCGAGCTTCAGGGATCTGAGGGTTGAAGTACCAGCGCGAGGCAGTGTTGCCGCTGACGTAGTATGTGCCTACAGACATTTAGTTCAGAAAACATGTATAGGATCTGCAACTGCACCCCGCTGAGTACTACAAGCGCAATAGATTATGCAGTGGTACATACGCTGATAGGACTTCACCAGCCCCCCAAACAGGACCACTATAGGTTTTCCATCGGCTGCGCCATCGACACCATCAACGTTGAAGGACTGGGCTCTCTCTCCCCATAAGGTCACCTTCTCTCATTATAGCTGTATAGCAATGTCATAAAGCAGACGCTATCACTAATCATTTCAAGCAATCGTGTAATAACGTAGAACACAGGTTAGCGATACAACGTTAGGTCCTTGAGCACCAGGTGCCTCGTCAGCGTAGGACCGTGCTTGTTTGGGAGGTGCACCATGTAAGCCTCCGACTTCTCGACGAGGACCCCAATGGTGTCTACAATGGCACAGATGTCAATGAGCAGGAACACATAAGTATATGCGAGAGCAAAATAGACCACGGCGGCGAGGCTTACCAACAAAGTTCGTCGTGTCACCGGCACGGGTATGTAGTTCACCCAGGGGCACTATCTGGTAGGCGTACTCTGGGAAATTGGGCGGAGCATCGGTCCTGGGCTTGATAGTGGTGTGGAGCGTGAACTCGATCATATATGGCGCGTCCACGGGCTTGTAGCCCGCTTTAGAGTTCGACACTCTAAACCTGCTTATCACGTAGATACAGCCTTCCTATATCTGTCCACTTTTATCCTCTACTTCGGAGCCAGGAATCTCGCCGTAGATGCTGTGGCCCTGCAAACATCGCGTCGATACATCGTTAGATCATGCCCACGACGAAGGAAAGGCACAGTTCAGGGAAGTTACCCTTTCATCGACCGGGGACGAGGTCCACATGCTGTATGGCGCCATCATCGGTCCCGCCACGGTACTCCCACTTCCGAGCCACACCGCGAGATGATGGTGTTGCGCCACGGGCTTGGGGCGAAGGGAGGAAAGTAGGTCGTGACGCCATTCGAGAGTTGTACATTCACAGAGGAACAAAATCGGCAGCAAACAGCCAGCACAGGTGAGCATAGAAAGATAGACACTGGACAAGAACACCATTCATCAATGCACTATAGACGCAGACTCAAAAGGACGGCATCGACAAAACGACGGGCCAGGCCAGGCAATAAAACCACGAAACAACACGCTGGCCGTTGATTCATGCAGAAAAACCCCATGCAATCGGTAGAGCAAACAGCTGGACCAAAACACACGCCCATACACATAGCTAGACAGATTCGACATAGAGGCGACCGTGCCAGAACAACACCACTGGGCTGAATTACTTGGTTTTTAGCAAGAACTTCCATGTGAGAATTTCTAGCCTATAGGCTTAGAACAGGCTACGATCAGCAACTATGACAGTGATACATTCAGTAAAAGAAGCCTTGCCGTCTTACAAGGTTCTATCGCCACAAGATTGGTGGACGTCGAATAAATCTATGTGTCGTGCCTGCCCAAACGGCATAGATCTCGCACGTATATAAAGTTCCGTCAGTGTTTGGAACAACATGGATCTATGCGTCTTGTTTGTGCAAATCATATGGGTCTCGCAGGCCATTAAGGTTAACCAAACCATGCCCGCCACCCAAGAAACGCCAACGCGTGAATTTTAGACATAAGTTTTGAGACCAGCACGTAGATCTATGTCCCACGCTTATCCACAGGACGTAGATCCCGCACGTATACATAGTTTCATCAGGCTTTACTACACAAAGTTTGTATACATTATGTAAATATGGATCTATGTAACATGTTAGGGTTAGACAATCCATGCCCACCTCCCAGGACATCAACGTACAATAGGTTAAGGTTATGCCGGTTCTTTATTAGACCGAGGAAATGGAAAGAATATATGAACGTAGTATTACACACCACACAGCATAGTGCAAGTTCTTAGCCAAGAAGACCTAGCAAATAGACCTCTTTCATCAAGTGTTCAGACTGCAAAACCAGTTCCTCGCTCTCCCTGGCAACGCTACGGAGCATCGTCACCACCTTAGCAGCCACAGATACACACGCAGCGGAAAGTGTGCCCTTTACAACCAGAGTGGCAAGATTATAATCGACCACAACAAATCCATACATTTTTTGTAAGAAAGAGATGGCCTATAGAGCAGCCTACTCGTAGCCAGAAACCGAAAAAGCTTCCGCACGAGCCCAAAAGAAGAAACTACGACACACATCCACAGGACCATCGCATGGGAGGTCAACCTCGATGCCGTATACAGGCGAACCGTCTCCAGCGAGCTCACAAACCACAGAAGCATAGGGTAGCCTATAATGAGACGCCACGGTCCGCAACAGAGCGAGATAAGAGGCTCGAACAACGGACATTGCCCTTCTCCTCAGGAGTACGGGAACCCACAGAAAGATTAGAGAGCGAAAAAAAGATAAAACAAGGACGGTCGAAAAAGGGCGACGGTGGAAGAACTAAGAAAATAGCGAAAAAGGAAAACAAGGGGCACCAAAATGTCAGTGGGGACTCTGAAGGATTTGGCCGGGAGCAAAAACACGTAAAGATGGTACCAGCTCGATGAGGAAGCCGAAGCACGACTGCGGACCTTTTTTTCCACAGATCTGGTTCAGGAAGCTTAAGGCCCCGACGACCTTGAACCCGGTGGACTCCCCCGCGATCCGCAGCGCTGTTCCAGAACCTAGAGAAGAAGCCAGGCGGATCGAGATCAGGTAAGAGATAAAAGGCGACCAGAGACGAAGGCGAAGACGAAGACCTTTGTTGCCTACCTTTGAGGTGCAAAGCAAGGAAAAGCGCAACGGGGACCGTCATGGAGCAGATGCGCCGGCCTTTATATCTCGGTAGAGTCACAGAGCAATTTTCACAGCGAGACACGTGGAGAAAACCCTGAAGGCTTCGCAGTCACTGGCATGTGGGCAACCAGCCCCTGGCCCTCTCTATGGGCCACCTAGTCAGCGACTCAGAATGTAGTCTGCCTGTAGTCCTCACAATAGAAGGGAGCCACGTCTCCCTACAGCGATGGCCCACACCCGTCGGCCAAGGGCGCGACGACAACGGCTCCAAGCCCTCTGACCCCAGGCGTGGCATAGAAGCCAGGGACCCCGCACGCGGGTAAGCATGCTTACGCGACTATATGGGCCCACCAGTCAGCTTCGCGAGCAGAGTAGAACTCGGTCTGTCTGGACTTCCTTCTCGCGGGGGCGACGACCGCACGTAACGGAAACGGCGATGGGCTGGGCTGATGGAACAGGGGCCCATCGATGATGACCAATGGAGCGTCGACAACGGCGGTACGGGTGCTGTTACCACGGGCTACGTATAGGTTACAGGCATGTTGAACCATATGTGCCTCAGCGCCTGACCCGGCGCCTGTACCGCGACACGACAGCCCATTGACGGCTCGTGCGGCGGGGCACGCCTTTATGCACGAATCACACCGGTGAAGGGTACCCGGGCGCTGGCCTTGGTCTTTGCCGGGGGCCGCCGAACTGGACCCACCGAGTCAGGGGTCGTGCGTCGAAAGCGTTAGCCCGACGGCGAGAACGTAAAGGGCGCAACGCGCGCAGCCGGTGCGCATGGCACAGGCATATCCACCGCGCTGACCGTTGCCCGGTGCGGATCGCGCGGAGGCCGGGCGCTCGACACAGAACACGCGCACCACTGTCGTATAAGAACGCGGTAGTATCACTCGTTGGCGGGGGCCGCTGGATCGGGCCCGCCGACTCAGTGTCCGCTTGTCTCCCGGTCCAACTCGATGGAGAGGCTTCATGTGGTGCACCTGTCCGTGTTCGGCGCCCGAGGCACCGCGGACTCTGACCCTGCTGTTAACCCCGCCTGCGTATAGAGAGGACGCTAAAAGGAATCGTACGTGCCCGTGGAACCGTGCAACGCGGCTCTCAGCACAGCGCGACGGCAACCACGCCAGGCACCGGCTAAGCGAGCGGACCGAACGTTACGCGACGGCCACCACACCGAGATGCATTCCCGTGTGCGACGTGCCACACCATGGAACACACTTGGCACGTACCTCGTGCGTCCGCAGTGCCCATGTGATTAGCACCGCGCGGGTCGTTGTGTTGACAGCGCGTGCGCCCCGGCGCAGGGCCGTCCCCATGGGAGTGCCAGGTGAGCAACGGCTCCCGGCCTCCAAATCACGTAGGCCTCCAAAATATACCTCATCCATATGGTGTCTAGTTGGCCCAATAAAAAATAATAGCCCAATAAAAAATCATCCTCTAGCTGCCGGCAACTGTGTGTCTCCTGTAGATGTACGTGTACATGCGATCTACGATCCCTATCCCTCCCGACTCCCGACTCCCGTGCCTCTGCGTTGCGTAGTCGACAGGCAACATCACCTCTGACCTAACGGCGGCCGGCGGCCGGCGGCTGGCGAACTGAACGCCCAGCGGCAGCGACTGGCTTGGCAGTTGGCTTGGCTAGGGAATCATTCCGATCAACACACAGTACATACCGAATCTGAGGCCTAAAGGTAATACTAATGATTCTTTTTTTTTTCCAGTTCAAAATTCATTCACATTCACAACAAACTATAGCGAGTAATTGGGCGATCTCTAAGATTTGTTGTTTTGATCTTTCATCTAGATGACTACTGCAGTATTGTTCAAATATTGAAGTCATGTCTTCTTCAAATCGTCATAGAAAATTTGAATCGGGTTGGGAAAAGCTTAAGAAAAAACAAAGAAGAGATGCTTTAGTCCAGTCTCAGAAAAGAGCTATGGATAGGTTTGTTACAAAACCTACACAAGTGTCATCTGATAATCCTACACCTGACCATGGGCAAGCAGTTGACAATAATATTGTCAATGATTCTATAAATCTTTCAGAAAATAATATTGCAGCTGATTTTTCAAAAAAAATAATATTGCAACTGATGAAGCTTTTCGTGAGAACACAAATACAAATAATATGGTACATTTAGCACTATTTTTCTAGGCTAGTAGGCCTCATTTTTTTTGTTCGTGCAGGGACTCCATTTCCCGGGGACGGCCCCCGCCGGCGGCGCCCGTGCGGCTCGTTCGGGCCGCCGGCTCAGCGCGCGGCGGCGCGCAGCGCCCCAGCGTTGAGCTCGTCGCGGGGGCGTGCCCCGCTGCTGCGTTCCATCGCATCGAACCGCCACGGGCCCACTAGATGGGGCCCGCCGGTCGGGCCGCCCGCGGCTGCGGGGGTAGAAGGCCGGCGGTCGCGGCGTGGAGGCTTCTCATTCGGGTTTCTGCCGGTGCCAAGGTCACGGTGGACCCGTCTTTCGCCGAGGGGCCGCGGCATTGGGCCCGCCTACTGGGCTAGCGCGCGCGGTAGGTCCGGCGGCGAGCGTTTGTGCGGTTGTCCTGCACACGGAGGGCCCCGTGCGCAAAAGGCGACTCGAGCAGTTCGCGGTGGCCCCGACCCCGCTGGGGCCGCGGATTGGGCCCGCCCGACGATGTGGCCGCCGCGTTGTTTTGCGGCCGGCGCCCGGCGGCGTGCGGGGACGCCATCGGGCGCGCGGTGTGTCGGGCGAGGCTCGCGGCGCCCCCGGCCCGCCACGGGGGCCGCGCGACGCGCCCGCCGACTTAGTGTACCGGGCGCGTTAGGGTGGGCGGCCGGCGGCGGCGTCGCGCGGATACGCCCGACGGGTGTGTGTCCCGGCCCGAACGGCCGCGGTGGCCTCAGCCTCGCGGCCGCGGAGCCGCGGGATTGGGCCCGCCGACAGTGGGCGGGCGCGGTGTGGGTAGGCCCGGCGGCGATCGCGTCGCGGGACGCCCCCGCGAGGAACCGCCAGACTCGCCTCCGGGGTCGCGGGGATTGGGCCCGCCAAATTCGGTGGCCGGGCGCGGTGTGGGTAGGCCCGGCGCCAGGGCGTGCGGGGACGCCCCGGCGGGTGTGGGTCCCGGGGCGGAGCGGCCGGCGGTGGCCCAGCGGGTCGCGGGATTGGGCCCGCCCGACCGGTGGGTGGCGCGGTGCGGGGAGGCCCGGCCAAGCGCGTGTGGGGGACGGCTCGCGGGACGGGGGTGCCGGGCACAAAGGCGGCCAGCAACCGATTTCGCCTTCGGGTGCGGCGACCGCGGTCTTCGAGGGGGCGGAGCGTAAGAACGCCACGCTGCGCCGGGACCTACGGGGGCGTCCGCGCGATTTCGCGTGAGGCGGAGGGCCTGGGCGCGGGCGGCGAGGCCCCACCCGCGTCTGCGCCGGAAGCCCGCAGCGCGTCGATCTGCCCGATCGGGCGGCCAGGCTGGGGCGGGCGACGTGGACAGGCTGGGAGCACGCTGTGCCCTGGGGTTCTCTTACTCTGAGATCTCTGCTAGCTCCAGCCGTGGTTTGGCTTGTTTGGGCTCCTGCATTTGCATGCATTAAAACAATGTTAATCTTCTCATCTAAAATAGCTACGCATATTAATTATTGAAAAAGTTATTTTTCCTAAGTTTTACTAACTTGTATCTATAAATAGATTATTATATAAAATATGTCATAATTAATATGTTAATTTTATCAAGAAATTACAAATATTACCTTTTTTTATATATTTAGTTTAACGTTGAAAGATGACTAGAAAACGACGACGAACATTCCCATGCTCAACAGTATGCTAAATGGAGGTAGTAAATCCCATAAGTCCGTACATTAGTGCACGGAGGGAGAACAACAAGCACATGTATTATAAGTGCTAAAAATAGGAAAAGTCTACTTAACCTCTACCTATCAAGGGTGGTCTACTTCACCCCCTCAACTATGAAAATCTAATTTTATTGGACTCCACATGAGTAGATCTACACAATGAATATAATATGGTATGATTTAGTACCAATTTTTTGTTGTAGCTTTAGATTAATTAGAAAATCCAATTTCTTTGTAATTAATAGGAATTTATCTATAACTAAGGTGCAACTTTTATTAATTACAGACAAAAATGGATTTTCCAATTTATATAAATCTACAAGAAAATTATTTTTCTAAATCATACCATATTTATATGTTCATTGTGTAGATCTTCATTATGTAGATCTACTCATTTGGAGTCCAAAAAATTGATTTTTCCATCTTATGATTTTTCTAAGATTTACTATAATTTTTCAAAGATTCAACGGAAATGATTAAAGAAAAAAATATAAAACCACCCGCATTGTAGCAAACACGACGACACTGTAGCGAAGCCCCCATTGCTGTAGCAAAACCACCGTGACGTTGAAAACCGCTTGAGGGCGTAAAATAGACAAAAGGTCGGGGATAAATTAGACAGTTTCATAGTTGAGGGGTATAGCAGACCACTCTTGATAGGTGGGTTAAGTAGACTCTTTCTGCCAAAAAATTGTATCAAGACATATCACTACTATGTAAACCATTTTCACCGTGGGTTGTATATTAAAATCAGCAATGACACATTATCACCGCTGGTTCAATACAAAACAATAATAAAATAATGGTGCAATTATGAAATTATAATTTCACCGCCTGTTTGCATCATCGTTCAAGATCGACCACTATCACCGCACTCTACTCTATACATTATATATCGAGTAAAGATTGGCTTGCTTTCTATGAAAGACAAGAGAGCAGAAAATTCCCTTCCCTTTTTTCTTTGATGAACCCTAATCTTTGGAAAATAAAAGTAAAATGAACAAAACGAGACGAACAATAAGTGGAATGACAGAACGACATGATGTACTGTATAAAGTAATACACATAAACTGGCAGTGAAAAACCGATCATGAGTACATAATAAATAATCACAAACCTTAGTCTCTCTCCTTCACATGTTCACTCTCTCTAGTGGTGGATGCAGGATGAAGACGAATGGGGCTAAATAATGGAGGTTTTGGTAATAATAATTTAGTTTAGAAATCAGGATAAGGGGGCTACAGCCCCCTAACCCCCTCCTTTGGTTCCGCCCCTGTCTCTCTCCTAGCACCATTTCTCACTCCTTTTTTTTTAAACGGAGGAAAACCTCAGCTTTTTTTAGAAAGCCAAACGTAACAAGTAACATCTGAGGTTGCCAGTTACAATTGAGAACAGAAACGGGAAAGAAGGACACTAAAAACTGAAACAAGCTTAGATTTCAACGACATCCGACGGTTGGACGTTAGTTGCTTGAAAGTCTCTCATCCATTTTGTCATCGCTTCTTTGGTCCTCCTGATGTACTCCTGGTCCGCCGCCTTGAGTTTAATACTCCAGTTCTGTAGCAGGGATAGAGCATTGAAGATTATGTCAGTTGGAGCTTTTTGCGAAACATTTCTCAATTGCCATTTTATTTCTAGAGACCCAAAGAGCCCAAGAAAAGCCTGAGAAAATAAAAGCGTAAGCTTGACTGGAAAGGGCCCCTTGCCTCTTAACCAGGTTTCACAGAAAGCATCCCAAGAGCTCGGGAGTTGCTGCAAGTGAAACACCTTAGCCAATATCTCCCAGATCAATTTAGCCATGTGACATTTGAAAAATTGTGATCTATGTCTTCAGTGCTACCACAAAGACAGCAGGAAGAAGATCCCTTCCATCCTCTTTTAACTAAAGAAGCCGCCACCTGCAGCTTGTTATTAACTAGTTGCCAGAGAAAGAATTTTATTTTCAAAGGCACTCTACTTTTCCAAATATGCCCTGCAATCCTACTACAAAAGCCTCTATTTGTTATGAATCTGTAGAGAGACTTAGTAGTACAAGTTCTTTTACTATCTAGAGCCCAAAGAAGACTATCAGCCTCGTTGTCAGTCAAAGCACAGTCCTTAAGTAGGTGTAGAAGACCTTTCCAGCTGTCATTGAGTTGGACAGAGAGAGACCTTTAAAAGTCTACAAACCAAGAGCCATTGTCCCAACAATCCCTAACACAACACATAGGATCCCTTGCAATTTTGTATAAATCATTGAACATGAGTTTCAAGGGGACAGGTTGTACCCAACAATCCTCCCAAAATCTACACAAGTTTCCATTGCCTATTTTGAACACCGACCCCCAATCAAACAAATGTTTAACTTTATGAAGCCCCTTCCAAAACTGTGATCCTGTAACACCCCAAATTTTGCCTCTTTTTGAAAATAGAATAAAATGATTTATTAATGTATTTTTTGTGCTCATTAAATATAGGAAAATAAATATTTTTGACAAAATAAAATTTATCATAGGAAGTAGAAACATGTTTGAGCATTCATGTTGGTGCATATTGTTTATTGAGTTGAGTGGCTTTGATCCAAAACCCAAACTGATTTAAATTGCTTTTTGAAAAGAATTTTGAAATTTCCTTTCGAAAATCTGTTTCAATTAAAAAGAAAAGAATTATTTTCTCCCTCTTTGTTCCCAGCCGAGCATGGCCTTTGGCTGTTTCCTTCTTTTTACGTAGTGCAGCCCAGCATGTCTCCTTTTGCGGCCCAACATCGCTGGTGCTCCCTCCCTCTGTTTCACTGCCAGCTGAGACCCGTTGTGCAGCGTCAGCCATAGTAATCTTGGCCACTATGGAAACCAAGCTGCTGCTTTCCTTCCTTTCATCCAAACGTCCGTATCCCTCTCAATCTCCTCGTTTTCCATCTCTCGAACATCTTTGGCCTATGCAGCAGCACCCAGGCCGACCCAGCACAGGAATCCAGTTCGTGTTTGAGTCGGACACTAGAACGAGGGCCTCCACCGAGTCCGCCTCGAACCCGACTCCCCTCGTCTCTGCGTGTCTCCCAAGCAACCCTGCCCCATAAATAGCCGCCGAGCCCTAGCGCCGTTGTTGGACTTTGCCGCCGCTGTTGCCTAGCTCGCCACCGCGGTTGCCGCCGTCCGCCTGTCCGAGCTGCACACGTCGTTCATCTGCCGTTCCGGATCTTCTTGTTGACCTAGTTCAACTTCGCAAGAAGCAACAGCCCATGCCGTATCGAACCGCATGTCCTTGCCGTGCGTTCATCGTCGTCCAAAAATCCCTAGACTCTTGGAAAACTAGCCGCCATCGCTGGACTTGCCGCAGGAGCACGCAACTGCTGCTCGATCATGTTGGATAAAAAGGTCGTGATTTACAAAGGTGAGCTGCGCCTCCAATTATTTTCCATATAATTTAATTGGATACCTCATACATTCTAGACGTAGTATGTGCTTGCATGTGCAACGTTCATCCTGTCTCGTCAAGCTTTCATCATCTAGCTAATTCTGGTCTTTACGTACATGCATATACGTACATCCTCACCAAAAAGCAAAGCACCAGGCCTAGTGGCCTGCATGTCAGTTTTGCCCTTGCTTAGCTTGCTGACATCATGATGATCTCACATAGGATTTCTTGCCGTTTTCCTTTACAAAACTAAATCCTCAAATACAATGCAACACTACAGAATCCGCTTCTTTGCCGAGTGCGAACTAGTTTGCCGAGTGGCAAAAAGTCGGGCACTCGGCAAAGAGGCTCTTTTCCGAAGTGCCAAACCGCGCACTCGGTAAAGGATTCTTTGCCGAGAGCAATACCGTCGGCGAAGTTTACCACCGGCAAACCATATTTTTGCCGAGTACTTAGCCCTCGGCAAAACTTACCACTCGGCAAA